>CM060176.1:20815694-22015694 GCA_030549775.1 Tamarix chinensis | reverse complement strand
TATTTTTCATTCATTTTATTACATGACGTTTTATAATTCATCCCAATGGATTCAATCAGCCTTTCAAATTCATTATCTATTTTTTCCATAGGATTTTTCCTATTTATATCTTTCTCTAATAGTAATATTCCTATTTATTTTTGAATTTTCTTCCTTATATGGTAATGAAAGAGGCAGTATCCTTTTTTTTTGGAAGGTAATTTAATACCCTTTCTATACCATAAGGGGTATAGAGATATTATATCGGTTTTTCTCCTACATAAACTTTATCTATTTTTTGTTTGTCTAAGAGATATGCCCAATTTATTTTCCTTAGCCTTGTACTAGGTGAGGCAAGGGTATTTTTTAAGAAAATATTTATATATCTTTAGCTTTTGTTCATAAACCATTTCTGGTTTGAAGATTATTGGTAAAATTCTTATTGATTCTTTCAGAAATTATAGAGTTTGTATCACTGTTTGTTCCAGCGTACCCATAATTATGAAACCTTAGGGACATGCTTCCATCTTGGTTTTCATATACTGTGTGTTACTAGGATTTCTTAAGAAACTTATTATGTTCTGGTTTAATCCTGTATTTACCTTAGGATCATATTTTATTCCTAGAATAGCTTTTATTCTCTTGGTAGTAAGAATTTGACCAAACTTGTTTGAGTTGATTGCATAATTTGTTTGGTTTTTTGAACACTCCAATAAAGCCTGTTCTTATTATTAATTTTTTCCCTCTCTTTTAGAGTTTGTATCCTTTTTTTTTAACATTAATTTTAATATATTTAGCAAATTTCTTTGGATCCATATAAAATTTGGGCAAAAATATATTATTGTTCTGTTTGTTGGATTCATATCAATCTTGAAGAATTTGTATGCCTTTCGTCATATAAGATAACAAGTGTTTTTGTCACTAGATCAGGTCTATGAATGCATTTACCATCATTATTGCTCCTAGGTGCATATTCTGATATCCATTTTGGATGAACTTTTGATTGGATTCTTTTCTATTAGGTTAATGAGAGTGCTGGTTTTCTTTGGTACATGATTCTTTTCATACAGGCTTTCTTCATCAATTTGACCGAGGGCTCGATTTTTGAAATTTTCAAATTGTTGGTCTATATCAATTAGATATTCTAATCTCTTGACCATATTATTGTTGTTTTTTCAAAACCTAAGGGAGTCTAAAAATCCTCCACTTAGCTCCAAATTATTGCTAGGCCTACCTTATTCCATTTAAGCAAATACCTAAGATTTATTTGAAACTTTAAAGGTAATAGTTTCCTTTGTCTAAATTCATTTTGTGCATTTATCCGACCAAATCTTCTATTGATTTATCATTTTTAATTTTTCTTCCAAGTTTTCTAGGTTTTCTGATATTCTTGTTTCTATTAGTATATCTAGTTCTTTTAATTTTTTGTTAATGTTTAGTAATAAGATTGTTTGGAAGTTTAAGATTTTTTGGTAGTTTTTATGTGATTTTGATATACTTACATATTTTTATTAAGCCCATTTGTTGGTCATGATACCTTTTAGCTTTCTTTCATTGTTTGTTGGCAGATTTCCCAATGTTCAAAACTCATATTATTCATGATAAAACTAAGGACCTTATTTCAGTTAAGCTATCCTCCAGTTTTCGTTGCAATTTCCTAAGTTCCTTTATTCGGTTTAGGTTGCTTGAATCAATTGTTCCTTTACCATGAGAGGTGGATTTTTCAAAACTTATCTTTATACTTTAGTATCCTTTTTCTATATCTTGTTATCTTTATTTTTTTTGGAAACTCTAATTTATTTTCTAGATCTTTAAATAGATTTCTTTATAGAATTTTACCGACTTCAAAAAGTTTATTTATAAAATTTTTCATTGTATAAACTTGTTTTTGTTGTTCTAAACCTAGACCAGTGTTTGAAAAGGCTAAGGCGCACCAAGGCGCTAGGGGTCCTAGAGCCTAGGCGCAAGGCGAAGGTGCACGCTTGGGCGATGTGAGGCGCCTAGTTTTTTTTAGGCATATATACTTTTTTTTTTCTAGTTTTCCTTGATGCTCTCTCTATTTTTTTTTACAGATGTAGTGGTACATTGTTTTTCCCTTTTTTTTTTTATACATTAGGAAAAAAAAGTTTCTGCAAAAAAATATATAGGACAAGGGGGGACCTTTCTTTTTCCCTATATCTTTTGTTTTCCCCTATATCTGCAAAAAATATATGCAGATATACCTTTGGTCTTCCCTAATGCCCTATTTGTTTTCCCCTATATCTGCAAAAAATATATGCAGATATACCAAAATAACTATTTCTTGCTTTAAATTGGTGATAGCAGACTTTACAGTCTCTGCAGCTTGTTTTTAACTTTTCCAAAATAACTTTTGCTCTCCCCAATTCCCATATTAATTGCAGAATATTTTTACTGCAATCAAGACTATAAATAGACTTACCTTTTTCCAACAAATGACTATTTAACTCCCCTAAGTCCTTGCAATCTGCATGTAATTTTTTTTTTTCTGCTGAAAAGGTTTTTTATCCCTCTTCCCGAAGTCCATCCTCCCTATGTGTCTATTGAGCTCCCAAGTTTCTGCTTGATTTTATGCTGAGGCGTGCACCTCATAGCCTCTGCGCCCAGCGCCTGAGGCGCGCCTTATATGCACCTCACTTGCCTAGCCTCGCCTAGCACAAGAAAAGCCCCACCCCCCCATCGCCTTGCGCCTTGCGCCTCAGGCGAGCTTTTTCAAACACTGACCTAGACTAATTAAAAGCTCTATAACTTATTTTATTTTATTTTTCTTCTGAATGTAGTGCATGACCTAGACTAATTAAAAGGTCTATGACTGAATTTATTTGTTTTTCTTCTGAATGTAATACATGACTACCGAAGTTACAGTCAAGTTATATCCATCAGTTGTATTTTTGGTTTCTCTTTGGCGAGGTAAGTTTACTAAATCTAAATAATTTAACTTACTTATTTTAAAGGGTTCATTAATATGATTATTAATTAATTCTAGAAATGATTCTAGAAATATGAGATATCGGTAATCTTTGGGAGCTACCAAAATTTGATTAAGGGCAGCTAGCATGAGGATAGGGTTAATTTTTCTAAATCATACATTTCGTATTAAAATAGCTGGTTTTTATCCCAAAAAGAAATATTAAAGAAAATTACAAAGATAGAAATTAAAATAATTAAGAGAAGTTCCATACCTCTGCAATTGTTTTTCCCTTTTTGATTCACCCTCCTAAGTTTTCGCTTAATCTTGAAATTCTGCAGAGCTTCAATCTTCGGACAATGCTCCCTTGTGCAAACAATCAAACAGGAGACCAAACACCTACTCTCCACTCCTTAGTAATCCCTTAGATCTTCCAATCTTCTTGGAATGTTTTCAGAATCTGAAAAAGGTGCTACAATGCTGGAATGATGTTGCTACAATATTGCTGCAATGTATTGGGTTCTTGCTTCTCTATTTACCCTTTTTCTCTCTTTTCCCTTAGAGCTAAAGAAAAATGTTTTTACTCTCTTGTCATGACTAGGGGCATGGCTCCCATAGAATATAGAAGGAGATAGGGAATAGAGAGAGGACAAGATTGATAAAGATTGGTTTATATATATATGCACAAGATTTTCTTAAAGATCATTTGCTTTGATAGCAAAGGGGGTAAGGGGGCTTTGTCAAATAGATCGATTTCTTATGCAAGCTTATTTTTATTTATATGATGGGTTTTGCATTCTGAGCGATACAAATGAGCCAGAGGCCCTCTCTATATAGGTGAGGTAATCCCACAGGTTGGGTTCTCTCTGTTAAGTATCCTTATCCTATTAGACTGACAATAGATAAGGGGGTAAGGGGGCTTTGTCAAATAGATCGATTTCTTATGCAAGCTTATTTTTATTTATATGATGGGTTTTGCATTCTGAGCGATACAAATGAGCCAGAGGCCCTCTCTATATAGGTGAGGTAATCCCACAGGTTGGGTTCTCTCTGTTAAGTATCCTTATCCTATTAGACTGACAATAGATAAGGCTTTTACTCTTATTGGTTTATTTAGATTACAATGAGATAAAAAAATTTCCTACTTCTATGAAAAGCCTGGAATAAGCTTTTTCTCTTTTATTCTACACCACTTTTTTTTCGTCTTTTACTATCCATACGTGTCTGTACAGACTGTCGGTAGAGCACAGTTGTTACGTGTGATGTCATTGCTGTCGTTATTGCTCATGTCATTCCTGGTGTTATTGCTTACATCATTGTTTGTGTTATACTGACATCGCTATTTTAATTTTTAGTTTTTGTCTAAATGTATTTGCTGGTTCTGAAACATGGTTCAAACCTTAGGGGTTTAATCTTGCAAACGTAGAGATCCAGATCCAATCCTGTTTTTGGAATCTTTACTAGTTTTAATTGGCTATGATCAATTGCGAATTAATAATGAAGATGGTCACCATAATCATGTTCATAAAGGACCTGCTGCCATGCATTACTTAAGTTCTTAATTGACAGTCAGCAGCCTAAATTTTACTTTTGATGAGTTCGGAAGTACCTTTGCCCTTTTTGTTTATTTATTTATTTTGAGGGGAGTACTAATACCCTGGCTACATTTGAAGCTACGAGAAATTTTATATGTTTCACCCTTTACGAATTGAAGAGCAAACAATGTGTTAGCCACAGCAGATCAGAGAAGCAAAATAATATCGAATGACTCAGAGAAATTCGAGGGAAAGAAGAGGGATTATATATTGACCCAAAACTGAATGATAGAGCCAGGAATTCGAGGACCTGGAAGCCTCCTCTCACAATTGCCTCAGTATTCGATATCCTGCCCCCTCTTCTATCTCCCCTTTAAATACCTGAAAATAGACAAGGAAAAAATAACTAACTCCTGACCCCCCCCCCGAATTCTGTTATTCCCCCCTGACACAAATAATTCTCTGCTGCTACCTTCATTCCTAGCTTAGGTACTCCCCTGATTTCCCCCTTTGCCCCTTCTAACGTATGTGAACTTTATAAGAGGCCTATCACAATGTCCAATCGATCACAGAAGATGGAGATATAGGGCTGTGCATGAGGGAGAACTGAAAGGTTAGTATGGCTGAAGTGGGAATGTAACTATAGTAGTAGTACAATAGGGAAAGAGGAAGGATAATATTTGGATACGATGACTACTTTCTTTAGGGGGTTTGTAGCATACCATTAGCAACAGCAGTGTTTTTGGTTGCTCCAATTGATGCATTCTCTCTGTGGTTAAAGAAACCAAAATAGCAGATTACTTGAATATGGTGACTACTTTCTGAGGGAGAGCGGAAATAGTAGTGCCTTTTGATTTGAGGTTCTACCATATCAGTAGCATCGGCAGTACTTTTGGTAGCTCCAATCAATACATTCTTTCTGGAGTTCTAGCAGATTATCAGTATCATCGGCAGTACTTTTGGTTGCTCCAATCAATACATTCTTTCTGTGGTCAAAGGAACCAAAATAGCAGATTATTTAGCATAGTTCGAGCAAAGTTTTAATGGGCTATAAGAGAGTTACTGCAATTTGTATGACAATGAATTAGCTTCATTTTAATGGGCTCCAATCAATGCATTCTTTCTGTGGTCAAAGAAACCAAAATAGCAGATTATTTAGCATAGTTCGAGCAAAGTTTTAATGGGCTATAAGAGAGTTATTGCAATTTGTATGACAATGAATTAGCTTCATTTTAAATTTATGCTCTTTCTCCTGTATCAGAAAATGGGGAAAGGGGAAAAAAGTAGAGGAAAGAAACAATAAGGGTGATGCTTATCCTTTATGAATGAGATCTTACTATTTCAACATCCAAAAAGTAGCAGCTCTTGAAATTTTTGATAGAAGTGATGTTTGAACAATCACATCTTCAATTCGAAGAAGAACCAAGTTTAAACTATCTCTGAAGTAATTGATGAATTGATAATCAAATTCAAATCAACATATTAGGATAATCTCGTACATTATTCAGAATTTAAAAATCAGAAAGTATGTGAAATTGGATGCACATAAAAGAGAGAAGACTTGGGAAAATAATTTTGATATGTCAATTGGAGCAGGTGACTGAAGGCGCTGTGATGGTCATTGGTCCTATCAACTTCTCCTATCTTCCTTGGTGATGGTTGGTTTGGGTGATGGCTTGTGGGATGTGACCTGAACAATTCAGCTCAGTCTTGAGTAAGTCTCTGAGGGAGATGCTAAATTGGAACAATGCAATTTAGGTTTTCGGTTAGGGCTTGAGAAAGTGGACAATACTATTTAGGTTTTGGGTTAGGATTTGAGGGAGTGATGGGGGTAGAAAAGTGAGAAAATGAGAAATTTAGATGAATGCTTACTCTAGAATCAAATATGTTAAGACTTATTTTCTACTCTTCTATCAAGTGTGGGCAAATTTTTATTTTGAGCAGGGAAAAGAAAGAAAAGTGATTTACTAAAATAGTAATACTTGCTAATCTAGAAGTCCCCTCCCTAGGTTTTCTCTCTCTATGATGCACATATACAAGTGATATTGAACAAGAGTAAAAGTATCAAAACTGTTGATGAAATCAATCACGTTTAATGTGGGGCTGGAAAGAGGGATGAGTGGGAAATTTTTTATTTTTAGCAGGGAAAAGAAAGAAAAGTGATTTACTATAATTGTCTTTCTTGCAAATCTAGAAGTCCTCTCCCTAGGTTTTTTCTCTCTATGATGCACATATACAAGTGATATTGAACAAGAAGTAAAAGTATCAAAACTGTTAATGAAATTAATATGGGGCTGGAAAGAGGGATGAAATGAGACAAAGTGAGGAAACATAAACTCTTGAAGACCTATGGGTTAGTGTGTATAGTAAAACCAATGCCTTATCACTTGGCTATCGCCATATGGCCTGCTTTGAACAATAGAATGGGAAGAGGAGAAAGGAAAAGGTGGGAACTTACTCAAGCGTGCAAGGATGAAGGGTATAACAAGTAAACAAGTAGGATTAGGACTTATTGCAACAAAGTCGTGACTCTAGAATGGGAAGAGGAGAAGGGAACAAGCAGGAACTTACTCAAGCGTGTAAGAAGGGTATAACAAGTAAACAAGTAGGATTAGGACTTATTGCAACAAAGTTGTGACTCTAGAAGGAAAAATGGTAACTCTATACTATTTTTGCTCATAATAATATGACTATCGAAGTTTATGAACAATTCTGTAAGACTTTAACCTTCAATGCCGTATGCAGTTCAACTGTACTTGTTGTCTCCCTATCCACCAAACTTGGAAACCTTTGTCGCCGTTAGCTTCAAGTACTCCCTTAATAGTTCACTAAATTTTATTTTTATTCTTGTACTGAACTACAAGGTACCAAAGTTTTGGGACATGACCTTCCCTTTGTAAAGTAGGCCGGTAACTTAGACAAACTAACTAGAAAAGAAATTGACGTACCAACAACTCAATTGTAACGTAGGAGAATTTCTCAAAACAATTTGGGAATCAAATACAGTATACAGACATACTAATTTTAGCCTTACCAGTAACATGGAAACTACTCCCCTAAAACCATCTTTTGTGTTTCAAGCTTACTATCCTAACCATCTTTTCTGCTTCAACAAAGCTAGGCCCCATGATCAAATTGAAGTTCAACTGTTTTAGAACTAGAGATATCCAATTAACTAATCGAACGTCAATGTAAAGTATGGGTTTGTTGGAGAATGAAAACTCCAATTTTAATTGGGAACCTTGGGATTGAAATTGAGGATCAAGGACTTGACAACACATAAAGCAATGGCGCATCCTAACCTCTCAGGCCAGGCTCTAAGTAAAGTAAAAAAGGCCGTTAAGATAGCAGGCTTGAAACACAAATGTTTGTGTTTGTATAATGTATTTTACTCCCAAATTGTTTCTAGAAGGGCAGAGTATAATAGCAAGTCCCTGATCGTGTGAACCACCTACCTTGCAATTGAGTTGGTGGTAGGTCAATCCGCTTTCTAATTAGTTTCTTTAAGCTATCTGTCTACTTTACAAAGAGAAGTTCATTCCCAAAACTTTGATACCTTGTGGCTCATTATAAAAATTAGTTAACCATTGAAGCAATTGAAAGAGTACTTAAAGCTAATGGTCGCAAAGGTTTAGTTGAACCACATAAGACATCCAAGGTTAAGTTGTATTGAAGCATTCATCAACTTTGATATTAAAAGCATTGCAAGCAAAAAGAGCATAGAGGTCTTATTGTAGTAGGTCTAATCCTAGTTGATACTGATGCCAGCGCTCAGCCAGGACAACAGAAACAAGAGGCATCGGAACGGGTTAAGGCAGTTCTAAATCTACGGTTATGAGTATTATTATAATATAATATCTATGTTGGTGGGTATTATGCAGACGGCACTAGTGGCAGTTATTTATGTGTGTTTAAGTATTTAAAGTAGTGGCGGTTAGTTCATTTCTTCTGTAGTGAAGTGGGTGTTTTGGAGGCAGTTTCAATTCTCTATAATCACCTATCTATGTGGTGGGAAATTATGGAATGGGCAGTCACTTTTCTTCTTGAACGAGCCCTCATTTCTATCATTTTTAGTTCTCATTCTCTCAGATCATTACCCTAGAATTCTCAAGGTAGTAGCTCTGGTTCGGGATCTCCATTCTTGTGCCCATGGGACTCGATCTGTGACTTTAGGATATAACAAGTATTCATCTTTGCACGCTTGAGTAAGTTTCTCTTTCTCCTCTCCCTATTCTGTTGTCCAAAACAAGCTGTCTGGGGATAGCCAATTAATAAAGCCTCAATATTGTTATACACACACTAACACACCTGGTCTTCAAGAGTTTGTGTTTCCTCATTTTATTGCATCTCTCTTTCCAGTCCCGTATTCCCCATCTATGTGCGTGAATTACTATTGTAGTGAATCTTTGCACGCTTGAGTAAGTTTCTCTTTCTCCTCTCCCTATTCTGTTGTCCAAAACAAGCTGTCTGGGGATAGCCAATTAATAAAGCCTCAATATTGTTATACACACACTAACACACCTGGTCTTCAAGAGTTTGTGTTTCCTCATTTTATTGCATCTCTCTTTCCAGTCCCGTATTCCCCATCTATGTGCGTGAATTACTATTGTAGTGAATCATTGTTGAATTTAATGTGGATATAATTAATTGCGATTGATTCTGTAATTATTTTTGGTAGGTTCTTGTTCATTATCACTTGTATATGTGCATGATAGAGAGAAGGGCGGTTGGTTTGGATTTGCATGAATTACTATTTTAATGATTCATTGTTGAATTCAATGTGGTAATTAAATTCGATCGATTCTGTAGATATACTTGGTAGTTTTGGCTCTTGTTCAATATTAGTTGTATACGTTTCCTTTCCCTCATAATGGTACTACAATTAGTAGAACTTAGAGTTTCAAAGCTACTAGCTCAATTTGTTGTTGATTAGCTTATTTTAGTGTTGCAACGTGCCACTAATTGAAGGAATGAATACAGAACTTTCTTTTTTTACAATTTATGTTATTAGCATAGTGGAAATCTTGATGTATTGCTTAGCTTTGATTACAATCTCTGATTGTTGATCTGTTTCTTGAGATAAAGTGCGAGAATCCAATGGATGTAATTGTGAATGGAACTATTAAAACAGGAAAAAGGGGAAACATCTGTGCACATAAACGGGGAGAACTACAGCAGCAATCAGAAGATGCTGTGGTCAATAACAAATATAATAATAGAGGATGAGCCTGGAAGGGAAAGACGGGCATAATGGAAGAGAAATGACGGATGAATGAGAACTCTGTATTCTTGGACTTGAGATGACATAATATAAGTTGTGCAGCATAGATTGCAGTTGTGGTTGAGGTGTTGCAAACTTACTTGATCTTATCCCTGCTACTATATAACATGTGGTTGTGGCCATGTGCTCCATTGCCATGTCTTTTGTGATTTATTTTCTGCACTATTCTTTTATGAAAATGGTCGTTGATTTCAATACAAATCATGGATTATCTATTTGGGGTGGTGTTTTGAATGGATTAGTCAAGTTCCTACTGCATTCTTAATGAATGGGTGATAGGAATTTGATGGTGACATGGACGGGGAAAATGGGAAGTAAAACGTGATTGCAATGCAATAGTACTTATATGAACGGCTTTGACGCTAGTCTGTTCCTACTAATAACGATATTACTCATGTAAGTGTTGTTGGTCCAAAATAAGGTGGAAGTTCATAAACATAAAAATGACTCTTAAGTTCCTCCACAGGCAGGATGGACCAAGTCCTTTTTCCGCTTTGTAAGCAGAGATAGTTATTATGGTGCTTAGATTGTTATGGACAAAAAGATGTGCATCTTTTTTGTCTTGTTAACTTCTCATTACCAGGTCTTGACAGTATTCTTTGAACTTTGGAGGTCATGTCCTAGATATCGTGTGAAAATATGAATGGCTGGTTCATGATTCATTTGTAAAGGCAGACCTTGTATCTTGTAGAAGGCTGATTTTCATGTCCCTGCTAAGTTTTGTATCTGTATTTCTATTGACTTAGGCTGCCACGTCAAGTCATCAATGCTACTCCACTTCGGAGTATTCCGCTTCCTGCAGCTTCTAATGCCAGTCCAGTCCACCCACAAAGAGGGTCTGTGGGAACTTCGCAGCCTTCATTCATGTCCTTCCAAACTGAACCATCTGAGCAAGAGTGGAAAACGCTCTTATCTGCTGCTCCTGGGGCTGTACGATTGAGTGGATCTGCAGCAATAGGAATGGTTGGCTCAGTTGTGGGACAGATGAATATTGGGGAAAACAGCGACTCCTACATCTTCCGCATCTCCCTTCCTGGTGTTGCTAGAGGTGAAGTATTCTATGCTCTTTATTTTTATTCTATATACTTTTATTTGATCAGTAACAGGTCAATAATTTCAAGAGAGATTTTGCATTCGTTATTGTCATTAATTCTGAAGAGCGATCATGAAGACAGAAAAATCTCACTTTTGAAATTATATGACCGGTTAGTTACTCTAAGGTACTTCTGGACTTTCGAGTCTCTCGGAAATGAGTACTATTAATATAACGGGGGCATGAAAAATCTATTTGTTATATAGGATTCTTGATAGTTGAACTTCAGTATTTGACTTGGTTTTGTAGCAGATAAGGTTACATTTTATTAGTGATGAGCTGACATTCCTTTTAAGTATTTTGTTTTATTTATGACCGTTTCCATTTTTTTTGAACCTTGGATTAGTTGAGGTGCTATTCATGAGAATACTTTCTTCCATGACATTAGCATCTTCATAGATATCACTATTTCGGAAGATGTATTATTTTTAATTTCTGTTATATTTTGTCATGTGGATATTTTACCTTGTCATCGTTGTATCTGAAGCTTTTTTAGTTGCGTATTTGTTTAGGGGTGTTGATATTGGATTTTTAGCCACAATTCAGCTTGTACCGGTCTCTTGATTTTTTTTTTTTTTTTTTTTTTGGAGGGGTCTCAGGGTCGATTGTGTCCAGATACTGAACGTTGGGGAGCGGCTATGGGGGTCCAGAGAGACTTGTTTTCCCCTTTTTGGTGTTGTCCAGGTCTCTACTTTTGCTTTTGATTGCCCCTCGATGCCTCCTAATCAAGTCTTTAACCTATCCATGGATGATCAGTTTGACAATACTTTTTATTCATACTAGGTCTGATGACTTGATCATTTCATGCTGTAATTACAGAATCGTTCAAATGTAATGTGTACTTTTTATTCATACTATTTCTGATGATTTGATCCTTTCATGCTGTAATTACAGAATCGTTCAAATGTAATGTGGCTCCCAGTGGGCTTGTATCGATAGAAGGATTTACAACTACGGGTGACGCAACAGTGTATAGAAATGGGATCAGGTTTGAGATGCTGACCCAAAATTTGTGCCCTCCTGGTCATTTTTCTATCTCATTCAAGCTCCCTGGACCAATTGCATCAAATCAGTTAACTGCTTGCTTTGGCATTGATGGAGTTTTTGAAGGGGCTGTGAGAAAGAAGATTTGAAGAAAATTTGAGATGGCTATAATTCTGAATTAGCTCATATATGTTTTAGTGCTATCAAATTTCTAACTATTGTTTAAACATGGCAATTCCTTTTGTAACCCTCTCCCTTCATCCCACGTCTGAAGCTATGGAATTATCTTCAAGTTTGTCTTCTTCTGCGCCCCCTGTGCTGTGTGTGCTTGCTCTATGATTGGTGTTGTGGAAAAATGGCTCTACAGGTGAACCGATTTCAATCTCATATTGAATAAAACTATATATTTACGGTTTGAAAAAATTTCAAGCCAAACTAAATTATTTTTTAAATGGTCGAAATAAAACCAAATTAAATTAGGATCCTATCCAGTTTGATTTATAGTTTATGCGCCTTAAATATAAGAATTAATTAATGACTTTAAAATTATGTCACCCACAACTTAGGAGGAAGGTGTTACACATTGTCTCAACTAGACGAGGAGATTTATATAGCCAGCAAGTCTAAGCAAAGCAAACTAAGATAAAAATATTTATTTTTGTCTTATTGCATAGAAAAAGCCCAATAAAATTACAAGCAAGGATCATTTTAATACAAAGTTGCATAAAAAAGAGCCACATTATATTATTTTCATATAACACTTTATTAATTCATTAAGTTATCTAGATAATGATATATTTGGTATTAGACCTTTGAATCATATTTTGTACGACTCACCTAAAATATACAAATAAATCAACAAGCAACTAGCTCATCGATTAAAACAGGGATCAAGTTAATTTTAGAAAATAATATGGAACAATGAAAGGTTAGTAGTATTAATAAATAATTCAATAATCGAATGACAAAATTATTCAATAAATGGAGTCATTGTGGCTACTAGGGGCTTGGGAGTTAGGGAACAATAACAACACTCGATCAATGATCCCCCCCCCCACCGTTTGATGATGGTCGAGAAGATATCTTATATTGTACTACTAGTAATATTGATAAGTAATTCCACACTACTAAATATTGATAAGTAATATTGATAAGTAATTCCACACTACTAAATGAGTCAATAAGGCTAACCTTACCCTTTAGGACACAATTATAAAATAATTAAAGAATCCGATAAATAAGAATATAATATAAATAATTATATATAAAAGATGATTAAAATAATACAATAATTAATCCTAATTTAGTAATAAATAGTATTTTAGCTAGAAACTATTTTATTAAATATTATTTGATAAAAATAGAGTAAGAGTTGATGACAAAACAACATGCATATAAAATGGATCGGTTAATGGTTTATTTTCTTATAAAATAATATTTTAGGAACAAATAAAAATAATAAGAAAATTTATTACTAACATAAGACATAGAACAGACGGGTCAATAGGCTAGTTACCTACCTAAATTTCCAATCAATATTATTAGCTTATTAATCATGATCTTATAATAAAGACGAATATACTATCAATACCAGGAGAGTTATAATAAATAGATATAATATGGTCATCTTATACTTAACTCCTCAATCACATATATCTGCCAAACTTTTACCAATTTCTTAACCTACTGCTCATGCAAATATAACAATAACAACAAAGCTGAGTCATCCATTCATTATGCGGCCAGAGGGTACGTATATATAAAAATTAAAATAAACTTGCCAGAAGGTTAGAAGTTGCAATCCCAAACGGACTTACTGCAGAGTCTTATAAGCATAATATATGATTTACTAATGAGTCAGGAGAAGCCTTGCGGAATAAATGGAGGTGTGCTGCATGTACCGCAACTATAAGCTATTAATATAATATTGAGGTTAGGAATTGTAACTCCACAAAAACAATCATGGCAGCATGAGACTTACTGATCCCCTAAGACATAGAACCTTATGCTCACAAAGATGCCGACGATTTGGGCTTTGAAACAAGGATTGAAGGAGTTATTGGGTTAAAGCAGATTTGGCAGGTCATCCACCTCAAATTAATGGCATGCCCACAAATAGCAAATTAAGTACGAACTAGATCTTGAGGATAGTGGAATTGTATCATAAATCAGATTGAGAAAATAAGGAAAATCTAATCCAGCCGTCTGCCAATCGACATGGAACCCAGAATGGAAATAACAGACTTGGAATCTAACTAATCAATTCACAAATCAAATTCTAACTAATCAATTCACAAATTGATTTGTTCGGTAATCAACTACAAGAATACTAAACTTAACGAGATAAGAACATGATCCAAAATATGCACAAGATAGCAAGGATTAGATGTTTACCCTGACCAAGTTTTGAAAGCAATTTCAGAAGTAGACCGACTCAAACAATTAAACTATAATTTTCTCCCTTGCTGAACCCAGGCATCGAAACACCATCTCTTAGCTGTGAAGCATAATCAGATTAATAAATGAAACATTAGGCGATGGAAAAGGAGTGTGTAGAAAGGATGGGACAACAAAGCAAAATAATCTCGATCGGGTGTTCGCGTATTTACTTGTGTCTTTCGTACAACGTTAGGTTGACGAGGAAGTGAAAAGATCAAAGTGAGGACCAAAGGCATTATAAGTAGTATTTTGTAATATAGGCAGTGATGGTAGTACGTAGGTCGCAATTGCATAATGTGGGATAAACTAATTACCTCTAATAGTAGAACACAATTATTGCTATTTGCTAATTTGGATTCGTTGACACATTATGGACTGTGGAATTATGTTGTGCAGTGCGGCGCCTAGTGAAGCAGACCGAAGAGTGCAGTTCCTTTTTTTTTTTTCTTTGAAGAGAAGTCGGGCCTGACTTGGCCAAGTTACAGTAGCAGAAATGAGAGGGGGAGATGGTCGTATATAAAATCCTTAAGTTCATCATGTAGAAGAAGAGCTAGGGACTCTACACTCCCTTCGTATAGTAGGCTGAAAGAATGTGGTCAGTTATTAGAAGTCATGTTGACTAAATCTATGGTCTTTTCTTAATAATCTATATCAACATAAACAACCTCCATACATGTAGGAGATTTATCTTATTATCTGTAACTAACCTACATTATATAACTGCATAATAAGAAATTCTCGAGCTAATGAAAATCAGCCGAGTAAAACTATTCTATCAAATATTTCTATATGGTATCAGAGTAGGAATCAACCTATCCCTCCCTTCCTTCACAGATTTGACTCTTCTACCGCCGATCCTCTAACTCACTTCAACATCAGATTACTATCAAACTTGATTCCTCTAACTATCTACTCTGATTAACTCAATTCAAACCCTTATTAATTGGCCATGGTCTTGTTGTTTTGTCGATGGCTCTTCCCCATGTCCTCCTCAATATCTCTCTTCTTCCAATTCAGTTGTTAACCTTGTGTATCTTTAGTGGCGCAAACAAGATCAAGTTATCCTTGGATGGCTCCTTTCCTCTCTTACTAAATCGGTTTTAGCCGAAGTGGTTGGTCTCTTCTCCTCCACGGCTGTGTGGCTTGCGCTCGAGAATCTATACACCTTCAAATCCAAGGCCAAAATCATGCATCTTCATTGTGCCCTGCAAACACTCCAAAAAGGCAACAAATCAATGAATGAATACTTTCTCCTTGCTAAATGATTGGCTGACACTCTTGCTGCCTTAGGACATTGTGTTGATGATGCTGATATGTGGCAAATTATCCTTGCTACTGGATTCCACTTATGATCCTATTGTTACTACTCTTCTTACCATTGCCGCTGAGTGTTCCATGGAGGATTTTCATTCTCATTTACTGGCATATGATAGGCGCCTTGAATCACAACAGGCTCTTATCCAATAGCAACCAATTGCTAGTTTAGCTTCTCATCCCAAGCCAAGTACCTCTTAATCTTCTTAGCCTCCCAGGTATAATTGTCCCTTCAATTAGTCCAGAAAAAACCGTGGTGGTCATCACCCTCTGTTTCATCCTTCATCCACCTCCTCTACTTCAGGCCCCTGCTAGCTATGTGCTCACAAAAATCATACAGCCATTACCTCTTGGTTTTGCTTTAATGAAAGTTTTTAGCCTCCCAAGTCTTCTCCACAGGCGTATACTGTTGGCCACAACAACAATACTCTGGAGTCGCATTGGCTACCTGATAGTGGAGCCAGTCATCATTTAACCTCTGATTTGAACAATCTATAACTTCACTCCATTTACGAAGGCCCTAATAAAATAAAAATAGGATATGGTAAGACTATTCCAATTGCACACACTAGTTTTGCTACTTTCTCCACTCCTACTCGCACCTCTCTCTTAACAATCTTTATCATGTGCCATCTATCTTTGCCAATCTTCTTTCTATTTCTAAATTCATGCATGATAATAATTGTTTCTTTCAATTTCATCCTCACTATTTTGTTATGAAGGATTGCCTCACGAGGAAAGTTCTTCTCCAAGGTAGAAATGAAGGCGGTCTGTATCGTTTCCAAGTTGCTCAATCTTCATCAAATTCAACTTCTCCTTACAGTTTTCTTACCTAGTCTGTTTCCTTATGGCATCAACAGGTTGGTCATCCTATGCTTGCTATTGTTCTCAAAATCATTACCTCTCACAAGCTGCATGTTTCCACTCCATCTACAAGTTTTTGTCAAGCATGTCATCTCAGAAAATGTTGCAAGTTGTATTTCCCTTTAAGTAAAATAGTATATTCTACACTATTAAGTTTGGTTTTTCTGATCTACTAGTTTCCTGCTGCATATCTAATAAAGGCTTTCGATATTATCTTCTTCTCACTGATATTTATAGTCATTTCACATGGTTATTTCCCCTTCATTGTAAATCCGATGCTCTTCAATACTTTATATCGTTTACAACCAAAATTGAAAAATTTACTTGGTCACAAAATCAAAATATTTCAGTCGGATAATGGTGGCGAGGTCTAGAAGTTTACCTCGTATCTTGATAAACATGGAATTTATCATAGATTTTCTTATCTTCACACTTCCGAAAAAAATGGTATTGTTGAAAGAAGACGTCACCACATTATTGAGATTGGTTTATCCCTTTTACACAATGCTTCTATGCCCTTATCTTATTGGGATAGTGCTTTCACTACTGCTTGCTATCTCATAAATCGTAATTTGTCTTCCATTTCAAAAAATAAATCCCCTCTTCAACTTCTGTTCAATTAGCAACTAGATTATAAATTGTTGAAAGTGTTTAGTTGTCTTTTTTTCCCCTTCTTCGTCCTTATAATTCCACCAAACTTCAACGTAGATCTCTACCATGTGTTTTTTTGGCTATAGCACCACTCACAGAGGGTATATTTGTCTACATTTGTCTTCTAATTGTCTATATGTATCGCATCATGTTCGTTTTGAAGAGAGCATTTTCCCTTTTGCTAATACCTCTCACCACTTGGTCCAACATTCACTATCTTCCTCACTTCCTGTCTCATCTCTACCTCCCTTATTACCTACCCCTACTTCCTCTACTCTAAATAACCTGTGTTTATCATCATCTCTAGCTGCCACTACTATCATCACAACATCCTCTCCACATGCTTCTTCTTCTTCTTCTTCTCCCCCTTCTATACCTTCTAAGTCTATCATCTCTCCATCCTCTCCTATTTTTATGCCTTCTTGTCCTATGATTACTCGTGCCAAGGCTGGCATTTGTAAACCGATTACCAAGATATGTCTCTCTCCTACTAAATATCCCTTGAAAGTTGAAGATTTGGTTGAACCCAACTACTATACTCAAGCCTTTATGTATCTAACTTGGTGCAGTGCAATGGATGATGAGTTTAATATATTGCTTTTAAATGGAACTTGGTCTATTGTACCTCCTTAATCTCATATGCATATCATTAGCTACAAATGGTTTTTTTGAATCAAACGTCTTGCTAATGGGGTTGTGGATCATTACAAGGCTCACTTAGTAGGTAAGGGATACAATCAACAGGCTAAGGTTGACTATGATGAAACTTTCAGCCTTATCATAAAACCATGCACCATTCATTTGGTTCTATCTTATGCGCTGATGCATCAATGGTCTGTTAGGCAGTTAGATGTTCACAATGCTTTCCTACATGGTACCCTACATGAAGAAGTATTTATGGCACAACCTCTAGGCTACATTGACTCAAGACATCCATCCTATGCTTTTAAGCTTCACAAGTCCCTTTATAGCTTCAAATAGGCGCCTCGTGCCTAGTTTTCTCATCTCAGTGTCTATCTACTCAAGCTTGGTGTTATTGGTTCAAAGGCCAATTCTTCACTCTTCATTCGTCACTTATCAACTTCTATTATTTTTATTTTGGTATATGTTGATGATATTCTTGTCACTGGCTCAGATTCTTCTAGTATTCAACTACTCATATATGATTTACAGGAGGAAATCTCTATCAAGTATCTCGAGTCCTTTCATTATTTCTTGGGTACTAAGGTCACTCCCCATGCACATGGATTTTTTCTATCTCAGTGGAAATACATATCAGATCTCCTTCACAAGACCAAGTTTGATGTTGTTAAACTAGTGCTCACCCCACTTGCCATTGATCTTAAATTATCCACCTCTACTAGTTCGACGCTTGCTGATCTTACCAATTATAGACATGTGGTTAGTGCCCTTCAATATTTCAGCTTCACTAGGTTGAATATTTTGGTCGTTGTTCAAAAAGCTTGTCAGCTTATGCATAATCCATCTTAAACATACTGTTAATTATGGTCTTCTATTAAGACGAACCTGCTCTACCTCTCTACATGCCTATTTGGAAGCCGATTGGGCTAGTTGTGTTTATGGTCATCGATCAACCAATGGCTATTGTATTTTCTTTGGCAATAATCTCATCTCATGGAGTGCTCGTAAGCAGCCTACTGTGTCTCGCTTAAGTACTAAATCTGAATATCGAAGTTTAGCTGCTACTATTGCCGAACTTATCTGGATTCATTCTTTACTTCAATAACTTGGCATCTCATTTCCATCTCCAATCTTATGATGTGATAACATAGGTGCTACATATCTCACTATCAATCTCTTGTTTCATGCTTGAACTAAATATATAGAGATTGGCTATCACTTTGTCTACAAACTGATTACTGCCAAATGTCTTAATGTTCATTTTATCTCAGGGAAGGATCAACTGGCTGATATCTTTACCAAGGGTCTTAGTTCAACACGGTTTTGGAAACTTCGTGACAAGCTTGTTGTTTGTACTCCAACACTTCGCTTGAAGGGGGATGTTAACTAAATATATAGTATTTCCTTAATAATCTCTATCAACATAAACAAACTCTATGTATGTAAGAGATTTATCTTATTATCTGTAACTAACCTATATTATATAACTAGATAATAAGAAGTACTCGAGCTAATGAACATCAACCGATTATAACTATTCTATCAAATATTTCTATAGTATAATTATTAATTACCATGAAAGTTAACCAACAAGGTATCCAAAAGTCTTACTAATTAAATTACCTAATTAATACAGCGAATTTGCTGTTGGAAATTCTAAAAGAATACTGAATAACTATAGACTATTCACTCACTTGGAATCAATTCAGGAGGTTAATTATTATTATTACTCCCTCCGTATTAAAAGGAAAGTAATAAAAGTAGTCTTAAAATTACACTAACACCCTTTATAAAAAAATAATAAAGCATTTAATGCATATATAATTAAAAGAAAAGTAAGGGTAAAAATAGAAAATAGATTTTTATTTTTCTAAAATGATTTTCTTTTTTATACAAAAATTTGATAATAGAATGACTATCGAAATCTTTTTTACCTTATTTTTTTATTCATAGGAGGCCCCTGAAAGTCAATTATAAATTACTATATAGGTGTCGGCATCATAAAGGTATTATAATATCAAAAGAGAGAGGAGGGAGATTCAAACTTAGGACCTCTAGCATCTAGAAGATAGTCTTTACAACTATACTACACCTCATTTGGTGCACATTTTTTTAGACTATCACAAAAATTCTTACAAAAACTAGAAGTAACGAACACTGTTAAATTATAATTGATTTTTATATTAATATCTACCACAATATGTACTAATGTAAATATATTATTTATATGTAAGTCATATTTGTAATTGTAAGAAAAATATGATAGATGTACAATTTCTCACTTTATATACTGTTGAAAAAGCTTTTTATTTTTTTAACAATTATAAATTAGAATGTAAGTTCTATAAATTGTGAACTAAACAAAATCGTTGAATTATGATATGGTTTGGGTATGTTTGAACTATATTATGTTTACTCGTAGCTCAATATGTCTTTTTATGGTTTGGTTATGTTTGAACCATAATATATTTACTCCGAGATCAACTACCTTTTTACTCTACTTTTCATTATATTTTTATGGAGAGTCTCTTCCAAACTAGTATCCATGCAAATAAAATGATACTTTCTTTATATATAAAAAAAATTCTTTCTATCTTTAAATTTTTATATAAAGAAAAAAATTTTCAAAAAAGTCAAAGTTTACTTTTTATTTTCACCTTCATTTTTGAATTATATATGCATTAAATATTTTTTTATGTTTCAATGAGAGGTGTGAGTGTAATTTTAAAACTATTTTTATTATTTACTTAAAAAGTATACAAACTGTTAGAATATTTTTTTTATATAAAGTAATAAAATAATACATGTATGTAGTTTAGGAGGGGGGGGGAGCTTTGTATCATAAACTTATGATTCCTCGGCTTGAGAGTAAGGATCTTGTGATTCAAAGCTTAAACATAACAATTTCTTTCTCCACAAGTGCTTCTAAGCATCCTACCTTGACAAATAATGTTGTTTACAAGACCACACAACAATACCTATATTATAAAATTGATTGCAAAAAAAAAAAGATAGATGTAACCTGCTGACATCAATATGATGTCAGTATTTTTTTAAAAAAATTTAAAATACTTCTCACTAGGATTATTAGAAAAAAAAATACCATAATATTTGTGAAAATTTTCTCCATAAATTGATACCCATATTGATATACACTTTATTATTATTATTATTATTATTATTATTATTATTATTATTATATATATATATATATATATATATATATTCTCTATAATTTTCTCTTAAAAATATACTTTTAATTTTTTCTCAAAGTATATTTTGCCACTATTAAACTAGTATTTCATCATCATTGAACTAATTTTTTACCCATGAGTTTATCTTTTAACATTATTGTACGTAAAAATAATCTTTTACCACTAATATACTAACATTTAACCATTAATGTTCTATTTTTTTTTACCACTCATATACTGATTTTTTACTCACAAATTAAAATTTCACCATTATTATTATTCTATTTAAAAATTAATCTTTTAACGCTATTGTACTAATCTTTTACCACTAGTAAACTGATTTTTCACCATTATTTTACTTAAAAAATGATTTTTTTACCATTAATATACTAACATTTTACTACTAATATATTGATTTTTTTATCACTAATATACTCATATTTACCAGCGAGTTGATATTTTACCATTAATGTATTTAATTTTTTACCACAACCACATATCCACATATATTTCATCATAAATTCAACTATATCTCACCACTATTAAATTAATATTTCACTATCACTGACCTAATTTTTCATTAGCGAGGTGATCTTTTACCTTTATTCTACTTAAAAACTGTTTTTTACTGTTAATATACTAATATTTTACTACTAATATATTAATTTTTTACCACTAGTGTATATTAATCTTTTACCATTATTGTATTGCTTTTCCACCAACAAATTAATGTTCCTCCATTCTTCTACTTAACACAAATCTTTAATCACTAACATAATAATTTTTCACCTATGAGTTGATTTTTTTTCTATTTTTCTATTTAAAATAAATCTTTCACCATTAATGTACTGATTTTTTACTATTGCTTCACTTAAAACTAATCATTCACCATGAATATACAATTTTTTTTATCAAAAATATATTAATATGGATTTCAATTTATAAAGTACAATTTTAGAAACATAATGTTATATTTTTTTTAATAAAGTAAAGTTAAAATAAATTAATTATAAGAAAATTAAATGAAAAAAAGGTTCTACAGCATCTGTTATATAGCGCTAAACCATGCAACAGGTGTGCGGTATAAATTTATGAGGGTGGGAGTACATGCATGTAGTTTAAGGGGTGAGATTTGAAGTAGAAACTTATGACTACTGGGCTTTGAGGGCAAGGGTCTTGTGATCCGAAGCTAAAACATAACAATTTCTTTCTACGAGTGCTTCTAAGCATCCTACCTTGACCGATAATGCCGCTTATATGACCACAGAAGCTTTGACAAGCTGGATACCCACCTAGAGTGGAGCTCCTTGTCACGGTCCGTGACTTGCCCCAAGCATCTAGCCAATGAGCCATGCGAATATGGGTGCTCCCTGGTTGCCTGATGGTTGCTAATGTCGATGTTATGTTTTAGGTACGACTCGATGTCCCTCTTATGCATCTCTTTGTGTTATTATTGAGGGATGTTGCGCATATTCGGCATGGTGCTCGGCGGTTCGTAATGTGGGATGCTGGCCTCGCCAGGGGCGCTGGGGCCGAAACCTCTGAGCACGTGACAAAGTGGTATCAGAGCAGCTCGTTGCCCGTGTCAGTCAGCAAGCATTTTGCCGTGTTGTTGGCTACCCCGAGGGACTGGGGGTAGGCCGTGGGTGTGAGGCACGTTGTGAGACGACCGGCTTCGAAGGAGTGAAGCCAAGGGGAGGTCGTGAGTGCCGCACGGGTCCATTGACAAGGGTGTTGGTGGACGTGGTTTGGTGTGGGATCCAGGCCATTGAAATGGGTTGCTGAGGGCCGCGCGATGAGTCGATCTCGGGCGCGCATGGAGTCGCTGCGATGGGGTCGGATATGCCGCAACAGATATGTTGAGTACGAGATGTTGGTTGGACTACGAGCCTTGCGGGGCAACGTATGGTAGTTGCACGATGTTTTCCCAACATGGGGCGAGCATTGAAGGACTGTCAAGAGGACAACGCTTGAGATGCCGGGAAGCAATGTTGGGACCCCTCTGTGGTGCAAACAAGAGCGGTTGCGATTTTGGGTGGGGGAGAATGTCACGATCCGTGACTTGCCCCAAGCATCTAGCCAATGAACCATGCGAATATGGGTGCTCCCTGATTGCCTGATGGTTGCTAATGTCGATGTTATGTTTCAGGTACGACTCGGTGTCCCTCTTATGCATCTCTTTGTGTTATTATTGCGGGATGTTGCGCATATTCGACATGGTGCTCGGCGGTTCGTAATGTGGGATGCTGGCCTC
Organism: Tamarix chinensis; assembly: GCA_030549775.1. Taxonomy (NCBI): domain Eukaryota; kingdom Viridiplantae; phylum Streptophyta; class Magnoliopsida; order Caryophyllales; family Tamaricaceae; genus Tamarix; species Tamarix chinensis. The sequence continues at coordinate 21,992,538 of CM060176.1, read as the reverse complement.
GCCAGGGGCGCTGGGGCCGAAACCTCTGAGCATGTGACATCCTGCTCGGCCAAAAGGGACTGGATTCAATTTTCGGTACCAATTATCGGAAAAATGTTGGCAATATATCAAAAGGCATGGCAGCATGTCCATCGACATGAACTTGCTGAATCAGAATTTTTATAGTTTCTAATTTTGAACGGACCCCTAGGACGTGAAGAGGGTGAAGCCGCTCCTGGTTTTGGCCTCAATGGCTCCGTTTAGTTGAGAAAGGATTCAAACACCAGTCTAGTGGCTCTATTTGCTGTCTGATTTCACGTGGGCTTTCGTGGTAATCATTTATGTTGGATTAGCAAATCTGTTTGACGCACAATGGCTGATGATGGGTGAAGTTGCAGAGTAAAAATATACAGAGAGAGAGATCCCAACCTTGTCTTTGTTTCCTGATCTGTGATGCAATGGACCAATGCTGCTTGAAATTATGGACGAATAAACATCGAATCCTGATCATCAGTTTTAGATTATAAGTGTAGAGCTAAAGAGCCACCTACTGCAGTTGTATGTTATATGATTCATTGACTGGTGCTTCGACAGGAAAAGATATGAAACTTGAAATCCATCAAACAGAGATTGTAACGCAAACATGTTTCAATCATCTAAAATATAATAGAGAGATGAGTTTCAAAACATGATTTACAGAACCTTGTCTGTCACTTCCGCACCAACAAAAATCAAACGGAAATGGGATTTGTTCAGGAGCAGAACGTAAAAGAGAGGGGGCGGGGGGGAACAAACAATCAAAGAATTCATGTTTTTATGTCCCTGGCTATATTTTCCAATCTCACATTGCTCTTCTATTCCTCCTAGTTCTCTTGCCAACGACCTTGCTCATCAAAGAATTGACCCTTAACTTTTTAATCCATTTCACATAATTCTCATTCTTCATCCCCAAACCCACCACCGTAGCACCACCGCAACAAAACCCTAGGGCCAAACTTTTCATCTCTCTGTTCAATCCACCCACCCTAATATTACAAACCCCAAGAACTGAACAAAGCCAGAAAATCCAAATCAAAACATCCTTCGTTCCCTCCTTCTCCAGCCTTATCCACAATGCCATACCAGAAGCTACCAAGACCAGTAACCGCAACCCTAATTTTCTTCCCTTTTTCCTCCTCCATCCATCAAACTCGCCACCTCCAGAACCATTTCTAAACCAAAAGTTTCCGCCATTTCCGCCTCCAATGCTTGTAAATTCTCTGACGACGAGATCTATGGGTTCTGGGAGGAGTTTGAGTTTGGAGGCAATGGTTGCAATTGATTTAATTATGAGTCGGTTGGACCCTTGAGACCCGGATCGTTTTCTTTTCCATTTTACGGTTACTATTGAATTCTGGATTTGAGTAGGGGTTCTGGTAATAGGAAGGAGTGGGGGTGGAGATGAGAGGCTGGGAGGTGATGAGGTTGAGATTCTGATCATGGAGGTGGTGTTCCGAAATGTTGTTGGTTTAAAAAAAAAAAAAAACTTTTTATCTTTCTTTTGTTGTCGGCGGTAATTCTGTACATATAGCATTACAAACCTGGATGGAAGGAGGCTAGGCAACCGTTGGCAACCTACTTAAGTTGTAACAGCGACTGAGCCAGATTTGCAAAGCCTGTCCTCTCTCAAATGAAGGCAGCATCTGCATACCGAGTGAGAGAATAAATGTACGTCCAATACTACTCTTAGTACGGAGTTTGTATATATATTTATATAAATTATTCTAATAATTTATATATATAATTTTCTGAAAGTAATAAAAATAGTTTTAAAAGTATACTTATATTATTTATTAAAAAATAAAAAATATTAAATACATATATAATTAAAAAAATAAGGATAAAATCAAAAAGTAGGTTTTAATTTTTTAAAATAACTTTTTTATATATAAAAATTTAATAATATAATGTTTTGTTGATGGGGAGGGAGTGCAATATAATTTTTTTTAATTTTTCTTTTTTCACATCTATTTCTTTCAAAAGGGTCGTCTTCGTCTTTAGTGAAAATCAAACTATATATAATGGATACTATTTCAACAAACTCCTATTGAAAAAAATATGGATAATAATCAAATAGAATAGCATAATAAGTTTACAATAGGATCCATTTGATTTGGATAGAAATCAGGTGTTGGTATCCGAAACATCTTAAGTTTTTATGTTTGAATCTCCTCTCCAATATACACATATTATAGTTTGAAAATTCATTGCTTTTAATTATTTACATCTTAAATAAAATAAAATGATACTTTTTTAGTTTTTCTTGGTTTGTGGTCTATGTACTTATGTACTTTATGCTTAATATGCATATTAACATGTAAATCATGATTCATGGTTGTGTCAAATACTTTGGATTCATGTGTAAAATATAAAAAAAAAGCCCCTTCAAAATTGGAAAAAGAAAACAATGATCAAAATATAAGATATAATCCAAACAAATTACAAAAAGTTCCTTACCATACCAATAAAATTTACTTTTCAAACACTTCCTAACAAGAACTTGTACATATAAATGTCATCCTTCTATCATTAGGTGTAATAACTCATACAAATACATATAGTGGCAAAGTTAACACTTTAACTTAGTACGTGTTTAAATATATAGAAAAAAAATATCTAATGAAAACTACCTCTTTTAGTAAGAGCTAAAAATTAGTATTCTAAGTTGAAGAAATTATCCACAATTGATGGTTGAAAATACTATTAGTAGGTAGATGAAACTATAATATTTGAGTGTGGAATTTTTGTAAATATTGTGCATTTATATTTTGGTTTTGGAAGCTACTTATTGTAGATGATGAAAACTACTCTTAGTAGGAGGTGAAAACTACTATAAATCTCTTAGAAAACTATAGTATTTGTGTATTAGAAAAAGTGGTGGCATTTTTTTATAAATATTATGTATTTATATTTCAAGGTCAAAAAACTACCCACAATAGGCAATGGAAACTACATCTAGTGGGTGGAGAAAACCATTGTAAGTCTCTTACGAAACTACAGTATTGAGTATCAGAAAAAAAAAATGTGGTGTTAAATTAGATATTTATATTTTAAATTAGGTAACTACTCGCAGTAGGTGGTGGAAACTACCATAAGTATTTCAGAAAACTAGGGTGGTTCTCAATTCTCACCGTAAAAGGTGATTCTCACTAAATATAACCCCTATATATTTATATAAATACCACCTTATTTTGTACATTCAAATACTATAATTTTCTAATAGACTTATAGTATTTTATTCCACCTACTAAGAGTAGTTTCCACCACCTATGGTAGATAGTTTCCACAATCAAAATATAAGTACACAATATTTACAAAAATACTATTATTTTTTTTCTAACACTCAAATACTATAGTTTTTTTACCACCACCTACTATGGATAGTTTCTTTAACTCAAAATACTAGCTCTCAATTCTCATTGAGAGAGTTAGTTCTTATTAGATATTTTCCCTATATATATATATATATAATGATTAGTCATGAGTCCTATGAACCAATCATGAATATACTTCTATGTTATCAATTATAAATTAATATCATATCAAGAATGCGACCATTGTCTAACTTGTATAGCTATAATATCTTTGATATATGATTGCTAATGATTTGTGGGCTAAAATAGGGTTTTTCCCTACTAACAACATTAGATGAGCCTGTAAGGTCACTCAATAATAGACTATACTTAGGTCATATAATTATTCATTTTATTTTCATATCCCATTAAATTAATATATTTTTATAATTGAAAGACTGTACAGATACTCTAGAGGGGATGAATAGAGTATTTTGTAACAATAATGCCAAATTAAAATTTTATGAGAAATAAGTAGAAGGATGACAAACAATAAACAATATATTTCAAGAAACTCTACAAAGTTTCTTTACATCCACTACCAAAAGGTTTTGCCTTGTGGATTTGAATATCTCTTTATTTATAGTGTGTGTTAGATGATGATCACTCATCTCTTAGTTTATGAGTCTATAATCTCAATGACCCTCTAGGAGATGATTTACACTTTACCTAGTTATTATTTCTTGGTTTATGAGACTATAATATCAATGAGCTCTTTTAGGAATGCTAGATAATACACCACTATTCACTTGTGTGTTGATATGATGAATTTGAATGAATACAATAAGAATCTTCACTAAATAGCATATGAAAGTAAGAAATTACTAGTGAAGATTTTCATCTAGCTAGAGAAATAATAATTACAACTGTATGAGCACTCTAGCTAAATATAAAGAACAAATTGAGCACTAGAGAAGTTTGATTTTGATTTTAAAGTGTAAAATCAAAACTCTCTTTGATTCTTTGTAAGATGTGAAAATGATGATTTTTGAAGAGTTTTGTTAACTTGATTGATGTTTATTAAAGTTTAACAACTCTTATTTATAGTGCTAAAAGATGGAAAAAATTAGCACTAGGCATTAGGTGTTAAAAGTATTCTAATAGCGGAATTAAAATAGGTAGAAAATCTTAGAAATGTCCAGACCATTCGACTAGTTTTGACAGACCAATTGACTGGTTTTGACAAACCAATTGATCGGTGGAATAGTTTTTGGCAGTATGTGCCTTTACAAAAAGACTATAACTTAAGCTACATAGCTCAAAATATTACGACGTCTTTTTTCCTCTAAAGTACACATAATAAGCTTTAAAAAGAAATATTATTCACTAAAAATAATGTCTATGTAATTTATGGTGAATTTTGCAAGTGAGATCATATGTAAAACTGCTTAAAATAAAATCACTTTAAGACAACCTTTTGCACAAATAATTAGAAATATTTTTAATGCATGAAATCGCATTAATATCTTTCAAAATAAGTTTTGAATAGGATTAGAAATATCAAATCATGGAAATGTCTATGTGCTCAATATGTAAATCATATGTACATAAAACCTAAGACTGTAACATATTCTTTGAAGCTTGAATCTTGAAATCTTAAGCACGCTTATTTATCCCTTCATAGTTCGTGTATTACACATATAAAATTGAAGTACTTAAAGCTAGAGTACTATTTTAACCTTAATGTTGATCTTTGGCTTATGCTTGGGATATGATTTGTAAACTTGATCTCCTTATCACTCCTTAGCTTAGTTAAGTGTTGAATACTTCCATTTTTGCTATGATATACATAAACACTTGACAACATAGGTCAAATTCATAATTAAGTTTGTTGTCATAAAAACAAAGGTTGATTGACCTATGAGGTCAACATTCTCCCCTTTTTTGATGATGACAAACAAAAAGATGGTAATATCATGAAAGATGATTTATAAATATGTGAAGGTGAAAATCAATATTTTTTCTCGAATTATATGGATCATATATTAGCAATTTTACAATAAAAGTACACAAGTATCATATGAATAGAAATATAATGATAAAAAAAGGTTAGTAAGTAACATCTTTTCACCCTTTCTCCCTCTTTTGTCACCAACAAAAAGGAAAAGGCTTCAGCAAATAAGATCTCCAATCGAAAGATAAGTGCATAAGAAATTAAATTCATATGGACTAAAACTCCCCCTCAAGACATGGACATGTTCTACTAAAGCACAGGGAGATCATTCATACTAAATATTATCAATGAATAACATGAATGAAACTAATATAACATATCTCCCCCTTAAGCTATGCCTAGGGTAATAATACAAGTGATCAAGTAAAACAAATATGCTCTCCCTAAGGGTATGCATATAAATGCAATAAGATCAAGATCACAATATGATATTTTAAGATATTATTATCTTAAATAACATAAGTAGTGGAAGTGAATATATGAGTATCAAGATTTATGGGAGTAACTCAGATATGATATCACTAAAGCTCGTGAGATTTCATAATTGTGATATTTATAGAAATAAGACATGGAGTATTTAATGAGTCATAAATATACTCAAGAAACAACAATGATATAAAAATAAATTTTAGAGTTACATAAATCCAACTAAGCCAACAAATAGGAGGTTTAGTGCAACAAGGATTATGCAAAGATATGAGAGTGTCCCTCAACATGAACATAGATCAACACGAGACTGCAAAATTTCATCTTGAAATACCTTATCATATATTTCCCTTTTATATGGTGGATATAAAGCAAAATTAAAATAATGAATGTGATGAATGATCCATTTAATGAGTAACTTGTCAATAATATGATGAATTAGAGATCAAGACAAGTACATCAATGAAATGCAAGAGTATTACTCATTTGTATTAATTTATACATTTAATCATAATGAGGATAATTTTTAACATGACATTGAGATATGGCAATGATCGTGTACAAGAGATATTATAAGTGAATCTTGTAATGAAGTCATGTGATCAATTAATTTCAGAGTTGCATCTATCAAACTAGCCAATAAATAGAAAATTTTGTGTGTGGCTAAGAAGTGTATAGAAGCATGTTGGTAAAATGTTACATTATAATAATCTCAAGAGTGAATATTTATGATCAAACCATATAGGAGCATAACATCACTCAAGAGTCAATAACATGAATAAAGGCCAAGGCATAGCTCATGTCATCAAGAAGCAGTATAAAATTAAGAACCATAAATGATGTGAAAAAGAATATCCTAGTTGCAAGTATATACCCAAGTAACAAATGAGCAATTTAATGTTGCAATTGGTTATATAAAAGCAAGACTGAAACAAGCATATTTAGGCCACACAATATTTATGCACCAGTTTACTCAAGCAAGGAAGCATCTCAACTCCCTATCATGCTCATATTGTATCAATTGTTTCCATTTTATAGTAATGAATGGATGAGAAGTACAAGGGAAGAGAAATAGGATGAAGTATGCACACAAGAACCAAAATGTCAAAAATAGGTGAATTGGTGAGCATGACAATTGTATAAATTTCAAAACATAAAAGGACATCCATTTATATCAAGTACGATCATTTAGTTATCAAAATGAGATACTTTTTAGATGCATGGATACAAAGCTAGCAAAGGAAATATGTCTTAAGTACTTCCCATTTCATGGAATATATATGAGTGGAATGTAATATCAAATTATTACAATTAAGCATTAGTATTCACACTTCAATGGAAATGAAGTTATAAGAGTTAATTATAAAGCCATCCATGAATTTCTTCTCACTTTATAATCGAGAAGGACAAGGAGGGAGAAGATATGTATATCAAGAAAGTAGTTTCCTAACAAATGTCACTTGTTAGATTTTAATTTTCCAGGGAAAAACATGGAAGTTGATAAATAATATCAACTTTCAATGAGAGTTTCATGTATGATCATGGAGAATATAAAATTATTGTAATTATTTGTGAGCATAAACAAACATGTCTAGTCAAGTAATAATAAAAGTGAAGGCATGTAATAGCATGTATACTATGAGAAAACATGTTTAAATAAATGTTGAAACCTTTGGACTTATTTCTTGTGAAGTACAATTGCTTAATAGATTCAAAATTAAAATTATTAGGGTCTTCATCTTTTATCAATTTATGCAAGGCATATGACTCATATCAAATATCTAATCATGATATATATATATATATATATATTTCACATTATTACAAGAGACAATAAGTGCAAGATCTGTGACAATTCAATGCATATAACTTATAATAAGAGGAAGTTGCAAGAAAAGCTTGAAATTATTAGCATAAACACCTATATCTCATATTGTTAAGGTAGCACAGATATACACACATATTTTCAGATGTATTAGAAAACAAGGCAAGATAGGTGAAATGAAAGTTCATGAACTATTTGGCTCAAGCAGTCAACATTTGTTTAGCAAATGAATTGAAGTGCTATATACTAATTATTCTTATCTATCACATGTATCAATGTATGATAGGAAAAAGAATAGGCTTCACCATTATCCATAGTGATCGATAGACAAATCGACAAGAGTGGTGCATCAAATAATGAGAGTAGTCAACACAAATGTAATATCTTAATCAACGAAAGAAGAAATATATACTCATGATGCACAAATTAGGTTATATATATATATGCATAAATATGCTATTTAAATAGTGCTAAAATTCTAGGTTAGTTTAAAATTAAATGTCACAGTCATAGATTAAAAGGATGAGGATCTTATGTAACGTAGTGTTGAGATATGACCACATCTAAGTCATTGTCATCATCTGAACCAAGGACCTCAGTAGATCCATCATGAACATCATCAACCATGGGAATGGAGACCTTGACATGCTCTTCTCAAGGTAAAATAGATCATGCTCAATGTCCTCCATAATTGCATCTTATTCAATAGACTCAATCCTTTATACTGAGTCACCATCTTGAGGACGATCTATATGATGTGAGGACCTAGGAGAGTCATGGTTGTCACAAGGATCAATGTCATATACTTAAAGAATAAGATCCATCCACCTCTCTTGAATTTCAAGTTAAGAGCATATTTGTAATAAATGTCCATCCATAATCCTAGCATGAGTGATCATTTGTCTCTCCATGTGACCAATCAACTAAACTACTGTCTACTCAAAGGCTGATATTGGTAAAAAGAAAAGAGTAGGTAGAGAAAGTGCATCAATGTTAGGATGAAAATAATGAGTGGATGAAGAGGGATCATGAGGATCTAGATGAGAAGGATGAATTGATGAAGAGGGAGCTGTAGGATCTAGATGAGGTGTAGGAGGTGTTGGTACCTGAGGGGGTACCTACCACTATCTCTAAATCGTCCACTGACAGTCAATTAGAGCAACTCCCATCCTTTTGATAGCATAGGGCTTGAAGATGTCAGACTCTTACCAAGTTTTCTTGAGATATGTAGGACTAAAACCGTCAACAGATACATGAAAGTGTATAAACACAAGGATCAAGAAATATGCATGAGGAAGATGAGCAAGACCATACTCACTCATATGACACATATAGAGGATGGTATTGCAAGTGATACACATATGACTATCTCGGTGAAAATAGTAAAGGAAATACCAATTAGTCGCCTTAAGTCTAGTCTTAAACCCTTTCTTCGGAAATACTATTGTGCTTATCATATGTTGAAGTACATGATTGCCAACATAAAGGAAGGATGAGCTCATAATATGACCTCTCCAATTTCTAATAAGATAAATTTGATAGAGTGGATCTAGGGAAGGATGACTATCTGACCATGAAGGAAAGGTCTCCCCCTAGTTAAGATAACCAACTAGATCGATGATTTATGCTAAAGTGGAGTGGTTTAGAGTAATAGGAATGCCACACACGTAGCTATTAATAGATCTTTCATCAAATTGGTTGTTGTTATAGAATAGTTTTACTATGTTGGGGTATGTAAGGACATAGATGTTAAATAGAGGAATCAATCCTAAACCATGAAGCCTCTAATAAAATTTAAATTATTTTTTTGCAAAGTCCAAGGACAAACATCTCCCTTTAAGGACCCCTTTAGAGCGATAAATGTAAATATAGCGAGATTAATAGGAGAGAGAGCAAAAGTAGTGCTCATGTAGAGGATTAAAAGAATCTAGAACTTCTAATGGGATTCTAGCAAGGTATATAGAAGATATAGAAGGAGAAGCCATAGAGTGTGATCGATGAGATCGATTGGATGCTCTATGGTGCTGCTAGGAGGGAATACCTATACCGGATTTCTTGGGTCCTATGAGTAAGAAGAGGGCGAGGATAAAAGATTGGATCAAGAGTCCAGTGAGCCTGTAAGGATATTTCACCGTAGATATATCATAAGATTCATAGTCTTAATTCCAAGTTAATGTTTTTCCCAGTATTTGATCATCAGAGAAATCAATGCCAAAATTAAATATGCACATAACATTTTAATGTAGAAGAATATTCAATGAGAATCTCCGGGAACATTTTAAATCAAAAAAATAAACTTAGGAAGCTAATATGCTTCATCAATAGAGTGAAGTTTTAGAAATCATTTATCATAGATCACATTCACTCATTTTAAACTTCAAGATAAGTTTTACCCAATGTTGATCTAATGAAAAAAAAATTTAGTAAAGAATTTTTCTAAAGTTATCATCAAAGTGCAATCAACCATATGAGAGGATTTTAACTTAGGAGGAAGAATTAAATATTTTAGAGTGTAGAAAGAGAATTCTAAAGCCCAATTATCCTAAATAGAATCTCCATTCAATGTAAAATTGACTATTAGATCCAAATTAAGCTGAGTCAATCACTACTAGGTGCAGTGTGAGGAAAATTTGAACAATTAAGCCTTATCAATAGAGTAAAAGCATCCTTACATATAGCTAATTTTATTTTTATAAAATATCCCATTTAGGGTACATAAGAAAAGAATTTCAACATTTAAATGCTGGAATTTTGCTCCAAATAATGGATATACCTAAAAAGATAGTTTATAAGCTAAGCATGGTGATTAATTCTAGCAGAATCCAGTAAGAAATTATTCCATATAAATAGCGAGAAATTCGGTTATTAGGGTTTTGTCCAAAATATTAAGTGGATTGAATCTAGTAGAAATAAATAAATTAATGCTATAGGGTAGCAATTACACCAATTGCAAAACATCTTGTAAACTCAATTTGACTAAAAGCCCAACTAAACCAACTAAAAAATGGCATAGATATATCATGAATTCGAAATCAAGATTCACCCAATTTCTCAACATTTGCCATGAAAAAGTGGAACAAACCATCAGATATGAGGGGAGTCTAAGTACAAACACCATTCATCATCTAATGTTGACTCAATCAAACCTAACACATCGTTCATATCATCCAATTTTAAAGAGCAGTTGGAAGCTTACCTTACATAGGGTTATGACATTTTGAGAAGAAAACACCAAAAGTTTGATACTAGGAGATTCGTATAGCTCTAACGATTCTAACAAGCTAAATATTAGATAATTTGGATGAGAGTTGAGAGAGATATGGAGGTAAGAAGATGGAGAAAATTGAGGACATTCGAACCAGGTCTACCAACTTAAATGATGAGGAGAAAGAGAAAGAAAAAAATCATTTGAACTCCTAGGTTATTTAATGATCAAACTCTACAATTAACCGGTTGTGTAAGAATGGTCGACCGCTGCATCATTTTTAAATTTTTAACCATTTGACTAATGTTTCTCTTGTAACCTATTTTTATCATTCTAGATGGTTGGTTCAATTGAACCACTTGACTAACGTATTCAATAATGGTTTACTCAGAAATGATATTTTTTTATTAATGTAAAACCAAGGCAATATACAAATGTTAAGTATAGGAAATATGAGATCAAGGTTTCAAGTAAAAGTGCATAGTTAAATAACACTCATAATGTGAATATTGTTATTAAATCTAAAACACAATGTATTAAAAGGGAGAATAGTAACTTGAAATTAGTAATTTCAATAGCATTTCCCTTTTCTTCTATAAAGAAGTAGAAGAGATTTTGGTGTTGATCATCCATTCTTCTATTCTTCTTCTTCCTTTGTCCTACAAAAAAAATTTTTAAATACATATTTTTAGTACCTATATGATTTTGGATCCATAGGGGTTAGCTCTCAATGTATCATCCATAAAAATGCATTTATTCGGAATCCAAATTTTCCTTGAGAATATTCTGTGACATTTTAATGTTGAGTTCAAGTTATTATACAATCATATTCAGAAGTTTTGTGACAAGTTTTTAAGGATTTCCAAAGAATTTTCTTTTTCATATTAGATGAAGAGTGATCTTTTGTCTTTTCAAAATCCTCATCTAACCTAAATTTCAAATTTCCAACCATAGATGCAAACATCTCCATTTCAACCTTTAAATTTCCATGGCTTGAACATAAATGAGAAGATTCTAAGTTATCACTAGCCAATTATTCAAAATTATCAAGACACTTATTTATAGCAACTAAGTGACTTTGAGAGTTTGGAAGAGAATTTGTTACCTTATCTTCTTTACTTGAAGTTACATCATATGAGGTGATGAAGTAAGGTTTTGGAGCTTCTTATTTTTCTTTAATGTCGTAAGTTAGGTTCAATTTTTCCCAAATATCCTTAGTTGTGACACATTCTAGAATTGATTCATACACATCTTCTCCTAGGCCACAATGGAGCATCAGTATAGCTTCGTCATTCAATGTGACTCTTTGCTTATCAAAATCTGTCCATTCTTCAATCGGTTTATCAATTAATCTATTGAGTATGGATTTTTGAATTTTTATTGGACCATGTTGAATGATGAACCGCAAGTCTTGATTTTGTGACTTGAAGAACCTCCTAATCACCCTCTTCTAATGCTTGGAGTTTTCTCCATGAATAATAGAGGCTTCAATGATGCCAATTCTTTGTCCATAAGCATATATATACTTTGAGGATCTTGAAGATCATAGATCAATTTGATGAAGCCATAAGATCTGAAACCCATTGAAAGATCGTATGGATATTCTAGAGGGGGTGAATAGAGTATTTTGTAATAATAATGAGAAATTAAAATTTGGTGAAAATAAGTGGAAGGATGGAAAACAATAAACAAGTGATTTATAATGGTTCAAGAAAATCTACAAAGTTTTCTACATCCACTACCAAAAGGTTTTGCCTTTTGGATTTGAATCTCTATTTATTTATAGTGTGTATTTGATGGTCATCACTCCTCTCTTCGTTTATGAGCCTACAATCTTAATGACCCTCTAGAGATGATTTATATTTTTTCTAGTTATACTCTCTAGGTTTATGAGACTATAATATCAATGAGCTCTCTTAGGAATGCTTGATAATACACCACTCTTCACTTATATTTGAGATGATGGGTTTGAATGAATACAATAAGAATCTTCACTAGATAGCATATGAAAGTGAGTAATCACTAGTAAATATTTTTATCTAGCTAGAGACATAATAATTACAAGTATATAAGCACTCTAGCTAAATATGAAGAACACATTGAGTACTAGAGAAGTTTGATTTAGATTTAAAAGTGTAAAATCAAAACTCTTTTTTATTCTTTATAAGATGTGAAAATGATAATCATTGAAGAGTTGTTATTAGCTTGATTGATGTTTATTAAAGTCTAACAACTCTTATTTATAGTGCTAAAATATATAAAAAAAAATTGGCACTAGCCATTGGGTATAAAAATTACTCCAATGGTTGAATTACAATGGGTAGAAAATCTCAAAAATGCTCTCACCAGTCGACTGGTTTTGACAAGCCAATCGATCGGTGGACTAGTTTTCAACATTGCACACCTTTACAAAAAAGACCATAACTTGAGCTACAGAGCTTGAAATGATATGCTATACTTTTTGTTTTGTAAATTAGACACCATTAGTTTTGCAAAGAAATATTATTCACACAAAAATGATGTCTATGTAATTTATGGAGAATTTTTCAAGTGACATCATATGTAAAACTGCTTAAAAAAATCAATTTAAGACAATCTTTTGGGCAAATTATTGAAAATATTTTTGATGCATGAAATCACTGTAAGATCTTTAAAAATTATTTTTGAATAGGATTAGAAATATGAAATCATTAAAATATCTAAGTGCTCAATATGTAAATTATATGTATATAAAACCTAAGACTATAACATAGTCTTTGAAGCTTGGGTCTTGAAATCTTGAGCACACTTGCTTATTCCTTCATGGTTTGTGTATTACATATATGAAATTGAAGTACTTGGAGCTAGAGTCTTATTTTGACCTCCTTGTTGATCTTTGGCTTGTGCTTGGGATATGATTTGTAAACTTGATCTCTTTATCACTCCTTGACTTAGTTAAGTGTTGATTACTTTGAATTTTTCTATGATACACACGCACAATTGACAACATAAGTCAAATTCATAAATAAGTTTGTTATCATAAAAATAAACGTTGATTGACCTATGAGATCAACAATTATCATTTAAAATAATATGAAATAATAATAATAATAATAGTAGTAATAATAATAATAATAATAATAATAATAATGATGATGATGATGATGATGATGATGATGATGATGATGATGATGATGATAACAATGCTAACAAAAAAAATATTTGAATAATAAGTAAAATGATAAATATATTATAGGTTTAGAAATCATATCATATTATATCAAAAGAATTAGATAAAATAAATAGTGCTTTAGGTTATGCTCTCCTTAGCTTATTTTTTAATCTAAATTGATTTTATCTTATTTGATCTTATTATCATCATTATTATTACTATTTAAGATACTATGAGTAATAATTAGTAACAAATTAAAATGATAATTACTATTAAAAGGACAAAAATAGTAAATATTAATAATTTAAAATATATTTAATCTCATATTAATTGTAATTAAAAATAATTAATGTTAATAGAATTATATTTGTCAATTATCATAAGTAATTATTTTTCAAATAATAATTAGAAATATTCAGAATTGTAAATATATAGAAATAAAAATAATATTTGTTATAGTTAGTAATAATTAATAATTATATTTAATTAATAATAAAATTTATTTTTCACATTATTATATTAATAAATATCAAATTATTTACTAATAATATATAATATAATAGAAATTAATAATAATAAATAAACATTTATCCTTAATGATAATAAATAATGATAAAATTTATATTTATAAGGATAATATTAATCATTGTATAAATAAATAAATAACTTATAAGTATTAATAATAAATATTACTAATTGAAAATAAAATTTTATATTGAGATTTGTATTTATTGATAAAACATTATCCTTAAGATAATACTAATTAGAATAATAATTATAATCATTGATAATAAAATTAATAATTAATAATAATGAATTTGAATAATTTTTCCTATAATTATAGAAATGATAAAAAATTATATTAATACAAATAATATTAAAAAATTAGTAAATAAATAAATAGTTAATTATTAGTTATAGTTACTAAAAATTCATAATGATTGAGAATATAATTTTGTTAATGATACTTATATATATTGATATTATGTTATTATTAAGATAATACTAATTAAAATAATGATAATTGACTAGATGATCATTACAAAAATTATAAACAATAAGCAATCTGATTAATTATTTTTGATGAAAATCAATAATATTTTATTGCCGGTGGTTATTAATATTGTTTCATTCTTATTATTAAGATAATACTAATAAGAACAATAATAAGTATAAATAGTTATTGATAAAGTAGTGGTAGTGGTAGTGGTAGTAGTAGTAGTAGTAACATCAATAGTGATATTATACACCCCAGTGTACTTGCAAGGTGCTCCCAGTGTACGGAATAATAAAAAATATAATAAATGTAATAATATTTTAGTTTTAAATAATGATAACTACAAATATAATTATATTATTTGATTATAATAATTTTAATTTTAATTTAAATAATAATAATAATTATTATTATAAATATCGTAATCATAATAAGTGTAATAATAACACATTAACCTAAACTAAAATAAGCATCAACCAAAAGAAAGAAAGACATCCACTAAAGTTTAAATCAACATTAAACTAAAGAAATAAATATTCTAATCGAAGCTTAAATAAGTATTAATTCCAAAAAGAAAAATCATTAAGTAATAATAACGATGATAAAAATAATATTATTAAGAATGATATAAATTATACAAATAAATAAATATATAATTTATATATAAATTATGGCATAATACTTATTTTTTGATGCTTTACATTAATATTATTACATGTTAATCTTATTAATAGTAATCATCAATCATTGATATTATCATAGTGATTTGATCTGATCTTATAATTCATTAAAAAATAAGTTGAGAAGAACAAACTTTTAATATTATAAGCTAAAACTAGTTCTCATATGGGTTAGATCCATTAATTCTATCAGATACCATGCCGAATAGGGCATTAGATATATTTTACTCCTTATATATTTGATAAAGTTTTCTGTTTTCATGAAATATGAAATATATATATATATATATATATGAGAGAGAGAGAGAGAGATTTTTTTGTTTTCACATTATTGTAGGACCTAGTGACGAGCCGTAACTTTAGGTCCATTGTGTCACTACTTAATATAAATCCAAACCAATGAATAATATATTAATTTAAAGATGAAAAATAATCTATATTAATATTTCCATGTATTTTAATAAAATATGTCTTTTAATAATCTTATATATTCAACTACGATAATAAATAAACTTATTTATACAATTATGTCGCCATATCTTAGAGAAAAAACCATAACAAATATTGTAACAACTAAAACCTATCTCTCACAAAGAGCACACATATACATAACTTTTATTTTTTGGGCACTAGAAATTAAAAAATAAAATAAAATATTGGGACACTTTATATATATATGAAAAATAATATAACCATCAATCATTAGAAAAGTACTACATAAACAATTACATCATTTGTATCAAAAAAATTATTCTATTAATTTGTATACTTTCTAAAAAAGTAATAAAAGTAATCTTAAAATTACACGTACACCTTTTATTGAAAAATAACAAAGCATTTAATGAATATATAATTAAAAAAAGGTAAGGATAAAAATGAAAAGTAGTTTTTAACTTTCTAAAATGACTTTCTTTTTCTTTTATATAGAGGGAGTAGCAAATACATATATCACAAAAAACTCCCAAAATTATTTATTTATTTATTCAACAAATGCAAAGTTTGTCATGATTGACATAAAGGGTGTGAAATAATCATAATTTTAAAAATTAGATCGGTCATCGAACCAGTATCATAATTAGTTTAATAGTTGTTGGATTGGTCGAACTAGTGATACATATTTAATCAAAAAATATGAAACATACAAGAAATTAAATTCCACATGAACTTGATTGGCTTCCAACCAATTTTTTAATTGTCTGACCAGTCGATTTTTTCAATCATAGAAGGGTTACAAAGTTGCATAGAAGATAAAGCTACAAGACACGAAACTTGATTATATGATTATTATATACATTTCATAATTAGGGTTTTGTTTATCTTTGATATTTTATGTATACTTTATAATGTCTTATGACTTGTAATTGTAGACTATTATATGTATAATAAAGGCCTATAGTACATTAGCTTAGTTCTTTTATTAATTAGGGTTACAAAGTTGATTACAAAGTTGGATAGGAGATAAAGGTACAAGACACGAAACTTGATCACATGATTATTATATGTATTTCATAATTAGGGTTTTGTTTATCTTTGATATTTTATGTATACTTTATAATATCTTATGACTTGTAATTTTACACTATTATATGTATAATAAAGGCCTATAGTACATTAGCTTAGTTCTTTTATTAATTAGGTCAGTTGGTTTAGACTTAGTTAGTAAAGGATAAACTAGGCTTTGTGTGTGTGTGTGCGCGTGTGTGTGTATATATATGATGGTGCCTTGTGTATTCATAACAATTAATGAAGAATCAAGAGTGAATTTCAACAACTCATTTCCTTCCTCTTCAAATGAGTTTAATCTTGAGACTTAAGGCTTTTTTCTCTATAGAAAACTTAGTGATTTCTTTTTAAAAGTTAGCTATATTGAAGAAGATAAAAACCAAAACTAAAGAGTATTCTCGACATCAAATCAATTTGAACACAACAACCCATTAGATTATCATTTTTTGCTCTAATGTTCAAAGCAAAAAGATCCTACATTGTGAAAGAACAATTCCTTTATTATCTTCCACATCAACTTGGCAACAAAGCAAGTTTTAGATCGACAACCATTGGACAAATTTCCTTTTCAATGTTGAAATAAGAAAACACATCATAACCAACCATCTATTGAGAATCTTGATAATTCTTGTTAGCATTCTTTAAGTCTTGATTGTTATTCTTGGAATCTTACATGCGTGTGTAGGGTTTGAGTGGAACATGTGTAGAGATAGGTGGAATGGCATGGTAATTATGAAATATATCTTGAATGTTGTAAGCAAAATCTAGACTAAAAATAAAAGATCGCATGTTAGGGTTTGAATGGTTTAGAAAGGAAAAATCGTGCATGTATAGTCTTTAGGTTTTGGTTGTCATGATAAGAATTATGCTACATGTTATCCCACGCGGTTCGGTTTTATTATACATGTAAAATAATTACTTTTTGTGAATAATTAAGGATCATGAAATTGATCATTCATTAGCACCAATCATAGGTTGAACTTCAAGGTTTTATGAAGATTATTGGACTTTTACTTCTTAAACCTTAAGTCATGTGAAGTCCATAATTTGGATAGGTAATTTTTGTTTTTTGTGTTTACTACATATTTTTCATTTATATTAGTGTTTTGACCTTACCCTGACAAATTACACAACATTTCATAGAAAACTTGCATGATAGTTTGAAAGTGCATTGAATGATTAACAATTGTTTTGTTGAATTCTATATCAAAAACTTAATAAGAAACGTGCAAGGTGTGGTAAACAATTATTATTTGTGATATATTTTATTTTTAGCATTGTTTTTCATTCATTTGAGTTGAAATTTTCTGCAAGAACCAATCATAGGCTAGGGGCATTGTTTTGGGTTTCCTAACTAAAACATTAGAGGTTACTAACCATCTATTGGAGTGTGTTTCTAAATTGACTATAATGGAGGGCAAACCAAAATTTTAAGCAATTTTTGAGGCTATACAAAATATTTCTACCAACCTATATGCAACAAATTCTCAATTCAAGAAAATTCCTACAGTGCAAACTCAATTACAAAGGATAAAGTCTCCATTTATTGAGCAAGATTTAGTCTAAAATGTGTAAGTACATACATAACTCTATAGAGATCGAATAGGAAGTGCAAAAAGGAAAACTAGTCTAGAAAGAGGAAGATATATAAACTCATGAGTATAATATGAAGAGGAGTTAGTAGGAAAAGGAAGTAATCAAACATTTTATGACCATCAAGTGAGACATCACCATAGAGAAGATATAGGTATAAAACTTGATCTTTTTGATTTTGATGGTAAACTTGATGTTAAATTATTTCTTGAGTGGTTACATTAGGTAGAGAATATATTTTAATTCAAGGATTATCATGATGATCAAAAATGTAAACTAGCTACTTTTAAGTTTAAGAAGTTTGCTAGGATATGTTATCATAACTTGGAAAGGACTAAAGAAAGAGAAGGTAAATCTAAAATCAAGTCTTTGGATATGTAATACCTCGTATTTTTAAAATTTAATTTTATTAAAATTAATAATTTTATCAGCGTAATTTGATGTAAACATTTAATTATTTTAATTTTGATTCATTTTATGGATTTGTTGATGATTTCAACTTCATATTTGAATTTAATTAATTGTTGTTGTTGCAGATCATTCTAGATAAATTCGTTCATGATCATGATTTTATTCTATTCATATGATTTCAATTTTCGGTTAAAAATATGTATTTATGTTCTTTCTCGTATTTTAATATTTTATATTCATTTTTTATTATAATTTCGTCAAGTGATTACGACTTTATTTTGGAGTTATATTTTATTAACAAAATATATTATTTAAATTATAAAATTTCGGTTTAATATAGTCAAATTTATTTTAATGATTTTATCCGTAGAAAATATTTTTAACTTTGAATTTATTTGTTTATGAAGTCGTTAAAATCTTCAAAAAGTTTTAAATTAAAAAGATCTTCGAAGCTTATTTATGGATTTCTTTCCGAAATTAATTTTCTTCCGTTTTACCCTTTTTAGTTTGGAGAAGACCAGTTTCAAAAATTATTTAAATTAGTCTCGGTTTATTAGAATTTGATTTAAACATTTTCTTATATGCTTTTACATATTTTTTTGATGTGTTATAATATATTTTCATAAATAATATTGATTTTACGTTCGTTGATAAATTATTCCGAAAATATTTCTGTAATTCTTTATATAGCTCTTATATCTATTTTAGACATTCGGATCCTTATGAAATAATTTTTATTTAAATAAATTTTAGATAAAATCTTCCAATAATATCTTTATATATTTAATATTTTATTATATATTTGTATTTGAAAAAAAAATCAGCCCCGACCCCTTTTCCTTTCTTTTTCCTCTCTTCTTCTCTCCCTTCTCTTCTTTTCCTCTTTCCCATTTGTCTGCTCTACACCCAAACCCCAACCCGCTTCCTTCTCCTAGCTCCTCCTTTGTCAACTGCCACCAACCGACTGTCGGCCACCATCGGCGACACTGCAGCAGTAGTTGAAGCAGCACAACAGCAGCAGTCAAAGTAGTGCAGCAGCACAACAGCAGCAGTCAAAGCAACGCAACAGTAGCAACAGAAGCAGCGCCACAGTAGTAGACCACAACATCGACGGTGAACAACAGGTTGTGCCACCACGTCTGCCCTCAGCGAGCTTCGCCATCTACTTGCAAGCACTGTTCGACCTCCGGCGAATATTCTCCGACCTTCACCTATCCTGATTTGCAAATTTTGTTTGGAAAGTATTATTGTGGATTCTCAAGCTAGTGACCTCCCTCCCCTTCTTATTTCACTTAGCTAGCTTCAAACCTAGGTAAGTGTCTACTTACCTTCACTTATGGGTGTTTCGTGAGGACGGATTGTTGTGCATGTGTGTTAAGAGGTGAAAGTTGTGTGACTCACATGGATTGGTATGTCAAACATGCAATATGCCATGTATGATGCTTTGTATAATCATGAGGTTCAAGTAATTCATACTTTGGCTTATTGTTGAGCATGTTAGGGTAAAAATATGCATAATAGGGCTATTTGACTCTTTTGAGGAGGACGAATGTAAAAGAATGTGCTTACATGTGTTGGAATGGGATTACATTTTTTGTTTAGGGGTATGATTGAGTAAAAGAGCATGTTACAAGCATGATTAAGTAACATAGCATGCCAAGCTTGTTACCTTCAAGCATGGATAAATGAAAGACATGTTAGAAATCATAATATATATATATATATATATATATATCTTGATTAATTGACTGGAAAGCATCTTAATGTGTGGCATGAATTGTTTGCCAAGATATGGAGCACACTTTAGGGCTTTCTAGCTACATGGTGCATTATGAAATGATATAAATGAATGCTGATAATTTAATGTCACTCTTAGCGTAACAAAGTATTGAATGTGTTTGAATTATGGTGTAGGGCTGAGCATGTCCCTAAGTAATGCTTGAGGCTGGACATATCCGTGAGTAATGTCTGGGGGCTAAATGCCCGAATGGTTTGGTTTAGTGTTGTCCATAAATGCCTAACTTGTTTCATTTGGCATTATCCATAAATGCCCGATTGGTTTGGTTTGGCGTTGTCCATAAAGGCCTGATTAGTTTGGTTTGGCATTGTCCATAAATTCCAGTTGGTTTATTTAATCTCTTATTGGATTAAGATGTTTGCATCTGAAATTGTGTGGTCATGTAATGAGTTGTTAATAATATGGATTATTCCTACCCGAGGCGCATGAGCTACTTTACATTTCCGTCATACCACACTTACATGTTTAAGTAGAATGTTCCATATGTTTCGCATGTTATTATATGTGTATGGTAGGATTTATGAAGTGGGTATTGAGTATGCATAATATTGTATCAATGTAATGCACCATGATTCAACATGCACTTGATGTTGTAGTTTATGTCTCTCCCATAAGATAGGGTAGTTGGATTTACTTAGTATTGGACCTGTACTGATACCACCTTAGTTATTTGAGTCCTATGATAAACCACTGATGGTGGGGAGTAGATAATTTGTGTAGGTTCAATATTGAATGTCTTATTATCAGGATGAATGTTTTCCTTGGATTTTGAGAGTAGACTATTTGGTGATTCAATTTGTGAATAAAGTTGGCTCCACAATTGGGATGCCCTTGGATCTCTTCTCAGATTTTATTGTATCTCAAATGTATTATTTTGGTGTGTAAATCATTCACTTGATTTGTATTTAGTTGGTTTGTGATTTTGTTGGAGATGTATTTGGATTTTATATCATTTTTCTTTTTAAGTTTTAAAAATCCAGGCTAATATCACATGTTTTCCATCGGCTTTATCAGCGATGTTTTGGTTATGAGAAGCCATTCTCGTCTAGCCAAATTTGGAAATTTCTTGTGGGACTTTAGTCCCTTGGTTTAGATGAGGTTTAAATTTTGATCGGACAAGTTTAGCCTTGCATCTGCTATAGGTTAGGTGAATGCGCGTACCTCTCCTTATGTTAGATTTGGCGGTTTAATCCCCATTCTTATTTTAGCTTCTGCATTTTCCTTTGTAAAATAAAATTTTTCAGGAGTGAAAAATGGGGGGGGGGGTGTTATAGGATAACCTTAAGAAACATTTAAGAAACAAGTTTATTCTTAAGGAGTATGAGAAATATAATTATATTAAATTGACTACTCTTAGGAAAGGAATTTTAAGGGTTGGAGAATAAGTTAGCACTTATATGTGACATTCATGAGAAAAAGGGATAGACATGTGCTAGATTTCTAGGCGGCCTTAACATGATGATTTAAGTAAAGTTAAAACTTGCTTATATGATTATTTTGATGATATGATTAAGCTATCTTTGAGATTTGAAAATCAAATCAAGTCCACTAAGCCTCATACCAAATAAAGTATTTCTTCTACAATGTATTACTTAAATACACAAGCTAATAAGTATGATTTAGGTACCTTAAGTACTAAAAATGTTGATAAGAAGCAAGGTCTTAATCAAGAGGAGAAAGGAAAGGCCAAGATCAATGAGGTGTCTATAAAGCAATGCTTTAAATGCCTAGGATATGGACACTTTGATAAACAATGTTCCAACCAAAGAGTGTTGTCCATACAAGAGATTGAAGCTATGGTGACTTATGGTGAAGACCATGAGTGTGAGCCAAGTGAAGTTATTTCGAGTAAATATGAGGATGAAGGTAATGCTTGTTATGTATTACAAAGAATTCTTTAAAATCTAGCTAATAAGTAACCCAATCAACGAGATAAGATATTCAAGACTAAAGGAGGAGTAGGGGACACAGATTATCGAGTTATCATTGATAGTAGATAGTGCACAAATATAGATAATGAGAAGATGGTGAAGGAGATCGGATTAGATATAACACCAAAGCCTTATTCTCTTCAATGGCTCATCAAGGACAGAGAAGTCAAGGTAACCAAAGATAGGGATGACAATTTTCCCCGTGCGTTTGGGGCCCCGTCGAGGATTCCTCGTTAGGGTTCGGGTTCGGTGAGATAATTTGGGGATTCTTAACGGGGATTTTTTTGGAGACGGGTTTGGGGTCCCCATCCCCGAACCCACCCCGAAATTATATATATATATATATATATATATATATATATATATATATATATATATATATAATATAAATTTTTTATAGAATATAAATTAAAAATATAATATAAAAAAAGTAGTTTGAGGATTGGGCATGGGATCAGGGATCGGGTATAAAATTGGGTTTTAAGAACGGGGAATAAATCGGGGATGAAAAATAGATCGAGAATCGGGTCAGGTATGAGGATTTGATCCTCGCGGGGATTAGATCGGGGAATTCCCGATAAAAAAATTATAGAGGATCGGGTCGGGTTCAAGGATTATTTTTCTTATTGGGTTTGGGGATGGGGATGGGGTCCCCGTCCCCGACCCGCTCCATTGCATTCCTACCAAAGAAGCCCTAATATCATTTCGAATGCGCAATTATCGCAATAATATGCTATGTGATATTTTTTCTATGGATGCATATGGAATTTTATTAGGTAAACCATGACAATATAATAGAGGTGTTATTCATAATGGTGTTACTAATGAATATCTTATTGACAAAGATAAAAAAAAAAAGAGCAAAAACTTAAACCTTCTAAGTGTAATTGTGATAACATATTCTAGATTAAAAAGAGTTTATTTTTACTTAAAAGGACTATGATAGAATGCATAAGGGAATAAAGTAGTTGTTATGTTTGATTTTGTCTTTAAAATTATGGTAATAATATTTCCTGAAAAAAGGAATTAAGTCAAAATCTTGCATTCCAATGGCCCAGTACAGTTCATTTCGTATTAATTACTGTTACTTTCACATTATTTGGTTAAAAAGGCATGGTGCATTGTGCTCCCAACGGTAGGAATTGAACTTCCTGCCATTAATAATCGAGTGGGTGTGCCAAGCTAGTATGCCATTACACGCTTTGTCTATACATATATAATATACTCTTCCACAGAAGTTCCAACTCTGCCATTGGCTAGACCTAAATAATTTATCTGGAAACCTCCAATACTCGTTTTATCCACTCTCGACTGTTTGTCAGTGAGATTCTTGATCATATATATACACTTATATTATAGTGGATAAATATCTATTGATGAAATTCTGTACCAACGGATAAATAACTTTTTTTTTCCAAGTAGATAAGTTACTGTGCATACAGACGGACAAGACTCGTTGAAATTTTATGCAAAATTAATGGCAGATGGTGGTTCCATATAAGTATCATCCAAAATCAATTTGCCAGACCGAAACAAAGAAAACAGAAAGCACGATAAATAGTTCATGCAGTTTCATTTCTTTATTATCATACCACTAATCTAGCACCGGCATCATCCTCGTTGATGAGGAACTGTTTCTTCAAGCCTAAATGCACCATCAACAACCATACAAAAGTAAAAAGCTCGCCACCTTTACTAAGTTGTGCAGCATGTGCATTTCCGCTGCAACGACTAGCGGCATAACTAAGCAGTTCCACCCAAACTTCGTGGATCACCATCCATTTATGATCACCTAATTTATTGAGCTCCTTAGCCAGACGACACCCTTCGAATAGAACTGACTTGCTTCGTTCTCCCTTGGCTTCTTTCGTTGGGATGCGAGCATCCACAGCCAAGAGCTCAGTGCAAGCTATATTACGTCGTTTCTCTTCCTCGGACTTTGGATTCAAATCTAGGCTATCAAAGAACTTCTCTGCTTCAGCAATTGTGTCCCTAAATCTGAGTTGACCGATCCCTGCAACCACTGTCATCATCTTTGGCTGCCTTATCAAGAGATATAACATATAATTTGATAGAGTTTTGCTCATTTCACGATTTTCCTTGATTTCCTGCTGGGGATTTTGGTTCTCATGATGGGATATGTCATTATTTTGCTGCTCGGCATCTTGGTTCTCATGATGGGGCATGTCATTGTTTTGCTGCTCGGCATCTTGGTTCTCATGATGGGGCATGCCATTGTTTTGCTGCTCGGCATCTTGGTTCTCATGATGAGGTATGTCATTGTTTTGCTGCTGGCCAACTTTCTTCTCCTGGGATTTGTCCTGATTGTCGCAAAGATCGGTAGCAATGTGCCAGATAAGAAGGCTCTCATCATACTCAACCTTGGTAATCCAAGTCTCTATTAACACTTTCCAGTTAAAATCCCTTTTGTTAACTGTTGAAGTCTGCTGCTGCACCAGGACCCAGTCGCCCCTCGCCTTGAAAATCTCCTCTGCCTCTTTTGGACTTCCCATTGCTTCAGCTTTCTTCTTCAGCTCAGAGAATATCGTGTTTCTTAGCCTCTTGGTGTGTGCACGCCGAAACTCATATCTGATTCCATCTAAGAAGTCCTTGAGTCCCCATCGTTCGTACAGCCTCTCGATCTTCTGGTCACGCATATTGAGGCAGCATTCTATGACATTGTATAGTCGGACGGTCGTTGACCACCTCCGGTGGAAGATCCCTGGGGGGAGCACCGAGGAAGGGATTCTACGTGCCAAGTTTTTGCGTATTTCTCGTATACGTGTGACACGAGCAATTGCCCAGTTTGAGAAAATTAGCATGAAGAAGGCAATGGCATCAAGTGCGATGGCCCCAAGTAGCAAAGTATATGTAACCTCAACATCATGCCTATCCAACGAAGACTTATCCATTGAGTACCAAAGCCAAAAGGATACTAATACCAACGCGAAGGAAACAATTCGGAAGAAATATCCTACCCTGTCATGGACGACAACCATCTTGGTATAGAGAATGTCGTAGATGAAGTTGAGCTCGAGTTCCACTACTTTGAAAGCCTCTTCTGCTTTCCGAGCAATGAAATACTACCGACTTTTCTTCCCTTCATGCTTGCGGAATACAACATCTGCTACTTGCCCCTTGAACA
This sequence comes from Tamarix chinensis, assembly GCA_030549775.1. NCBI lineage: Eukaryota > Viridiplantae > Streptophyta > Magnoliopsida > Caryophyllales > Tamaricaceae > Tamarix > Tamarix chinensis. The sequence continues at coordinate 21,966,548 of CM060176.1, read as the reverse complement.
TATTGAAAAACATAAAAGCAACTTGAAACTTCTCTGGATCATTCTGGTTGTCGCTTGTTGCTCCCTGGCTCTTGAATGTAAGCTCTAGTTCAGGTTCCTTGGTGAGTTCAATAGAAACGGGAATCCTTGCATCCTTTCTCATCCCGTACTCCTCTACAAGCTTAGCATAATTAGGCCCCGGATCACGCGGTTTAATCAAAGAGTTCCGAAACTTATTGACGCTAGCGTGGTACAGAGAATTTGTCTTCTCACCATACTTGATAAGCCCTGCTATGAACATCAATATTGTGGGCACCAATAGTTCATTATTAGGGAGCGATTTGTAAAATACGTATCCAGTTGCGGCAAGCTGAGCCAGGAGCTGAAGCAAATGGCGGGGCCATAGCTCGTTATCCTCCAAGGCGAAGGCAGTGATGGTGTCCGGGCCACCAAGATGATTAATTAGAAATGGAGCCCAGAATGCCCTGAGGTCACTTACTCTCTTGCTGATGGTGGTATCGCCTTGGCTGTGAGACATGATACCCACAGCAAAGCTTGCAGCCCAATCGGCTAGCAAATATGCTAACCAAATCAATCCGGTGGTACGGGCATCGGCAGTTTTTTTCCTCAAAGGAGATACAAATACTAGGAAGAATTGGAGGAAGAGACTGAAGAGAATAATGCTTCTCAATTCCCAAACGCTCCATAGTTTCTGGAGATTATCAAATGAGAAGAGGCCCATTAAAGATTTACTGGCTCGACTCTTTGTGTGTGTTACTGCAGGATGCAATACAATAAGGAGACGAATTAAGCTTCCCGATTGCAAGTAGTGGAGACAAATTTATAGTTGAATTGTTCTCTCTCATTACCCCCCTTCTTCCTTTTTTTTTTTCTCTTTTTTTATTATTTATTTTTAATTCGTTTTAGGAACAACAGCTAATCAACAAAGGAAATCGAAAGAATCGACTATGGCTACCCCAGTATCCCCATTACTTTTGCAAAAGACAATTGCAGGGAAGTCTTTTTCTTTTTCTTTTTCTTTTTCTTTTCCCCTGTGTTATTCCGCCGCTCCATGGCCCATTGGTGCTCTCTCGATCTCCAACTGATCACACGAACCTCGGCGCGTGGAAGGCATGTATACTTCTTTCTTTAACGTGTTCGTTGTGTATGAATGGGAGGGTGATAGGTCGTCCGCGATTGTTTTAGCTATTTTATTTTATTTAGAAAATAAATTTATTAAAAATTGTATAATTTTTAAAGTACAGAAATTGAAAAGCTACTATTTGAGCTCAACATACAGAGATACACTTCATCTAATTTTCAAATAGGCTAGATGCTACATCGACTTTATTTCTACAATTGGTGTGTTATATAACTAGTTGTCACATTATTTATTCATTTATTTTTTTCATTTCTTTTACTCTTTATTTGCCTTAATGTATCTTAAACTAAAAAAAAAAGTTATACTACTATATTTGTATTTTTTTTTACTCATAAAGACTCATATTGGTATAATTTTAACTTAAAAAATTATTATATAAACTATTGTTATATGTTTTATCGTGGTTGTAGTTATATTTTGTCATTTTTATTTTGATATTTTGTTGTAGAGCTAATCTTTTACCACTATTAATATTAAGGTTTTACCGTCAATACTACTATGTTTTGTCATTGTTGCTATTGACATTTCATCATATATCAACAAATATATAGTCATATTTCATCGATATTAGTTGTAATATTTTATTATAGCTGTCTTTATATTTCATTGTAGCTATTATATTTTACCAATATTAATTGTGATATCTATACAACTAACTAGTGATGTTTCATCATGGTTACCTTTATACTTCACCATAGTTATCTTCATGCATTGGTATATGGATCAAAATATATGGCATGTAGTATAAGACAGCTTAAAGCTGACACATTTTGTATACCCTTACCCAGTAAGAAAAATTACGAAAGAAAATTTTTCAATGAAAAAAAGAAAGAATACACGGCGGTTATTAAATTAAAATTGTTGTATATATCCTGACTGAAAGAGAGATTTTTTAGTAAAGGTATACACAACGGTTATTATACCAAACCACTATAAATACTTCCATTTTTTTAATTTAAAGTTTAATCATATATGGCGATAGTAAGGATATACACAATAGTTATTACGCTAAAAACATCGTGTATACGATTCTACCCCCCCCCCAATTTACTTCATCGTTATTTACCTTAGATCGTTTTCCATACATTTTCGTTTACCCAGCCTGATAAAAAGAGAGATAATCAACATCGTTTGTAGTGAACGTTCTCGACCATTGTAGCCATCCTCCGACCATCTCCACTACTGGTTTTCGTTACTTTTCTTCTTCTTCTCTTCATCGCCATCATCTTGCTTCTCCTATACTCATAGTATGCTATATTATTCCTTTCCGATTTCTAAAATTTAAGTTTTTTTAGAAGGTATGGATTTTTAAAATACTCTAAATTTTATTATCTTTCAAAATTGAAATAAGTTGTTTATATTTATACTATAAATGTTTTTGTGGGGCATCTCTATAATCTGTATGTTTGTGGTTTTTGCTTTGCTATGTCGTGTGAAAGTGAAAAATCACTTACTAGCTATAATATCTATAATACACTCAAATTAAGTAGAGTGTTGTAAGGCTTGATATAGATACTTATATCAATATGGTATACCGTTATTTTGGTGAGTTAGTTTTAAAAACTTTACAGTTAATTGTACTTGCCATGAAGCAATTTTTAGGATAAATGACCCTCCTGACATGTTTTATAAAATTTTTAAAAATTTCTCAAGAAGTGCTTGAGTGAGGATAAAAACGAGTTAAAAAAACTTGTATTGATCTGTGAAACTAACAAATCAATTCAAAAGCATTTTAGTGTAGCCATCGCAATCCTTGTGGGCTTGGGTCAGATGGCTAACTAGTGGCCTTGTATGGCCATATCAACTTGAGGTGTTACAAATTGTATCAAAGCAAAACTATAACCATGAACTAAAATTAGATGAGCCAGTTAGTCATCTAGTGGGACAATTATTGGGATATACTGTAATGAGACACTCCGTGGTTGAAGCACAATTAGGACATTGCATTCTTGAGTGGGGCTGAATGTGATACTCCTAAATTGAGAAAAAGGATTGATATGACTACTCATATCAATGTGGTATACCATCTTTTTTGTGATTTTATCCTAAGAACTTCACAATTAAGTGTAATTATCATGGAAATTTTTTTAGGATGGATGATCCTCCTAGAAAGTTTCATAAATAATTTGAAATTTTCTTATACAGTGCATAAGTGAGGAAAAAAGTACATTAAAATGAATCGTGTTGATTTATGAGCTCGGTTGATCAATCCTAAAGTGCTCTACGGTAGCACTTGCAACTCTTGAGGTCCTAGAGTGCTACTGGTGGCTACCAAGTGGCCACATATGGTCATATCAACTCTAGGTGTTACAATATCATACTATTTCTAAAGATAAAGTATATAAAGGAAATAGAAAGTATTGTGGAAATTGTGTACTAGATATTTATAGTGTAAATGTTGTGGTGTACTAGCTGGTATTTTTGCTTGACTTAGCTAATATCGCGAGATTCCCCATCTTGGTATATAATTTAGGATATTTTACTTCTTATTATGGATTATAAGTGGATACATGAAAGCAGGCTTTTTATAAAATATATAAATAGTGTTAAGGAATTTCTTAAGATAGTCGTTCAACATCCAACAGCTCATTTCTGGATATTTAATATTTCTGCTAAAATTTGGTTAACAACTGTGTCAACATATTATTATTATTATTATTATTATTATTATCATTATTATTATGACATAGGTAGCCACAATTACTATACAAATATTAAAAAATTAAAAGAAAAGATATGGTGATTTGAACCAGCAACATAAGAACTAGCCTTTAATATTTAATATTTAATATTTATGCTAAACTTCAACAACAATTATACTATTCTTCACTTATACTCCAATTTAGACAAACCAAATAAGTAAAGGTGAACAAAAGAAAAAGGAATGACAAAACAAACATATATATAAAATATTATACATTAAATAAAGAGATATACTCCACTTTTTTATTAATTGATAAAATAAGAGACAAAAGTGTGCTATAGAACATCTCTTTCCTTACTCGAAAGGCGTGCTATATTAATCTCAGAAGACATGCTATATATGTAATAACCTGTATCTTTAAAATTCAATTTTATTAACCTTAATTATTTTATTTGCGTAATTTGATATACACATTTAATTGTTTTACTTTCGATTCATTTTATGGATTTATTGACGATTTGGACTTCATATTTGAATTTAGTTAATCATTGTTGTTGCAGATCATTCTAGATAAATTTGTTCACGACTATAATTTTATTATATTCATATGATTTTGATTTTTCTGTAAAATATGTATTTCCATTTTTTTTGTATTTTGATTTTTAATAATTTAGACTCGTTTTCAATTATCACTTTATCGTGTGATTATGACTTTGTTTTGGAGTTATATTTTGTTAACGATATATATTATTTAAATTATAAAATTTTTGTTTAAAATAGTTAAATCTATTTTAATGATTTTATTCGTAGAAAATATTTTTGACTTTGAATTTATTCATTTTCGAGGTTGTTAAGACCTTCAGAAAGTGTTAAATTAAAAAGATCTTCATAGCTTATTTATGGATTTCTTTCTGAAATTAATTTTCTTCCGTTTTACCCGTTTTAGTTTGTGGAAGGCCAATTTTGGATATTATTTAAATTAGTCTCATTCTATTAGGATTTGATTTAAATATTTTCTTATATGCTTTTAAATATTTTTCAAGGTCTTACAATGTATTTTTGTAAATAATATAGATATTTGCATTTGTTGGTAATTCTTTCCAAAAATATTTTCCAAATTCTTCATATGGCTCTTATATCGATTTTAGGCCTTCATATCCTTATGAAATAATTTTTTGTTTAATAAATTTTGGATAATATATTCTAATAATATTTTTAGATGTTTAGTATTTATTTGTATATTTTTATTTAAAAAAAAACCCAAACCTAACCGGTTCCCTTCCCCCTCTTCGTTTTTCTTTTTCTCTCTTCTTCAACCACTTTTATTTTTCTCTTTCCCATCGGGTTCCCTATTTTTCTACACCAAAACCCTATCCCTCACCTCCTTCTCCTTTCTCATCCTTTATCGGCTGCTGACCACCACCACTCCAGCCACTTGCTGCACTGCCACTCCCCCTACACGTTGCCAACACCCACCACAGCAAGCAACAGTTATGAGAAGCAGTGACGAGCAGCACAAGTTGCGCTACCACATCTAGCAACGGTGAGCCCATGTGACTGTCGGTGAGTGGTATTTGACCTCCAGGGGAGCTTCCCCAGTCTTCACTTGTCCAGATTTGCTAATTTTGTTTGGTGTAAATTTTCAAAAACCCTAACCCTTGTTTTGATTAATTTGGTATGAATTAGTTTATGATAAGCTAAATTGTGTGTTAATTATGTATATATGTGTTGTAAGATTGATTTGGATAGGTTAATTGTATGGTATATGTTAGAACTATAGAAACTTATATTTTTGGCTAGGTTATGCCCAAATTTTTTGGATTTGCCCGATTAAGCTATTTTGGGTAAATTAATTTTACATTACGCTTTAAAATATATCTAATTTCATGTCAAAACCATCAATTTGAGAATTTTGGGCATAATTAATCGGAATTAGATTTCTATGTCAAAATCCATGTGCAAAAAAATTGGATTGCATAATTGAGTTGTTTCACTCAACTGATTTTATAATATCCTTTGAAATGTATTCAATTTTATATTGGAGGTATTAATTTGGGAAAATTGTGTGAATTTAATATGAATTGGATTTTTAGGTCAAAAATCTTGCGGATCTAAATTGGATGGTGAAATTGAGTTATTTTACTCAATTGATTATATAATTTACATTAGAGTATATTTAATTGCAATTCCAAACCGTTTATTTAAATATTTTAGCAATATTTGACTAGATTTACGTTCTAGGCTCAAAAACCCTAATTCTGTTGAATTAGGCATGTCTTTCATTATTTTTTGATCAATTGATCATATATTATGTTATAAAATATGTCTAATTGCATTTTTAAACATTTCATTTAATTAAATTAAATAAATTTAATCAAATTCCATTTTTGGGCTTAAAACTCTATATTTCAAATGAAATTATGAAATTAGTCATTTATATAGTTGCCTTTCTAAAATTAAATTTATAGATATAGTTAAAATGACCTTAATTGTATTCTAATACCTTCAATTGTAATTAATTGATTTGAATTATCTGATTTTGTGTCTTGGGCTTTAAAACCCTAATTTCGAAAAATCGATTGTCTTGAATTGGCTATTCGAAAGATTATTTCATTGAAATTGATTATCTATATTTATTTCAAATTAGTTTAATTGTACTATTAAGCTATTAATTTGAGATAATAAAAGTTAATATGTTGGGTTGCAGTTCGGGTTTAAAACCCCTAATTTTCGGAGATGGTTTTATATAAAAATGAATTGATTATATTTCTCTGACCTAGTAGATTACTAGCTTTGATTCAAAATCATTTAAATTGTATTCTTATGTTATGGGGCTGGATTGGTTCTCTAAAAATGGTTGGTTTGTTTCTTTAGTTGTAAAACCTAATGAGTAAGCCGTTTTTTAACAAAATTAACTTATAATCTATTATTCTTTCCTTGGCTTTCTAAATCAATTTAAAATGCCCCAAGTGATATGTGTTAAACCCGATTTGATTAATATTTAATCTTAAATTTTAATAGAGCTACGCTTGCGAGTCTTAGGTTTTGGACACGTTTTTCAAGAAAGATCATTTGTATCCCCTTGTGTGGATTTAATTATAATATTTGAATTATTGATTGACAAGGTAGTCTCTAACCTAGTTTTTCAATTTCTATCGGTGATCTAGGAAAACTTTCTCATAGATTATCGAGCTCTTGATTGCTCTCTCTCTCATTCTCAATTTGCTTAGCTAGCTTCAGATTTAGGTAAGTCGTTACTTAGCTTTACTTATGGCGGAATCTAGATGTATGTCTGCTTAAAGTAGAAGGTGATGAGTATGCTTATCGATTACTTAATTATGTCAAGTGTATGATGTGTTCTTGTGTGGTGATTGTATGTATGTATGTATGAGTTATAGATTTAATGCAAACACATGTTAGTATGACTCTTGAATATTGTATGTGTGTCAGTATGTGAAGGTTTGATATTATATGATATCTTATGTTGTATTTTATGCCATGGAATTAGTCGGCTCTGATGCTACTTGAAATTATTGGGCCTTAGTGCCACATTAATTGGTTTGACTTTAATGCCCTTGGAATCGATTGGCTTTAATGTCACTTGGATTGGTTCGGCTTTAATACCACTTAGAATATATCGGCTTTAATGGCACTTGAAATTAATCAGCTTTAATACCACTTGAAATTGATATAATAATGGAAATTCATTATGTTGGTGGAAGTGAGCTAAGTCCTGTTATGTAGGCATGATATAAGATTAGTTAAATCCTTGAATAATATATTAATCACTTAAAGTGAAAGACCTTGGGTTGGGACTTGTATCACTCGAGGTAGCTATCCGAGTTAGATTTGGTATTCACTTGATACTATTATGGTTTTTTTCTATTATGTGATCACGACTGCCTTATGAGGTTCGGAGAGCCCCTCTTCTACTCTATAGGTGTCTTGATATATTTTAGCTCTATAGTGGGTATGCATACTTAAGTGATTAAGTCTCTTATTTATTGGTGGTTTGGTTATATTTCTAGGCGGGCCATCTAGGGCTAGTACTATTCGAGTGCTAGATTAGTTGATTACGATCTCTTTGATTCTCCATCCTTAAGATAATATAATTAAATAAAATATAATAATGAATTATTCCGCTTACTTATGGACTTTTTATTTCTTTTTCCTATTCATGTGTCTTGGTTGTCTTCCTTATAATAGTGATACATATTACGTATGTTCGTACCTAATTATCACATGATCTATTATTAAAATCGCATGTGGGCCTTGTGTACAGAATGATACCTTCTATGGTAGTTTGTGTTACTTAACATGCGATCATGATTTTCTTGTATGCTTGTACCCTATGTATTTGTCATGTCTAGTCATGTAGTCATATGCATAAATCTGTGACCCCATGTCTTATTATATGTATCACATGTATAATCGAGCATGAGTTATTTTAAGAGTAGAATGGTGTATATATCGCATGTGTAATTGAGCATGAGTTATTGTATGAGTGGAGTGGTATATGTATCCCATATATAATTAAGCATGAGTATTGTAAGCTAAAGATTGCCATATCTTATGTCTATCATTTTTCCTTCCATGAGTTAGGTAATCTTGATTTACTCAATACTGGACCTATACTGATACTACCTTGGTTGAATGAGTCATATGACAGTCCACTGATGGTGGGGAGTAGACCTCTTGTGCAGGTTTGAGATCGGATGTTACTACTAGGTTGAAGGCTTAGCTTGAGAGAGTAGGCAATCTAGAGTTTGATCCCTCGGGATTTATCTTTATTTATTTTTTAAAGTTTTCAAGTGCTGTATTTATATTTCAAGGGAGTTGTAATTGAATTATAATTTTCCATTACTTTGATAAGCTTTTAAAATCTAAGATTATTTCACAGGTTTCTATTGATTTATTCAGCGATAATTTTGTCTAGTGAAATTGTTCACTTGCCATCTACCTTTGGATATCTCATTTTGGGAGTTTATCCTCACGGCATAGATATTGTTTGAATTTTTATTGGACAGGTTTTAGCCTTGCATCTAGCATGAGATAGATGGTAAACATTTATCTTGTGTTAAGTGTGGTAGTAACAATTTTAAAATTCTATTTTAGCTTCCGTATTATTATTTAAAATGAAAATTTTCAAGAGTGAAATTTGGGGGTATTACAATGTAAATCTTGATTGATAAAGTGTGGAAAGGGTACTAAAGCTTGATTCCAAAGTAATCTCTCTCAATACTTTTTGATTCTGCTTACCATTTTATTTTTCTAACATTTATAGATGATTTTGCTAATGATAGTATTTAGAGTTATTGATTGATAAGTTTTTTGTTTTATTTACAAAATAGTATAAATTTGGTAGTACATGACAAATAAAAAAATTGGCAGGCATTACTAAATAATCAATAATTTTATTTTATGATGAAATGATAAATATTTTACATTTTAATTTATTAAATATATTCCTTAAGGCTATCATTAGTATTTTCTTTCTATAAATTATCAAAACAAATTTTTAATCTAGTAAAATTGACTCATTTTATTTGAATTTCGATTCTTGAAAGAATTAAATTATGTTTTCTGAATTTTTAGATTTATGATGACAATGATAATATTTTTACTTAAACTTTAAAAATTATTTTTATGAGCTTCTAAACTTATGAAAAACCGCATTTTAGATTTTTGGTATCATTTCGATAATGCTTCATTAATTTTTTAAGAAAGACAACCTTTCTTGTACATTGTATTTTTTGTAATAAGCACATATTATGTTCCCCTTACGTGTCATTTCCAAATGAAAATGTTTTAATTATTTTATCAATGATTTAGTTTTATAGATTTATTATCGGTTTCAACTTCATATTAAAGTTATTTTTATCAATGTTTATCAATTATTTTACAAACTTGTTTACTACTATAGTTTTATTAAATTAATATGATTTCAATCATTATTTAAAGTTATGTTTCTATCCCCGGACATGTGTTAGATTGACTATTTTAACATCGTTTTCAATCAAGACTTAGTCGTGAAATTACAACTTTGTCTTGAAATTATATACATTGCTAAATGAATACAACTTGTCTTAAATTATATTTTTTTATAATGGTAAATTTATCTTAGAGTGTTACTATTTAATTTTGGCTTCATTTTTAATTATTTATGTGGTTTTCTTTTGATGCTTTACTCTTTTCCATAGCTATAGTGCTAATTCCAAATCAAAAATTTTGATTTTTTTATTTTAATGTATCTTTACGAGTTGATTTTATGATATGATTTAAGGTTCTACTTTCATTTTGATTATAGTTTCATTCTTCATATGGTTTGTTTTAAAAGTCATATTTTTCCAACAGGTATAATATTATTTTAAACTATTTTTTCTCTATCTTTATGAGTTTGTTTTAGATAATTATTTCTTTTGACATTCGGTTTGTGTAATACCCCATAATTTTAAATAATAATAATAATAATATACAAAGTCAGCAATAATAATAAGATATATAAGGGAATTTATATATACGTGTATTATTTGAATGATAAGACTAAGTTTCCGATAGCTATAATAGTTAAATGATAAAGATTTAAATTATTGTATTTTATTACGTATATACATAGCAAGTAAATAATAGGTTGCTAATAGAGTTTAATTAAGTAATGTTGTTATACGATATAGTTAATGGGCTATTAGTAAATGGGCCTTTTTAATTTATTAATTAACCACTTCTAAAATTTTCTAAAGATAAGTTACCTTCTTCTGTAACCCTAGCAGCCTCCCATTATTATAAATACATAGTTAGCTTCTTGTAAGTTGTGTAGCAGCCACACACAAGGAAAAAAATAATAACAAAAAAGAGAGTGGTTTTCTACAGAGTAATCATCCATTCCTCTAATCTGATTGATGAAGGTAACTTGCACACTCTTATTTTTCTTACTATTCAACACCTATGTTCTGATTTCATTGGTTAAGACTTCTAATTCTTTTTGTGGTATATTACTTTTAGTTTATTATTATTATGACACCTGCGAATTGGAGCACATATGTCATACGTCAAATAATTTCGAATTGATGAACTGTTGACATTAAAATATGAGTCATATAAAGTCTTATATAGTATACTTATCACGTCATTGGGCCAGAGAATCAAATATGTATATATGCAATATATAGTATACTTATCTAGATTGATGTGGGAAAATTTTTACAACACGCTTAGGCTCGTAGCTCCATAATATGGTTAGTGGATACAAATTTCTTATAGGTATTGTAGTAGGCCATTCATAATTCTCTATTAATAGCTAATGTTTGGAAGCAAATTTGGTTATCCATTAGCAAAGTTCGACATTTTTTCGGTTAATTCGTAGCAACGATACTAATGAATATACTATAAAAGGGTGATAATTAAATACTAGTTAGTATAGTAATATTTTTAATTAGTTCCTCATTTTTATATATAACAAATAAATATCTGCGATAAATAAGTTGGTAAAATAGCATTCGGTAACATTAGTAGTAGATTAATTCTAACATAGGGTAAATCTATCAATTTATTCAATCAAAACCGATTGTTAGTACTTGTATATATATATTGTTTTTTGAGTAATCTTATAGTTACATAATTATTTTAGGAGTTGGGGTTTAAATATAAACATTAGGCAATAAACTAAACTATTGGTAAATGTAAGAATTTTGATAAGTTGGATCTAAGCCGTTTATAATATGTTTACTTAATATATTTCGTTTAGAGTTAATATTATTGGTGTAAATTATAGGTCTAGCGACTAGTGAGCATTTGTGATCAAATCGCATTCCAGGTAACATTACTTTTAACTTTTATATATAGATATATATATGTGTATGTGGGTTCATGCATATTTTAATTACGCACTTGTTGATATAATGGTCTTATCTAGCTATGTGACCTTATGCGAATATATATATATGATTTGATATAATTAGGCCCTATGGGTGATATTCTATTTTTATTATGAATTTAATATAAATATGGATTCCTTATGGATATCATGTAAATATTGTAATTTTATAGTTGTGTTATTTATTTGAAGTGCTGGTTAAAAAGATTTGATTTTATATAAGTGTTCCTTTATTATGCATATATCACAAAGCTCATATCTTATATGACTAAATTAAGTTTTTTTTATATTTATCTTAGCGTATAATTAGACCCTAAGAAACTTTGTGAAATGCCCCAAAATTATTTATTTGATGAGATATAATTAAGTAAGGATTTATTAGGAAATTAATTATTTTATTTTATTTTATTTGAAATAGGAAGTAATTAATTAGGGTAAATTAATAATAATTTGTAAATATTTTTATAAAGGAAAAATTGGGTTTTTTGCTAATTAAAAAGGGATTTAAGAGAAATATTTTTAAAAATCCTGAATTAGTCTAAAAAGGAAATTTAATATTATTTTAATTAAATATTTTATTCTAATTATCCAAAATATTCTAATTAATTTATTTAACCCTAAACCACTTCAAGTTTCCTTTTTTCCTTTTTCCTTTTCTTTTCTTCTTTTTCTTTCTTTTCTTTCTTTTTCTTTTTTCTTTACTCTCATCAGATTGGGCCTGGACCACGGCCCAACCCGTTCTCTTTTCCGTCCTTCTCCCATGACCCAGTGCTATTCCCTTCTTTCTGCCTTCTTCAGACGCGGTGTTTTGTTCTTTATTGCCTTAGGACGCCGCGTTTCATTGAAAGACTTATAACCGCAGCCGACCAGTCCGGTTCCCTCTTCTTTTTCTTTTCTTTCTTTTTCCCCTCGACTGCCTAGCTCACCTTCTTCTTCTTCCTCCTTCCTCTGGCGTTATCCACCTGTAGCTTTGAAGGCCAAAAATGGCGCCGGTGGCTACACGTGTCTTGAACAGCCTTTCTTCCGCTCATTCTCTCCCCTCAACGCACACTCCAGCATGAACTGCCCCACTCCCCTTTTCTCCCACACGATCGCCCCATTTTCTCTCGCGAAGGTCGGACACGATTTGAAATCATGATAACCGATCAATGCCACAACCACCCCATTATCTCATCGGCTTTGACCTCTTGCTAAACTCCAAAACTCGAGCCTACCCTCTACCATTATAAATACCCCTCGCATGGTCTGAATTTGAGTTTTTTTCCCCGAAACCCTAAGTGTAAGCCTGTGTGCCACCGTAACTTTAGTCGCACTTTTCTCCGCCGTTAGCCAACCTCGCCGCTGCCTCTGCCTCCCAAACTCTTCCCTACAACGCACTCTAACTAACTAAACCATCCACCTCCTTCGATTCTTCTCGCACAGGCCACCATAGCCATGCAAAGTTCCCTATCCCTCTCGCAAAATTTTTACCCCCGAAACCTTTAAACCACCATCCACCACCACATCTACCGCTTCTACTGCCCTCTGAACCACCTAAAATCTCTTGCTAATTCTCCTCCACCGACTCATAACCTTCTTTTCATTTTTCTCCTTCCCCTTCCCTCTTTTTCTTCATTTTCTTCCCTTTTAGACTACTTTTTCGGCCACCGCCGTGCACCACCGCTGGTGCCACCCATTCCCGCCAAATCAAGGTGAAACCATATACCTTCTCAGCCCTTCCTTTCGATTTATTGGGATTTATTATGTTTTTATTCTAATTTTTAATATTATTTTGATTATAATAATAATTATTATTATTATTTTCATCAACTGTAACTTAATTGATAAATTTTGTTGGCAGGTTTGAGAGTATTCTTGAGTTAGATAAATTATTAGTTTCAAATTTTAGGGATTTAATGGAATTATTATATGTTTACTATTATTATTAGTATAGTTATTTATTTAATATTATAATTATTTAATGGGGGGCCGAGACCTTAAATTTTAATTAGGTCTCACACCCTTGCATTTTATTACTATTGTTAGCATATTTACTATTATTACTATTAATATTATTATTATTACCTTTATTAACTTTTATATTATAAGTGTGTGTGCATATATATATATATATTATTAATATTATTATTACTATTATCAAATAGTATTCTTATTATTTTGGGTAGTTTCGAAAGCCACCTTGTAATTTTAAGATTTATATTATTATTAATATTAATATTCTACTAATAAGAGTATTATTAATAATATTTTATTATTATTATTATTATTATTATTATTATTATTACTACTATTACTATTACTAACACTATTTTGGTGAAGGGTAGAAACCCTTATATTACCACTCATTTCGAATTACAATAGTAGTTTATTTGCATTTTTAGTAGTATTTTGTATAGTTAATTATAATATAATGTTATTTTAATTAAAAACCAAGTCTTAGGATAAGTTAGTGAATAATAGAATTTTTAGGAAAGAACCTAACTCTAGTATTTTTCCCATAATAGGTGAGTCTAGTCAAAACCCTTAAGTGGAATAGGAACGTGCACCACGACTAGTGACATTTTAGGTAAGGGGTGCTAAGGCCATATGTGTAGTATGTGATTTTATGCTACGCATGCCATGTGATATGAATTATAGTGTATTTCATGTGAATATTGTATAATTGTTATTAATATAGCATGATTATGGAGTTGAAGTATGTTGGTGTGAATAAATTGTGGCATAAGAATTATGTGTATAATTGTGTTACTATTATTGTATGATATGGCCTTAAGACTTGCATGTTAGGGTTGTAAAATAATGATGGGGAGTGCAACAATAAGGTGTTAGGGTTTTGCATGAAATGGTATGGTGTTAGGGTTTTGCATGAAATTGTATGGTGTTAGGGTTTTGCATGGGAATGCATGGTGTTGGGGTTTTTCATGGTGGTATTAATATTGCATGGTGTTAGGGTTTTGAATGGTGGTATTAATGTGGCATGGTATTAGGGTTGCATGGGAGTTAGGGTTTGCATAGAAGTGTGATTTATGTGGAGTTAGGGTTTGCATGGGAGTTAGGGTTTGCATGGAAGTGTAATTTACGTGGAGTTAGGGTTTGCATGGGAGTTGGAGGTTTGTATGGAAGTATAGTTTACGTGGAGTTAGGGTTTGCATAGGAGCTAGGGTTTGCAGGGGAGTTAATGATTGCATGGGAGTTAGGGTTTGCATGGGAATTAGGGATTCGCATGGAATTAGGGTTGCATGGGTGTTAGGGTGTGCCATGGTTAACTCGCATGGTTTTGGTTAACTAGGGTTGGAGGATGAGAAATATAGAAGGTAGCCATGCATGTTTGGGTCAAAGCTTGTGAATAAAATACTTAAGATATTAATTACTTAAAGTGGAAGATCGTTGAGACGGGACCAACCAATCCACCGGTTCGGAATAGTGGTTAGGATTTTTACCGTATGTGCGACCGATCCACCGGTTATAATAGTGGGGGTTCCCGAGCTCAACAAACACAAACCCAAGTTTTGCTAAAATGCCTAAAAGATACTAATTACTTACAGTGGAACACCATGTGAATCAGGGCCAACCGATCCACCGGTTAGGAATAGTGGTTACGACGCATAGTCCTATGGGTTTCCGATCCATCGGCTATAATAGTGGTTAGGGTATGATACCCTACGTGCCTCCAATCCATTGACTATAATAGTGGGGGCTTCTGTACTCGCATGGATTTGATAAAAGTATGGTAAAATGATTCCCGATCAGAGATAAATTAAGTAATGAATCCGGATTATAAATGGGCCTTTATGTATGTACCCGAATGATTGTTCGATATTATGTTATCATGATGGTCTTTATGTTCTTTTATTCTTATGCATGATTTTATGTGCTTATTTGTTGGCCTTAGTGCTCGGTTACCTTACTCAGTATGTAGCATACTAATCACCCATTTCATGGGTGTTGCTCATTCCCACAAGCAAAAGGCCCATTTGACCTATTATAGGTAGGAGACACTTACTTTGATGCTATTGATTTTTATGGGACATTAGGAGG
Organism: Tamarix chinensis; assembly: GCA_030549775.1. Taxonomy (NCBI): domain Eukaryota; kingdom Viridiplantae; phylum Streptophyta; class Magnoliopsida; order Caryophyllales; family Tamaricaceae; genus Tamarix; species Tamarix chinensis. Next base: position 21,950,852 of record CM060176.1, on the reverse strand, counting down.
GGCTGAGTGATGTTTGGACTGGATCAATTCCTGGAGCGGCATAGCTGTTTTCCTTTTTAAATTATGAATCATGTGACCTTTTTAATTTGTTTGAGTTGCATAAACAATTTTATTAATGTTGTTTGTTTATTATTTGAAAACGATAGCTAGTACTTCAAATTATGTAAAGACTTACGCGTACTCTAATTTTTGTTTTTATAAATTTGGATTATTTATGATGTTATTGGTAGCGTTTTTCTTAGCCTTAGCACTTGGTACCGGAACAGTAGGAGTGAACCAGTCTGGTACTAAGTGTGGCGGTAACATCCCTAGAAATTTACAGTTTTAATTTATAAGTATCATGTTTTAAAAAAAATGTGTAAATTTTGGGGATGTTACACTTTGGCTATTATGTATTTATTTATTTGAAGTGCTGGTTGGATAATTATTTTATTCTATTCTAATCTAGCTGGTGTATTGAGTGGTGACTCCAAGTGGGTATATTTCTATTTAATTTGGGAAAGTTACCTATTATAAAAAGTGGATAAAGTGAAGTTAATATGGTGGATTGTGTGACTTCACTTAACTAAAATACCATAACTTAAAGTGAAACATAAAGTGGGCTTTGGGTCCTTCAGGTTTGGCCTCCTGAAGTTGGGGATCGGGAATAACCTTTCTCTTTTCTCTTGTGGATAGTTATTTATTTGCTAGTTATGTCTGGTTAAGGCTCCTCGTCTACTCTATAAGCTTCTCCGGACCCTATTAAGGGGTGTGCACACTTAAGGATAAGATGATTGAGGTGGTAAGTCTTTGGAATTTTGTTATCCCCTTTGGACTATGTCCATTGGCATGGCTCGGGTGTGATTTCTAATCCTCTTGTGGTTGGTGGTAGGTCTTTAGAATTTTGTTATCCCCTTTGGACTTTGTCCTCTGGGATGGCCTAGGTATGATATCTAATCTTTCCATGATTGGTGGTAGATCTTCAGACTTTGATTTGCCAGGTGACCTATCTAATTGGTTTACCCACTTAAATAATTGGAGGTTGTGATCACCTAAAGTAAAGATTAATATTTGCATATTCATTTATTCCCATTTGGTTTTCTTACATGATTCATTGCATATATATACACATCTATATTATATTCCATTGTACTGATGTGTTACTTAGCTATTTTCCTAGCTAAACAGGGCCGTGATGATTCATGATGTATATGGTGAGCAGATAACCTAGTGCAGATTGAGTATGAACATGCTTAAGGTGTGGATGGCATGCATGGTAGGGAATAATGAGAGTGGTTGTGATTTTCATAGTTTTATTTACTGCGGATGACTACTTTCATAGATTCTAGCTGTATTAATCGTTTTATATCCATTTAATATTCTATTGGTTTTGTTGAGTTTATTATATATTGTTATTTTTGGGTTTAATAATAAAGATTAATGTATTTCCTTATTTTATCTAGCCTTAGCAGCTAGTGTAAGCAGAATAACAGTATTTACTTACACTATTTGTAATGGTAATACCCTTATTGTATTTAGCTTTCGCATATATTTTTTTCTCTTGTTTTTTTTTTCTAGTCATTTGGTTTTGGAAAATGGGGGTGTTACAGTTTGTCTCTTAATTTTAAAGGTTTTTGCAATGCATTTTTTACTTTCTTCCTGAATTTTTTTTTTGACTAAGCTAGATTAATATAAAAGGAAAACCTATTATTTGATGTAAAATTAACCCTAATTATTTTATGAATTGTACGATTATGAGTTTGTTTTAGAATATTCTAGCAAATTGTTTTTTTTTATTAGGGGCACTTTCTTTCAAAAATATTATTTATATCTAATAACTAGAGGTGGTAATTGGGTCGGACGGGTCGAGTTTGGGTCGGGTCATAGCGGGTTTGGTCATTTTGGGTCATTTATTTTTTGCGGGTCGGTTGTGGGTTGCGTCGGGTCATTTTGGGTTTGGGTCATTTTGAGTCATTGATTTGTTTGGGTCGGGTAGGTTTCAGGTCAGGTCATTATAGTTTTGGGTCATTTCAGATTAATTTGTTAGGTTGGGTCGGTTTCTAATTAGGTCGTTGTAGTTTTGGGTCATTTCGGATTAATTTGTCAAGTCGGATCAGGTTTAGGTTAGGCAAACTCAAGTTCGGATCATTTTGGGTTAACTTAACTAGTAGGGTTGGGTTGGCTTTAGATCATTTTTTATTTAATATGACTAGGTGGGCTTGGCCCATTTGGGTCATTTAGTGTAATTTAACGAGTTGGTCTCGTAAGGTCGAAGTTATTTCGGGTCAACTTGATGGGTCGGGTCATTTCATGCAATTTGACGGGTTTAGTTTGAGTAATTACGAATTAACTTGATAGGTCGGGTAGGGTCGAATTTTGATGGGTTAAGTTAAATTCTGGTCCACGTAATTATCGTTTATTATATTGTAAATATTAGAGACAATTATAAGATTACTAGTACACATAAATGAAATAAAAATATTAGATTCCGCTTTATTTTCACAAGTAAATAATAAATATATTTATAAATTTTAACAATAAAAAACATTGCATGATTTAATATAACAAAGATATTTATCATTTATTTGATTACTTAAAAATATAATTTTATAAAATAAAGGTGATCATAATATGACTACACAATGTATAATTATCATTTATTACATTGTAAGTATTAGAGATAATTATAAGATTACTGATACAAATAATTAAAATAAGAATATTAGATCCGCTTTATTTTCACAAATAAATAATAAATATATTTATAAATTTTAACAATACAAAACATTGCATGATTCAATCTAACAAAGATATTTATCATTTATTATCATTTATTTGATTACTTAAAAAATATAATTTTATAAAATAAAGGTGATCATAATATGACTATATAGTGTATAATTATCATTTATTACATTGTAAATATTAGAGACAATCATAAGATTACTAGTACACATAAATGAAATATAAATATTAGATTCACTTTATTTACACAAGTAAATAATAAAGATATTTATAAATTTTAACAATAAAAAACATTACATAATTCAATCTAACAAAGATATTTATCATTTATTATTATTTATTTGATTATTTAAAAAAATATAATTTTATAAAATAAAGGCGATCATAATATGATTATACAATGTATAATTTTTATTTATTACATTGTAAATATTAGAGATAATTATAAGATTACTAGTTACTAGTACACATAAACGAAATAAGAAAATCAGACATGCTTAATTTTTATAAGTAAATAGTAAAGATATTTATAAATTTGAACAATAAAAAACATTACATGATTCAATCTAACAAAGATATGTATCATTTATTATTATTTATTTGATTACTTAAAATGTTTGATTACTTAAAAAAAGATAATTTTATAAAATAAAGGTGATCATAATATGACTATACAAAATATAATTATCATTTATTACATTATAAATATTAGAGACAATTATAAGATTATTAGTACACATAAATAAAATAAGGATGTTAGATCCACTTTATTTTTATAAGTAAATAATAAAGATATTCATAAATTTTAACAATAAAAAACATTGCATTGATTCAATTAAACAAAGATATTTATAATTTATTATCATTTATTTTATTACTTAAAAAATATAATTTTATAATTTTACAAGTTGTGAACTTATAAAAGTAGTTAAGATATTAAAAAATTATCTAATATACACCTTCACTACCAAAATTATTCCAACTCATTAACCTCGTAAGTAAATATTAAGTTTGATTTCATATAAGTATGTGATTAAAAATATATTATTAATTGTTACTTTTTTATAAAATTATTATTATGACTTATTAATGTTGTGTTTTTGTGTGAAAAAGTTTATTCCGATATTATTAATAAATAAGAACATCTTGGGTAAAAGTATGAAAAATAAGTACAATTTATAAAACACTATATTTTTAAAAACTTTATTTGAATAATAAAATATGTGTAATTTATTATTATTATAATAGATTTTGATATCTGGTTGGGGTAAATGTCGGGTCAGGTCAATGCTGGATTGGGTCATTATCGGGTTGGGTCTATGACGGGTCATGGGTTAGGATCGGGTCTAGATCGGGTTAATTATTATCGGGTTAGTGCCAGATCGAGTCAATATTGGGTTGGGTTGCTAAACTTTTCAGGTTTTGTCGAGTCGGGTTTCGTTCGGGTCGAGTCGGATTGGGTAGGTAGGATCAATTTTTGCCAGCTCTACTAATACCTTTCAAGTTTCTTCCTATGAAATATTTTTCTAAAAACTTTTTGGGTCCTAAACTGTTTTAAAATATTTGTTTTACAAGTTTGGTTGAATTATAATTATTTCTAATATTTATTTTGAAATTATTTATGAAACTCATTTTTAATGAATATTGAATTTGAAAAGGCATCAAATGTCTCTGAAAAAGTCTAAAAAATTATTTTTTGTTTGAAAATGAATGAAAAATTTAGGATTGTATATTTTTATGATTTCCTTATATTTTTTGATATTTTATTTTTCAAAGCTCTTTAAATCCTTCATATTTCACATTTAGACCTATACTCTAATGATCAAATGTTATTATAAATTCATGAAAATTTATTGCTGAGTTTAGTATATTATTTTAAGGATTTTCAAAAAGTTTCATAACTTTCTAGGTGTATTTGGTATTTTTTCACATAAAAGATTATTCACTATTTTTTTATTTATTATAAATTATAAAAATGGGGGAAATGCTTTTAATCCATAAAAAATATTCTTTTTTTTTCTTGATCAAGTTTTGATATTGTTTGTGTTTTAATCGGTTTGTTGAGCAACTTTTATATTTCAAACTAATTTTTAGGTGTTCTATTGTATCTACTTTTTACACTTTTAGCACTTCAAACTTTTTTACTCTCCTCTTCCGTGGTCATTATAACTCACATGGACCTCCTAGGCTTGCATGCCAATTCCCTTTTCCTTCTTACCTTATTTTTTCTTTTTCTCATGATTGATTTCTCATACACATAACTAAATACCTATGTCTTATATCTAATCTTAGCACTCAAGTATTCTCATATGTCAAACAAGAAGCCCTACCTTGCTCTTGCCCGAGTTTTTTTTTTATGTTATTTGATAAATGTATTTGAAATTAGGATCAATTTAATTTGAAAAAACTAAATAACCAAACCTTTTAATAAAAAGGTCAAAAAAATAGATATACAATCCAAAAGATACAAATACTATATGATATAGTAAATTATATACATAAATACTCTTAAAAATATTTACTTTTCATATATTATATTCAAAAAGTGAGAGTTAATGACAACATATTTGATCAGGATGGACAATTTGCAAAGATTGTTATATGCCTTTGAAGTTTTCATTTTTTTTTTCATTTATTTTATTTATTATAAATAAATACTATACTTTTTAATTATTATTCTAATTAAAGATTTACATATTCAAAATTTAGACTTACTAATTGAATATACTATAATTTAAGACTTGGACCAAATTATTAGATCATATTAATTCAAATTGGATCATTTTATTATCTTTTGATCAAATAATTTTTTATCTAACACTTTTCATTTGCTACCTGCTCAATATATTCGGATATACGACAAATAATTTGTCATCTAATCCAAAATTTTTGATATCCGAAGAATCAGATGTCTAAAGTTTTTTCAGATATCCGAAATACCAAATATTTGTTCCATAAATACCCTTACTTTTTGGCACTTTCTCTAAGTAATTATAAGTTAAAGTTTATTGATTGAAGACAAAGACTTGTTGCTCTTGATTTTGAGCCCTCCATTTTTGAGACAAGAGTGGTCAAAAGGTATTGGAGAAGAATATCAAGCTGCAAATTTATTTCTATTTGTTTTGGAGCTAGAATTTTGGTAATATAATTTTTCCATTAGACATAAGAACTTTGTGAGCTAGGTGTTTATTTACTTTCATTTTTCCACAAAAGCTAATATGTTGTTTTTGAGAAACACATGAAAATATATGATAAAATCATGTTTTTATGTTAAATTGTAAAAAATGAGCATTTTATGTACATGTAAAATATATTGGGTAATAAAGGAAGGAAAGGACAACAACAGCCTATATGACTTAGCACAAAATTTACGTTTATGGTGCTTATGTCATTTAAAGAACGTTTTCTATTAATTTTAAGTATATAGCTTGAAACTCATATTATAATATTATATATTTATTGAGTATCTATGACAACAAAATGAAGTCAATTATGGATACATGAAAAAAAAATCATTTGCAAACATCAAACACAACAGAGAGAAGTATGCATTCACTTTGTTTAATTCATATATAAATTATAATTAATTAGATGGATCGGCATATATAATTTATTACTAACATGATATTTTTCATTTTTTGTATATCTATTTCCCTAATGAGCAGGGTAAATATAACATAGCCAATATTGACAAAGTTAGGAAAAATGACTAGATTTTATTATAAAATTTTATAATGAACTTGAGTAGGACCATATATGCCCTCTAAATATTTTATTGTATATACTAGTGTAATTTTTTGATATTTACAGTGTACTTATGAATGTAACATATTTTTGTACGATGATGAAAATATCTAATTTTTATATTGTTTTAATAAGAACCTTATTAATTGTGACTTTTTTTTTGGATGTGCAAGTGTGATTGTAAAGTAGTGATGTTCGTTAGAACATTATGGGAATCACCCAATATAGTTTGGTTCTAGTAGGCATTGGGAACTCTATTTAAAAGGGGTAGGATAGATAGCAGTTATATTATAAAACTGTCTTATATTGTCATAAATGGTGGTTCTATAATATAACCATTATTTATTGTCATGCTCCAAAGCCCTCATTTCAAGTGCAAAAATATATAGGGCATTTATAAATTAAAACTATCATTTCTAGCGATCGGATAAATAAGGTTTTTTGACAGAACTATAATATATTTTCATTCTACAATTCCAGAATTGTATAAGATAAGTATGTATACAATGATATTTATGTAGATTTGTCTTGTATAGGTAAATTTACTTGGTGGATTTTTTGCTAAAATCATTTTTTTAAAGTTAGGCACCAAAAAGTTTTAATCCATTTTTATAGTATATACAGTAGTGTCCTAACTGCTATGTACGCTATAAATGGAGATGCTTTCAAACCTCCACGTATAGCCCTATTTCAACATTCGTTTATTCTTCTTCTTTTTCCTTTTTTTGGTAGTAGTGATGTTTCAACTTATAGTTGTCGTTATAATTCACCGATATTGGTTGTAATTTTTTCAAAGAAAACTAACTAGTGATGTTTTGTCATGATTGATAAGTAGAGCTGGCAAAAGTTGACCCGACCCGCCCAACCCGACCCGACCCGAGTGAAACCCGACCCGTTACGACCCGAAAAATTTAGCAACCCGACCCGACCCAGACCCGACCCGGCACTGACCCGATAATAATCAACCCGACCCGAACCCGACCCGACCCGATCCCAACCCACGACCCGTTATTGACCCGACCCGTAATTGACCCGACCCGATAGTGACCCGACCCGGTATTGACCCAACCCAACGTTGACCTGACCCAACAATCACCCGATCTGACCCAATATTAACCAGATCAGACATCAAAATATATTATAATAATAATAATAATAATAATAAATTACATATATTTTATTATTCATTTAAAGCTTTTAAAAAATATAGTATTTTATAAATTGTACTTATTTTTTATAATTTTACCATAAACATTCTTATTTATTAATGATATCCTAATAAGATATATTATCAATAAATAAAAAACCAAAATAAAAAAGACAAACATCCAGTTATAATCCTATAAAATGATTTTCAAAACGTGTTCATTACATCTACTAATCCACCTATTTGAAGAAACTCTTAATAGAAGAGTATAATAGTATCATTTATTAGTTATCAATTTATCACTTATCACCTACAAAATCCAACAAATAATAACTATACCCCGTATCAAGAGTTTATTTCACGTTACAACCCTAAATTTAAAGTTTTAGTTATATTTTTTCTTTTAATATTATTAATTTACTTTAAATATAATTTAGTATTCTACGTTCATTAATTTTAAATTTACAATATCTAATTATTTTTGTTAATTATAATATTAATATTAATATTTTATATTATTTAATTTTTAATTTATATGAATATGTATATAATAATTAATAATTAATGAAAATATATAAAATTATTATTTAATTTAAATTATGTTTAAAATAACTTATTATATTTTTTTACTATAATAATAATAATTAATAAAAATATTACAATAAAAATATAAATATAATAATGTTAATAAAATAAATACAACTAGAGAAATTAATAAGATAAATTATATAGAGAAATGAATATGAAAAAAAGATAGAATAAATGATATAAAAATTATTGGATAAAAAAATAATACTTTTGTAGGTAAATTTTTTTACTGTTAATATTAACCGTGTTATATATATATTCTAACAGTATAAATTGAGCTAAAAATATATTAAAAAGTATCAAAAAACCCACGTACCGCAAGTATGGATTAAGAACTTGAAATTTTTTAAGCACACAAAAATTTGTGGGTAAATTTTTTTCCCATAACTATAATTCTAAATTTAAAGTCCCTAAATTTAAATTTAGAATATATTTTTTTTTACACTAGATGCTCTAAATAAATATTAAATTGGTCAAACTATTTTTGTTAGTTTTTTTTAATTAAAGTATTGGTAAAGTTTATATTTGTGTAAGTTAATGCTATATTTGGATCTCTTGAGACTTTAAAAATAAAATTTAGTTTATTCATAACTAAAAATGCAATTAAGATTGTTAATATGTATGAAGGATATTGATAAAAATAAAAGTATAAAAATAAATTAGAAGTCTAAAACGGATTACAAGAAGGATGAAAACTAGCCAGAGTCTGTGTGTATCTATATATATATATATATATATATAGGTATAGCTTATACCTAATCGAGAATCGAAAAATCTAAATAGTTACCATTTGGATGAAGTATATGAAACATGATCTGTTTTAGGAACAATAGCTATAGTCGGTAAAATCGTATTATGTCGGCTAAAAGAGTAGGAGTGATTAAGCACGGCTTCTTTACTGGCTTTCCACAGAAATTTAGTTCTGGAAAAGGAGTCCAACTTTTGATCAAGAGACTCATCAACCCAACAATAACTTAACAAAATAAAAGATCCAAAATAAGAGCATCAATATCAGAATATGCCACTTATAAATTTAACACAACGCCTATAACAGCAATAAAAGAACACGAATAGATAGTAGTTGGCCAATAACATAAAGATTATCCAAGTATGGTAAATCTACAACATATGGAAAAAATGACATGATTGAATAAAAATTAAATTCCTTGCCCACAAAAGATAATAATCACCCATGTTTACAAGCAAAAATGTCTAAAACTTTAACCGCTATTTTTGAAGCTCCTTAATCCATTTCATTATTATTACTTGTTGACTTTGATGGCTCCACAGAAGTTCCTTCTTCTTCTTCTTCTATTTCTGTAAATTCCAAAAAAAATATTACATTATTATCTTTAAAATTCATTGATAAAAAAATTACCAAATAAAAAAAATAAAAATTCATAATAACTAATGTTATTACCATCATATCCGTATAACCAATTACGAGTAGTTACCAAAGCATCAACATTTTTCGACAACAACGAGCTCCTCCACTTATTTAAAATTCTACCGCCCATGCTAAATGTTGACTCAGATGCAACGGTAGTAATAGGAATGGCAAGGATATCTTTAGCCATAGAAGAAATAATTGGAGAAGTCTTAGAATTATTTTTCCAAAATTGGAGCACATCAAGTGAAATTTTACGATCCAACCGCTGACTTTCGAGGTACATCTCAAATTCACTTTTAGAGCTTTTACCTCTACTTTCAACAGAAGTAGAAGCATCAAAATCCTAAATTTTAAACAAAGGAAAAAACAATAATTAGACTTGATGTAAACAGAAATTAGTAATAACAAAAATAAACATGTAATAAAGATAAAAAAAATATATGTAGTGAGATATAGCTCGATTTACCTCCATTTCATTAGTTCCTCTGTTCACTTCTCTACTAACAGATGTTCCTTCATCAAATGAATTTGGAGTATTAGGACAATGATATTCATAGTATTTGTATAGCTCGATAAATTCGACATATATATCTTTAGCGAAATTTGTACCCTTCTCATTACCATGTAGTTTGACTAAGGCAAACTTCACAAAGTCAAACTTATAACGTGGATCCAAAATTACAGCAAAAGCAAGAATGGTACTGTAGTGCGACCAATATTTTTCAAATTTTTGCATCATTTGTAGTCCCATTTTGCTGATATCATTATCATCACATCCTATTGCCTTCTCCAATCTCAGTTGAATCCTCCAAACATTAAGAAAATACAAGTTGGCAGTAGGATATTCAGATCCAGAAAATAAGCAGGTAATTTCATAGAAAGGTTCCAATAACTCGCAAATCTTTTCCACTTTGCTCCACTCATTCGGTAAAATTTTAAACTTGTAACTAGCTTCAACAATACCAAAGAAATCCAAAACACGGTGATAATCTAAGGCTCTACGAAGCATAAGATATGTAGAATTCCATCTTGTAGCAACATCCAACCACAACTTCCCAGAAATTGATATATTCAATTTTGCAACACATTCATAAAACTGGATTATCCTTCCTTCCGAAGCATCTATATACTTCACATTCTCTCTAATTTTGAGCACACATCCTTCAATATTTTTCAACCCTTCCCTGACTATCAAATTAAGGATATGAGTCGAACATCTGATGTGGAAGTATTTTCCATCACATACCAAATTTTGAAGCAAAGTGGGTCTCAAGTGACTAATCATGTTGTCCATATTAGATGCATTATCCACCGTAATAGTGAATATCTTCTTCTCAATACTCCACTCTTTAAGTAATAAAAACAACAAGTTGTAGATTTCAAGACCGGTGTAGGGAGGAGGACAATGGCAAAAACTCAACACTTTAGAATTTAACTTCCAATCATCATCCACATAATGAGCTGTGAGAGTTAGATACCCACGAGATGTGCAAGCTGTCCATATATTACAAGTCAAACATACCTTGCTAGAAATAGCCCCAATAGTATGTTTGAGTTTAATTTTTAAATCAGCATGCTTTTCTAGACAAACTTTCTTAATAGTGTTTCTAGACACATGTTTGACTTGGTGATTAAGATACTGATGAAGTTTTCTAACTCCCAAATGTTCAACATACGAAAATGAATACCCATGCCTTAAAATTACCTCAGCTAGCATCTCACGATAAACTTTTGGATCAAATGAAATCTCACTAGATTTAGATGTGAAGGTATCTGGTGGAGTCATTTTTTTGTATGCTTCACATATTTGTAGGTGTCGTAAGGCATTATAAGTACCATATCTAGCTTCACTCCTATACTTTGATTTTTTACAGTACTTACATAGAGCTTGTTGTCTTCCCTCTTCATCTTTAAATAGATCAAAATTATCCCAAACCTTAGAGTATCTCTTCCGTTTGCTGAGAACTTTTGCAACCGATAATTCAGCATCATCATGCATGTGTATTGGAGCTTCATTTATAGCTAGATTTGAAGTTGTAGCTAGAACTTGATTATCTGATTCATATTCTTCATCTTCAAGATCAATGGCTATAATTTTAAAACATAAAAAGAATCTATGTCAAGTTATAATTTTAAATAATGTGTAAACCAGCAAGAAATAACTATAAACGCATTATTAAAATTGAAGATGCTTATTGTCAATCCACAAGCAATGATAATTACTAATATCATATAATAAAAAATACCTTTGGTAGATGTGAAATCATAGGTATATATTTCCTCTTCTTGAGGTGTCCTAATTTGTTCGCCGTCCATATCCTTTTAGCCTTGCGTAGTTGTACCTGTATACACAAATAAATTATTGTCTGGTATTAAATAATTATATACAATGTTAATTTGAATAAAAAAATCTACAACATCCAACTTTTGATGTATATTTTAAAAACAACAAATAATAAAATACTTATATTTATTTTTGGCAGTATTAGGATTGCCGGAGCTCATGATTTAATTTGCATGATTAGATACTTATAAAATAATCGGCACTCAATTCTAATCGGCACTCATGATTTAATTTGTGGAGAGACAGCACAATATCATTCTCTATTCTGCCATTAGCTGTGACTAATTTGAAGGCATAATCGCTGACAAAAGAACCGTCACAAAATATTACACCACGGTTGATGGATGAATATGGTAATCTAACGAATTAGATGGGAGGGAGTATAGGAAACCTGCACCTCCTCCTTCATAATCAGATAAAAGAATCTAAAACTTTGAATCCACTCATATCATTATGGTTTACCAATATATATCTATCTGCAAAGTTTTATAAAAAGCAAAACTTATAACCATGCTGTACCATAAATATCCATCCATCTATAGATTGCGATTTCATATCTCCAACAGAAAATATCAAATATACTCAAGACAGAAGTCAGAACCATACAACGTATTGTAGAATCAAATTATCCAAAATCGCCAAATCGGGCGAATCCAAAATATTCGGACATAACCCGGCCAAAAATTTAATTTTTCAGAATTTCACCATAAACCATACAATTAATCCATCCAAATCAATCTTACAACACATATATATATATATAACCAAATAATAAATTTAGCTTATTATATGCTAATTCACACTCAATTAATCAAATTAATGTTAGGGTTTTCAGAAATTTATACCAAAAGAAATTCAACGATTCTGAAAAAGGGAAGGCCGGAGAAGATGCGCTAGATTTCAAGGGTTGCTCACCGGCATTCAGCGACGCTCGCCGTGGCCGGACGTGCCCGGTTGATGCTGGCTTTATCCGCTGCTGTGCGTCACTGTTGTGGGCGGCTGCCGGTGCTTTTGGCGTCAACGGTGGTGGCCGTCGGTCGTCGCTGGAGGAGCAGGGACAGGAGGCTGGGGCTGCGGTTGGGTTCTGGTGCAGAGGTCAGGGGAGTCAGGAAACAGAAGAAGAGAAAAGGGAAAAGGAAGAGGGGGGTCAGGGCACCCGGCTGCAGTTTTTTTTTACAAATACAATTATAAAATAAAATATTAAATATCTAAAATTATTATTGAAAGATTTTATCTAAAAGTTATTCAACAAAAATTATTTTGTAAGAATCCGAAAACAGGAGAAAATTATAAATTCATAAATAAGCTCTGAAAATCTTTTTAATTTAAAAGTTTCCAAAAATATTCACGATTTTCGAAAACAAATAAATTTAAAGCCGGAAATATTTTTTACGGATAAAATCATTAAAATAACTTTGGGATTACCTTTCACCCAAAAAACCAAAACTAAAATTATTGTCTGGTAAAAAAGAAAAATGAGAAGAAACTTTTAAATATTTTAAGTAATTAAAAAAATATAATATATAATAATTATACATTGTTTATTCTCATTATGCTCACCTTTATTTTATAAAATTATCTTTTTTTAAGTAATCAAATATTTTAACTAATTAATTAAATATAATATATTATAAACATCTAATATTTTTACTTTTAAAGTTTATAAATATTTAAAGAAATCAAATACAATACAATTTAAACTTATGAATATCTTTATTATTTTCCTTTGTAAAAATAAAACACATATAATATTTTTATTTTATCTATCTTTACTAGTGATCTTATGATTGTATTGTATCTAATCTATATAATGTAATAAATGATAATTATACATTATATATTCTTGTTATGCTCACCTTTATTTTACAAAATTATCTTTTTTTAAGTAATCAAATATTTTAAGTAATCAATTAAATATAATATACAATAAACATCTAATATTTTTATATGTAAAATTTATAAATGTTTAAAGCAATCAAATATAATACTATGAAAACTTATAAATATATTTATTATTTACCTTTGTAAAAATAAAACACATATAATATTCTTATTTCATTTATCTTTACTAATAATCTTATGATTGTATTGTATCTAATATATACAATGTAATAAATGATAATTATACATTGTTTATTCTTGTTATGCTCACCTTTATTTTATAAAATTATCTTTTTTAAGTAATCAAATATTTTAACTAATTAATAAAATATAATATATGATAAACATCTAATATTTTTACTTTTAAAGTTTATAAATGTTTAAAGAAGTCAAATATAATATAATTAAAACTTATGAATATCTTTATTATTTTCCATTGTAAAAATAAAACACATATAATATTCTTATTTTATCTATCTTTACTAGTGATCTTATGATTGTATTGTATCTACTATATATAATGTAATAAATGATAATTATACATTGTATATTCTTGTTATGCTCACCTTTATTTTATAAAATTATCTTTTTTTAAGTAATCAAATATTTTAAGTAATCAATTAAATATAATATACAATAAACATCTAATATTTTTACATGTAAAATTTATAAATATTTAAAGCAATCAAATATAATACTATCAAAACTTATAAATATCTTTATTATTTACCTTTGTAAAAATAAAACACATATAATATTCTTATTTCATTTATCTTTACTATTGATCTTATGATTGTATTGTATCTAATATATACAATGTAATAAATGATAATTATACATTGTTTATTCTTGTTATGCTCACCTTTATTTTATAAAATTATCTTTTTTTAAGTAATCAAATATTTTAAGTAATCAATTAAATATAATATATGATAAACATCTAATATTTTTACTTTTAAAGTTTATAAATGTTTAAAGAAATCAAATATAATATAATTAAAACTTATGAATATCTTTATTATTTTCCTTTGTAAAAATAAAACACATATAATATTCTTATTTTATCTATCTTTACTTGTGATCTTATGATTGTATTGTATCTACTATATATAATGTAATAAATGATAATTATACATTGTATATTCTTGTTATACTCACCTTTATTTTATAAAATTATTTTTTTTTAAGTAATCAAATATTTTAAGTAATCAATTAAATATAATATACAATAAACATCTAATATTTTTACATGTAAAATTTATAAATGTTTAAAGCAATCAAATATAATACTATCAAAACTTATAAATATCTTTATTATCTACCTTTGTAAAAATAAAACACATATATTATTCTAATTTCATTTATCTTTACTATTGATCTTATGATTGTATTGTATCTAATATATACAATGTAATAAATGATAATTATACATTGTTTATTCTTGTTATGCTCACCTTTATTTTATAAAATTATCTTTTTTTTAAGTAATCAAATATTTTAAGTAATCAATTAAATATAATATATGATAAACATCTAATATTTTTACTTTTAAAGTTTATAAATGTTTAAAGAAATCAAATATAATATAATTAAAACTTATGAATATCTTTATTATTTTCCTTTGTAAAAATAAAACACATATAATATTCTTATTTTATCTATCTTTACTTGTGATCTTATGATTGTATTGTATCTACTATATATAATGTAATAAATGATAATTATACATTGTATATTCTTGTTATACTCACCTTTATTTTATAAAATTATCTTTTTTTAAGTAATCAAATATTTTAACTAATTAATTAAATATAATATATTATAAACATCTTATATTTTTACTTTTAAAGTTTATAAATATTTAAAGAAATCAAATACAATACAATTAAAACTTATGAATATCTTTATTATTTTCCTTTGTAAAAATAAAACACATATAATATTCTTATTTTATCTATCTTTACTAGTGATCTTATGATTGTATTGTATCTAATCTATATAATGTAATAAATGATAATTATACATTATATATTCTTGTTATACTCATCTTTATTTTATAAAATTATCTTTTTTTATGTAATCAAATATTTTAAGTAATCAATTAAATATAATATACAATAAACATCTAATATTTTTATATGTAAAATTTATAAATGTTTAAAGCAATCAAATATAATACTATCAAAACTTATAAATATCTTTATTATCTACCTTTGTAAAAATAAAACACATATATTATTCTTATTTCATTTATCTTTACTATTGATCTTATGATTGTATTGTATCTAATATATACAATGTAATAAATGATAATTATACATTGTTTATTCTTGTTATGCTCACCTTTATTTTATAAAATTATCTTTTTTTAAGTAATCAAATATTTTAAGTAATCAATTAAATATAATATATGATAAAAATCTAATATTTTTACTTTTAAAGTTTATAAATGTTTAAAGAAATCAAATATAATATAATTAAAACTTATGAATATCTTTATTATTTTCCTTTGTAAAAGTAAAACACATATAATATTCTTAGTTTATCTATCTTTACTAGTGATCTTATGATTGTATTGTATCTACTATATATAATGTAATAAATGATAATTATACATTGTATATTCTTGTTATGCTCACCTTTATTTTATAAAATTATCTTTTTTTAAGTAATCAAATATTTAAAGTAATCAATTAAATATAATATACAATAAACATCTAATATTTTTACATGTAAAATTTATAAATGTTTAAAGCAATCAAATATAATACTATCAAAACTTATAAATATCTGTATTATTTACCTTTGTAAAAATAAAACACATATAATATTCTTATTTCATTTATCTTTACTATTGATCTTATGATTGTATTGTATCTAATATATACAATGTAATAAATGATAATTATACATTGTTTATTCTTGTTATGCTCACCTTTATTTTATAAAAATATCTTTTTTTAAGTAATCAAATATTTTAAGTAATCAATTAAATATAATATATGATAAACATCTAATATTTTTACTTTTAAAGTTTATAAATGTTTAAAGAAATCAAATATAATATAATTAAAACTTATGAAAATCTTTATTATTTTCCTTTGTAAAAATAAAACACATATAATATTCTTATTTTATCTATCTTTACTTGTGATCTTATGATTGTATTGTATCTACTATATATAATGTAATAAATGATAATTATACATTGTTTATTCTTGTTATGCTCACCTTTATTTTATAAAATTATCTTTTTTAAGTAATCAAATATTTTAACTAATTAATAAAATATAATATATGATAAACATCTAATATTTTTACTTTTAAAGTTTATAAATGTTTAAAGAAATTAAATATAATATAATTAAAACTTATGAATATCTTTATTATTTTCCTTTGTAAAAATAAAACACATATAATATTCTTATTTTATGTATCTTTACTAGTGATCTTATGATTGTATTGTATCTACTATATATAATGTAATAAATGATAATTATACATTGTATATTCTTTTTATACTCACCTTTATTTTATAAAATTATCTTTTTTTAAGTAATCAAATATTTTAAGTAATCAATTAAATATAATATATGATAAACATCTAATATTTTTACTTTTAAAGTTTATAAATGTTTAAAGAAATCAAATATAATATAATTAAAACTTATGAATATCTTTATTATTTTCCTTTGTAAAAATAAAACACATATAATATTCTTATTTTATCTATCTTTACTTGTGATCTTATGATTGTATTGTATCTACTATATATAATGTAATAAATGATAATTATACATTGTATATTCTTGTTATACTCACCTTTATTTTATAAAATTTTCTTTTTTTAAGTAATCAAATATTTTAACTAATTAATTAAATATAATATATTATAAACATCTAATATTTTTACTTTTAAAGTTTATAAATATTTAAAGAAATCAAATACAATACAATTAAAACTTATGAATATCTTTATTATTTTCCTTTGTAAAAATAAAACACATATAATATTCTTATTTTATCTATCTTTACTAGTGATCTTATGATTGTATTGTATCTAATCTATATAATGTAATAAATGATAATTATACATTATATATTCTTGTTATGCTCACCTTTATTTTATAAAATTATCTTTTTTTAAGTAATCAATTAAATATAATATACAATAAACATCTAATATTTTTATATGTAAAATTTATAAATGTTTAAAGCAATCAAATATAATACTATCAAAACTTATAAATATCTTTATTATCTACCTTTGTAAAAATAAAACACATATATTATTCTTATTTCATTTATCTTTACTATTGATCTTATGATTGTATTGTATCTAATATATACAATGTAATAAATGATAATTATACATTGTTTATTCTTGTTATGCTCACCTTTATTTTATAAAATTATCTTTTTTTAAGTAATCAAATATTTTAAGTAATCAATTAAATATAATATATGATAAAAATCTAATATTTTTACTTTTAAAGTTTATAAATGTTTAAAGAAATCAAATATAATATAATTAAAACTTATGAATATCTTTATTATTTTCCTTTGTAAAAGTAAAACACATATAATATTCTTAGTTTATCTATCTTTACTAGTGATCTTATGATTGTATTGTATCTAATCTATATAATGTAATAAATGATAATTATACATTATATATTCTTGTTATGCTCACCTTTATTTTATAAAATTATCTTTTTTTAAGTAATCAATTAAATATAATATACAATAAACATCTAATATTTTTATATGTAAAATTTATAAATGTTTAAAGCAATCAAATATAATACTATCAAAACTTATAAATATATTTATTATTTACCTTTGTAAAAATAAAACACATATAATATTCTTATTTCATTTATCTTTACTAATAATCTTATGATTGTATTGTATCTAATATATACAATGTAATAAATGATAATTATACATTGTTTATTCTTGTTATGCTCACCTTTATTTTATAAAATTATCTTTTTTAAGTAATCAAGTATTTTAACTAATTAATAAAATATAATATATGATAAACATCTAATATTTTTACTTTTAAAGTTTATAAATGTTTAAAGAAATCAAATATAATATAATTAAAACTTATGAATATCTTTATTATTTTCCTTTGTAAAAATAAAACACATATAATATTCTTATTTTATCTATCTTTACTTGTGATCTTATGATTGTATTGTATCTACTATATATAATGTAATAAATGATAATTATACATTGTATATTCTTGTTATACTCACCTTTATTTTATAAAATTATCTTTTTTAAGTAATCAAATATTTTAAGTAATCAATTAAATATAATATACAATAAACATCTAATATTTTTACATGTAAAATTTATAAATGTTTAAAGCAATCAAATATAACACTATCAAAACTTATAAATATCTTTATTATTTACCTTTGTAAAAATAAAACACATATAATACTCTTATTTCATTTATCTTTACTAATAATATTATGATTGTATTGTATCTAATATATACAATGTAATAAATGATAATTATACATTGTTTATTCTTGTTATGCTCACCTTTTTTTTATAAAATTATATTTTTTAAGTAATCAAATATTTTAACTAATTAATTAAATATAATATATTATAAACATCTAATATTTTTACTTTTAAAGTTTATAAATATTTAAAGAAATAAAATATTATACAATTAAAACTTATGAATATCTTTATTTTTTTCCCTTGTAAAAATAAAACACATATAATATTTTTATTTTATCTGTCTTTACTAGTGATCTTATGATTGTATTGTATCTAATCTATATAATGTAATAAATGATAATTATACATTATATATTCTTGTTATGCTCACCTTTATTTTATAAAATTATCTTTTTTTAAGTGATCAAATATTTTAAGTAATCAATTAAATATAATATACAATAAACATCTAATATTTTTACATGTAAAATTTATTAATGTTTAAAGCAATCAAATATAATACTATCAAAACTTATAAATATCTTTATTATTTACCTTTGTAAAAATAAAACACATATAATATTCTTATTTCATTTATCTTTACTAATAATCTTATGATTGTATTGTATCTAATATATACAATGTAATAAATGATAATTATACATTGTTTATTCTTGTTATGCTCACCTTTATTTTATAAAATTATCTTTTTTAAGTAATCAAATATTTTAACTAATTAATTAAATATAACATATTATAAACATCTAATATTTTTACTTTTAAAATTTATAAATATTTTAAGCAATCGAATATAATACTATTAAAACTTATAAATATTTTTATTATTTACCTTTGTAAAAATAAAACACATATAATATTCTTATTTCATTTATCTTTACTAGTAATCTTATTATTGTATCTAATATATACACTGTAATAAATGATAATTAATTATACATTGTATAGTCTTGTTTTGATCATCTTTATTTTAAAAAATTATCTTTTTTAAAGTAATTAAATGTTTTTAAGTTATCAAATAAATTATAATCAATGATAAATATCTTTGTTTGATTCAAAGCCCAATATTTTTTATTATTTAAATTTATAAATATCTTTACTATTTATTTGTGAAAATAAAGCGCATTTAATATTTTTAATTCTTTTATCTGCAATATTAATCTTATGATTGTCTGTCTCTAATATTTATGATTTATGAAATGATAATTACTTAGGCTCGAATATGAGTAAACCCGTCAAAACTTGACCCATTAAGTTAACCCGTAACTAATTGAATTCAACCCGTCAAATTGTATGAAATGAGTCAAATGACCCCACCCATCAATTTAACTCGAAACAACTCAGACATAATTAACCCGTCATATTATATTATTACATGAAAATATGAAATGACCTGAACCGGCCGAAGCCACCTACTCACGTGAACTAGAAAATGACCCGAAACCAACCCGACCCTACCACCAGTCAAGTTAACCCGAAATTATCTGAATCCGAGTTTTCTTAACTAGAATAGCCGGACCTAACCCGACCCAAAAAATTAACCCGAAATGACCCGACCCGACAAATTGACCCGAAATGACCCGACCCGTTAGTGACCCGACCCGAACCCGACCCGCCCGACCCGATTGCCACCTCTATTGATAAGGTTGTTCAAACATGGATAATCGCATCTTTTAGATTAGATAAGTGGTCCTAATTAAACAAGATACCCAAATATTTTGATATAAAATATCAATCAAATTGAATAAATCACTATCTTTCATATGAGTGACATAATCAACTAATTTTAAAATCTTTTACAATAAATATTTAAAAATAAGGATTGAAAGTTAGATAATATTCATGTCCATATTTATTTTAGTGTCTTATATTATCCTAAAAAGGCGTTAAATATTGGCGGGCTTTGAACCAAACAAAATAAATGAATTTTAAAATTTGAAAATAAAATCAATTTTTATATTACAATGATCATCAAAAGACTATATATTTACTAAAGTATTTTAAATTATTATTTTTAAAATTATAAATACTGTTTGGTTATTTTATACAGTATAATACCAAGAGTAAATACTAAATATAAATAAGTAACTAACAAATATTAATCCTATTTATTTTATTTTTAATTGGTCTTTAGTTATAGAGTAGACTATTAAGTGTTTATTAGCCCTTTTACTTCCCTAACAAATTGTTTTGGTATAGTACGCTTTAAAAGTTAGAGTAACATCTAAAGCCTTTGGTATACTTAGTTTGTTAACTTACCTCTAATAATTAAAGAGTTTCATAAGTAATTTTGTAACACCCTCATTTTTCAAAAGCAATTGAATAGAAAAAATAAGAAAAATAAATATATATGGAAGCTAAATACAATGAGGGTATTACCTCCACAACTAGTATAAGTAGACACCATTATTCTGCTTACACTAGCTACTAATGCTAGATAAAATAAGGAGATACATCAATCTTTATTATTAAACCTAAAAAAATAACAATATATAATAAACTCAAAAAAACCAATAGAATGTAAAATAGAAATAAAATAGTTAATACAACTAGAATCTATAAAAGTAGTCGTTAGCAGTAAATAAGACTTTGAAAAGCACCACAACTCTCATTATTCCCCATTATACATGTCATCCACACCCTGAACATGTTCATACTCAATCTGCACTAGGTTATCTGCTCACTATGTTCATCATGGATCATCATAGCCCCGTCTAAAATACGTAACAAGTTAGCTAGGGAAACAACTAAGTAACACGTTAGTACATTGGAATATAACATAGACATGTATATATATACAACAAATCATGTAATAAAACCAAATAGGAATAAATGAATTTGTAGGTATTAATCTTTACTTTAGGTGATCACAACCTCTAATTATTTTAGTGGGTAAACCGACCAGGGGGTCACCTAGCAAATCAAAGTCTGAAGACCTACCACCAACCATGGAAAGATTAGATATCATACCTAGGCCATCCCAGAGGACAAAGCCAAAGGGGATAACAAAAGTCCGAAGACCTACCACCAACCACAGGAGGATTAGAAATCGTACTTGGGCCATCCCAATGGATATACCCCCTAATAAGGTTCAGAGAAGCCTTTAGAGTAGACAAGGAGACTTAACCAGGCATGGCTGGAAAATAAATAAAATGTCAACAATAGAAAAGGAAAGGCTATTGCCGATCCCCAACTTTAGGAGGCTAACTCTAAAGGACCCAAAACCCACTTGTTCCACTTAAAGTATTAATGTCTTATTAAGGTAATCACATAAAACACACAAGCAACTATTCTTCATTAAATCTCTTCCTTTTATTATCTACTTTCTAAACATGAAAACTTTTCCAACTAGGAAACTCTAAAAAAAATAACTTTTTGAAAATAGAAAGTTCCAACTAAAATAACCAGCTTTTCAAATCCAACTCAAATCTTTAACCAAAATATTGAAGCCACACGTATATTAAAAGATTAAGCTTGGTCAACCTAGGTCAAACATTATATTTTGTGTTAGCATAAGCACCCAAAACCCAAGCATTGGTCATAACCAACATAGCACACCAAAATTTCAATTTTGTAAATTATACTAATTTTCCATATTCGACCAATTCTTACTATAACCCCATCTTTTTTCCATACATAATTCAAAATTAAAATATAATAATTTTTATGAAAACTAGGCTTCTAGGGCTTCGATTTGATATGTAATATGATGGTAAAATCTCATTATTGAATTTTGTGTGATTTTTGTAACCTAGTGAAAAGTTGCAGCCAATTTGAATCTACCAAGAATTGAACATAAAACCATAAATTATTAGGCCAATCATATTACATACCGTGATGTATAAAATATAGTCATAAGAAGGTATAAAACTATATAATAAAGAAAAATCCATAATTTATAGACACCATATTCCGCACATATATAATATATGTATATAAGTTAAAGAAAATAATGTTATCGAATGTAAAATCCTTATATATAGAATATAAGGTCTTCAAGCATAAAGAATGATCCTATTGCATCAAAATAACTTCAGAATTTGATGATCTTGAAAGATTAGTTATTACTTAAACTCACACGAAGAAGAAGAAGATAAAAAATTAGCTCTTGAATCTATAATCTTGAAGATGGTTTAATATATTTTGGTAAGTCAATTGAAGATATTGATGAACTAATTGAAGATCTTGATAAATTAGCTCAAGATCTTGAAGGAAATTAGTGTGAGTTATAAAACAAAAGCCACTGCACTAGAAGAGAAAGAAAAATGTAGGTTTGGCTATTAGGATTTAGTATGGACTTGTATGGGCTTTTAGAATAGAAAGATATAATAAAATCACACAAGTAAATTATCACCAATATTGATGGATATTTTTCACTAAGTTATATTTAGATATTGGAAAAGCTCAAAATACAAAAGTTGTAGATATTGAATTTATCTTTTTAATGCAAAAAGAATCGTCCAATTTTGTTATTATGTGAAAAGGTTATAGCTAATTCACTGAATGTTGGTCTATTTATTTATGAATTTACAGAAATGAGATAAAGAAAGATAAGTTAGATAATATCATTTAAGATAATTAGTAGATACCAATTAAAGACACTAATAAATAAATAAAAATATAAAATTTTATCATATATAACAATAAAAATGTATCTCTCTTCAAAATACTCTATTTTTTCCCAAAAAATATCTGTTTATGAAAATTTTATTTTGTCCTTTTGCTATTCTATACAAAATAAGGGTTTAAAATAGCCTTTTAATCTGTAGAAAAAGTCCAAACACTAATATAATAATCTTTAAAATATTTTCAACAGATGATAACATGAAAATAATTATTTTCTAAATATAGTAACTTTCAGGTTACAAAAAATATTATGAAAATATTAATTTTTCTTAAAACTTATAAAACTAAAAAAAACTATTTTTCATTAACATTAAAATGAATAAAATAGTATCAATATAACATAATTTCAATTCCAAATATGAAGTATTACATTCTCATAAAAGTGTATCTGGTCATTTTTTATTTGTATGTAGGCCGTGAGGTAAGCTCCTTGCTTCAGGTTGGGAGTAAGTCTCGTTGTGTGTAGAGTAGTAAGACCAACAGGCTAGGGAGGGTGAAAGCCGCTTGCATACAAATAGGATAGGGACATGCATTTATTTCGATCATCTAGTTCTTCTAGTTCTGGTTCTAGGTATGACATAGGACCTAGAGACTCAAACAGACAAACTGAGGAATATGAATTTGAAAACTTTGAAGGATCCATAGATATTTGGAAACTTCCCAAACTTCAAAAGGAAATGGTTTATAGGACCTCAAATTGGCATATTCTCCCGACAAACTATATAATCAAAACGGAAGAACGTGACCTTCAAATTAGCAAACCTCTAGAATCAATTCAACTTTTATCAAAGAAATCCTTAGCCAAACATATCAGAAAAGGATTTAACTACATCCACTTAGGATTAGTTCAAGTTGGATTCAAATCATTGACTAGAGAAGGCCTGAACACTTCTATCTTAGCTGTACTTAGAGACGCTAGGATGATAGACTTTACGGATTCCCTGATAGGAACTGTAGAATCAAGTCTTTGTTCTTGTCCGATATTTTTTAATTGCTTTCCAAACTTTGCTCCTTTGCTTACTGATCCTAATATCTTGCATGCTTTAACTCTTCAAATTAAAATGCATGGATATCAAATGTTAGAAGGATCTGTACCTGTAGCAGTAATCTATAGGATACACTATAAGGTAGCAAAAACGACTTTTGGCACTGAAGCAATTAAGAAAATTGAAAACGGTGAAACAATAGTCTTGCAAACAGATATAACAAGATCAAACACTATCATTCCCAAAACGATAAAATGGAATGAAATAGAACTCCCTGAGGAATGGACCCTAGATAAAGCGCAACCTCCCCAGGAAGAAATCAACAAACCTGACATTCCAAAACCAAACACCAATCTAAATAGGATAACCCAGTTCAATGACGGAACCGTCAAACTTAGTTTTAGGAGGAATCCAAGCCTTAGAATTCAGGATGATGCCTCAACCTCTTCCACTATTAGCTTAGGAAACGTTTCGAACCTTCCTAAACACATAAACCTGGAAGACAAAACTCAAAAGAATAGGAATTCTGTAGACGAAACTCCTAGACATTCGTTTAGGACTGCAAATTACCAAACTAGGATTCCTAAAGCAAACTATTCAAAATAGAAAGAACAGGATAAGGAACAAACCAGTGATGAAGAAATTGAAACACCTCCTCATTCTCCTGGCCTTTCTGACATAACCGATAATCAGCTAAACGTCCTTGAAAAGGAATTTGTAATAGACAAAGAATTCTTTAGAGCCGACTTTTATTCAGATAAAAATACCGATAAAAGAAATTGGTTTATCAAAAATCTGGCAAAAGAAAGTCGTGAACTCCAAGAAGCTTTCTACAAATTCATAGCTGATAACAAATGTAAAATTATGTTCTTCGATTGGTTAGAAATGGACATGAAAAGCCGTGGCATAAATCCTAAGAAATTAAAGGATTCACCATTCAAATCGGCAAAACCAATAACCACTCGAACAAAACCAAAACAATGGAAAACTGATAGAGGAATAGTGGAAACAGAACATCCGCCTCTACAAAACATTCAAATGCCTGCAGGGGAAAACACCCTTGAATTAAAACCTTTAAGATTGCCAAATGATGATGAAGTAGAAAACACTAAAAACATAGTGTTACAAAATAACTACACAAACGTTCATCTCAACACAATTGGCAACCAATTAGTAAAAATGGATAAACAAATTCAAAAAACAATACTCCCGGCAATTCAAACTGTTTCAGAAAGCAAACAACCTGAACAGAAACAAATTCCTGTATTCAAACCCTTTGAATTGTCAAAATCCAGTAAAAAAGAAATCCAAACGCAAAAAGATGAATTCGTAACCGCAATTAAAGAAAAATTAAATTTAATTGCTCCTTAAACTTCATCTAGCCAAAATTAGGTTCCAGACACACCTGACCAAACAGCCCAAATCAATATGGTAAACCAAACGGAACAAACAGAGTCTAATGAGGCCCAAGAGCCTGAAACTCCTGTAGTAGCCCGTTTAGGTGACCCAATGCCTTCTAGGACCATAGTACCTAGACAAACAGCCCTAGACCTTAGTCTAGAAACTAGGCCCAACAAACTAGTTCCGCCCAACTATAAAGCCAATTCACTATATGAATGGAACATAGATGGACTATCTGAATACCAAATTTTAGGCCTGTTACAGCAAATGACTATGGCAGCAAACGCATACAAAGCCCAAATGAACACATCCGACAAAACTATAGCAGAACTCCTGATAGCAGGGTTCTCAGGTCAATTAAAAGGATGGTGGGATTTTCATTTAACAACAAACGAACAAATAGACATAATGGAAGCCATCAAAATAGATGAAAACGAAGAAATCATCTTAGATAATGGTGAGCCAATGTCTGATGTCGTCGCATCCCTGATACTAGCGATCTCTTTACATTTTGTAGGAGACTCTTCATACCTTAAGGAAAAAAACGCAAAACTTCTCTCAAACCTTAGGTGCAAAAGACTTAGCGATTTCCAATGGTACAAAAACACTTTCCTAACTAGAGTTATGCTTAGGGAAGACTCAAACCAACCATTTTGGAAGGAAAAATTCTTAGCTGGTTTACCTCCGATATTAGGTGAAAAAGTTAGGAACAAAATCAAAGATGCCCATGGCAACCAAATTCCCTACAACAAATTTACATACGGTGAACTTATTAGTTTTACCCAAAAGGAGGGTTTAAGAATCTGTCAGGATCTAAAACTCCAAAAACAACTCAAATGGGAATTAAACAAAACAAAACAGGAACTGGGATCATTTTGCAAACAATTCGATATTCTTGGCACTTCAAATAAATCAAACAACTGCCCTGGAAATTGTAAAACCAGTTACCACAAGAAATCAAAGCAAAAATATTTGCCTGCTCCGCAGCAACAAAAACAGATTCCCTATTATCAAAAATCAAAACCAAAAGGGAAAAAACAAACTGCTTCTTATCCAAGCAATAAATTCAAAAATTACAAATGCTACAAATGCGGATAAATAGGTCACACCCAAAATTATTGCAGACGATACAAACAAATTCGTGAGTTAGACATAGATGAGGAAACCAAAGAAAAATTCCAAAATCTCATAATTTCCTCTGAGGATGACAACGAGAATTTAGAATTAGATGAACTCATAACATAATCATCTTCTTCTTCTTCATACCACTCTTCTGACCCGAAGGAAGAGCTTGTTGAAAACCAAATAAACGTGTTAACAAAAGAACAAAAAATGGTTCTAGACATAGTTCAATTAATACCAGACCCATTAAAAAAAAGAATACCTAGAAAAATTAATGGAGTCAATTGAACCTAATGAACCACCAAAACTAACAAAGCAAAACATTCCGTCAAAATCAACAAATACTTATGATTTAACCAAGATTCTTAGCAAACAGCAAAAATCAAAGAATTTAATTCCTACCACTTCGGAACTCCAACAGGAAATCAAAGAAGTAAAAAGGGAATTAAAATTGTTAAAACAAAAGCAAGACTCGGACAGCCAAACCATACAAATGATTCTGTCTAATCAAATTCAAAATTCATCTCCAGAATCGAGTGAACATGAAAAATATGAAGATGAGCAAAGTTTAAGCAAACTTGTTTTAGGAGAATTTCTTCATATGTTAAAAGAAATTACTTCACTCAAATACATCATCCGCATAACCCTTAGGTTAGATGATGGTTCTCAAATCAACACAGTCACACTATTTGATACCGGTGCCGACTTAAACTGCATCAAAGAAGGAATCATACCCAAAAGATTCCTCTCAAAAACCAAAGAGAAACTGTCTGCAGCAAACAGCTCCAGACTCAAAATGAAATATAAATGTGAGGCAGATTTAATTTGTAACAATTTACAAATAAAATCAACCTATTTAGTAACCCCAGACATTAGTCAATCGGTTATATTAGGAACGCCTTTCATTAATTTAATCACACCTTACAAAGTAGGTTTGTCAGGAATTTCTTTCAAATCAAAAGGAACAAAAAATACTTTATCCTTTTTAGGAATCCCTAGGACTCGAAACCTGAATCTGTTAAAGGCAAACTTAATCTATAAAGATCAAATTAATCTCTTAATCAAAGGAAAAAAATGACCTTGGTTTCTTAAAACAAAATTTCAATTTATCTCAAATCCAAAACCAGTTAGAAACCAAGCTGATTAAGGATAAGATTGACCAAATTAGGAACCAAATTGAAAAAGAGATTTGCTCTGACCTTGCAAACGCTTTCTGGTCTAGAAAAAACGATATGGTAGATCTCCCATACAAAGACACCTTTAATGAGAGACAAATACCTACAAAAGCTAGACCCATTCAAATGAATTCAGAATTAATTGACCATTGCAAACATGAGATAAAAGATTTAGAATCAAAAGGATTAATTTCTAAGTCTAGATCACCCTGGTCGTGTGCGGCATTTTATGTCAATAAAAATTATGAAATTGAAAGAGGATCACCTAGGTTAGTAATCAATTACAAACCCTTAAATAATGCTCTCAAATGGATAAGGTACCCTATCCCAAATAAAAAAGATTTTCTTCAATGACTTTATTCAGCAATAATCTTTTCAAAATTTGATTTAAAATTGGGTTTTTGGCAAATTCAAATTAAACTAGAAGACCGATACAAAACAACCTTTACTGTTCCTTTCAGACAATTTGAATGGATCGTAATGCCATTTGGATTAAAAAAATGCTCCTTCCGAATTCCAAAGAATTATGAATGAGATCTTTAATCTATATTCAAACTTTTGTTTAGTATACATAGACGACGTACTAGTATATTCAAATAGCTTGGATCAACATTTTAGACACCTTAGGACTTTCCTTAGTGTCGCCAAGCGTAGTGGACTAGTAGTCTCTAAGCCCAAAATTGCATTGGCCCAAACTAGGATTAGATTCTTAGGACATTTCATCGAATTGGGTAGCATTAGCCCATTGAGAGGTCCATAGAATTTGCGTCTAAGTTTCCAGACCAAATCCTAGACAAAACCCAACTCCAAAGGTTCTTAGGAAGCCTAAACTATGTCTTAGACTTCTGCCCAAATCTAAACCAGATTGCCACACCTTTACACGACAGACTCAAAAAAAGCCCAAAACTATGGACTCAAGCCCATACGAATGTCATCAAATATATCAAAATCCAAGTCCAGTCCATCCCGTGTCTGACCTTGGCCAATCCAAACCTTTTCAAAATAGTTGAGACCGATGCCTCCGAACTTGGATACGGTGGTATTCTCAAACAGTCCCAAGCCCAAACACTCAAACAGTATTTGGCCCAAACCAAATAGTCTCAACCCAAACCTGAAACAGTAATCCAATACACGTTCGGACACTGGACCCAAACCCAACAGAACTATTCAACCATCAAAAAAGAAATATTCGCAATAGTTCAATCCATAACCAAATTCCAGTTCGATCTGCTTAACCAAAAATTCCTGTTACGCGTCAACTACAAATCTGCAAACAAATCTTTGCCAGATGGCAAGCGATCCTATCCGTATTCGACTTTGATATCGAGTACTTAAAGGGTGAGGACAACTCACTCCCTGATTTTCTCACTTGAGAATTTCTCCAAGGACGCTCCCAGCCGAACCATGCCTCCTCGAAAGAAAGGAAAGGAAAAGGTTCAAGAAATCTTGGCTGCAAAGCCAAAGATCAAATCATGGTATGAAGCCACTGAGGAAGACGAAGCGGCAGCAGCTGCTTCATCAAACCAAGAAGCACAAACTTCTTCAAACTCAGATGTTCAAAAGTGGGTAGAAAATCTTACCCAATCTCCTGAAGTTTTCAAAGTACTTCAGCAAATAATGGAACAAGTTCAGTGTTCTCAACCTGAACGCAAAGGTACGTGTTCCTCAAACCCTGTTTACAAAACCGAAGGAGGAAATTTAATACCTCTTGCTCCTTCAAAAGCTATTTCAAAAATTTCTTCTGACAAACAGGTTTCAAACTTTCTAGTCTTGAGAAGCAGAATTTCAAGACTTGAAAATGTTTTAGATATCCAACCAGCTTTCCAGAAAAAAGCTGAGTATTTTACCAAACAGAATTTTCAGATTATTTCAAACCTCGAAGATGGATTCCATCATCAGGATCCCTTCGTTGCCCGTCGGAAAA
This sequence comes from Tamarix chinensis, assembly GCA_030549775.1. Lineage (NCBI taxonomy): Eukaryota > Viridiplantae > Streptophyta > Magnoliopsida > Caryophyllales > Tamaricaceae > Tamarix > Tamarix chinensis. The sequence goes on along the minus strand of CM060176.1, from coordinate 21,920,316 downwards.
TGTTTTCTGGTTGGGATTTCAAACCATGGGACGTGACTGTACCCCATGCGTATTATAAGTCGATCTTAGAGTATACAGGCTCAGCTTCGTTTCAAACCTTCAAATTACCCCAAACCAAAAATGAAGCCGCTTACTCAACTTGTCAACTACACAAGGTTATTCTTCCCATGGATTGGGGTCAAAGTCTCGAATTGCCTTGTAGACTTCCTAATTCATACAAATTTAGCCCAAACGCAAAACTGAATTTCAACTATTGGGATTATCAGCAGGCTTGGTGGAATACATTCTTCACCGAGAATTCTAGAAAATCTCACTCATGGTTGATTTTCTTCAAAAACTTTACCCAAACACATTACCTTATCTGGTTCATCCGATGGTGGAGAGACTTTGGCGCCATCCCAGACGTCCTACCCGAACAGGTATCAAAATCCCTTGACCTGTTCAAAAGCCTTTACAAACCCACAAAAGACGATAGGGTTTTGCCCCCTATCTTTGCCTTCTGCTCCAAACTATTCTGCCCCTGGGTATTCGCCTGGACAGTAAAGATCCATGAGATTGAAGGAGTCCCCACTTTGGTCCGCCGCTTCAAAGTCAAATGGTGGTCAAAGTTTCAAGCTTTCGAGAAGCTCTCGGAACAGGCCGTTCGCAAACTCATCATCGACAAACAACCGGCCTCTTCTTCAACAAACAAGGTCTTAGCCAGATCTGAAGATTCAAAATTCCTGGCTCAAAAGTCCGTTACGGCCGCCAAGCTCGCAGCCTCAAAAAGTGAAGATGAGTACCTCACTATCATGAACGAAGTACTCTCTCAAACTAAACGTGGAGAGTCTGAAGCCTCGTCTGTTACTCCAGAATTAGACTTTGGTGACGAGAATGAAGACGACTGTTACGGGATACTACCTCCTATCCGGTATCAGTACAAATTACAGGTATCCAAGGCGTAGGCGTACGCGACAACACTCTTCAAAACGGTGGCAGACAAAGAATATTCCTGCCAGTCAAAAGTTCGTCAAAAAAGGAGTCATCCTCAAAAGAAGTAGGAATCTACTTTCGGTGATTGTCCTTTTTACCAAGGTAAAAGCATCAAGTAAAAGCAACCGCAAAAGCAAAAGAGAAGACGACATAGGAATCTGCGGCAAAAGTTATTCACGCGGATTACTGTTGTATTTTCTGTCGACTACTTTTACTGTTTGTACTTTTTTACCTTTTACTATTCAAACTTTAGGGTACACTTTTACTGTAGGCAGTACACTTTTTACTGTGTATCTTTCAGTGGATTCCCGAATCCACTTTTCAAATTTTGTTGTAGTCTGACCCCCTTTTCTATATAAGGGGTCTTAGGACTTCATTGTTTGGGGTCAGCATTTGGAGAGGCAGAGCCACCCATAGCAAAAAATCCTCTGTACTCAAACTTCAAACTTCAAATAAAACTTCAAACTTCTATCCTATCTATCCATTTCCCTTTCAAAATTTATTTATTTTGCTATTTCTAACTATCTATCTATCCTCCCCTGCTTTCTTCTTTATATTCTTCAGGTTGCCCGTCTGCATCCTGAGATCCTTGGCGTATATATATATATAAGCTAGATATCTCTTCACTTTCCCTACATTAGGTTTACCATCTTTAAGTTATTTGATTAAATTTATTATGCTATTAAGTTGATCATTAAACCCTACCAAACTACTTATAAATATAGCAAGTAATGATAACTTGATGGTTTAATCTACACTATCTCATTTATTTTCCATTACATACCCTCTAAACTTTTTCTATAGGGGAAATATCTATGTCTCTATCAAATCTAAGATGTATATTTCAAGGGTTTTTTTATTAAAAAATCAATATTATTTTTAGATTGTAATTTCAAGTAAGTAATAAGCCTATCAAACCTTTTATTTTTATATCTATTTTTCGTAACAAAATTTCATATTCTCCATTTATAAAATGATATATTATATAGACTTGTCCATCTATGTTCATAAAATGTCTTGGTTTTATTACTCTGTATTTCAATCTAAAAATTGAGATTAAGATTTGTTTTGGATCTTATTTATCATTTCTGCTTTCTAAGATGAGTACATTTCTAGTAGTAGGATTGATTTGTTTTGTCACTATGCCCCAAAGGGGAGGGAGAAATCCTTTTCTTTCCCATAAGAAGTGTGGGATCATTAATCGATATTGCTCTTGTTCCATAGTGCACTATTTTGGACATCTCTCTAGCCCTCGACTAATGATAAGGGTATTGTCAATTTTGTGCACTAGCCTTGAGGGGAGAACAACCACAGTTACACTCAACTTTGTTTGATTGATATTTGTTTCTATTATCTATGTTTGTTATATGATTCTATTATGGTTTTAGTTAATGAATTGTTTATCCAATCCTACTAACTTTTTTATGTAATTCTAATTGATTTTTTTTATTGTGTTCTTTGTTCAACTCATATAATGTTTTGACTACTTAAGTGTTTTTTAAACAATATTCATATCTAGTAATAGTTCCATTATTATATGGTTTATTTTATACTTTTAATAACATATGTTGTATATTATCTATTTGATTCCAATTTTAGCCGGTGAGCCGATTTCATGTTGACCAGTGGGTTTGCTCACTATCTTCTAACGTTTCAGATGAGCATATTGAGTCATAGTTGAAGGTTCAAGATTTGATGTTTGATCAATCAGCCAGTTCATTAATATTATTATATGCATATAATGATAAGCATGTAATGTTTGTCTAGTAAACCTTGTATCAAAGAAGATCAAATTTATTTTTCATTTGGAATATTTTTTATGGTTAATAAAGTTTTGAAATATATATATATCTTTTGGACTTTAACTCTATTTTAGCCTTGGTAGCTACATGGATCTCATCATTTAGTTAGCGATGTGTAACATCTCCCAACTAGGGGTAGTCTGGGGGTGTTATATATTGTCACAAAAGATTAATATTTATAATCTTACTTTAAATATACATATTTTAATAAATTGGATATTATTTTTATATATCATATTTAATATTTGACTTGTTTGACTTTTGTTGTTTTGATAAGTTATTATCTTTTCAAATAACATCAAGTTAAATACCGAATTGAATCAACAAATATTAGTTCTAATGAATAACATTTATTGCCTTCATATTTAATTATAATTACATTCTATTTCATAATAGTTGTCTTCATATTTCGCCATAGTTATCGTTATATTTCACCAATAATAATTGTGATACTTTTTAAGTAAACTAACTTGTGATGTTTCACTACAATCGTCTTCATATTTTACCATAGTTGCATTTATATTCAACCATAGTTGTTTTTGTTATATTTCACTAATGTTATTTGTGATATTCTCTAGAAAAACTAACTTGTGATGCATTACCATAGTTGTTTTTATATTTCACCATAATAATCATAATATGTCAACATAGTTGTTAGTATATTTTATCATTATTACTAATGCTATTCCACCATTATTATTAATGATATTCCTTTGTTAGAAATAATATGTTGCCATTGATGTTTCACAAGTTAAGTTTTTATCATTATTATATTTGCATTTCACCGCTGTTATCCATGTATTTCACTATTTTTTTATGTTATATAATGAAGTTTATACTTATGTTTCCGAGTTAGTATCAATATTCATGTATTTATGTTTTACTATTGTTATACTTATGTTTTACCAACCATTTTTTTTCCTACATGTCTATATAGATCTTCATTTTTAATGAAACAATTTTAGAAATATTATGACATAATTTTATTTTTTATTAGCCCAAATTAAAAATAAACTAGTTTTAAAAAATTTAAAAGAAAAAAGATGATACAATGCGTCTACAATTATAAACTATTTACTACTTTATGTGTGCGCGAACGTTCTAGTTATTTACAACACTATCACTAGATACATCTTGCTCATGATGTATCTGGTGACACGAAAATATTGTTCTCATCTTTATCAGTTATTCAAAAAGAAATCATACTAATAATTTGTATTTATTTTAAAAAACTAATTTTAATATTATACTTACATCTTTTGTTGAAAAATAGTAGAAAAATTATTGCTTTGATAATGAAAGAAAATAAGGAAGGATAAAAGTAAAAGTTTAGTATTGACTTTATTAAAATGGTTTTAATTTTAGAGGAAAAATATAGACCTTAAAAGACCTTTTTTTAATTAGATGGAATAATAAATATTTATTTTTAATCATATGGATTATTGTTAGCAACACAATTAAATATATAAGGGTTTTTTCCAACATGTATTCTAAAGACATTTGTAATGTTATCAAACATAGAAATAATGCCAACATTTAACAATACAAACTAGCATTATATATATGTGTGTAGTTAATTCGTTAATTATTCTATTTTTTTAAAATAAATTAAAAAATAACACAGGTCACCATAATAAATATACAAATATTAACAAATTAAAAAGAAAATATATGGAGATTTGAACCAGAACTAGCCTTTAATACTTAATCTTAAGGCTAAACTTCATCAATAATTATACTATTCTTCAATTATACTCCAATTTAGATGAACCGAATAAAGACAGTTAAATAAAAGAAAAAAGAAATGATAAAGTAAGAATACAGATAAAATATTTCACATTAACTAAAGAGATGTGGTCTACTTTGTTCTTAATTGATAAAATAAGAGCCAAGGACGTGCTATAGAAAATCTCTTTTCTTGTTTGAAAAGCGTACTATATTAACCTTATAATACATGCTATATGAATCTAGGTTGTCAAAATGTGAAAAGAGTACTAAAACTTTATTCTAAAGTAATATCTCCCTCAAAGGATTCTGCTCATTGTCTTTTTCTAACTTTTATAGACAATTTTACCAATTATAGTCTTTAGAGTTATTAATAAGTTTTTAATTTTATTTTCAAAATAGTATTAATTTGGTAGCAATAAATAAATTGGTGGGTATTACTAAACATTTAAGAACTTTTTTAAGATAAACTGATAAATATTTTTATTTTCAATTTATTAATCATAGTCCTTAAAGCTATCGTTATTATTTTCCTTTTTTAAATTATCAATTTCAATTTGTCTATATTGATTTTGAATCTATTGAAATTGGCTCATTTTATTTAAATTATGATTCTAGTGACGATCATTTTGTTGAAATTATTATTATTATTATTATTATTATTATTATTATTATGAGCTTCTGGACTTTTAAGATATCTTATTTTAGATTTTTGGTACAATTTAGATAATACTTTATTCATTTTTTAAAAGAAACAACCTTTCTCGTACATTGAATTTTTGTAAGAAGGTGCTCTGACATAATAGTTTCCCATTAGATTTCATGTTCAAATGAAAATGTTTTACTTATTTTATCAATGATTTTGATTTATACATTTATTATCGGTTTTAACTTCATTGTTGTGATATTTTTTTGGAAAAAAAAAACTTACTTGTAATGTACTATCATAGTTGTCTTCATATTTTATTAAAATTATCTTCATATGTCAACATAATTATTATTATATTTTATCATTATTGCTAATAATATTCCAACTTGATTATTATTAATGTTTTACCATTATTACTACTATTGTTTCTCTATTATTGTGTTAAGTTTCACAATTTGCATTCCTTTGTTTAAACAAATGTGTTTCCAATGATGTTTTAGTACTCAAGTTTTATCATTATTATACTTATGCTTTACCTCTGTTATCCTTATATTTCACTAAAAAAATATGCTATTGAATAAAAGCTTATACAAATGTTTCCCAGAGTTAGTATTGATATTCACCAAATTTATATTTCACTACTGTTATGCTTATGTTTCACCACTTTTTTTTTTTCTATGAGCATGTCAATATGGATATTCATATTTAATAAAAAAAATTCAAATATATTATGTCATAATTTTTTATTTGTACAAATTGATAATAAAAATTAAAAATTTTAAAAGAAAAGAGATAATATGGTGCATCTACATTTATAAACCACTTACTACTTTATAAGTAATGGAAGGTTCTAGTTATTTACAACACTGTCACTGGATACACTATGGTGTGTCTAGTGATACGATAGTATTATCCTCATCTTTATCAGATATCTAATAAAAATTCATACTAGTGATTAGTATTTAAAATTTTTTAATATTATATTTAAATATTTTATTAGTAAAAAAAATAATGCTTCAATGATGAAAGAAATTAAATAAGGCTAAAAGTAAATGTTCAGTATTAGCTTTATCAAAATGGTTTTAATTTTAGAGCAAAAATATAAACCACAAAAAACTTTTTCTTTAATTCGATGGAGTAGTAAATATGTATTTTTAATCCTGTGGATTATTTTTAGCAAAACCATTAAATAAATAACGGTTTTTCCAACATGTATTATAATGACATTTTTAAAGTTATCACACATAGAAATAATGGCAACATTTAATAATACCAACTAGTATTATATATGTGTGTGCAATTAATTTGTTAATTATACTATTTTTCAAAATAAATTAATATCTTAACGAAGAAAAATCTAAATTTCAATTATAATATTTTTAGAACTTAAATTCTTCAATGATAATATATTAGAAATTTATATTATTCTTATTATAACATAAGTCACCACAGTTACTGTAAAAATATTACAAAATTAAATGAAAAGATATGAAGGTTTTGAACTAGAAATATAAGACTAGCCTTTAATATTTATTATTTATGCTAAAATTCAACAATAATTATACTATTCTTCAATTATAATTCAATTTAGACAAATTGAATAAATAAATTTGAACAAAAGAAAAAGGAATGATAAAGTAAGCATACAAATAATATTAAATAAAGAGATATAGTTCACTTTGTTCTTAATTGATAAAATAAGAGGCAAGAACATGCTATAGAAAATACATTTTCTTGTTCTAAAGATGTGCTATATTAATTTCAGAAGACATGCTATATACATCATGATTGATAAAATGTGAAAATGATACTAAAGCTTGATTCCAGAGCAATCTCCCACACAAAGCTTTTCGATTCTACTTACCATTGTATTTTTCTAATTTTTATGGACGATTTTGCCAACGATAGTCTTGAGAGTTATTAATATGTTTTTAATTTTATTTTCAAAATAGTATTAATTTGGTAGCAAAAGATAAATACATGAATTATTGGATATCACTAAATAATCAGTAATTTTATTTTAAGATGAAATGATAAATATTTCTATTTTTAATTATTAACCATAGTCCTTAAGGCTATTGTTAGTATTTTCCTTCTATAAATTATCAATTTTGATTTTTCTATATCAATTTTTAATCTATTGAAATCGACACATTTTATTTAAATTACAATTTTTGAAATTATTTAATTAAGCTTTCCTAATTTTCATATATATGATCTTATTGTTGAAACTTTAAAAATTATTTTTATGAGCTTCTAAACTTTTGAAAATTTGTATTTTGAATTTTTGGTACAATTCAGATAACATTTTATTACTTATTTTTTTAATAAAGAAACAACATTTCTCATCCATTGTATTTTTGTGAGAAGGTGCTTTCATATAATATTTTCCCCTTAGATTTCATTTTTAAATGAAAATGTTTCAATAACTTTATTAATGGTTTAATTTTATAGATTTATTATCAGTTTTGCCTTCATATTAAAGTTATTTTTATCAATGTGTATCAATTATTTTATAAATTTATTTATGACTCTGGTTTTATTAAACTAGTGTGATCACAATTACCATTTAAAGTTACGTTTATGTTGACAAACATGTGTAAGATTTAATAATTTAACGTCGTTTTTAATTATTATTTTTTGTGTCATTACAAATTTTTCCTGAAATCATATACATTGTTAAAATGAACACAACTTATCTTAAATTAAAATATTTTATAATGGTAAAATTATCATAGAGGTTTATTATTTAGGGTTTGAATTCATTTTCAATATTTTATGTGGTTTGGTTTGTATGTTTTAATCTTTTCCATGGCTATGTGCAGCTTTAAGTCATAAATTTTGATTTTGGATTTCAATTTATGCTTTATGAGTTGATTTAATGATTTAATGATATGATTTAAGGTTATGCCTTCATTTTGATTGTATTTTCATTCCACACATGGTTTTTATTTTGAGGTCATATTTTCCAATGTATATAATATAGTTTTAAACTATATTTCACATTTTGACCAATATTTTTTTGATCAAATCTTATTATAAATTAATCAAAATTTATCGTGGAGTTTAGTACCTTATTCTAAAGATTTCCAAAAAGTTTCAAAATTTTCTAGGCAGATTAGATATTTTTCCTTATAAAAGACTATTTATTATTTTTTTTCTTTATTAAAAATTATGAAAAATGGGGGAAATTATTTTAATCCAAAAAAACTTCTTTTTTACTTTCTTGATTATTTCTTGATGTTGTTTGTATTTTATTGTAACTTTGAGCAATTTTAGTTTAAAACTAACTTATATGTATTCTACTTTATCTACTTTTTACACTCTATGCATTTTATACAGTCTTACTCTCCTCTCCCATGGTCATCAGAACCCTCAATTAACCTCCCAGGCTTGGTAATGATGCATGTCAACTCTCTCTTCCTTCTTGCCTTACTTTTCTTTTTCTCATGATTGATTTCACTTTCACACTCTTAAATTGTTATGTCTTACATCTAATCCTACCAAAGGATGTTCATATGTAAAACAAGAATTGCTACTCACCTCTCTTAGCAAGGTTATTTGTGTTATTCAATATCTAATAAATTTATACAATATTCAAATTGGTTCAATTTAAAAAATCAAATAACCAATCTGATTAATAAAAAAATCAAATAAATTGGATATACGATCCAAAAGATATATATAATATTTGATCTAATAAAGTGTATACTCTAAAAAGAAATACTCTCTCTTTCTCGATGCTGAGAATAAGATTCTCAAGTCCAAAAATGATGAAACGCAAGAAAGTGAAGACCCGTACCAAGATGTCAAATCCACTACCGTGTTCTGATTAGGGATGAAGAAGACAGACATCGATAAAGTGAATTCCGATTGGATAAAAACATATCCCCAAAACGTTTTGACTATTTGGAGGAGAAGTTAACCCAGGACATTATGTCCCAAGAATCAAGTAGAAAGAATATGGCAAGCATCAGGAAATATAAAATGAAGAAGATCAATGTCGAAGATGTAAATCTTTATTGCAACAAGTTTAATACCCAATGCCTTTTTAATAAATCGAAGGATAATTTAAACCATAACATAATTCTGCAAGAATCTAGTCCCAAGAACATGGTAGTTTGTAGGAAAGATGGTGGAAATCGAACCAATTTTCAACCAAGGATGTGAATTTGAATAGCACAACCCCAAATGGCTCAAATTCTAAGTGAATTTCATGTAAGGACACAAACTATTACAGAACAAGAGACCTAATGCACCGGTGGTGGTACATTATATAACACAGGACACGGAGGATGGAATAATGGTGGCTAATATCGAACCAATAGATGTACAGGAGGAAATATAAAGATGGTAGTATTCAATGGTAGAGTATGTGTTTGGGGATAGACCATAATTACACAAATGCAATACTTTGCAAATCACAATGAACCAAATTTAGTGAACCTAACCTCCACTCTCATAAGGAAGGATACTTCATGTTTCAGTTCTCATTTGAGGAAGATTACCAAACAATATTGCAGCAGCCATATTGGTCGATATTAGGGAGGTAATTGATTCCCAAACGATGGCATCTTGGGTTCTAATTCAACCTAGCAGAATTCTAATTTTTACGTACCTAGGTGCATTTTCTTAGGTTGCCATTGCACCTATGGTCAATTAACTCTCTCAGTAAGATTGTAAGTATTGTGGGGAAACTGATTGGCATGGATGGTATGACATCAAGATAGGATAGGATCTTATTTGCTAGGGTGTTAATTAAGTTTGATACCTATGGGGAATATCCTGAGGTTGTGAATATCAAAACCCCTTTAAGAACTATAACATAAAGGGTGCAGTATAAATGGAAGCCAAATTTCTTCCTGAATTGAAATATGTTAGGACACCTAACTAACAAGTGCAAAACAAACCAATACATGCATAAACAATGGGTGATAGTTAAGGATGAGAGGAAACTAAATAATATAGATCACTAGAGCACTTAGAACCCTAAGAGAGTAATAATATTCTAGTATGTAGCTCAAAGGGGAAGACTATTGAGTCCAATAGGACTATATATTAGCAAAACACTACTAATAAGGCATTAGAGCCAACTCTGGAGGCTTCATTACTAGGAGAAGACCTTATAATAGACTTTGAATGTAATGAATTTCCATGGAATAGAGTTATCAGAGGTAGAAAAGTGGCTGAGGAGAAATATTCACCTCAGTTGGACATCCATTTACTTTGATGATAGGCTGCTAGAACATTAAAGGGTTTAATAACCCTTTAAATCACAATGAAGTTAGATAATGGATAAAGAATAATAAGATGTCATTAGTGGGAATAATGGAGACTAGAATAAAAGCCCAAAATGTTCATAAAGTAAAAAATACCCTTATCTTAGGTCGGAAGTGGGCCACTAATTATCAATACCACACTAATGGGAGCAGTTGGTTTGGCTGGCTAGAAAAATACTTGGCATATCAATACCATTGCAATGTGTGATTAGGCAATTTGTATGAAAGCAAAAGAAAATAGTGGGATTGAATCATTTTATGTGTGCATCATATATGCCTATAATACTAAAGTTTAAAGGAAGGAACTGTGGTAGTGGTTACAAGACAATCAAGTGATTAAAGTTCACAGTTTATTAATTTGCTTCCGCTAATTTCCTTTTAAGTAACGAAATTTTTCAGTAGTGAATTTTAGGGGTGTTACAGACAACCATAGGATTTAATGTGGAAGATACATGTGTATTATGTCAGGTAGATAAAGAAATAGTGGAACACTTATTCTTTGAATGTGGTTACTCCCAATAGTTTTGGTTACCTTTAATCAAAAATTTTGGGTGTAAGCATGATACGACCTCCTTCAATGTGGTGTTGAGATAGATGGAAAGAGGAGGTCGAGGTCTTTTTCATAGAAGGCTGGTCTTGTGTTGTTTGTATACAGTGATTACATATCATATTTGGCATGAAAGAAATCAAAGAGTCTTTCATCAAGAGAGACATAAACCATAACAAACTTATAGGCTGATTGTAACACCCCAAAATTTACACATTTTTTTTAAAAGCAATACTCATAAATTAAAACCGTGCATTTCATTGATTGTCAAGGACTTAGACACTAGAATAACCAGTATGACCCATTGTAAAGTATATAGATATTTAGTTGCCCATGTTGATAGCATGAGATAGATTTAATTGATTTGATGAAACTTAATATTTACTTTATGATCCAGTTTTGGAAGTAATAATATTTCATTAGCTTAAGATCTATTGTGCGACAGTCCACTGATGGTGGGGAGTAGACCTCTTGTGTAGGTTTGAAATCGAATGTTACTACCAGGTTGAAGGCTTAGCTTGAGAGAGTAGGCAATCTGAAGTTTGATCCCTCAGGATTTATCTTTATTTATTTTTGAAAGTTTTCAAGTGCTGAATTAAATTTTCAAGGGAGTTGTAATTGAATTATAATTTTTCATTACTTTAATAAGCTTTTAAAATCCAAGATTATTTCACAGGTTTCTATTGATTTATTCAACGATGATTTTGTCTAGTGGAATTGTTCACTTACCATCTGCCTGTGGATATCTCATTTTGGGAGTTTATACTCACGGCATAGATATTGTTTGAATTTTTATTAGTCAAGTTTTATCCTTGCATCTAGGATGAGATAGATGGTGAATATTTATCTTGTGTTAAGTGTGGCAGTAACATTTTCAAAATTCTATTTTAGCTTCCGCATTATTCTTTGAAATGAAAATTTTAAAGAGTGAAATTTGGGGTGTTACAATGTAAATCTTGATTGATAAAGTGTGGAAAGGGTACTAAAGCTTGATTCCAAAGCAATCTCTCTCAATACTTTTTGATTCTGCTTACCGTTTTATTTTACTAACTTTTATAGATGATTTTTCTAATGATAGTATTTAGAGTTATTGATTGATAAGTTTTTTTTGTTTTATTTTCAAAATAGTATAAATTTGGTATTACATGACAAATACAAAAATTGGCGAGCATTACTAAATAATCAATAATTTTATTTTATGATGAAATGATAAATATTTTACATTTTAATTTATTAAATATATTCCTTAAGGCTATCATTAGTATTTTCTTTTTATAAATTATCAAAACAAATATTTAATCTCGTAAAATTGAATCATTTTATTTAAATTACGATATTTGAAAGAATTAAATTATGTTTTCTGAATTTTTAGATTTATGATGACAACGATAATATTTTTACTTAAACTTTACAAATTATTTTTATGAGCTTCTAAACTTATCAAAATCGCATTTTAGATTTTTGGTATCATTTCGATAATGCTTTATTAATTTTTTAAGAAACACAACCTTTCTTGTACATTGTATTTTTTGTAATAAGCACATATTATGTTCCCCTTATGTGTCATTTCCAAATGAAAATGTTTTAATTATTTTATCAATGATTTAGTTTTATAGATTTATTTTCAGTTTCAACTTGACATTAAAGTTATTTGATCAATGTTAATATTATTTCAATTATTATTTAAAGTTATGTTTCTATCCCCGGACATGTGTTAGATTGACTATTTTAACATCGTTTTCAATCATGACTTAGTCGTGAAATTACAACTTTCTCTTGAAATTATATACATTGCTAAATGAATACAAGTTGTCTTAAATTATAATTTTTTTTATAATGGTAAAATTATCTTAGAGTGTTACTATTTTATGTTCGGCTTCATTTTTAATTATTTATGTGGTTTTGTTTTGATGTTTTACTCTTTTCCACGGCTATAGTCCTAATTCCAAATAAAAAAATTTGATTTTTTTATTTTAATGTATCTTTACGAGTTGATTTTATGATATGATTTAAGGTTCTACCTTCATTTTGATTATATTTTCATTCTTCATATGGTTTGTTTTAAAAGTTATATTTTTCCAACACGTATAATATTATTTTAAACTAATTTTTTTCTCTATCATTATGAGTTTGTTTTAGATAATTATTTCTTTCAACATTCGGTTTGTGTAATACCCCATGATTTTAAATAATAATAATAATAATAATAATAATAATAATAATAATAATAATAATAATAATAATATACAAAGTCAGCAACAATAATAAGATATATAAGGGAATTTATATATACATGTATTATTTGAATGATAAGACTAAGTTTCCGATAGCTATAATAGTTAAATGATAAAGATTTAAATTATAGTATTTTATTACGTATATACATAGCAAGTAAATAATAGGTTGCTAATACAGTTTAATTAAGTAATGTTGTTATACGATATAGTTAATGGGCTATTAGGAAATGGGCCTTTTTAATTAATTAACCACTTCTAAAATTTTCTAAAGATAAGCTACCTTCTTCTATAACCCTAGCAACCTCCTATTATTATAAATACATAGTTAGCTTCTTGTAAGTCGTGTAGCAGCTGCACACAAGGAAAAAATAACAGCAAAAAAGAGAGTGGTTTTCTACAGAGTAATCATCCATTCCCCTAATCTGATTGATGAAGGTAACCTGCACACTCTTATTTTTCTTACTATTCAGTACCTATGTTCTGATTTTGTTGGTTAAGACTTTCGATTCTTTTTATGGTATGTTACTTTTAGTTTATTGCCGATAGGGTCCTCTAGGATGGCTAGGTAACCCCTGGTTGGTTTACCCACTTAAATAATTGGAGGTTGTGATCACCTAAATTAAAGATTATGTTGGCATATTCATTTATTCATATTTTGTTTTCTTACATGATTCGTTGCATATATTTATATATACACGTCTATATTATATTCCATTGTACTAACATGTTATTTAGTTGTTCCCCTAGCTAACTTGTTACGTGTTTTAAATGGGGTTGTGATGATCCATGATGTACATGGTGAGAAGATGATTTAGTACAGGTTGGGTATGAATTTACTCAAGGTGTTGATGGCATGCATGACGTCGAATATTGAGAGCGGTGATGATTTTCAGAGTTTTATTTATCATACTAATTATAGTAGAATATTTTCATCGTTTCAATTGTAGGAACATTTTTGGTTTGATTGGTTTGAATTAATAAATATGTTTTGTGTATTTTCTTATTTTATGTAGCCTTAGCAGCTAGTGTAAGTAGAATGGTGGTATTTAGTTACACTAGTTGTGGCGGTAATACCCTCATTGTATTTAGATTCTGCATATATTTTTCTTATTTTTCTATTCAATTGATTTTGAAAAATGAGGGTGTTACAAAATGGTATCAGAGCAATGGTTCTTAGAACTCATTTTTTTTAAATGTTTATTGTAAAGTTTTTTATTGGGAATTTGGAAGTATGTTTGATTTTTTTTAGAGGTGTTGACTTTGAAACCATCAAAGCCACCAAGTAAGGAATGGGTTGGGGCTCATGGAATACATGCTTATTTGTTTCCTTCATTGTTATGTGCTTGTTTGATCTTTGAGAGTTGTATGAGGACATGATCATACCTTAATTATATGATGATATGGGTTTCATTCCTTGATGTGCTATGTTATATCATTATGATTTGTTTCCGTGTTTCCTTTTTAAGGGTGTAGTATCCCCATTGCTTACCTTTGGGTTATGTTAACTATTTTTGTTAAGCCTCTTATTTTTAAATGAGATTTAGGAGTGTCTTCCTCAACCTATATTGGTTAGTTAATTCAATTTAAAGTATTTTGATGGGATTTTGATACTTCACACAAATAATGGTTTCCATGGTATTTCCTAGAATATATATAACAATGTTTTTATTTAGGGGATTGATTAACTTTTGACAGTATCTCATTTTGAGAATTTTAGCAGCTCATGCTTTGAAAGTATTTTGGATTTTTTTTCTACTTAATGTACATTTAAGTTTTTGATATCTTGTTTCTATTTTTATTATTATTTTATTAACAGGATGTGATTGATATACTTTTTGCTATACATGTCCTATAGTCCTACAGCATGTGACATTAAGTTATTGGGTATTCTGATCTCAGTTAGGTAATGATTGGTGGTTGCGAACTTCGGGGACGAAGTTTATTCTTAAGGGGGAGATGATGTAATACCCCATAATTTTGAATAATAATAATAATAATAATAATAATAATAATAATAATAATAATAATAATAATAATAATATAAAGTCAGCAACAATAATAAGATATATAAGGGAACTTATATATATGTGTATTATTTGAATGATAAGACTAAGTTTCCGATAGCTATAATAGTTAAATGAAAAAGATTTAAATTATAGGATTTTATTACATATATACATAGCAAGTAATTAATAGGTTGCTAATATAATTTAATTAAGTAATGTTGTTACACGATTTAATGGGTTATTAGTAAATGGGCCTTTTTAATTAAGTAATCACTTCTAGAATTCTCTGAAGATAAATTACACTTCTTCCGTAACCCTAGCAGCCTCCCACATTATTATAAATACATGGTTAGTTTCTTGTTACAAGGTAAAAAAAAAACAACGAAAAAGAGAGTGGTTTTATATAGAGTAACCATCCATTCCTTTGATCTGATTGGTGAAGATAACCTGCATACTCTTATTTTTCTTCCTATTCAGTACCTATGTTCTGATTTTTTTTGGTTAAGACTTCTGATTCTTTTTAAAATATGTTAATTTTAGTTTATTATTATTATAACATCTGTGAATTGGACCACATATGACATACGTGAAATAATTCCGGATTGATGAATTATAGACTTTAAAATATAAGTCAGAATCAAACATGTATATATGTAATATATAGTATACTTATCCGGATTGATATGGGAAAATTTCTACAGCATGGTTAGGCTCGTAGTTCCATAACATGGTTAGTGCTTGTCTATATACATATATATATATATATATATATATTTGAATAATTATATAGTTATATAATTATTTTAGGAGTTGATGTTTATATATAAACATTAGGTGGTAAACTAAAATATTGTTAAATGTAAGAATTTTGATAAGTTGGATCTAAGCCATTTATAATATGTTTACCTAATATATTCCGTCAAGAGTTAATATTATCGCTATAAACTATAGGTCTAGTGACTAGTGAGTGTTTGTAATCAGATCGCATTCCAAATAACATTACTTTCAACCTTTATATGTAGATATATATGTGTATGTGCGTTCATGCATATTTTAATTACGTACTTGTTGATATAATGATCTTATTTAGCTATGTGAATTTACACGAATATATATGATTTTATATAATTAGGCCCCATGGATGAGATTCTATTTTTATTATGAATTTATGTAATTTTATAGTTGTGTTATTTATTTGAAGTGCTGGTTATGAAGAGTTGATTTTATACAAGTTTTGTTATTATGCATATATCACAAGGCTCATATCTTATATGACTAAATTAATTTTTCTTATTTATGCTAGCGTATAATTGGACCCTAAGAAACTTTGGTAATTATTTATTATTTATTTGAAGTGCTGGTTGAATAATTATTTTATTCTATTTTATTCCAATTAGTGAATTGAGTGGTGAATCCAAGTGGTATATTTATATGTAATTTGGGAAAGTTACCTATTATGAAAAGTGGATAAAGTAAAGTTAACATGGTGGATTGTGTGACTTCACTTAATTAAAATGCCATAACTTAAAGTGAAACATAAAGTGGGTTTTGGGTCCTTTAGATTTGGCCTCTTTAAGTTGGGGATCGACAATAGCCTTTTCTTTTTTTTATTGTGATATTTATTTATTTACTAGCCGTGTCTGGTTAAGGCTCCTCATCTACTCTATAGGCTTCTCCGAACCCTATTAGAGGGTGTGCACACTTAAGGACAGGATGACTGAGGTGGTAGGTCTTCAGACTTTTGCTATCCCCTTTAAACTATGTCCACTAGGATGGCCCAGTTGTGATTTCTAATCCTCCTGTGGTTGGTGGTAGGTTTTCGGACTTTTGTTATCCCCTTTGGACTATGTTCACTAGGATGGCCTAGGTGTGATTTCTAATCCTCCTGTGGTTCGTGGTAGGTCTTCAGACTTTTGTTATCCCCTTTAGACTTTGTCCTCTGGGATGGCTAGGTGACCCCCTAGTTGGTTTACACACTTAAATAATTAGAGGTTGTAATCACCTAAATTAAAGATTATATCGGCATATTCATTTATTCACATTTGGTTTTCTTATATGATTCATTACATATATATATATATATATATATATATACACACACACACACACACATCTATATTATATTCCATTGTACTAACATGTTACTTAGCTGTTCCCCTAGTTAACTTGTTACATATTTTAAATGGAGCTGTGATGATCCATGATGTACATGGTGAGCAGATGATTTAGTGTAGGTTGGGTATGCATTTACTCAAGGTGTTGATGGCATGCATGACAAGGAATATTGAGAATGGTGGTGATTTTCAGAGTTTTATTTATCATACTAATTATAGTAGACTCTTTTCATAGTTTCAATTGTAGGAACATTTTTGGTTCGGTTGGTTTGAATTAATAAATATATTTTTGTGTGTTTTCTTATTTTATCTAGCCTTAGCGGCTAGTGTAAGTAGAATAGTGCTATCTAGTTAAACTATTTGTAGCGGTAATACCCTCATTGTATTTAGCTTCCGCATATATTTTTCTTATTTTTCTAGTCAATTGATTTTGAAAAATAGGGGTGTTACACCATCACCTATATATATATAGGATAAAGGTCTCATACAAACCATTTCTAAAATACATATATAGGAAATCTTAACCATTAGATTAGTATTTGATTAATGATTAAGATTTAGTAAATACATAACCTAAATTTATTTTAATTTCGGCCCTTAAATATGCTAGATTTAACGGTAATTAAGAGTTCCTATGTTTGTATTTTAAATAATAGTTTATACGTGAACCTAAATATATATATATATATATATATATATATTTTTTGGTACATAATAGTATTACTATCCTCTTAGATCATGGTGCTTTAATGGAATTTAATGTATATCCATATATTGTTGACGTACATAACTTACAAATCATACCATGTATGAATAATGACATATTTGATTTCCTAACCTAATGATGTGATAAGTATACTATATAAGACTTTATATGACTCATATTTTAATGTCAACAATTCATCAATCTAGAATTATTTCACGTATGTCATATGTGCTCCAATTCATATATGTTATAATAGTAATAAACTAAAAGTAACATACCCTAAAAATAATTGGAAGTCTTAACAAATGAAACCAGAACATAGTTATTGAATAGTAAGAAAAATAAGAGTGTGTAGGTTACCTTCATCAATTAGATCAGAGGAATAGATGATTACTCTGTATAAAACCTCTCTCTTTTTCATTGTTATTTTTTTCCTTGTGTGTGGTTGCTACACAACTTACAAGAAACTAAGCATGTATTTATAATAACGGGAGGCTGCTAGGGTTACGGAACAAGGTAACTTATCTTTAGAGAATTCTAGAAGTGGTTACTTAATTAAAAAGGCCCATTTACTAATAACCCATTAACTATATCGTGTAACAACATTACTTAATTAAACTCTATTAGCAACCTATTAATTACTTGCTATGTATATACATAATAAAATACTATAATTTAAATCTTTATCATTTAGCTATTATAGTTATCAAAAACTTAGTTTTATCCTTCAAATAACACATATATATAAGTTTCCTTATATATCTTATTATTGTTGTCGACTTTGTATTATTATTATTATTCAAAATTATGGGGTATTACATTTATGGGTTGAAGACTTGGGCTTTGAGAGAGTAGGAAACCTGAAGTTTTATCCCTCAGTATTTGTATTTATTTATATATACCTACTTTCAAAAATTTTTAAGTGTTTTATTGAAACTTTA
The DNA here is from genome assembly GCA_030549775.1 of Tamarix chinensis. Lineage (NCBI taxonomy): Eukaryota > Viridiplantae > Streptophyta > Magnoliopsida > Caryophyllales > Tamaricaceae > Tamarix > Tamarix chinensis. Next base: position 21,901,338 of record CM060176.1, on the reverse strand, counting down.
ATGGTGTTTTAATCAAATTTTAATTTCCCATTACTTTGCTAAGCTTTTTAAATCTTTTGCACTAATTTGATCAGTGATGATTTTGTTTAGTGAAATCATTCACTCTCTATATAGCATTGTATATCTCCTTGTGGGACTTTATTCTCACAATATAGATGATGATTAAATTTTAGTTGGACAGGTTGTAACACCCCAAACAACACTTACATTACCTTCCTCACATCCCAAATCAACTTTCCATATGTAAATTTCATGCCTAAGAAGACTTTATACATTCCATGCAACCTTTCAAACTTTTCATGCAAACCCTAAAACTCCCACGTAAAAACCTTAGAATCAACCATGCAAACCCTAGTTCCATTTGTACAAAACCTTAGATTTTTCCATATAAAACTTTAGATTCAATCCATATAAAACCCTAGATTAGATCCTCCCATGCAACACCATAAAATCTGCCATGCAAAACCTTAAGTTCATCAATACAAAACCCTAATTTTCTTTCATGCCAAACCCAAGATTACTTCATACAAAACCCTAAATTCAATCCACAAAAAACCAAAGATTCATCCATACCAAACCTTAGATTCAAACCATATAAAAACCAAAGATTCATCCATACCAAACCCTAAATTCAAACCATATAAAACCAAACATTCATCCATACCAAACCCTACATTCAATCCATACAAAACCAAAGATTCATCCATACTAAACCCTAAATTCAAACCATATAAAACCAAAGATTCATCCATACCAAACCCTACATTCAATCCATACAAAACCAAAGATTCATACATACCAAACCCTAAATTCAAACCATATAAAAACCAAAGGTTCATCCATACCAAACCCTAAATTCAAACCATATAAAACCAAAAATTCATCCATATCAAACCCTAAATTAGATTCTCCCATACAACACCATAAATTAGATTCTCCCATATAAAACCATAAATTATATTCTCCCACACAAAACCCTAAATTTCCCATTTTATTCTTCCACTCATGAATCATTAAAATACTTAGGTTAACTCACATCCCTTGGTCAACTTCTTTCCCCCATTCTCCTTTTCCATCCTTTCTCCCATACAAACCACATCAACATCCTCACATGCATGCCTTATAGGGTCACAACACATATCATCACATATACATAATACACATGCCATATAACAACACAAGAACATACTTGAACTCCATGTTATACCATATGCAAAATAATTACAATAATAACATAGGATGTATAACATACAAGGCATATAATGCACATCAACACACAATAAGCCTTAGCAACACCCTTGCCTAAAATGACACCGGTCTTGAAGCACGCTCCTATGCCTCCTTAGGGCTTTGACTGGTCTCACCTATTATGAGAGAAAAACTAGAAATTAGACTCCCTTTTACTAAAAATACTATTAATTACTAATTTATTCTAAGACTAGGTTTTTAATAAAATAATAACATATTAAGAAAAATAACATTAGCTAATTACTATCTTTGCTAAAGATATAGGAAATAATAGAAATATTATAAAAGTTGATAATATAGGGTTGAAGACTTTACCCTAATAATAATAATGGTACTAAAATATTAATAGCAAAGATACTAAAAATAATATAAGTAATAATATAAATAAGAATAATAATAATAGCAATAATAATAATAATAATAAAAAGGATATTATTCAAAAACAAAGTAAAATAAAGGCTTCAACTCCTTTACCAAAATAATAATAATAATAATAATAGGAAAACTAAGGTTGATTGAGAATGAAGGTGGAAATAAGGGTGGTTATGGTTGCCTAGAAGGAGAGGAATAGAATGATGGTGGCAGTGTAGTCAAAGGTGGCGGCGCACGGTGGCGGTGGTGGTGACTAAATGGGGAAGACGGAGAGAAAGAGAGGAAGAGAGGGAGAAAGAGGAAAAGAGAGGTAGGGGAAGATAGGGGAGGGTCTGTAGTACCGTTTGGGAGGTGAAAGAAGCGGAAGCAGTGGCGGAAGAGGTGGTAGATGACGGCGCAAAGGGTAGTAGGGACAGAAAATAGGTTGATTGAGAAGAGAACTTCACACAGCCGGGATGGCTCATGTAGGAAGAATCGAGGGAGGGGGAAGGTACAATTAGTTAGAGGGCGGTGCAAGGATGAGTTGGGTGGTCAGAATGGGCGACAAAGTGGGTTGGAGTTGGACGAACTGGCGTTTGAAGGGGCGACGGCGAAAAGAGATGATTTTTGGGTTAGAGACCAAAAACTCGATACAAGGTAGATCATGGGGGTATTTATAGATTTTAGAAGAGAGGTTAGGGTTTTGTGGGTCAGCTACGGGGTAAGGTAGGTAGGATTTTGGTTGCTAGTGGCGATGGTTGGCTGGTGGTAGTAATTTTTGGGGCAGAGATTGTGTGCAGGAAAGAGAGAAAAACTGCGCAAGAAATGGGAGGTGAATTGGCTCAAAATGGTCGGTGAGTCAAGGGGAAGAGAGAGGAAGGAAAATGGTAGGTCAAAGGGGCGAGATCAGCGGCATTAATCTAGAAGGTGTAGGTCAACAGAAGTGGAAAGCTGTCGATGACTGGGGGGAGGAAGGAGGAAGGAGAAAGAAACGGATGGACCGAGCTTTTCGGGGTATAAAAGAAGGAAAGAAAGAAAAGGGAGGCCGGGTGGTTAGGTGCAGCTAATTTTTTTATATAAATAAAACGATGTATTTTTGGGGCAAGAGAAGAAAAACACGGCGCGGCAAGGGAGAAGGAAGGAGGCACCGCGCAAGTTGGGCTGGCCAAAGGAAAGGAAGAAGGGGAACTTGGCCGTGAGCTGGCCTAGTTCGGGAAGAAGAAGAAGAAGAAGAAGAAGAAGAAGAAGAAGAAGAAGAAGAAGAAGAAGAAGAAGAAGAAGAAGAAGAAGAAGAAGAAGAAGAAGAAGAAAGAAAGAAAAAGAAAGAAAAAGGAAGAAAGAAAAGGAAAAAGGAAAAGAGAAAAATAGTGGATTAGGTTAATTAAATTAATTAGGATATTTGGGATATTTAAATAAAATAATATTTAAATCCCTTTTAGGCTAATTAGGATTTTTAAAAGATTTTTCATAAATTCTATTTTAATTAGCAAAACACCCTAATTTTATTCAATTAAATTATTTATAAAATTAATATTAATTTGGAACTATTTTCTCTTTCTTATTTTAAATAAAATAATTTATTTAATTAATTTCCAAAATAAAATCTTTAATTAGCTAAAATACCCAAATTTATCCTAATTAAAATACTTATAAATTCCTTCTTGATTTTCCCTAATTAAATCTCCTTTTATTTTAAGAAAAACAATTTATTTAAATACTTTTTCTAATAAAACCTCATTTATATATAATTTTTAAAGTTAGAAATTTTTGAGGCATTTCACAGGTTTTAGCCTTACATCCAATATAAGGTAGATGATGTGCATCTATCTTGTGTTAGGTGTGGAAGTAGCTTTTCCCATTTTCTGTTTTGGCTTCCACATTATTCTTTAAAAAGAATTATTTTTGGATTGAATTTTGGTAGTGTTAAAAATGTTTGATCAATCATCCTTTAGTAATTCCTTTATTTATTTATTTTATTCCTATATCTGATTGGGCATCTTATAATAAGTATTATTTTTAATATATATGGAACATAAATAAAATGAGCCAACATAGGTGGATATTTTTGGGTATCTCACGTCCATCTAATTATTATTTGGGAATGGGGTGATATTTAAATTATATGATACTTGGGAAGCTGGAGTAATCAAGGAACTGATGGATGTTTTGGGCTTAGAGTTATCTAATATTTGGCTGCTCCTGTGTTATATTTTATTAGTACATTTGTTTAATATTGATAGTTATTCATTATTAATTTATAGGATCATTGTGTAATCAAAATTTGTTGATCGGCTAAGTTTCCAAGAAACACTACTTTCAAACTCTCTGTATTTGTATGAATAATTATATATCTATTTTGAACTATTTGAAATAATGAGTTTTATGAATATAGGTACTTATACAGGTGTTTTATAAATTTCTTTTGTAAGCTTAGTTGGAGGGTATGGTGATTATGTGCATGTGGTGTTTATTTGTTTGTGGGTGTTATTTGTATCATATAAAATTGTAGTTTATATTATTTTGTGATGTAATAATATATCCATAAGATTGGGTGACTTATGTGATTTTAAATTATATGGTTCACTGAAGGGTGACCCAAGTAGCCTACCATTTTCTTTGAAAAGTTGTATTATGAAGAGTTATGTTTAAATAAAAAAACCCTAAATGGAAAGATATTTTCAAAAAATGCTCATTATGGAATGTGTCAATTATGTAAGTGCTATTATGTTAAATTACTATTTTTGGAAGGTACCTAATATTAAAAAGGCAGATATTAGAGGAATGTATAAGAATATATATGGTTGTGTGTCTTCATTGCATTATGTGATAAAGTTGAATAGTACACTAAAACTTAAAGTGGATGCTGGGAATAGGTTATGGTCCTTTGGGTCGGGCTCCTGAATTTGGTTGTGTTGTCTATCTATATTGGATCAGCTATAGTTGTATATATTCAACTTTTGATTTGGTTGTGTTGGCTATCTATATTGGGCTAGCTACCATTGTATATATTCTTCTTTAGTTTGTTTCAGATATACTCTATCTAAGATTGCAATCTTAGTAGTGGGTGTGCACACTTAACGATTAGGATCGTTGCTAATCATCATTAGCTTGGTCCGAGGGGATGACCTAGGTGTGACATTTGGCTCCTCCTTTAGTTTTGGTTTGATTTAGTTTTATTGTTTTGGCTCCAACCTTCTATTGGGTTGCAATCTTTCAAGCCTTATTACTTACTAGGTGGCCCTCTTAGTAAGTTAGTTTCTCATACTCAAAATATTAAAAGTGGTATATTATGTTATGTGGTCACTTAAGACAAAGGATTAATAAAGGGTTATTGATATGTTATAACTTATTATGAATATAAATTGGTTTGCATATCATCTATATATAATATCTTTATATGCATATGTATATGAATATTACATTTCTTTGTACTTGTGCATTACTTAGCTTCTCCCCTAGCTAACTTGTTACATATTTTAAACGGGATTGTAATGATCCATGATGTACATGGTAAGCAGATAACCTAGTGCAGATTAAATATGAGCATGATGAAGGTGTGGATGGCATGCATGGTTGGAAAGAGTGAGAGTAGTGACTATTTTTAGCAATTTATTTATTGCCATTGATTTTAGTTAACTACTTTCATGATTTTCAATTGTAATTGACATTTTCATTTTATCCTTTCATTTGGTTTTGATTTCCACCGAGTTTACTAGATATTGATATTTTATATTGGCTTCAGTTAATCATAAAGTTTGATGTATTTTCTTATTTTAACTAGCCTTATTAGCTAGTATTAGTAGAATAATGATATCTATTCACACTAGTTGTGGCAGTAATAGCCTCATCATATTTGGCTTTCACGTATATTTTTTCTTATTTCTCTAGTGGATGTGTTTTGAAAAATGGAGGTATTACAATTTAGTAGGAAACTCATAAGATAATATTATATATTTCTTTAGTATCCATGATGATAAGATGAAGTTAATTATGGATATTACATCATGAGATACATGAAAAAAAAATTCATTTGCAAACATTGGACAGGACAAAGAGAAGTTTGCATTAACTTTTTTTTAGTTTATATATTAATTATGATTAGATAGATGGATCAACCAATATTATTTATTACTAACATGATATTTTTCATTTTGTGTAAATCTATCTCCTTAATGAGAAGGGTAAATATGATCGAGCCAATATTGATGATGTTAGGAAAAATAAGATAGAACTTATTATAAACTTTTATAATGAACTTGAGGAGGACCATATATGCTCTCTAAATTTTTGTAAGTGAGGTAAATATATATATCAAAAATGATTACTGTACAAGTACACAGGGCATACCCTGGTTAGCAGGCCCCCAATATACAAAAATCAAGTTACAAGACCCCTTAGGAAGCATAGCATCCTAAGATACAACTTGTCCATATGCTTCCAGTCCTTCCCTAAGGTTCTTGTCAAAAAATAGGGCACTATATACAAATTTCTGGACTTGTACAATAATACTCCTAACATCTAGCATTTTTGAATCAAACAAAACAGAGTTTCTGCCTCTCCAAATAAGGTAAACTGCTGCTGCTACTGCCAAGGCCCTTGCCTTCCATATAGGATGGTGTCTGGAAGAATTTCTCTGCAGGATTCTCATAGACTGGATAAGGTAGAGGATCCTCTGGAGATGCCAAGCCATTTCCTGAGGGGCTGCCAGATGCTCTGGGATATATCACAATCAAAAAACAGGTGGTCATGTGATTCTAATTCCTTCTGACAAAGCAGGCATTCCTTGGGCCCATCCATGAACCTCAGCCTGTCTCTGGTATAGAGCCTTTTACTGAGGGTTAACCACAGCAGGAATGAGTACCTTTTAGTTTTATTCAGTACCCACACTACTTTATGAGGTTTCCATTTGGGGCCTTTGTCTCTGAAAAATTTGTAAGCCAACTGTGTAGAGAATCTGCCATTCACCACCCAAGATTTCACTAGGGCTAGTGCTTGATTCCCAGTGCCTTGAGCTATAACCAGTACATCAAACAACTTTCTGAGCTGCCTCACAAAATGTGAAGTGTCATGAGTGGGTCTGAAATAGTCTATGTTTCTGCCTTGCAGATACTGGGTGTGGATCCATTTGGTCCACAGGGTTTCTTTCTAATCCTGTAGGAACCATATATATTTACAGAGAAACGCCGAGTTCCAGGCAGCTAGGTTCTTAACTCCAAGGCCACCTTCACCCTTAGGGAGGCAGATCTTATCCCAGGCTACAGGAGGAGGTTTGCCTTGCCAAAGGAACTTTCTGCAGAGAGTGACAATTCTATTCAGCACTATGGCAGGGATAGCAAAGAGAGAGAGCCAGAATCCAAGAATACCCTGGATGATGGAGTTGATCACCTCCAATCTGCCTGCAAAAGAAAGGGAATTAGCCCTCCACACTTTTAGTTGATCACAAAGGTTGTTGATGAGCTGTTCATAGTTAATGGCTCTGAGTTTGCAGGGATTTAGGGGGACACCAAGATATCTGAAGGAAAAAGCTCCTCTAGGCATCTTAGTTAGATCCAGAATCTCCTGCTGAATGTGGGCCTTGATCCCTGCCATAAAAATCTGAGATTTTTGGGGGTTCACAGAGAGCCCAGAGCAACTGCAGAAAGACTTCAGCCCTTGAAGCAGTACCTTCACAGAGGGGACATCTCCACGTCTGAACAAGATGAGGTCATCAGCAAAAGCCAAATGGAGGAGGTTGAGGCCTTTGCATTTGGGGTGGTATGCAAAAGCCTGCTGCTGAGCTTGGACCTTGAGGAGTCTGCTGAAGTACTCCATACATAGGACAAAAAGATAAGGGGACATAGGGTCACCCTGTTTAAGACCTCTAGCCCCTTTGAAAAAACCAAAAATACTCCCATTGAGCTTAAGGGAGAAACTAGTTGTGGATACACACTCCATAACCAGAGCAGAGAACTCTGGGGGGAAATTGAAGGCCTGCAGGACTTGATGAAGAAAACTCCAGGACAGGGTGTCATAGGCCTTTCTGAGGTCAATCTTGATCAAGCATTTAGAGGAAGTTCTCTTCCTGCTATACTCTTTCAAAATCTCTTGCATCAGCAGAACATTCTCTGACATTAATCTCCCTTTGACAAAGGCACCTTGCTCAGGGCTTATGAGAGATTCCAAACATATAGCTATCCTGTTTGCAAGAAGCCTAGCTATCACTTTGTAGAGAATATTGCAGTAGGCAATGGGCCTGAAATCAGAGACAGAAGAGGCCTACTGGACTTTGGGAATCAATACCAAGACAACATGGTTCACCCTCTTCAATAGTCTTCTGCTAGAAAAGACCTCCAAGACAGCAGCACAGAAATCATCCCCTACAATCTCCCAGGCTTCTTTGAAAAATTTTGCAGAGAAACCATCAGGGCCAGGGGCTTTAAAATCTCCCAAAGAAAACACCACTTTCTTTATTTCAGCCTGTGTCACAGGCTTCAGCAGGGTAACCTGTTGTTCAGCAGTGAGGATATGACCTCTGGATATCACAGAGCTGTCAAAGCCAGCATTCCTACTATCAGTGCCAAGTAAGTTCTGGTAGAAAGCTAAGAATTCCTCTTGCATTTCTTGCTCAGAGTGTGTCACTTGGCCATTGCTCTTAGTGATCTGCACTGTCCTGCTCTTATTAACCCTAGCCTTCAGCATGGTGAAGAAGAAATAGGAGTTTTGATCCATACAGAACAGGAACTTATTTATGTTAATCTGGGCTACATATTGGGCAGCAGCAGTTTTCAAAAACGTGGCTTTCTTATGTAGACCTGCAAGATTCTCTAGCCCCTGCAGGGTATGGTCCTTCAAGGCCTCTTCCTGAGCTGCCTTAAGCTGAGAATCTGCAAGATTAGCTCGAGCTACAATGTGGGAGAAATCATGCAGGTTAAGCTTTCTTAGATCCTGTTTAAGCAGGAACAATTTGTTACAAAAATTGAACTACTGAGAGCCACAGAAGGAAAATCTCCAGTTTACCATTACCATTTCTTTGAATCTGGGGTGGGTACACCACATATTTAGGAATTGGAAGGGCTTATGCCTGTGAGGTGGTCTGCCAATCTTCAAAACACAGGGAGAATGATCAGAGGAGGTACCTGGTGGGAGAAAGCAAGCTGAGACCTCCATGCCAGCAGCAAACCCCTCAGAGTTCATCATGGCTCTGTCCAGCTTGCATTTGACATTAGTGCCCACAAAAGTGTACCAACACCCAGTAGAAGGGATGTCCTTCAATTGAGCAACTAGGCAGCAAGATTTAAATTCTGTTGTTTCATAGTCTGTGACTGGTCTAGTCCCACATCTATCAGAGGAGTTGAGTGGACAGTTGAAATCACCTCCAACAATCCAGGGTCCTTTCAGTGAACTAGCCAGCCTCATGAGAGTATCCCACAGGATTTTCCTGTCTCTGATGCTGTATAACCCATACACTACAGTGACCATAAAAGTCAGACTAGTAGTGTTATCAACCACTAAACCAGTGATTGTTTGGGGGCAGATCTCAATCAACTAGAATTGGACAACATCAGGGTTCCAAAACAGAATGATTCTACCATTGGGGTGGTTACAAAAATTATCATGATGCCTCCAACCCTTGAAGTGGACATCTTTCATGAGCTGCAGTTTCTGATCATCCAGTTTAGATTCCAAAACACAAACAAGGGAGCATTCCTACTCCTTACAAAGCTTAAAAAGAGCTTTTTGCTTCAGGGGAGAGCTCAATCCTCTTACATTCCAAAATATCAAATTCATGTGATCTTTACAGATCTAGTGATCCTTTTCAGGGGGCCTTTCTGAAAATTTTTCAGAACTGGTTTCTTCTTCTTCCTCTTAGCTGCTTTTGAGACCACCTGCTGCCAACCAGCAACTTCCACTATTTCATGAGCCTCCTTACTTCCAGAGTTGGCCATCTGTGTCTTATCTCCAGGAGGATCAAGATTCAAGGGTAGGATAAAAGAACCCTTCACAGGAATGTCTTCATTTTCTGTAGGCAGAGGGGGATCCTTTTCAGGCTGGGATTCAGGAACCACCTCTACAGAGGGGTCAGGGGAGTCAGAAACCAGGCATTGTCCATCTTTACTCTTGCTGCACTCAGGAACATCAGTTGCAGCAAGAACAGGCTTAGGGTTAGACTTCCTCTTCTTCTTCAGATCCTGCCCCTTGGGATAAGTCCCTAGAGCAAGCTTGTCCTTAGCTTTGTCATCAGCAGCTAGGGTTTGCTTCCCTTTAGAGACATGATTGAAAATGTTCTCCTTCTTGTTCTTCAGAGAAAGATGGCATTTAGATTCCAGATGCCCCAAAGTGCCACAAATATCACAGACCAGGGGTAGATCTTCATACTCAATAACTTGAGTGTATTCTTCACCCTCCCCCTTACTTTAATAGCAGTTGGAAGATTACCCTTAAGATCAATCTCTACCAAAACTCTACCGTACTCAATCTTGGACTTTTGAAAGGTAAAGTCATCTATCAGGATGGGTCTACCAATGAAAGAAGCAATTTCACTAATTGCTCCACAATTCCAGAGTTCCATAGGGAGGCTTACAAGCCTGACCCATATAGGGACTTTGGTAATTTCCTCTTTACCAAAGGAGAAAAGTTTGGGGATATCTTTCAGCACAAACACTTTCCCTTTAATGATGTAAGGACCCCCAGCAAGAGCTTGCTCTTTCTGAAGTTGGTCATCAAATTTCAGGACTACCCACCCTGAGCTATGAATGATATATCTAAAGGGCTGCTTCATCACATGCTTAACAATTCCCAGATTGTACTTATCTGGGGTGGTTCCAACAAAACAACCAAGCAGACAGGAACCCCAAGATTCATCCACAGGATGAATGTTATGCTTAGACAGGAAAACCACATTCCCCTTGGGGGGGACAAAGTCACATTTTCTAGCAGAGATTTTGGGGAAAAGCTCAGCAAAGGATTTCTGGTGGGGATGAGGTACCTGAGGAGCTGAGTCTTTGGCTCGATTTTCCTCCTGTGCCAGAGGGGGAGAGTGGAAATCCCCACAAGAATCTTGGAGCCCTCTAGTGCCTATATCCTCATCTGAGTCAGACAGTAGCTTAGGCATTGAGGACACAGTGGCTATCTTAGCTGAGCTCAGGGCATGAGCTGCAGTGTTCGACAATGTCTGTTCCAGTTGGCCATTGTTAGAGGATGAATTCATCAAAGCATTAGAATTGGGGGGGCACACTTGCATCTGTTCCTCCTGCACCACTTGCTTTTCAAGAAGGGAGATAGGAATCCCCCCTGCACATCTGCAACTTGAGCTGAAGGAGGAAGTCCAGCATTACTGTTCACTAGGGCATTTTACAACTCCTTCGACACAGACCCTGGTGAGTCCTCAAAGCAAAAGGAAGAAGAGGTAGCTGAGCTTGAAGCAACTGAAGAGGAATCACTTGGGCTAACTGTCTTGATGGGGCTGGGAAGTGCACAGACTGGAGCTTTCTCCATAGCTCGAGCTCGAGGCACTTTCTTTTTGTTCCCCATACTTCATGGACAGCACACCAAGAAGACCAGAGGCAAGAACACAGAAGAAGAGGCAGAAGGAGAAGGGAAGAAAGAAGAATGCAGCTCCAGGATGTGCTCGATGGATCAAAGAAGTCTACTATTCAGCTGAAGCACCATGGAAGGGGCTGGAGCTCGAGAGGAGACAAACCGAGCTATGGGTGATGACTGCTCTCTACAATTTTTTTATTGTATATACATGTGTAAATTTTTGGTGTTTAGAGTGGACTTATGAATGGAACAAAATTTTGTATAAGGTTTTTTTGTATAACAATAAAAGTGTATAATATTTAAATTATTTTAATGAGAAACTTATTAATTGTGATTTGTTTTGGATGTGCAAGAATGGTTTTAAAGTAGTGATATTTGTCAAAGTATTCTGGAAATCATGTGGTATGGTCAGGTTCTTATATACATTATGCACTGTAATTAAAAAAGGGGGAGGGAGTAGATGGTAATTATATTATATAACCTATGTCCATTTTCATACATTCTATAATATAACCACAATTTATTATCTTTCTATGAAGCCTTTGTTTCTTGTTAAAAACATACAGGATAGTTATAAATCAAATTTGTTATGTATAATGAATTTATAAAGAAGTTTTCCTTTTGACATAACCACAATTTATTTTCATTCTATGGCTCTAGAATTCATTTAGATAAGTAAGTATACATTGATATTTATGTATAATAATCATGTTTAGGTAACTTTATGAGGTGATTTTTTACTTAAAATTGTTGCTTAAAGTCTAGAACCAAAACATTTCAAGCCATTTTTATTATATATACAATGGTGTTCCAATCACTATGTCTACTATAAATGGTGATGCATTCAAACCTCCACATATAAACCTATTTCAATCACCATGTTTTTCCTTTTTTTGTAGCAGTGATGTTTCAACATGTAATTATCATTATGTTTCACCAATATTAGTTGTAATATTTTCTGAAGAAACTAACTAGTGATTTTTTGCCATGATTGCTACGGGTGTTCAAACATGGATAATCATATCTGTTAGATGAGATATGTGATTCTAATTAAACTAGATATCTAAAAATTTGGATATCAAATTTCGATAAAATTGAATAATCACTTGATTTTATATGCATGTTCTAATTAACCAATTTTAAAAGTTTTTACAATAAAATATTTAAAAAGAAGGATTGAAAGTTGGATAATATTCATATTAATATTTGTATAATTTCTTATTTTATCCTAAAAAGGTGTTGAAATATATTGGCAGGCTTTGAACAAAAAAATATTAAAAACAATATCAATTTTTATATTATAATGGTCATCAATAGACTATATATTTATCATAGTAATTTAAATAATTATTTTTCAAATTATAAATACTATTTTATTAATTTATGTTGTATAATAACCAAGAATAAATACTAAATATAAATGTGTAACTGAAAATATCAATCATATTTATTTCTCTTTAATTTGTCTTTAGTTATTGAGTATAATAAATGTAATAACACAAAATAAATAAATACAAATATGTAACCAACAAATATTAATCCTATTTATTTCTCTTTAATTGGTCTTTAGTTATTGAGTATACTAATCAGTGGTTATTAGCCCTTTTACTTCCCTAACAGGTTGTTTTGGTATAGTACGCCTTAAAGTTGGACTACTATCTAAATCCTTCGGCATACTTAGTCTATTAACCTACCTTGAGTAAATAAGGATTTACTTGAGTAATGTGCAGGGATATGCTAATGACATATTTGCTATAGCCTTTTTTATTGCACTTGGACTAATTTCTTATCATACTCCCTATATATTCAGTATTGGTGAGGCTCCCAAGAGATTTCCACCATTCCAATTCTTCAATATGTGGTGTAAGCATCCCTGATTCTTGGAACTTATGGGGTTGGATTGGAGTTTTGATGAGTGTTGTTCCAAATAATTTGTTCTCTATAGAAAAATCACTAGGCTAAAACTACTTCTCAAAAATTTGAACAAAGAACATTATTCACACATCATTTTAAGGGATGAGGAAGCAAAGAAGGCCCTACTCACAACTTAAGAAAGTGTCCTTCAGGGTGATAATGCTGGATTTCTAGATTCTATCTCAAACCACTATTTTAGGTAAAGTTTTTTCCATCTTTTTGGTACAAAAAAAAATAATTTTTTATTCTAAGCTAACTCTAACACAAGGTTCTTCTATGGCATGATTAAATCTCAACAATCTAAGGCTTTAGTGGCATACATGAAAAAAATATGATGGGAATTGGACACACTTCGAGAAAAACATTTAGAAGGCCTTCTTATTATTCTTCTAGTACCTCTTGTGAAATTCTACAGCGGACTCTAGAATTTTTAATGAGGTAATTGCTATAGGTCTAGCACTCATGAAGGAGAAATGTGTGATCCTTCTTGAGCTGGTCACAAGGGAATAAATTCTATAACAACCCCATTTTTGAAACCAAAAGCTCATTGAAAAGTATGCGCAGAAGGTAAATATAATGATGACATCACTGCCACATCTAGTGTAAAGATACCATATTCCCACTCACACCAAATGCTAATGCTAAGAAAAATGAGAAAACCCATAAAGCATATTTATTAACTCAAACCAATAGAACTAAAAATGTTACTACAGCATAAACTATGAAAAGAGTCTACTAAAATTAGTATGATAAATGAAAATTTGAAATTCACCATCACTCTCACTCTTCCCATCATGTTTCCATCAACACCTTGAGTAGATTCATACACAACCCAGACTATATTATCTACTCACCATATACATCATGGATCATGACAACCCTATTTAAAACATGTAAAATATTAGCTAGGGGAATGACTAAGTAACACGTAAATACAAAACAAAAATATTAAGCATATAAATCATAGACATACACTCAAATCACATAATAAAAATCACCTAATTATTAATCTTTATTTAAGTGATCATGACATCCAATTTTTAAGTGGCTAAACCAACTAGGGAGTCACTTGGCAAATGAAAGTCTGAAGATGTACCGCCAACCATAGGATAAATATATATCACACCCAAGCCAACCCAGTGGACATAGATCAAAGGGGATAATAAAAGTTTGAAGACCAACCACCTCGGTCATCATGTCCTTAAGTGTGCACACCCTGTAATATGGTCAGAAGAAGCTTATATAGTAGATGAGAAGCCTAACTAAACGTAGATGGAAATTAAACAAATAACCATAAAAGAAAAGAGAAAGATTATCGTTGATCCCTAACTTCAAGAGGCTAAGTCTGAACAACTCATATCCCACTTTATATTCTACTTTAAGTTATGGTATTTTAATTAAGTATAGTTACACAAGATTACACAATACACAATATTATCCTCAATTTACCCACATTTTATGTTAGGTATTTTCTCCAAATTAAATAAAAACATACCACACTTGGGTCACAATTCTATTTTCACAACACTAGAATAACAAAAATAATCCAAACTAACACTTAAAAACAAAAGGGATCAAACTAATTCAAATGTGGTTAAAATATCCAAGGTTTTAATTATGAGTACACATAATTAACACAAACATAATTTAATTGTATAAAGTATCTTGTAACTTATTTATGATAAAGGAAGCACTTTTATAAAATCAACTATTTATAACCATATGATATATATATATATATATATATATATATATATATATATATATATAGATGTAGTATCTTATGCGAACCTTTTTTACTGTACAAATATAGGAATGTTTTTCAACTGTTAGATCTAAAATATCTGATGGTTGAAAATGCATCCCTATCTTCCTCACTATCCCGCCCCCCGGTCTGCCTCTCTATCCCGCCCTTCCCCCTGTTTGCCTATCTATCCCGACTCCCGACCCCCCATTGCACCTGTCTCTCTCTCCATCACACCTTCCATCTCCCTCTCTCCATTACACCTATCTATGCATCTCTCCATCGCCATTTATGCTGTTATTCACTTGAACTAGACCTCACCTCCTCTATTCTTTAACATTCCTCTACCTCCTCTTGATTTCAATTGCCACTACACTATTGCGCCGCACAAGGGACACAAACAAGCACCATCGGTGGCGTAGTACAGCGGCATCGCGACTTGAGGAGGAGCTATACCGTTGCAGTAGCTAGAACAACCAATGTAGCAGTCCGGTGCACCACCTCCACGACTGCCACCTCAGTCTACACCGTCGGTATGATTCCAAACTCTCTCCTCCAATTCATAAGTTTGTTTGCATGATTTGGCTTTTGTTAAGCTAAATTAGTTGATAGGGTTTGTTATATGATTGCTGGATGGCAAGTAGTCTTTGTCGCACTCTTAGTTCCTGGAGGGTGGCTGGAGGAAAATAAGGATAACACATTTTCTTTTACTACTCCTCTTCTTTCTTTGTCCTCGTCCTTTGATCGCCTAATTGATCGGTTTAGGATAAGTTTCTTATGCCATTGAGGATGATGATAGCGACTTATTTCATTTTGTTTTAATGGTTGTCTTATTTTATTTATTTAAGTGAAAGGAGAAGGCCAATCCATCGACCATCCTCTGGTTCGGGAGCTTGTGGATAGGTCTTCGGGGAAGTCGGACGACACCACCGTCGATTGTGAGGTGGTTCTATTTGAGCATTTACTTTGGATGTTGGATAATGCCAATCCTTAGCCTAAGTGATTGAACGAGCTTGTTGAGTTCTATGCTTGGTGGTAGAGGATGAAAAACACTCATACCGAAGGCATAAATTATGTTGTTTGAGGCTTGATGATCGATTAACAATCAATTCAATTATTGATGTTAATGCCTACCTAGTAGGATACACCGAATGTTGTTGCTGCTGCTGTTGTTGTTGTTGTTGTTGTTGTTGTTGTTATTATTATTATTATTATTATTATTATTATTATGCGTGAAGATCGATCTTTTTGAATTTTTTGAAACTAAATTATGTTACTTATGTCAAACATCATCTTCAAACAATAAATATCTAAATGATAAAAAAACATTTATTTTTAAAATTGCGCATTATAGGCATCAACTTTGAATTTCACTCCCTCCACTTGCGTACCTTTCTATTTATTTATTTATTTATTATGATGTTACTTACATACACCAACACCAGAGTTGGAGAAAAATACAGATTGGATTGCTTGCGACATGTTAGTGGGTGGCTTTGCTTCTTCCTGCATCAGTAGTTATAGATGGTCGACAATTGGATTGATGTCTGTGGTATAGAGGGAATTTAATAGAGCGTAAATTAAAATTGTTAAGAGCCAATTAAAATTCTTGATCAGAATTTGCTGGTTTTTGTACAATTTAAGCGCACTTGAGGCTTTCATAATCGAGAGGCATCTAATTCTCTTCAATTTAGAATTAGATTACAGAATTATGAGACTATTCTCACCGTGATTACTTCTGGGGTGGCGTGTTAGTCTCCCTATCCGGGTTTATGGTTTAGGGGGTTAGGGTTTATGATTTAGAGGGTTTAGGGTTTAGGATTTAGATGGTTTAGGGTTTAAGGTTTATGGTTAATGGTTTAGGGTTTATGGTTAATGGTTTAGAGTTTATGGTTTTAGGGTTTAGGGTTTAAGGTTTAGAGGGTTTAGGGTTTAGGGTTTTTAGGGTTTGCGGTTTAGAGGGATTTGTGGTTTATGGTTTAGATGGTTTGTGGTTTATGGTTTATGGTTTATAGGGTTTAAGGGTTTTAGTGGTTAGGGTTTAGAGGGTTGAGGGTTTATGGGGTTTAGGGTTTAGAGGGTTTGTGTTTTATGGTTTATATGGTTTAGGGCTTTTAGGGTTTAGGGTTTAGGGGTTTAAGGTTTAGAGGGTTTACTGTTTATAGGGTTTACGGTTTAGATGGTTTAGGGTTTACGATTTAGAGGGGTTAGGGTTTATGGTTTATAAGGTTTAGGGTTTAGGGTTTGTAGAGTTTATTTTCTGTTGTTGTTGTATGGTGAATACATGTGTTAACGATAAATAATTTAAAGTCCTTGATAGTTTGGCTTAGAATAATTTTGGTGCATATAGCTGTAGGTATTTCTAATTCGTTTCTTCTATTCATCTTGTTTATTTTAGATTTGTGATTTTCTGCAATGGATTATGTATTAGAGACTGTTTATTTTATATATTATAATTCTATGTATATATGATGGACATAATCAATTGAAATGTTGCGTTATGTGATATTTTTATTAAATTTAACCGAAATTTCCAAATATGATATTATGCCTTTGTATTCTACGAAATTGAGCATTGTGTTATAATTTTTGTTTGTTAGTTTGATAATTTAAATGGATTAGATACTGGCAATGAGTTAAAAATGCATATTTGCTATTTTGTCATCAGTTTAATATGCATACACTTTTTTTAATTTTAAATTTCTTGTTTATGATGGATTTATTTTTTTATTGTATAGGTATTATGAGTGACAAACATGGTTCTTCTCCTCCCTCAAACTTAAAAGATGTTGATTATGGGTTGGTGACTCCACACATCTTCTAGTGGAACAACAAAAGAATGGATACCTTGTTGTTCACCAAAAATAGCCCTTTTTGCAGGAATAAAATTTGAATAATTGTTGTTGGAATTAAGTTCTATAAGAACTATGCATACACTTATAGTTTTAGTGTTCATTTGTCTGGTAAAAATAAAACTGTGAGTAATGTTGTGACACTAAAATATCTTGTTTATACTAGGGATTGATTTAAAGCATCGAGGAATATATGTCATGCCTAAGGTAGTAGTGAAGGTGGATCTAGAAGGAGAGTGGTTAATAGAGTGGGATGTAGAGCTAGAATGTGTCTTAAACGTAACATTGAAGGATTTTATGTGATTTTAAATTTTTATGAGGGATATAATCATCTTCTAGGTACCCCTAGTATTAGACAATTTCTAAAAGAGGGGAGCAATTTGACTATCTTGCACAAGAAATTCATTATAGATAATGCTAAGATGAACATTGGGGCATCGAAATCATTTCGGTTATTCAAAGAACATATGTGAGGGTATGAGAATGTATGTGCTTCATTACAGGATTTTAAGAACTATTCTAGGGATATGAAGTGTTACATTGGAGATTCTGATATGTTTGTGGAAACTTTTCGTAAGAAGATGGAGAATTGGAATGGATATTATTTTGATTATACGATTGATGATAATGGAGTTCTTGTTTTTGCTTTCTAGGCTAAACCTATATCTAGGAAGAATTACTCTCTATTTGGTGATATGATTTTATTTGATTGTACTTATGGTATAAATAAGTACAATTTAATTTTTACACCATTTACTGGGGTTGATCATCACAAAAGGTGTGTTGTCACCTTTGGAGTAGAGTTAATAGCTCATGAAATTATTGGTTCATTTTAGTGGTTATTTGAAACATTTTTTAAGGCTATGGGAAATATTGAGCCTTATTGTATAATAACTTATCAAGATCTAGCAATGAAAATTAACATAGAGAGGGTTTTCAAGAAGACTCACCATAGATTTTGTATGTGGCACATTATGAATAAATTACTCAAAAAAGTTGGTCCTTCCATCCATGACTCTGATTTCATAAATAGATTATCTGCATATGTGTGGAGTGTACAACTTGAACCTAAGGAGTTCGAGTGTAAGTGGATGGGGATAATTGTTGAATTTGGTTTGGAGGAACATGAATGGCTTGGTCATATGTTTGATATAAGAAACTTATGGATACTTGCATATTTTAGAGACTTGTTTATGGGAGGCTTCTAAGAACAACTTCAAGATCAGAGAGTTAGAATATCTTTTTTGGAACTTTCACTAATAATCATTGTACTTTGGTTGAATTTTGTATGCCGTATAAGAGTGCATTGGATGGACAAAGGTATAAACAGTTGGAGCTAAATAAGGCATTACAGTTGTCATATCCCAAACTTAGGACTCCTCTTAAATTGGAAAAGCATGCATCTGAGGTTTATACCCATACAATATTTTTCGAGTTTCAAATTGAGATTTTGGCTGCTTCATTTTTATGTGCGCTTGATGATTTTATGAGGGAAGGTGATTTAGAGATTGCTATGGTTGGTGAACTTGGTATGTCAAATTGTAAGAATACTTTTTAGGTGGTATATAATACAATAAACGAAGATATTAGGTGCTCTTGTAAGATGTTTCAAAGATGCAGGATTCCATGTAGGCATATACTTTGGATTTTGAAAGGAAAAGGAGTAGACCATATTCCTACTCAATTGGTAGTGAATTGGTGGACTAAAGATGCCATGAAAAAGCCAATACATGATATAGAAGGAAACGTATTGGAATAATGTTCCAAATTTAATGATATGAAGACTAATTTGAGGAGGTTATGGTTTGAAATGATTGAATGTGTCAACCTAGTTGAAGGGAATCAAGAAGGTATCCATCAATTTATAAGAGTTCCTTAAAGATTTTAAGAAGGAATGGAGTGAGAAGAATATTAGTGATAAGCCTTCAAGCAAATCAGATATCATTGAATCCTTAATTGGGATAAGTGCTCTGAGTGAAGTTACTATTTAAGTCCCACATCAATCCAAGAATAAAGGACGTGGAAAAAAGATCAAAGGGGAGAAAGAAAAGGCTATTGAGCAACAAAAGAAGATGATAAGAACGTGCAAGGCATGTAGAGAGTATGCAAGCCATGATAGTCAGAACGGTCACACAAAATCAAAATTAAAATCAAAGGTAAAAGAAATTATTTTACTTCTCCATTTGAATTTGCAATATTTTTTTAATTCATTACTTCAAATTGTAAATAATGTCAATCTTTTATATGTGGATGATAGATTTTGGAATGAAAGACCGGAGTTGGATGTAATTTTTTTTTCAAATTCATGAAGGTATTGGTCATTGATGCTTTTTGTTGTAGTTTAGATGATAGTGGAAGGTTTCTTTTCAAACTTGTATAAATTTTAATTTAAGGAATTGTCAATTTTTGAATCATGGAGGATTTTTTTTCCTTCTCATA
Organism: Tamarix chinensis; assembly: GCA_030549775.1. Lineage (NCBI taxonomy): Eukaryota > Viridiplantae > Streptophyta > Magnoliopsida > Caryophyllales > Tamaricaceae > Tamarix > Tamarix chinensis. The sequence continues at coordinate 21,881,271 of CM060176.1, read as the reverse complement.
TTGTATAATTAAATGAACGTATATTTGATTAGTATGTTTTTTTTCTTTTGTTGAAACATGCATGCCTTTGGATGGAAATTAGATGGTTTAGGGTTTAGAGGGTTTAGGGTTTAGGTTTTATGGTTTAGATTGTTTAGGGTTTAGAGGGTTTAGAGTTTATAGTTTAGGGGTTTAGGGCTTAGGGTTTAAAGGGTTTATGATTTAGGGTTTAGGGGTTATAGGGTTTAAGGTTAAGGGTGTAGGAGTTAGAGGGTTTAGGGTTTGGGTTTGGGGTTAGGGTTTGGGGTTTGGATTTAGGGTTGATCGTTTAGGGTTTAGAGGGTTTATGGTGTAGGGTGTATGGTTTAGAGGGTTTGGGGTTTATGATTTAGATGGTTTAGGGTTTAGGGTTCAGAGTTTATGGTTTAGGGTTTAGAGGGTTTAGGGTTTAAGATTTAGGGTTTAGTGTTTAAGATTTAGGGTTTAGAGGGTTTGGGGGTTAGGGTTTAAAGGGTTTAGGGTTTAGGGTTTAGAGGGTTTGTGGTTTAGGGTTTAGAGGGTTTTTGGATAAGGGTTTAGAGGGTTTGGGGTTTTGGGTTTTGGTTTTTGGTTTTAGAGGGTTTAAGGTTTGGGTTTTAGGGTTTAGGGTTTGGGGTTAGAGGGTTTGGAGTTTAGGGTTTAGGGTGTAGGATTTGGGGTGTAGGGTTTAGGGTTTAGGGATTGGGGTTTAGGATTTGGGGTTTGGGGTTTTGGATTTAAGGCTTAAGGGTTTAGGGTTTAGGGTTCGGGGTTTAAGGTTTAGGGTTTTGTGTTTAAGGGGTTTGGGGTTTGGGGTTTAGGGTTTAGGTTTTAGAGGGTTTGGGGTTTATGGTTTATGGTCTATGGTTTAGGGTTTAGAGGGTTTAGGGTTTGGGGTTTGGGGTTTAGGGTTTAGGGTTTAGGGTTTATGGTTTAAAGGGTTTGGGGTTTAAGGTTTAGGTTTTAGAGGGGTTAAGGTTTGGGGTTTATGGTTGAGGGTTTAGGGTTTAGATGGTTTGTGATGTATGGTTTAGGGTTTTAGTTTTTGACGGTTTAGGTTTTATGGTTTAGGGTTTGGGGTTTAGAGGTTTTGGAGTTTGGGGTTTATGGTTTAAGGTTTAGGGTTTAGATGGTTTAGGGTTTATGGTTTATGGGGTTTAGGGTTTGGGATTAAGGGTTTAGGGTTTGGGGTTTAGGATTTGTAGATTTTATGGTTTTAGAGGTTTGGATATTTGGTTTGGATGTGGGTTTGGGTTAGGTTTTTGGTTAGGTATTAATAAAATCTTTAATGTTGATTAAATTTTGATCTAATGGATGAGATTAGTTCTTATGTTTGTATCTTAATGAAAGTTTGTATATGAACCTCCCCCTATATATATATACACATATATATATGTATATATATAATTACTATATTTACATTAAATTAATTAGAAATCCACATTTATATTAAATTCACAATAAAAATAAAATATCATCCATGGGTCCTAAATATATAAAGTCATTGATATCTATGCAAGGTCACAAAGCCCAATAAGAATGTTTATATCAAACAAGTGTGTAATTAAGGTATGCATGAATACATATACACATATATATCAACATAAATAAGTTAAAATAAATGTTACCCGAAAAGTAATCAATGTAATACCACCTATTTAGCCTGATACTCCTATAATAAAATTAATCTACTATTAACATTAACTAAATAAAATACATATATCTTATGTGGAAAAATTAATTAATATCCAATGTTTATCAAATAATAATTATTCAACCCCTAAAATAGCTTTGATCTATTTTTAATATCAATTAAACCCAATACATACAGTTAAGGCATATAAACTGTTTTAATGCTTAAGTAGTACCAATAAATAATTAACTAATCCACCATAATTACCCAATAACTCATAAAAAGAAGTTATCTTTACAATAACTAAACCCACTTATTATTTCTCTAAAAACTTTCAAAGAAAAAGAAAAAAAGAAAAAAAAAGTTAAGAGGTAGAGCTCCTTTACGTACTAATTCTAAGCATTCAAGGTTCCTTTTTCCTTTTTGCATATAAGACAAAATATATCAACTCTTTAACAAAATTAATGGCTTATACCATGCACTCCATCATTCATTACCATCATCTTATACATGTACTTATTTATTTCTAATTTATAATATAGTAGTAGTATACCTAACAACTTGCTAGTACATATATGAAAAGGTGCATTTTACTTGAAAAAATAGGAAAGAAAAAACTAAAAAATTCCAGCTAGTAGAAACTAGATTCTTTAGTCATCAAACAAAAGACTTGGATTTTGTGAAGTATGAAAGGCAGCTTTATTGTAAATAAGGTAGTATGCAAGTGTTATCTTCCTAATGATGTAGCATTTGAAGTATGGATAAATTCAAAAGAAATATTATAATAAGGTAGTATTTTGTATGATGTTGAATAAATCGGTATTCTATCGCCCCAAATTCAAGGCATGCAAGTAAAAAGGAGATATAGTATTGGTTTGATATTTCCTGTATCGATTAGTTCAATTGAGTGAAAGGTGGCAATCAAAGTGTTCTTAGTTTGTTTTTCCTAGATTCTTCTCCCTTCTTCGTAACTATTATTTATTTATTTTTTCCTTTGACAGCCGCAGTTACTTTTAGGTTAAATTCCTCGGCAAGATAGGCTAATGTGTTATACGAAGAGTTTAGCTAAACATTTATAATTGTGGGGAAGTGGTAGGGTTATTTAAGGGGAATGTAAAAAGCGTTTTTGTTAGGTATGGTCAATTACTTAATAGTTAACTAACTCATTATTGAATTTCTATATATGTATAGGGATAATAATTAAAATTTAAATCATCATCTTCATTACTATTATTATGATTACATAAATGAAATAAAGTAATTACCATATCCAATATATGGTTAATAACCAAAAGTTACTAGAGATAAAATATTATTAAAAAAAGATAATTATGAGAATTAATAAAAATAATTTTTAAGTTATCAAATTAAACCTGACTATTCAATAGCTATTGTTATTTATTAAAACTTTATAATCGTCACATTATAGTAGTAATAACTATAGCATAAACCATTATTAATTAATTAATTAATTAAGTGCTAAAAATATAGATTATTATATTTTATAAAACTGATATAAGAATAATAATCACCTAAAGAATAAATATGGGTATAAAATTGTGAGTTGTTACAAATTCGATGCACTCTTTTTTCTTATGGGGATAATAAGTCTCCTGATCCAAATGGGTATTCTACTAAATTCTTTAAGCCAACTTGGGAAATTATTGGAAATAACTTTTGTGATGTGGCTTTAAAGTTATTTACCTTGGGTAACTTACTGAAATAGATCAACAATATCTCCCTGGTTCTTATTCCTAAGTCTATTCAAGCAACTCTAATTGTAAATTTCAAGCCTATCGATTGTTGTTCAACAATTTACAAGGTTATCTCTTAATTATTTGTCAATTGTATCTCTAGTGTGTTAGAGCATCTCATTAGACCAATACATGGAGCATTTATTAAGGGCCATTTTATGGTTGAAAATATCCTTCTAGTTCAAGAACTCATTAAGGAATATAACAGGAAGAGGAATTCCCCTAAATACCTTATTAAGGTGGTCATCAAGAACGCTTATGAATCTCTTTCTTGGTTGTTTTTGAGATCCCTTCTAGTGGGACTGAGATTCCCCGGTCCTTTGTGGATCTATTGATGGAATGTGTCACTACGTGCTCTTATACACTTAAAATGAATGGTAGTATGTTTTGCTTCTTTAAAGGGATGAGAGGCCTGTGTTAAGGAGACCCTTTATCTCCCTATTTATTATTTATACGTATAGAGTATTTTGGCATGTTTTTGAGGAATATTACTAGTCAAGGACTCTTTCCATATCACTCCAAATGCAAAGAGCTCAAGATCGCTCACTTAACATTTGTAGATGATGTTATCTTATTTAGTAGAGGGGTTTATTCAGTTGTATACCCTCTTGGACTCTTTACACCATTGTAGCCAAGTTTTGGGCTTGAAGATTAATCCACTAAAATCTCAAATGTTCTTGGTGGGCACAAAAGATTCAATGAGATAAGAAATTATTTCCCTTATCGGGATGCCTTTAAGGACCTTCCCTATCAAGTATCTTGGAGTGTCATTCATTCCTAGCAAGTTGAGACCAATTGATTATGAATTGTTAATTTATTCTTTATGTGACCACCTCAAAGTATGGCATGCCAATTTATTATCGTCAATTGAAAGATTAGAGATTATTAGCTATATTATCCAAGGGACAATAGGCTTCTAGATTTATATTTTTCCCCTACTAAAATTAGTCTTATTCAAGATTTCAAGGTTATATTGGAGCTTTCTACAGTAGTTAAGCAACTTCTGATAGCATGGAACACAATTTGTAAGCTATGCAAGGTAGGGGGACTGGGTCTTAAATGTCTGACACTGTGGAACTTGGCATTCTTAAGTAAGTATATGTGGTTTTTACAAGATGAGATGGTGCCTCTCTAGATGAAGTAGGTACAAACTACTATTTAAATGGTCGGTCCCTTGAGCAGTTTACTCTTTTAAATGAGAATTCTTTCTTCATAAGGCACTTACAGAAAATCAAGGAACATTTGTTGGTGCATACTGGGATTTTTGATCGAACTAAGCTTTTGCTTTGGTCTTGGGGATCAAATTCTGGTTTATCTACCCATGCTGCTTATTTTTTTTGTTTTTTTTGCACCGAAGTTGAGAAATGGATACATTTCAGTGTCATTTGGAAGACATGTTGGACATGGAGATACACATTCATACTATGGCTTTCCCTATGCTAGAGACTCAACACACATGGCCGCCTCTCCTTTATTAATCTTGAGTAAGCTTGCCCAATTTACTTGGTAGAAATGGAGATACATGAGCACATTTTCTTCAATTGTCCTATCATTTACTCTTCTTTACAATCAGTTAATTCATGGTTGAGCATTAGGCGAGGGTCAATGGCCCTTACAAGTGCAAAGTGAGTTTTAAGAAGGAGAAACAAGGTAAAGGATTATTGACAAAATCTAAGAACTGTTGTAGCTTTTGATTACCATGCATTTGATGCTAGACGATTATTTTTGCAAGTCTAAAAATATGTATGCAATTTATTATATTTTTTGGACAATTTGTTAGACTCAACTTATAAATATTGGTTGATGCTTTTGTCCTATTAGTTGTGTTACCTTGCTTCAGGTTTGGTGGAGTGCACTTGTAAATGCCTTTATATTTAGTCTTGGGTATGCCTAGTGTACTCATAAATGCTATAGGATAGTAATATATTTACAATCTTATCTAGGATTTACTTTAGTAATTTAATATATATATATATTTATGAGATAAACATCTCTCTACTTTCCCTACATTAGGTTCATATTCTTTAAGTTATTTGATTTGATATATTAAGCTATTAAGTATACCTTTGAACCCTACCAAACTACTTATATATATATATATATATATATAGTGAGTAATGATAACTTGATGGTGTAGTCTACCATCTCTCATGTATTTTCCTGTATGTACCCTCTACACTTTACATAACACTCCAAAAATTGAATTGATTAATTAATTAAAAAAATGATGATAAAGGGTTCATATATTAATTACTACTACTACTGTAATAGTCCATCCTAAAATTCTTCAAAAATACTTTTAAAATTATGTTAATATAAAATAAAGTGGTTTGGTATTGGAGAGGACTTGGAGTTGGGTGAAATATGGAATTTCAGTAATGCCATTCGTCTAATTGCTCAAACCAATGGACTGGTACATCCAATGACCCGCATTTTTATATCCTACAAAACTAGTTTACTGGTCTCCCCAGACCTATTAATTGTTTAATTTATGATTCCAGAATCCTTTTCTATTTTTGCTTTAAATCTCTTTCCAATGTTCATAAATATTCTAATTATAGTCTCTTTATGATAATTAGCATATTTTGATGTTTTGGGATTATTTTCACATTATATATATCATTCTATGATTTTATTTAACTAAAAATATCCTAAATATATTTTTGAGTTCCTTTTCCTCACCTACCACCTTTCCTCTCTCCTTTTACTTTCTCATTCTCTCTTTTGGCTCATGCAGAACCCCTTAGCTTGCTACTGTTCTATCTTGATCTTTTTTTTTCTGTTTAGCTTCACCCTTCCCACCCTATGCTTTGTCAATTACTCCTCTTACACCATTTTACCTAACACACCACTCTACCCTTGCAAGTCAACTTCTTATTCTCTCTCTTCCTTCCTTTTTGGTCTATTAATAGACCCAACCTAGCCTTCTTTATTTGATTTCCCTCTCCTTTTAACACACTTATTGAATTCTCTTTAATGTTCACCCTTCCCTCTTTTCTTCCATTAGCATATTTTGCTAAGTATAGAGAACCTCTTTTCTATACTTTCATTTTCTCATTCCAGCAGGGAACGAGAGAACTGAGGCCTTTGCCCCATATTCTTCTATTTAGATTTGATTTCCCTTCTTCTTGATCCTTACTTTAGTTCCACTTTGTTATCTACAAATAAAGGAGGATTAAATTTTTGAGAGAGTTGAATAGTTCTTGCTCTTTGCTACTCTTAGTTATCTATCTTGTGGATTCAAGTTGAGAATTTATACCTCTATATATCCTTATTCTCTATCTTTCTTGTTTAAATTAAATTTTGGAGTATGTTTTACTAATTTTTGGATTCTTGATTCCCTTAGATAATCAAGGATATTGTAGTAGGCCATTAGTTTAGGAGCATTTTCTCTTTGCTAGAAGATTCTCTTTGAGGTAAGATAAATCTCTATTTTATGATGAGTCTTTCTATTCATGTTTTCATTAGTTTCATATCTTATTTTTCAGCATGTGCCTATAGAAAAATATGAGCTACTAGATATGTAATAGATCAAGATATGTGTTGTGAATATTGATCATTGCAAACATGAGATGTGGCATCATATAGGCCTTTATCATAAGTGTGGAACATATATTTACATTGGAAGTGCGGTATAGTAAATAAGTTATAGAGGTTTGATGTATCAAACATGCTCATATGCTTAGTCAATTCCATGACTCTGGCTTTCTATCTATAAATCATATGTTGTTCGAGTTCAGTAGTATGTGGTCCTCATAACCTTTTGATGAATCTCATATATGTGTGTAGGGTTAATGCTGGATGTTGATATGGTTCTCATTTATTTCCTCTTTGATATTGATTATGTGGGAAAACTTAGGTTATTTTTTACTCGAAGCATGAATTTGATGAGTTAAGCATGAAAGTGTGGTGCAATTAATTGATGAGCATGTTTAGGAAATATTTATGTTACTAATAGTAGTAGCATGACTAAGGTGTGATTTATGGGGTGCTAAGCATGATTTAGCCATTTTGGCCTTGGTGTAAAGGTGGTGAATATAGTATGATGTTGAGTCTTTAATTCAGTTTTAGAGCATGATTTGGATATTCGGTGTCTTCAAAATGTTCTCATATGAGTTGGTAGTATATAACCTCTTTAACCTAATTGCTTGACCATGGAATTGATGACCACATGACTTATATATTATTTTATCCATGTTGATGAAATGAGGCATGAATTTTGATTTTTATTGAATTCAAACATGATCTTATTGAGTATTGATTCCTACTATGATCGGTGTGAATTAGTATGTGAAGTATGTCTTTTTATATGCTCTACAAAATATATGCAAGCCAAGAGTAAATTAGAAAGGATTAAAAATGCAGCTATGTGTGGTTTGTTGGTCTAAATGCTATTTCACCCTGAATAGTTGATCACTTTGTTGGACTGATCTATTGGTTGTCTAAACAGTCACTTAGTTTGGAATATTTAATCAATTGATTGCCATAACAGTCGATTGGTTTGACGAACTAGTTAAATGGTTCCAATGATCACTCGATCAATTTGCCAAACCTATAGACTGGTTGCCTTGTGACCAGAGTGGTATGATCTCTGCTTAAACCCATTAACCAATTTAGGTGAACCCATCAATTGGTTTCCATGAACAGTCTATCAGTTGGACCAAATCCATTGACTGCTTATCTTGTGAATAAAGTGGTTTGGTCTCTACTTGGACTAAACCCAAGTCGTAGCTTATATATCTTGGGTTGTGTTTGGCGTTAGTGCTTGGTAACACCCATTTGGTTATTAATGAAAGTGTAATTGTGATTTATGATATTATTTGGTAATTAATAATAATGATGATGATGATGAAATTGTATATCTTGAGTTGTGCTTGATGTTATTACTTGGTCATGCCCATTTGGTTATGAAAGCGTAATCGGGATTTGTGATATCATATGGTAATTAATGAAATTAAAAAAGATAATATAGTCATTTGTATGGCTTGTGGCTTTGAGTTATGTTCGGTGTTAATATTTAGAAACACTCAATTGGATTGTTTTAAAATTATGTTGCAAATTATGGGATCTAATAAGATTTCTTTTGAGCTTTCTTCTCCAGCTCTCGGGTTGGTTACCAGGGTTTGGTAGCATTGTACCTTGTGATATTTACTTTTCTTTTACTCAGTACCTTTCCCATCCTACTAAGTTTTTGCCTATATGTGGAAGTAGGAATAATACTTTAGCAAACCGTCTTGGTATCGGTGCTCATATAGAAGGTATGCAATGATTGGTGGAGTTTCATCTCCTTTCACTCATTACGTTTCCCATCCTGCTAGGTTATGGCCTATATGCGAGAGTAGGAATAATATTGTGGCAAACCATCTTAATGTTGATGCTCGTATAGAGGGTACACTATGATTGGTGGAGTTTTATCCCCTTCCACTCATTATCTTTCCTGTCCTACTAGGTTGTGGCATGTATGTAGGAGTAGAAATAATATTGTGGCCAACCATCTTAGCGTTGGTGCTCGTGTAGAGGGTACACCATCATGACTGAGTTTATCCCTTGCATTTAGTGTAATCTCCTAAACACCGAACTGAGAGGTTTGGATTGCCTCATTTGTGTTTGGTGTCATCATCTAAGAACCCAACTGGGAAGTTTGAATTACCTCATTTATGTTTGTTGTAATCGCCTAAACATCCATATTAGGATCAGTGCTCTAGTGTTGGAGGGTATGTCTATGTTTGCATTTGGTATGATCGCCTACAAACACCCACATTGGGATCAGTTCTCCATTGTTAGAGGGTATGCCTATGTTTGTGTTTGGCGGGATCACCTACAAACACCCATCTTGGAATTAGTGCTTCATTCTGAAGGTTTAGGTGTGTCATACAAATATCTTAATAATTGGATTGTGTGGTCATAGAACAGAAAAATAATAATATGGTTTATTGTACTTTTGATAAATGAAATCATCATGTTCTTATTATTATCATTCCATAACAATATGTTCTAGTATGTCTATTATACCATCACCAACGTGACTTCTAGGTGCAGCTTGAGCCATTTCCATGTTGTAGAATAGACTAGTTTTACCTGTACCTCACTATACTAATACTATATTGTGTAATCACTGTGATAATCTGACTTTTGTTCTAGGGAGCAAGGGATGGGTTTTAGGTTTGATCAGCTTGTTATGGGTCTCTGTATGGACTTTAGTTGGGGAAAGAATCATTGTATCAGGGAGTTGAACTATATAATTTTATTATGTTTCCACTATGTTGGGATATTTTTATTTGAGTTAGCTAAACTCTTGGCATTATTCCTGAATTTGGTTCATAAACTTATCATATCTTACATTATTTATCTCTCTCTTATCATTTCTCTCTTTTCTCTCTCTCTCTCTCTCTCTCTCTCTCTCTCTCTCTCTCTCTCTCTCGTGCTATCTCTGATTCTCATGCATAGTTTTGGTTAAACATTTTAGCCTTTCATCAAGCATGGGTTATGTGGATGGCCACACCTCTCTTATATTTGATGCAGTGGTAACATTCCCCGGTTTTATTTTATTTCTTCTACATTATCTTAAAACAAGAAAAAAATTTATTATTAAAATTGGGGTATTACAACTACTACTATGTATAGATTTAGTAAATAAAGAATAAGTTTGTCAATAGAATTTTATGTAAATAGTAATAGTTAAAAGATAGTTACCAAGTAAAATGAGTTAGATGGATATTATAGTATTTAAATATGATTAACTTAATTTTTAATTCAATAATTCTAGTTAATATCTTTTAACGTATTTCTTATAATTCTTGTAATACCCCATAATTTTGAATAATAATAATAATATATGTGTATTATTTGAATGATAAGTCTCGATAGCTATAATAGTTAAATGATAAAGATTTAAATTATAGTATTTTATTACGTATATACATAGCAAGTAATTAATATGTTGCTAATAGAGTTAAATTAAGAAATGTCGTTACACAATTTAATGGGTTATTAGTAAATGCCCCCTTTTAATTAATTAGCCACTTCTAAAATTCTCTAAAGATAAACACTTCTTCCGTAACCCTAGTAGCCTCCCACATTATTATAAATACATGGTTAGCTTCTTGTATGTCATATAGTAGCCGCACACAAGGAAAAAAAATAACAACAAAAAAGAGAGTAGTTTTATATAGAGTAACCATCCATTCCTATGATCTGATTGGTGAAGGTAACCTTCAGACTCTTATTTTTCTTCCAATTTAGTACCTATGTTTTGATTTTGTTGGTTAAGACTTTCGATACTTTTTACAATATGTTAATTTTAGTTTATTATTATTATAAGATCTGTGAATTGGAGCACATATGACACACATGAAATAATTCCGGATTGATGAACTGTTGACATTAAAATATGAGTCAGAATCAAATATGTATATATGCAATATATAGTATACTTATCCGGATTGATGTGGGATATATATATATATATATATATATATATATATATATATATTTTGAATAATTATATAGTTACATAATTATTTTAGGAGTTGGGGTCTATATATAAATATTAGGTGGTAAACTAAAATATTGGTAAATGTAAGAATTTTGATAAGTTGGATCTAAGTCGTTTATAATATGTTTACCTATTATATTTCGTCAAGAGTTAATATTATCGGTGTAAACTATAGTTCTAGCGACTAGTGAGAATTTGTGATCAGATTGCATTCCAGATAACATTATTTTCAACCTTTATACGTTTATAATATATATATATATATATGTTCATACATATTTTAATTATGCACTTGTTGATATAATGGTCTTATCTGGCTATGTGACCTTACACGAATATATATAATTTATATAATTAGGACCAATGGATGATGTTCTATTTTTATTATGAATTTAATATAAATATGGGTCCCTGATGGATTTCAAGTAAATATTGTAATTTTATAGTTGTGTTATTTATTTGAAGTGTTGGCTATAAAGAGTTGATTTTATACAAGGGTTCCTTTATTATGCATATATCACAAGGCTCGTATCTTATATGATTAAATTAAGTTTTGTTATTTATGTTAGCATATAATTGGACCTAAGAAACTTTGACTATTATTTATTTATGTATTTGAAGTGCTGGTTGGATAATTATTTTATCCTGTTCTATTCTAAAAGGTGAATTGAGTAGTGACTCCACATGGTATATTTCTATGTAATTTGGGAAAGTTAACTATTATGAAAAGTGGATAAAGTGAATTTTATATGATGGACTGTGTGACTTTACTTAATTAAAATACCATAACTTCAAGTGAAACATAAAGTGGGCTTTGGGTCCTTCAAGGTTAGCCTCCTAAAGTTGGGGATCGGTAATAGCCTTTCTCTTTTTTATTGTGGATATTTATTTATTTGCCAGCCGTGTCTAGTTAAGGCTCCTTGTCTACTCTATAGGCTTCTCCGGACCCTATTAGGGGGTGTGCACACTTAGGACAGGATGAATGAGGTGGTAGGTCTTTGGACTTTTGTTATCTCCTTTGGACTATGTTCATTGGGATAGCCCAAGTGTGATTTCTAATCCTCTTGTGGTTGGTGGTAGGTCTTCAGACTTTTGTTATCCCCTTTGGACTTTGTCCTCTAGGATGGCTAGGTGACCCCCTGGTTGGTTTACCCACTTAAATAATTGGAGGTTGTGATCACCTAAATTAAAGACTATATCTGCATATTCATTTATTCACATTTGGATTTCTTACATTATTCGTTGCATATATATATACACATCTATATTACATTCCATCATACTAACATGTTACTTAATTGTTCCCCTAGCTAACTTTTTACGTGTTTTAAATGGGGTTTTGATGATCCATGATGTACATGGTGAATAGGTGATCTAGTGCAGGTTGGGTATGAATTTACTCAAGGTGTTGATGGCATGCATGACGGGGAATATTGAGAGTGGTAGTGATTTTCAGAGTTTTATGTATCATACTAATTTTAGTAGACTATTTTCATAGTTTCAATTGTAGGAACATTTTCAGTTCGATTGGTTTAAATTAATAAATATATTTTGTGTTTTCTTATTTTATCTAGCCTTAGCAGCTAGTGTAAGCAAAATAGGGGTGTCTACTTACACTAGTTGTGGCGACAATACCCTCATTATATTTAGCTTCCACATATATTTTTCTTATTTTGTTTCTAGTTAATTGGCTTTGAAAAATGAGGGTGTTACAATTCTAGCATCAACTAAAACTACATGTCGAGAAATTGAACCCAAGACTAATAACAACCAGCAAAGGAAAAAAATAACAATAATAATGAAGAGAGAAGAAATGCATAATACCTTCTATTAGTATAGGTAGCATTATATTACTTTCTTCTATATAAGAATTAGAGTTTATGTCAAGCTGATTGTGTTATCCTCATGATTACTATCCATATAATATTTTATAAATATGTATTTTAATTTGTTCTAACCCATCTGAAAACCCTTATCACCTTTATGGTACTAAGGCAGGTGTTGCAGACCCCTGCCTTATTCCAGTTTCCTTATTTTAATTTTATCAAGTGCTTTACTTCGTATATGAAAGTTGGTTACTATGTTTGTTATTTTGGTACAAACACAGACACACACACACACTTACCCTACTTGACAGTCATAGTAGGCTAACTATTATTAGATTGCAAAGTGTCTTATTTTTTTTCCCAATCTTATACTTTTACTTCATTTACAGGTAGTTTAAGTATAAACAAAGTGCATGCTTGATGAGTGCTATTTATGTATTCTAGTACTAGTATGTGATTCTTTCAATAAAAATGTTTTCTTTTATGTTCCCATTTTTTTTTAAACAAAAATGCTTACTAGTAGTTATAGATTCTTTGGGGACTAATTAGCTAATCGTAGCCTGAGGTATTTACATATACTCTTCAGCTAATATTAGTTTGTGATATATAATTAAATTGGATAAGTTAATAGTACTATTACAAATATATATGTACCATATTTAGTTGATATCAATAGTAAAATAATTCTATTATAGAAGCATCAAATTGATAAGTTGTTATTGTGTGAATTATTTTAATATATATATATATATATATATTTGTATTGTGTGAATTATATTTAATATATGTATGTATTTGTGTGTGTAGTTTTCATAAATAAATAAATTATCAATTTTTATTTTGATTTATGTATAGAAAACATATGGGGTTATAGTAAGAATTGGTTGAATATGAAATAAGTATACCTTAATTAATTGAGTTTTGATTATGTTATGTTGGTTTTGACTAATCCTTGAGTCTTAGTGGTTATGTTGACACTAAGTAATAATTGGATTTGACCTTTCTATTTTTGAAAAGTTACCTTTTTGTTGAGTTTCCACTTTAGGAAAGTTTCTATGTTTAGAAAGTTGATAATAAAAGAAAGAGAGTTAATGGATGAGAAGTTTCTTATGTGCATTATGTGATCATCTTAATAAGACATTAATAATATAAGTGGATCAAGTGGGCTTTGGGTCCTTCAAGGTTGGCCTCTTGAAGTTGGAAATCAGCAATATCATTTTCTTTATATTGGGGATATTTATTTATTTGTCAACTATGTTTGGTTAAAGCTTCTCTACCTATTTACACTATAAGCTTCTCTTGACTCTATTAGAAGGTGTGCACACCTAAGAACATGATGATCGAAGTGGTAGGTCTTTAGACTTTTGTTATCCCTTTTAGATTGTATCCACTAGGATCAGTCGGGAGTGATTTCTAATCCTCTTGTGGTTGATGATAGCTCTTTGAACTTTGAATTACCAGATATCCCCCTAGTTGGTTTATCCACTTAAATAATATAATGTTGTGATCATCTAAATAAAGATTAAGAACTATGCTTTTCTTTTTCTTTTATGAGGGTTCCTAATGTGATTTAGGTGAATATCAACATGCAATATTATTCCTTAGTACTTATGTGTTACTTAGTTTTTCCTCTAGCTAGTTTATTACATATTTTAAATGATTTTGCAAAGATCCATGATGCACATGGTGAGTAGATGACCTAGTGTAGGTTGGTTATGAACCTATTTGAGGCAATGATGGCTTGCATGATAGGGAAGAATGAGAGCGGTGGTAGTTTTTAGAGCTTCATTTATCGTATTAATTTTAGTAGACCATTTTCATGGTTTCAATTATAGTTAGCATTTCTATGTGGTTTCCATTGATTTGATCAAACATTGATATATTTTATATTGGTTTGAGTTAATAAACTAGTTTTATATGTTTTCTTATTTTATTTAGCCTTAGCACCTAGTGTGAGTTGGACTTGATGTCTAATTATATTGGATGTGGCTATAATGACCTCATTGTAATTAGCTTCCCCACATACTTCTCAATGAGTTTTTTATTTTGAAAATGGGCCATTATAATTTGTTTATTATCGAAGTATCTATCTCTCCATCATATATAAGCTATATATTTCAAGGATTTTATGCTTAAAGAATCAATATTATTTTCCAAACTATAATTTCAAGTATGTAATTAGATTATCGACTCTTTCATTTTTATTTCCATTTTTTGTAACAAAATTTCTTATTATTTATATATAAAATAATGTTTTATATAGAAACGCCATTCATGTACGTAAAATGTTCAAATTTTATTACTATTTCAATCTAAAATTTGTGATCAAGATTTATTTCGGATCTTATTTATCATTTATACTTTATAAGACAAATTACAATTCTTGTAGTAGGATTGTTTTGTTGTCTGATTGTGCCCCAAAGGAAAGGAAAACCCTTTCTTGGCCATTAGTGTAGGATCTCTAATCTACACTACTTTTGCTCTGTAATGCACAACTTTGGACATCCTTTTGACCCCCATCTAATGACAAGGGAATTATCAATTAATTTGCATTTTTGTACCCTAGTAGTGAGGCAAGAACAACCATAATTAAACCTAATTTTTTTAATTAATATATGTTCCTGTTATCTAATTTTGTTATGGTTTTGGTGAACGAATTGTTTATTTGATCCTACTGAATTTTCCATGTTATTCTAATTAATCATTTTATTGTATTCTTTAGTCAACTCTTATAATGTTTTGATTACTTAAGTGTATTCTAAGAATCATTCGTATATGGTGACAGTTTTAATATTATCTATTTTATTTTATACTTTTAATAACATATGTTATATAGTATCTACTATATCCATGTTTTAATCGGTGGGGCGATTACTTGCCGAGCAATGGTTTCACACACTATTTTCTAACATTTCATATGAGTAGCTTGAGGGACAATTGAAGGTTGGAGATCCAATGTTTGATCGATCAGCTAGTTTGTTAGGATTATTATAAGCTTATAATATTAATAAGTCTGTAATGCTTGTTTGGTAACTATTTATCAAAGATGAATCTCTTTCTTTTTCATTTATACTCTTTTCTATGGTTAATAATGTTTCAACATGCTTTTTTTTTGTAACCTTATTTTTGTAACCTCCGACTAGGTGATAGTTTTGGGGTGTTACAGAAGTGATATCAGAGCTTAGGCTTTAGATAATTAATTACCTTATGGGTTTGTGGTACATAACTGAAATTCATTTGTACCAAAAATGATATTTTGTGTTATGGTATTACTAATATGAGTTATTCTTTGTGAATACTCCAATCTCTATAAAATAACTTGATGATATATTTTGATCACTAAAGACTTCATGGATTATTTTTAGTTCTAATTAGGTTTAATTAAGACCATCTAAACATATGTTCTAAATCATTGACTAACTTATAAGATCTGTAATACATATTCATTTTCTTATAAGATGTTGGAGATAGATTCCAAACTATTAAGAGGTCTTATGTATTAACTATATAAATTATTGGGCTCTTTTAGACTTCACCAAGTATATGGTATAAAGATGTACTTTATGTGTCATTAAGAATCGATATATGCATGCTCTTTAGTCAAAAAATTTGTAAATGTTATTTTTGTTTTGTAATTCTTCTTATTGGAACCAATGACTTCTAGTGTTCCATTGGATTTTGCTAAAGATATATATGGTTTTTTTTCATAGGGAATTTGTTAAAGAAATAGTGTTTTGATGTGGATGAGCGAGATTCTAAATTTATTTGAGAGTTTGGTATGGTTTTTTTTTCTTTCTTAGTTCCACTCCTACTAAACTTAAGATCTATTATGATGACATGATTGAAGCTATATAGTGTATACCATTATATATTGTCTTGCTTAATTCATCTTTACATGAACTTATTAATATTGAGTATTTGTGCAGTTTGGGATAAGAATAATGTACATTGAAGATATCTTGAACTTATTAGAGACATTAATCTTATGGGTGATATCCAAGTACATTTTTAGATGGGAAATTGAAAGCTTGTCCTTGAATTTTTTATATTTGATTATGGTGTTAACGGGCTTAAGCTTTGATTTATATAGTAGTTGCAAACTCATGTGGGACATAAAAATATTCTTAAGTGTATATTATCATACAGACAAAAAAAGTATTTATATTCTTGTATATATTTTTATAGTTTAAATTGAATCCGTATTAGTACAATAGTAGTTTTGCTTCTTGTTGGGTCAATTACCAACTCTTGTTTTACCTAGCCTATATCTCATTCTTATCATTACATTATTGATCAAATAAGAAGTGGATCAGTAATTCTTTGAAATTTGGAGATTTGATATGAAATTTAAAATGTATGCCTAATGTAATTAAATGTGTATCCCAATAGAAGAGTTATTAAATTAGATGAGAAATATCTGCACCAACTTTCAAGATAATTAAGTTTTGAGGATGAGACTTTTTGTTAGTAAACCATAATAAATAATAAATATAAATATGTAACTGATAAATATTAACCCTGTTTATTTCTCTTTAATTGGTCTTTAGTTATTGAGTAGACTAAATGTAATAACCCAAAATAAATTCTAAATATAAATATGTAATTGACAAACATTAATCTCATATATTAGAGAAGAATCACTTTATTTTTCATTTGGACTATTTTCTATGGTTAAGAAAGTTTATATATATATATATATATATATATATATATATATATATATATATATATATATATATATATATGTATGTATGTATGTATGTATGTATATGTATGTATGTATGTATGTATGTATGTATGTATTGCAAATTAACTATGTTTTAGCCTTGTTAATTTTATGGATCTCCTCATGCAATTAGCGGGGTGTAATGCATCCCAATTGGGGGGTAGTTTGGGGTTGTTACGTATGGTTAAAAAAGATTAATATTTATAATATTACTTTAAATATACATAATGAAATATTATTTACATTTATCATATCAAATATCCAATTTGTTTGACTTTTTTTTTATTTGATCAACTATTTGCCTTATCAGATAAGATTGAGTTACATATTCAATCATATCAACAAATATTAGTTTAGATGGATCAACCTTGATTTCCTTCATGTTTAACTATAGTTACCTTCATACTTCACTATAGTTATCTTTATATTTCACCATATTTATCATTATATTTCACTAATATTAGTTGTGATAGTTTTAAAAAAAATTGTGATATTTTACTATAATTGACTTCATATTTTATCATAGTTGTATATATGTTCAACTATAGTTGATGTCTTGTTTCACCATAGTTGCTATTATATTTCACTAATATTAGTTGTGATATTTTGTGGAAAAACTAACTTGTGATGCATTACTATAGTTGTCTTTATATTTTACTATAATTGTCTTCATATGTCAACATGGTAGTTATTATATTTTATCATTATTACTAGTGATATGCCACCATTATTAGTAATGATATTCCACCATTATTAAGATTGATTTTTTATAATTATTACTATTAATATTTTACCATTAGTGTGTTAAGTTTCACCATTCGCAATCGTTTATTTGAACTAATATGTTGCCCTTGATGTTTTACCTGTTAAGTTTTATTATTATTATTATTATACTTGTGTTTCACCTATGTTATCCTTGTACTTCACTATTTTTTATCTTGTTTAATTAAGTTTTATATTGATGTTTCAGTGAGTTATTATTGATATTCACAATATTTTTTTTTCATCATCGCTACTTTTTTTTCCTTTCTGAGAGTGTTAATATAGATATTCATTTATAAAGAAAAATATCAGAAATATTATTATGTAATTTTTTATTTTTAATTGTCCAAGTTAAAAACAAACTAGTTTAAAATTATTTTAAGGAAAAAGGACAAGTTGGTGCATCTACATTTATGAACCACTTACTACTTACTTCATATATAATGAAGGTTCTAGTTATTTGTCATATGATACACAAATATGATACATCATACTTATGGTGTCTCTTGTGACACGATAGGGTTGTTAAGTCATACAAGTAATTTGTATTTTTTAAAGAAGAATTAATTTTAATATTATATTTACAACTTTTATTGAAAAATAGCAAACAAATTAATACATCAATAATGAAAGAAAATAAATAAGGTCAAAAGTCAAAGTTCGGTATTCACTTTTACAAAATGGTTCAATTTTAGAACAAAATTTTAACCAAAATGGCTTATTTTAAATTAGATGGAGTAGTAAATAGTTATTTATAATCCTATGGATTATTATTAGTAAAACCATTAAATAAATAAGGGTTATCAAATATAGAAATAATGCCAACATTTAACAATACCAATTAGTATTATATATATTTGTGTAGTTAATTCATCAATTTTATTATTCTTTATAATAAATTAATGGCATAAAAAAGAAAAGTCTAACTTTTCAATTATATTATTTTTAGAGCTTAAAGTCTTCAATGATATTATTTTAGGAAATTATATTATTATTCTTATAACATAGGTTGCCACAATTACAATAAAAATATTACAAAACCAAAAGAAAAGATATGGATATGTGAATCTACAATATAAGAACTAAACTTTAATATTTAATCTTTATACTAAACTTTAACAATAATTATACTATTCTTTAATTATTGTAACAACCCCATTTTTCAAAACCAATTGACTAGAAAAATAAGAAAAAATATATGCGGAAGCTAAATACAATGAGGGTATTTACCGCCACAACTAGTGTAAGTAGACACTGCTATTCTATTTACACTAGCTGCTAAAGCTAGATAAAATAAGGAAATACATCAATCTTTATTATTAAACCCAAAAAAATAACAATATATAATAAACTCAACAAAACCAATGGAATGTAAAATGGATATGAAATGGTTAATACAACCAGAATCTATGAAAGTAGTCATTAGCGGTAAATAAGACTATGAAAATCACCATCACTCTCATTATTTCCCACCATGCATACCATCCACACCTTGAATATGTTCATACTCAATCTACACTAGATTATTTGCTTACCATGTACATCATGGATCATCACAGCCTTGTTTAAAATACATAACAAGTTAGTTAGGGAAATAACAAAGTAACACATTAGTACAATGGAATATAATATAAACATGTATACATATATGCAACGAATCATGTAAGAAAACTAAATGGGAATAAATGAAGGTGCAGATATTAATTTTTACTTTAGGTGATCACAACCTCCAAGTATTTAAGTGGGTAAACCAACCATGGGGTCACCTAGCAAATCAAAGTCTGAAGACCTACCACCAACCATGGGAAGATTAGATATCATACCCAGGCTATCCCAGAGGACAAAGTCCAAAGGGGATAACAAAAGTCCGAAGACCTACCACCAACCACAGGAGGATTAGAAATTACACTTGGGCCATCCCAATGGATATAGTCAAAAGGGGATAACAAAAGTCCGAAGACCTACTACTTTGTTCATCCTGTCCTTAAGTGTGCACACCCCCTAATAGGGTCCGAAGAAGCCTATAGAGTAGAAGAGGAGCCTTAAAAAAACATAACTGGAAAAGAAATAAATATCCACAAGAGAAAAGAGAAAGGCTATTGCTGATCCCTAACTTCAAGAGGCCAAACTTGAAGGACCCAAAGCCCACTTTATGTTTCATTTATGTTATGGTATTTTAATTAAGTGAAGTCACACAATCCACTATATTAACTTCACTTTATCCACTTTTCATAATAGGTAACTTTTCCAAATTAAATAGAAATATACCCACTCGGAGTCACCACTCCATTCACCTGCTAGATTAGAACATAATAAAATAATTATCTAACCAGTACTTCAAATATATAAATACATAATAGATAAAGTTTCTTAGGGTCCAATTATATGCTTACCTAAATAACAAAATTTAATTTATTTATATAAGATACGAGCCTTGTGATATATGCAAAATAAAGGAACACTTGTATAAAATCAACTCTTTTTAACCAGCACTTCAAATAAATAGCACAACTATAAAATTACAATATTTACATGAAATCCATCAGGAATCCATATTTATATTAAATTCATAATAAAAATAGAATATCATCCATGGGGCCTAATTATATAAAATCATATATATTCGCGTAAGGTCACTTAGCCAGATAAGACCATTATATCAACAAGTGCGTAATTAAAATATGCATGAACGCACATACACATATATATCTACATATAAATGTTGAAAGTAATGTTACTTGGAATGCGATCTAATTACAAATGCTCACTAGTTGCTAGACCTATAGTCTACGCCGATAATATTAACTCTAGAAGAAATATATTAAGTAAACATATTATAAACAGCTTAGATCCAACTTATCAAAATTCTTACATTTACCAATCTTTTAGTTTACCGCCTAATGTTTATATATAAACCCCAACTCCTAAAATAATTATGTAACTATATGATTACTCAAATATATATATATATATATATAGACAAGTACTAACAACTATTTTTGATTGAATAAATTGATAGATTGACCCTATGTTAGAATTAATCTACTAGTAATGTTACTGATTGCTATTTTACTAACTTATTTATCCCACATCCTTATTTGTTATATATAAAAGTGAGGAACTAATTAAATATATTACTATACTAACTAGTATTTAATTATCACCCTTTTATAGTATATGCATCATTATCGTTACCACCAATTAACCAAAAATATGTCGGACTATGCTAATGGATAACCAAATTTGCTTCCAAAAATTACTTATCAATAGAGAATTATGAATGGCCTACTACAATACTTACAAGAACTTTTCATCCACTAACCATGTTATGGAACTATGAGCTTAAGCGTGCTGTAGAAATTTTTCCACATCAATTCTGATAAGTATACTATATATTGCGTATATGCATATTTGATTCCCTAGCCCAATGACGTGATAAGTATACTATATAAGAATTTATATGACTCATATTTTAATGTCAACAATTCATCAATCCGGAATTATTTGACGTATGTCATATGTACTCTAATTCGCAGATGTTATAATAATAATAAGCTAAAAGTAACATACCGTAAAAAGAATCAAAAGTCTTAACCAACAAAATCAGAACATAGGTACTGACTAGTAAGAAAAATAAGAGTCTATAGGTTACCTTCACCAATCAAATCATAGGAATGGATTGTTACTTTATATAAAACCACTCTTGTTTTTATTTTTTTTCTTGTGTGTGGCTGCTATACGGCTTACAAAAAGCTAACCATATATTTATAATAATGGGAGGCTACTAGGGTTACGGAAGAAGGTAACTTATCTTTAGAGAATTCTATTAAAAAGGCCCATGTACTAATAGCCCATTAACTATATCTTATAACAACAGTACTTAATTAAACTCTATTAGCAACCTATTATTTACTTGCTATGTATATACATAATAAAATACTATAATTTAAATATTTATCATTTAACTATTATAGCTATCGGAAACTTAGTCTCATCATTTAAATAATACACATATATATAAGTTCCCTTATATATCTTATTATTATTGCTGACTTTGTATTATTATTATTATTATTATTATTATTATTATTATTATTATTATTATTATTATTATTATTATTATTATTATTATTTAAAATTATGGGATATTACATCTATACTCCAATTTAAACAAACCGAATAACTAAAACTGAACAAAAGAAAAAGAAATGGCAAAGCAAGCATATAGATAAAATATTACATATTAAATAAATAGATATACTCCACTTTATTCTCATTTGATAAAATAAGTGCCAAGAACGTGCAGGAGGACATCTCTTTTCTTGAAAGAAAGGCATGGTATAACAACCTTATAAGATATATTGCATAAATGTTGATTGATAAAATGTGAAAAGGATACTAAAGCTTGACTCGAAAGTATTATCCCACTCAAAGCTTTCTAATTCTGCATAACATTATATTTTTCTAATTTTCATAGACAATTTTCCAATTGTAGTCTTTAGAGTTATTAATTTTATTTTAAAAATAGTATTAGTTAGGTAGTGTAAGACAAATTCAAAAATTGGTAGGTATTACTAAATAATAAATATTTTCATTTTAAGATGAAATGATATATGTTTTTCTTTCAACTTATTAACCATATTCCTTAATGCTATAGTTAGTATTTTTCTTCTATAAATTATCAATTTTGAATTTTGTAAATTTATTCGTAATCTTGTGATATCAACTCGATTATTTAAATTAAAATTCTTGAAAGTATTTAATTAAGTTTTTTGAATTTTTAGATTTATGATAGCAGCGACAATATTTTTGTTGAAACTTTAAACCATGGCTTATATTATATCAGATGGTGCAGTAAAAATTTATTTATAATCCCAAGGATTATTGTTAGTAAAACAATTAGATAAATAATGGTTTTCTAACATGTATTCTTAATACATTTGTAAATTTATCAAACATAGCAATAATGGCGACATTTAACAATACCAATTAGTATTAAATAGATTTGTTTAGTTAATTCATCAATTTTATTATTCTTTAAAATAAATTAATGTCTTAACAAAGAAAAATCTAACTTTTCAATCATGCTATTTTTAGAACTTAAAGTCTTCAATGATAATATTTTAGGAAATTATATTAATATTCTTCTAACATAGGTTGCCATAACTACTATAAAAATATTACAAATTGAAAAAGAAAAGATATGAAGATTTGAACCGACAACATAAGAATTAGGCTTTAATATTTAATATTTATGCTATAATTCAAAATAAATTATACTATTCTTCAATTATACTCCAATTTGGACAAAGCAAATAAATCAAGCTAAGCAAAAGAAAAAGAATGACAAAGCAATCATAAAGATAAAATATTATATATTAAATAATGAGATATACTCCACTTTGTTCTTATTTGATAAAATAAGTCCCAAAAATGTGTGGGAGATCTTTTGTTACAAGAAAGGCATGGTATGTCAACTCATTAGAAATGATGCATAAATCTTGATTGATAAATTGTGAAAATGATACTCAAGCTTGACACGAAAGCATTTTCTTGTTCAAAGCTTTTCAATTCATCATACCATTGTATTTTTCTAATTTGTATAGATGATTTTTCTAATGGTAGTCTATAGAGTTATTAATTTTAATTTCAAAATAGTATTAGTTAGGCAACATATGACAAATTCACAAATTGGTAGGTATTAGTAAATAATAAATATTTTTATTTTAAGATGAAAGGATACATGGTTTTCTTTTCAATTGATTAACCATATTCCTTAATGCTATCATTAGTATTTTTATTCTATAAATTATCAATTTTGATTTTTGTAAGTTAATTTTTAATCAAGTGAAATTGGCTCAATTTATTTAAATTATGATTCTTGAAAGTACTTAATTAAGTTTTTTTAATTTTTAGATATATGATTCTAGTGATGATCTTTTTGTTGAAACTCTAAACCATGGCTTATATTAAATTGGATAGGGTTGTAAATATTTATTTTTAATCCAAAGGTTATTTTTTGTTAGTAAAACCATTAAATAAATAAGGCTTTTTCTAACATGTATTCTTAATACATTTGTAAAGTTATCACACATAGAAATAACGGCAACATTTAACAATACCAATTAGTATTGTATATATTTGTGTAGTTAATTCATCAATTTAATTATTCTTTAAAATAAATTAATGTCTTAACAAAGAAAAATATAACCTTTCAATTATACTATTTTTAGAACTTAAAGTTTTCAATGATACTATTTTAGGAAATTATATTATTATTCTTCTAACGTAGGGTGCCACAATTACTAAAATAATATTACAAACCACAAAGAAGAGATATGAAGATTTGAACCGATGATATAAGAACTAGCCTTTAATATTTAATCTTTATGATAAACATCAACAATAATTATACTATTCTTCAATTATACACCAATTTAGACAAACTAAATAAATAAAGATGAACAAAAGAAAAGGAATGGCAAAGTAATCATACAGAAAAAATTTTACACATGAAATAAAGAGATATACTCCACTTTGTTCTTATTTGATAAAATAAATGCCAAGAACGTGCAAGAGGACATCTTTTTTCTTACACGAAAGGCATGGTATATCAACC
The DNA here is from genome assembly GCA_030549775.1 of Tamarix chinensis. Classification (NCBI taxonomy): domain Eukaryota; kingdom Viridiplantae; phylum Streptophyta; class Magnoliopsida; order Caryophyllales; family Tamaricaceae; genus Tamarix; species Tamarix chinensis. The sequence goes on along the minus strand of CM060176.1, from coordinate 21,856,459 downwards.
TCATAAGATATGCTACATAAATTTTTATTGATGAAATGTGAAAAGGATACTAAAGCTTAACTAGAAAGTATTCTGCCGCTCAAAGGTTTCCGAAACTATATACCATTGTATTTTTCTAGTTTTTACAGATATTTTTTCAAATGGTAGTCTATAGAGTTATTAATTTTATTTTCAAAATAGTATTACTTCGGTATTATATGACAAATTCCCAAATTGGTGGGTATTAGTAAATAATAAATATTTTTATTTTAAGATAAAATGATATATATATTTTTCTTTTCAATTTATTAACCATATTCCTTAGTGCTATCTTTAGTATTTTTCTTTATTTAATTATCGATTTTGATTTTTGTAAATCAATTTTTAATCTTGTGAAATTGGCTCAATTTATTTAAATTGTGACCTTGAAAGTATTTAACTAAGTTTTTTGAATTTTCAGATTTATAATTATAGTGACAATCATTTTATTGAAACTTTAAACCATGACTTATATTAAATCGGATGGTGTAGTAAAAATTTATTTACAATCCCAAGGATTGTTGTTAGAAAAATCATTAAATAAAAGGGGTTTTTCTAACATGTATTCTTAATACATTTTTAAATTTACCAAACATAGTAATAATTGCAACATTTAACAATACCAATTAGTATTATATAGATTTGTGTAGTTAATTCATCAATTTTATTATTCTTTAAAATAAATTAATGTCTTAACAAAGAAAAATATAATTTTTCAATTATATTATTTTTAAAACTGAAAGTCATTAATGATACTATTTTAGGAAGTTATATTATTATTCTTCTGACATAGGTTGCCACAATTACTATAAAAATATTACAAACTGAAAAGAAAAGATATCAAGATTTGAACCGACAATATAACATCCAGTGGCGGAGCAAGGGCTTCCGCATGGTGTCCCGGGACACCATGGAGCCCTGGCAGTAAGGCATAAATAATGTTTGATTTTTATCTAAAACATATATATTATATATGTGGGACATCGTATTAAAATGCTGGGATGGATGAACGGTTAGGTCCCCATGTTTCAAATGAAAGGACTCGGGATCAAATCCCGCGGACGCCAATTTTCGTTACTCATTTATATAATCAAAACGACGTCGTTTTGATTCTTATTTTTTTTCCCAAACCCCTACCCATCTCCTGGCTGCTCTCCTCACCTGCCTGGCTGCCTCCATTTTCATTTACCCAGCCAGCCTCCCAATCGACCCTGCGAGTTGTGACTTGCGACTAGACTTGAGTGCCAGACCGGCGGCGACTGCCTGACGGAGTCACGGAGAGATGGGAGGGAGACCACAGCACGACAGCAGGCGGATTGGAGCTCACCACTACTGCCGGCGACCACCTCCAGTCCACCATTGCCCTTGTGTTCTTTGCTGCCTGTCTGCCATTTTATCTTTACCTCTTCACTCTTCAACAGTTTAGCTCTTCCATTCGCCGCCCTATCCCGCCCCTCCATCGTCACGAGGCCCACGACGCCACCCCGCCCTGCTCAGTTGCTCCGACCCTACCCGCTACTCCTACTTGGTTGCTACCAGTTGAGACTTGAGTGCTGGCGCTTGGCTGGAGCCTGGACCTGGATGGTTGCTACTGTGCTACGGCCTACGGGTAAGATTTATAGATTGAATTAAATTCTATACACTACTACCTGCCGGCTGCTACTGGTTGTTACTTGCTGCTCTCAAAGTCTTACTCTTATTTCTCTCAGCAAGATAGGAACTAACAACCGATGGATAAGGCAGCCATAACCCACAGCCCACAGGTAAGATTTTCGTTAATTTTTAGTTAGTTAAATTGTTAGTTAAATACTTAAATTATTAGTTATTAATTTGTAAAATTAGAATTTAGTTAAAATTATTTATATTTATCTTATTAATTGATTATATTTTTTAGTTTATAGAAATCCCAATTTATCTTATTAATGTAGAAATCCTAATTAATTTGGTAGAAATCAAAATTAGTTTGTAGAAATTAGAATGTAGAAATCAAATTTTTAGATTTATAGATTGAATTGTTTAATTTATTAGTTAGTTTTTTAATTAGTTTGTTATAAAGTTATATTATCAATTAAGTTTTAGGAAATTCCTTAGTTAATTCATTAAATTTTTTAATGTCTTAATTTAGGATGCAATGCTACTTTTTAAGCTAGCCTAAAAATAGTTACTACAAATCTAATTCTGTTAATAAGTTGTGTTACCAATTTTCGAAAATTTTGAGCGAATTTAGTTAAACACCTAAAAATATTATTTTATTTTAATATTTATTTTAGTATACTATTTACTGAACGAATATACTAGGGACACCATGGATTCAAAACTCTGGCTCCGCCACTGATAACATCTAGCCTTTAATATTTAATCATTATGCTAAACTTTAACAAAAATTATACTATTCTTTGATTAAACTCCAATTTAGACAAACCGAAAAAATAAAGCTGAACAATAGAAAAAGAATGGCAAAGCAATCATATAGATAAAATATTACACATTAAATATAGAGATATACTCCACTTTATTCTTACTTGACAAAATAAGTGTCAAGAACGTGCAAGAGTACATCTCTTTTCTTGTGCGAAAGACATGGTATATCAACATTATAAGATGTGCTGCATAAATCTTGATTGATAAAATGTGAAACGGATACAAAAGCTTAACTCGAAAGCTTTCTCCAACTCAAAGCTTTCCGATTTTGCATACCATTTTATTTTTCTAATTTTTATAGACGATTTTTCCTATCATACTCTTTAGAGTTATTAATTTTATTTTCAAAATAGTATTAGTTAGGTAGTCTTTGACAATTAACAAATTGTTAGGTATTACGAAATAATAAATAGTTTTATTCTAAGATGAAATGATACATGGTTTTCTTTTCAATTTATTAACCATACTCCTTAATGCTATCTTTAGTATTTTTCTTCTATAAATTATCAATTTTGATTTTTGTAAATCAATTTTTAATCTTGAGAAATCGACTCAATTTATTTGAATTATACTTCTTGAAAGTATTTAATTAAGGTTTTTAAATTTTTAGATCTATGATTCTAGCGATGATCTTTTTATTGAAACTCTAAACCATGGCTTATATTAAATTAGAGAGAGTTGTAAATGATTATTTTTAATCCCAAGGATTATTGTTAGTAAAACCTTTAAATAAATAAGGGTTTTTCTAAAATGTAATCTTAATACATTTTTGAATCGACATAATAAGAACTAGCCTTTAATATTTAATCTTTATGATAAACTTCAATAATAATTATACTATTCTTTAGTTATACTCCAATTTAGACAAGATGTATATATAAAGCTAAACAAAAGAAAAAGAATGGCAAATCAATCATATAGAAAAAAATATTACACATTAAATAAAGAGATATAGTCCACTTTATTATTATTTCATAAAATAATTGCCAAGAATGTGCAAGAGGACATCTCTTTTCTTGCACAAAAGGAATGGTATATCAACCTTGTAAGATATGCTGTATAAATCTTGATTGATAAAATTTGAAAAGGGTACTAAATCTTGACTCGAAAGCATTCTCCCACTCAAACCTTTCCAAGAGATATGACAAATTCACAAATAGGTAGGTATTACTAAGTAAAAAATATTTTCATTTTAATTTCAAATGATACATGTTTTTCTTTTCAATTTATTAACCATTTTCCTTAATGATATTGTTAGTATTTTTCTTCTATAAATTATCAGTTTTTAATCTTGTGAAATCAGCTCAATTTATTTAAATTATGCTTCTTCAAAGTATTTAATTAAGTTTTTGAATTTTCCGATATATGATTGTAGTGACGGTCTTTTTTTTGAAACCGTAAACCATGGCTCATATTTAATTGGATGGAGTAGTAAATATTTATTTATAATCCCAAGGATTATTGTTAGTAAAACCATTAAAAAAATAAGGGTTTTTCTAACATGTATTCTTAATACATTTGTAAAGTTATCAAACATAGGAATAATGGCAACATTTAACAATATCAATTAGTATTATATAGGGTTGTGTAGTTAATTCATCAATTTTATTATTCTTTAAAATAAATTGATGCCTTAACAAAGAAAAATCTAACTTTTCAATTATACTATTTCAATGATACTATTTTAGGAAATTATATTATTATTCTTCTAATGTAGGTTGCCACAAATACTATAACAATATTACAACCCGAAAAGAAAAGATATGAAGATTTGAACCGACAATATAAGAACTATCCTTCAATTTTTATTCTTTATGCTAAACTTCAACAATAATTATACTATTCTTTAGTTATATATAAAGCTGAACAAAAGAAAAAGAATGGCAAAGCAATCATATAGAAAAAAAAAATATTACACATTAAATAAAGAGATATACTCCACTTTATTCATATTTCATAAAATAACTACCAAGAATGTGCAGGAGGACATCTCTTTCCTCGCTTGAAAGGTATAGTATATCAACCTCATAAGATATGCTGCATAAATTTTGATTGATAAAATTTGAAAAGGGTACTAAATCTTGAGTAGAAAGCATTCTCCCACTTACATACCATTGTATTTTTCTAATTTTTATAGATAATTTTCCAGTGGTAGTCTTTAGAGCTATTAATTTTATTTTCAAAATAGTGTTAGTTAGGTCTTATATGACAAATTCACAAATTGGTAGGTATTACTAAGTAAAAAATATTTTCATTTTATGTTTTAGTGATGCATGTTTTTCTTTTCAATTTATTAACCATATTCCTTAATGCTATTGTTAGTATTTTTCTTCTATAAATTATCAATTTTGATTTTTTTTCAATCAATTTTTAATCTTGTGAAATCGTCTCAATTTATTTAAGTTATGATTCTTGAAAGTATTTAATTAAGTTTTATGAATTTCCAGATATATGATTGTAGCGACAACCTTTTTGTTGAAACTTTAACCATGGCTTATATTAAATTGGATGGAGTAGTAAATATTTATTTAGAATCCCAAGGATTATTGTTAGTAAAACCATTAAATAAATAAGGGTTTTTCTAACATGTATTCTTAATACATTTATAAAGTTATCAAACATAGGAATAATGGCAACATTTAACTGTATCAATTAGTATTATATACGGTTGTGTAGTTAATTCATCAATTTTATTATTCTTTAAAATAAATTGATGTATTAACAAAGAAAAATCTAAATTTTCAATTATACTATTTCAATGATAATATTTTAGGAAATTATATTATTATTCTTCCAACGTAGGTTGCCACAAATACTATAAGAATATTACAAACCGAAAAGAAAGGATATGAAGATTTGAACCGACAAAATAAGAACTAGCCTTTAATTTTTAATCTTTATGCTAAAATTCAACAAAAATTATACTATTCTTCAAATATACTCCAATTTAGACAAACCAAATAAATGAAGCTGAAAAAAAGAAAAAACAAGGGCAAAGCAACCGTACAGATAAAATATTACACATTAAATAAAGAGATATACTCCACTTTGTTCTTATTTGATAAAAATAAGTGCCAATAATGTGTAGGAGGAAATTTGATTTCTTCCATGAAAGAAATGGTATATATATCAACCTCATAAGATATGCTACATAAATATTAACTGATAAAATGTGAAAAGGGTACTAAAGCTTGACTTGAAAGCATTCTCCCACTCAAAGTTTTCCGATTTTACATTCTATTGTATTTTTTTAATTTTTATAGACGATTTTCCTAGTGGTAGTCTTTAGAGTTATTAATTTTATTTTCAAAATAGTATTAGTTGGGTAATATATGACAAATTCACAAATTGGTAGGTATTACTAATTAATAAATATTTTTATTTTAAGATGAAATGATACATGGTTTTCTTTGCAGTTTATTAACCATATTCCTTAATGCTATCATTAGTATTTTTCTTCTATAAATTTTCAATTTTGAATTTTTTAAATCAATTTTTAATCTTCAAAAACTGGCTTAATTTATTTAAATGATAATTTTTGAAATTATTTAATTAAGTTTTTTGAACTTTTTAAACCTATGATTGTAGCGGCGATCATTTTGTGGAAACTTTAAACCATGGCTTATATTAAATTGGATGGAGTAGTAAATATTGATTTATAATCCCAAGGATTATTGTTAGTAAAACCATTAAATAAATAAGTGTTTTTTTAACATGTATTGTAATACCTCGTAATTTTGAATAATAATAATAATAATACAAAGTCGGCAACAATAATAAGATATATAAGGGAACTTATATAATAGTTAAATGATGAAGATTTAAATTATGGTATTTTATTACGTATATACATAGCAAGTAAATAATAGGTTGCTAATAGAGTTTAATTAAGTAATGTTGTTATACGATATAGTTAATGGGCTATTAGTAAATGGGTATTTTTAATTAAGTAACCACTTCTAGAATTCTCTAAAGATAAGTTACCTTCTTACGTAACCCTAGCAGCCTCCCATTATTATAAATACATGGTTAGCATCTTTTAAGACGTGTAGTTGTCGCACACAAGGAAAAAAATAACAACGAAAAAGGGAGTGGTTTTATACAGAGTAACCATTCATTCCTCTGATCTGATTGGTGAAGGTAACCTATACACTCTTATTTTTCTTACTCTTCAGTACCTATGTTCTCATTTCGTTGGTTAAGACTTCCGATTCTTTTTGCGGTTTGTTACTTTTAGTTTATTATTATTATAGCATATGCGAATTGGAGCACATATGGCATACACGAAATAATTCTGGATTGATGAATTGTTGACATTAAAATATGAGTCATATAAAGTCTTATATAGTATACTTATCATGTCATTGGGCCAGGGAATCAAATATGCATATACGCAAATGTGGAAAAATTTCTATAGCACATTTAGGCTCATAGTTCCATAACATGGTTAGTGGATGCAAAGTTCTTGTATGTATCATAGTAGGCCATTTATAATTCTCTATTAACAGGTAATGTTCGGAAACAAATTTGGTTATCCATTAGCATAGTCCGACATCTTTTCAATTAATTCGTAATAACGATAATGATGAATATACTAGAAAAGGGTGATAATTAAATACTAGTTAGTACAATAATGTATTTAATTAGTTCCTCAATTTTATATATAAAAAATAAAGATCTGGGTTAAATAAGTTGGTAAAATAGTAGTCGGTAACATTACTAGTAGATTAATTCTAACATAAGGTCAATCTATCAATTTGTTCATTCAAAACTGATTGTTAGTACTTGTCTATATATATATATATGTTTGTTTATTTATTTATTTAGAGTAATCATATAGTTAAATAATTATTTTAGGAGTTGGGGTTTATATATAAACATTAGGCGGTAAACTAAAATATTGGTAAATGTAAGAATTTTGATAAGTTGGATCTAAGCAGTTTATAATATGTTTACTTAATATATTTCATCTAGAGTTAATATTATCGGTGTAAACTATAGGTCTAGCGACTAGTAAGCATTTGTGATCAGATCATAATTCCAGTTAACATTACTTTCAACCTTTATATATAGATAATATGTGTATGTGTGTTCATGCATATTTTAATTACGCACTTCTTGATATAATGATCTTATCTGGCTATGTGACCTTACACGAATATATATGATTTTATATAATTAGGCCCCATAAATGATATTCTATTTTTATTATGAATTTAATATAAATATGGGTTCTTGATGGATTTTCATGTAAATATTATAATTTTATAGTTATGTTCTTTATTTGAAGTATTGGTTATAAAAGAGTTGATTTTATACAAGTGTCCCTTTATTATGCTTATATCTCAAGGCTCATATCTTATATGACTAAATTAAGTTTTTTTATTATTAATGTTAACATATAATTGGACCCTAAGAAACTTTGGCTATTATTTATTTATTTATTTGAAGTACTGGTTGGATAATTATTTTATTCTGTTCTATTCCAGCTGGTGAATTAAGTGGTGATTCAAAGTGGGTGTATTTCTATTTAATTTAAGAAAGTTACCTATTATAAAAAGTGGATAAAGTGAATTTAATATGGTGGATTGTGTGACTTCACTTAATTAAAATACCATAACTTAAAGTGAAACATAAAGTGGTCTTTAGGTTCTTCAGGTTTGGCCTCCTGAAGTTAGGGATCGGCAATAGCCTTTCTCTTTTCTCTTGTGGATATTTATTTTTTTGCCAGTTATGTCAAGTTAAGGCTCCTCGTATACTCTATAGGCTTCTCTGGACCTTATTAGGGGGTGTGCCCACTTAAGGACGAGATGACAGAGGTGGTAGATCTTCGGACTTTTGTTATCCCCTTTGGACTATGTCCACTGGGATAGCCCATGTATGATTTTTAATCCTCCTGTGGTTGGTAGTAGGTCTTCGGACTTTTGTTATTCCCTTTCGACTTTATCCTCTAGGATGGCTTGAGTATGATATCTAATCTTCCCATGTAGGGATATAAATGGGGAGGATTTTACCCGAAACCTGATGGATTTTATCCGACGGATATGTAAACGGATATGGATACGGATATGGACGATAGAAGAAAAATACCTGTCAGATTTGGGTACGGATACGGGTATGGGATATCCATACCCGTACCTGTAGCCATACCCGTATCCATACCCATACCCGTTTACCCGATATATAATTACCCTTTTACCCTTAATTTTAAAATAAATATATTATAAATTAAGGTTAAAATTATCATTAGGCTTAACTCTAAATGAGTTTATCTGTTGGGTAATGGATTTATCCGCTAGATAATATCTATTAATGGGTAAATGGATAATCCGTCGGGTAATGGATATCCAACGGATACGGATATAGATGTGCTAATGGATATGGATTCGGGTATGGATTTTCTAAACTGGTATGGATATAGGTATAGGTATACCCGCCCCATTTACATCCTTATTCCCATAGTTGGTGGTAGGTCTTCGGACTTTGATTTACCAGGTGACCCCCTAGTTGGTTTACACACTTAAATAATTGGAGGTTGTGATCACCTAAAGTAAAGATTAATATCTGTATATTCATTTATTCCATTTATTTTTCTTACATGATTCGTTGTATATATATATACACACACACACATCTATATTATATTCCATTGTACTAACATGTTACTTAGTTGTTTCCTTAGCTAACTTGTTACATGTTTTAAATGGGGTTGTGATGATCCATGATGTACATGGTGAGTAGATAACCTAGTGCAGATTAAGTATGAACATGTTCAAGGTGTGGATGGCATACATGGTGGGGAATAATGAGACTGGGGGTGATTTTCATAGTCTTATTTACCACTAATGACTAATTTCATAGATTCTGGTTGTATTAACCATTTTATTTTCGTTTTACATTATATTGGTTTTGTTGAGTCTATTATTATTGTTAATTTTTTGGGTTTAATAATAAAGATTGATATATCTCCTTATTTTATCTAGCTTTAGCAGCTGGTGTAAGCAGAATAGTGGTGTCTACTTACTCTAGTTGTGGCAGTAATACCCTCATTGTATTTAGCTTCTGCATATATTTTTTCTTATTTTTTTAATCAATTGGTTTTGAAAAATGGGGGTATTACATGTATTCTTAATACATTTGTAAATATATCAAACATAGCAATAATGGCAACATTTAACAATACCAATTAGTATTATATAGATTTGTGTAGTTAATTCATCAATGTTATTATTCTTTAAAATAAATTAATGTCTTAACAAAGGAAAATCTAACTTTTCAATTATACTATTTTTAGAACTTAAAGTCTTCAATGATACTATTTTATGAAATTATATTATTATTCTTCTAACGTCGGTTGCTACAATTACTATAAGAATATTAAAAATTGAAAAGAAAAGATATGAATATTTCAACCGACAATATAAGAACTAGCCTTTAATATTTAATCTTTATACTAAACTTCAATAATAATTATTCTATTCTTCAATTATACTCTAATTTGATTCAATAATCATACAAATTAAATTAAGAGATATACTCCCCTTTGTTCTTATTTGATAAAATAGGTGCCAAGAACGTGCAGGAGGACATCTCTTTTCTTGCACAAAATTCATGGTATCAACCTCATAAGATTTGTTGCATAAATGTTGATTGATAAAATGTGAAAAGAATATGAAAGCTTAATTCGAAAGTATTCTCCCGATCAAAGCTTTATGATTTTGCATACTATTATATTTTTCTAATTTTTATAGAAGATTTTTCCATTGGTAATCTTTAGAGATATTAATTTTATTTTGAAAATAGTATTAGTTAGGTAGCATGTGACAAATTCATAAATTGGTAGGTATTACTAACCGAAAAGAAAAGATACGAAGATTTGAACCGACAATATAAGAAGTAGCCTTTAACATTTAATCATTATGCTAAACTTTAACAATAATTATACTATTCTTCGATTAAACTCCAATTTAGACAAACCAAATAAATAAAGCTTAACAATAGAAAAAGAATGGCAAAGCAATCATACACTTAAAATATTACACATTAAATATAGCGATATACTCCATAATTTTCTTATTTGACAAAATAAGTGTCAAGAACGTGCAAGAGCGCATCCATTTTCTTGCACAAAAGACATGGTGTATCAATGTCATAAGATGTGCTGCATAAATATTGATTGAGAAACTATGGAACAGATGTAAAAGCTTAACTTGAAAGCTTTCTCCCGCTCAAAGCTTTCCAATTTTGCATACCATTTTACTTTTCTAATTTTTATAGACGATTTTTCCAATCTTACTCTTTAGAGTTATTAATTTTATTTTCAAAATAGTATTAGTTAGGTAGTCTTTGACATTTGGTATTATTAAATAATAAATAGTTTTATTTTAAGATGAAATGATACATGGTTTTCCTTTCAATTTATTAACCATACTCCTTAATGCTATCATTAGTATTTTTATTCTATAAATTTTCAATTTTTATTTTTGTAAATTTATTTTTAATATTGTGAAATCAAATCAATTTATTTAAATTATGATTCTTGAAAGTATTTAATTAAGTTTTTTGAATTTTCAAATCTATGATTCTAGCGACGATCTTTTTGTTGAAACTCTAAACCATGGCTTATATTAAATTTGACAGAGTTGTAAATATTTATTTTTAATCCCAAGGATTATTGTTAGTAAAACCTTTAAATAAATAAGGGCTTTTTTGACATGTAACCTTAATACATTTGTAAAGTTATAAAACATAGCAATAATGGCACCATTTAACAATACCATTTAGTATTATATATATTTGTGTAGTTAATTCATAAATTTTATTATTCTTTAAAATAAATTAATATCTTAACAAAGAAAAATCTATGTTTTCAATTATACTATTTTTAGAATTTAAAGCCTCCAATGATTCTATTTTAGGAAATTATATTATTATTATTCTAACGTAGGTTGCCACAATTACTATAAGAATATTACAAACCAAAATAAAATGATATGAAGATTTTAACCTACAGGATAAGAACTAGCCTTCAATATTTAATCTTTATGCTAAACTTCAACAATAATTATACTATTCTTTAGTTATACTCCAATTTAGACAAACCGTATATATAAAGCTGAACAAAAGAAAAAGAATGGCAAAGCAATCATGTAGAAAAAAATATTACACATTAAATAAAGAGATATACTCCACTTTATTCTTATTTCATAAAATAAGTGCCAAGAATGTGCAAGAGAACATCTCTTTTCTTGCACTAAAGGCATGGTATATCAACCCCGTAAGATATGCTGCATAAATCTTGATTGATAAAATTTGAAAGGGGTACAAAATCTTGACTCAAAAGCATTCTCCCGCTCAAAGCTTTCCAATTCTGCATACCATTATATTTTTCTAATTTTTATAGATGATTTTTCCGGTGGTAGTATTTAGAGATATTAATTTTATTTTCAAAATAGCATTATTTTGGTAGTATATGACAAATTCACAAATAGGTAGGCATTACTAAGTAAAAAGTATTTTTATTTTAAGTTGAAATGATACATGTTTTTCTTTTCAATTTATTAACAATATTCCTTAATGCTATTGTTAGTATTTTTCCTCTATAAATTATCAATTTTTAATCTTGTAAAATTGGCTCAATTTATTTAAATTATGGTTCTTGAAAGTATTTAGTTAAGTTTTTTGAATTATCCGATATATGATTGTAGCGATGATCTTTTTGTTGAAACTGTAAACCATGGCTTATATTAAATTGGATGGAGTCGTAAATATTTATTTATAATCCAAAGGATTATTGTTATTAAAACCATTAAATAAATAAGGTTTTTTCTAACATATATTCATAAAACATTTTTAAAGTTATCAAACATAGGAATAATGGCAACATTTAACAGTATCAATTAGTATTATATAGGGTTGTGTAGTTAATTCATCAATTTTATTATTCTTCAAAATAAATTGATCTCTTAACAAAGAAAAATATAACTTTTCAATTATACTATTTCAATGATACTATTTTAGGAAATTATATTATTATTCTTCTAACATAGGTTGCCACAAATACTATAAGAATATTACAAACCGAAAACAAAAGATATGAAGATTTGAACCGACAAAATAAGAACTAGCCTATAATTTTTAATCATTTTGCTGAACTTCAGCAATAATTATACTATTCTTCAATTATCCTCCAATTTAGACAAACCGAATAAATAAAGCTGAAAAAAAAAGAAAAAAAAATGGCAAAGCAATCGTACAGATAAAATATTACACACTAAATAAAGAGATATACTCCACTTTGTTCTTATTTAATAAAATAAGTGCCAAGAGTGTGCAGGAAGACATTTCTTTTCTTCCTCGAAAGGAATGGTATATATATCAACCTCATAGGATATGCTACATAAATATTGACTGATAAAATGTGAAAAGGGTACTAAAGCTTGACTCGAAAGCATTCTCCCTCTCAAAGCTTTCCGATTTTGCATACCATTGTATTTTTCTAATTTTTATAGACAATTTTTCTAGTGATAGTTTTTAGAGTTATTAATTTTATTTTCAAAATAGTATTAGTTAGGTAGTATATGACAAATTCAAAAATTGTTAGGTATTACTATGTAATAAATATTTTTATTTTAAGATGAAATGATACACGGTTTTCTTTTCAATTTATTAACCATATTCCTTAATGCTACTGTTAGTATTTTTCTTCTATAAATTATCAATTTTGATTTTTTTCAATCAAATTTTAATCTTGTGAAATCGTCTCAATTTATTTAAATTATGATTCTTGAAATTATTTAATTAAGTTTTTTAAATTTTCAGATATATGATTATAGTGACGATATTTTTGTTGAAACTTTAAACCATGGCTTATATTAAATTGGATGGAGTGGTAAATATTTATTTATAATCCCAAGGATTATTGTTATTAAAACCATTAAATAAATAAGGTTTTTTCTAACATATATTCATAAAACATTTTTAAAGTTATCAAACATAGGAATAATGGCAACATTTAAAAGTATCAATTAGTATTATATAGGGTTGTGTAGTTAATTCATCAATTTTATTATTCTTCAAAATAAATTGATCTCTTAACAAAGAAAAATCTAACTTTTCAATTATACTATTTCAATGATACTATTTTAGGAAATTATATTATTATTCTTCTAACGTAGGTTGCCACAAATACTATAAGAATATTACAAACCGAAAACAAAAGATATGAAGATTTGAACCGACAAAATAAGAACTAGCCTTTAATTTTTAATCTTTATGCTAAACTTCAACAATAATTATACTATTCTTCAAGTATACTCCAATTTAGACAAATTTAATAAATGAAGCTGAACAAAAGAAAAAAAAATGGCAAAGCAATCGTACAGATAAAATATTACACACTAAATAAAGAGATATACTCCACTTTGTTCTTATTTGATAAAATAAGTGTCAATAATGTGCAGAAGGACATTTCTTTTCTTCCATGAAAGGAATGGTATATATATCAACCTCATAAGATATTCTACATAAATATTGATTGATAAAATTTGAAAAGGGTACTAAAGCTTGACTCAAAAGCATTCTCCCACTCAAAGCTTTCCGATTTAGCATACTATTGTATTTTTCTAATTTTTATAAACAATTTTTCTAGTGGTAGTTTTTAGAGTTATTAATTTTATTTTCAAAATAGTATTAGTTAGGTAGTATATGAAAAATTCACAAATTGGTAGGCATTCCTTAAGTAATAAATACTTTTATTTTAAGATGAAATGATACACAATTTTCTTTTCAATTTATGAACCATATTCCTTAATGTTATCGTTAGTATTTTTCTTCTATATATTTTCAATTTTGATTTTTGTAAATCAATTTTTAATCTTCTAAAATGGCTCAATTTATTTAAATTATAATTCTTGAATGTATTTAATTAAGTTTTTTGAATTTTTTAGATCTATAATTGTAGCGACGATCATTTTGTGGAAAATTTAAACCATGGCTTATATTCAATTAGATGGAGTAGTAAATATTGATTTATAATCCCAAGGATTATTGTTAGTAAAACCATTAAATAAATAAGGGTTTTTCTAACATGTATTGTAATGCCCCATAATTTTGAATAATAATAATAATAATAATAATAATAATAATAATACAAAGTCGGCAACAATAATAAGATATATAAGGGAACTTATATATATGTGTATTATTTGAATGATAAGACAAAGTTTCCGATAGCTATAATAGTTAAATGATAAATAATTAAATTATAGTATTTTATTACGTATACACATAGCAAGTAAATAATAGGTTGCTAATATAGTTTAATTAAGTAACGTTGTTATATGATATAGGTAATGGGTTATTAGTAAATGGTCCTTTTTAATCAAGTAACCACTTCTAGAATTCTCTAAAGATAAGTTACCATCTTCTGTAACTCTAGCAGCCTCCCATTATTATAAATACATGGTCACCTTCTTGTAAGCCGTGTAGCAGAAAAAATAACAATGAAAAAGAGAGTAGTTTTATACAGAGTAACCATCTATTCTTCTGATCTGATTGGTGAAGGTAACATGCACACTCTTATTTTTTTACTATTTAATACCTATGTTTTGATTTCGTTGGTTAAGATTTCCGATTCTTTTTGCAGTATGTAATTTGTTTAATATTATTATAACATCTGCGAATTGGAGCACATATGACATCCGTGAAATAATTCCAGATTGATGAATTGTTGACATTAAAATATGAGTCATATAAAGTCTTATATAGTATATTTATCACGTCACTGGAATAGGGAATCAAATATGTATATACGCAATATATAGTGTACTTATCCGGATTGATGTGGGAAAATTTCTACAACACACTTAGGCTCGTAGTTCCATAACATGGTTAGTGGATGCAAAGTTCTTGTAAGTATCGTAGTAGGTCATTCATAATTCTCTATCAATAGGTAATGTTTGGAACCAAATTTTGTTATCCATTAGCATAGTATGATATCTTTTTGGTTAACTCATGGTAATGATAATGATGAATATACTATAAAAGGGTGATAATTAAATACTAGTTAGTACAGTAATGTATTTAATTAGTTCCTCATTTTTATATATAACAAATAAAGATCTCGGTTAAATAAGTTGGTAAAATAGTAGTCGGTAACATTACTAGTAGATTAATTCTAACATAGGGTCAATCTATCAATTTATTCAATCAAAACCGGTTGTTAGTACTTGTATATATATATATATGTTGGATCTAAGCCGCTTATAATATGTTTGCTTAATATATTTCGTCTAGAGTTAATATTATTGGTGTAAACTATAGGTCTAGTGACTAGTGAGCATTTGTGATTAGATTGCAATTCCAGGTAACATTACTTTCAACCTCTATATGTAGATATATATGTGTATATGCGTTCATGCATATTTTAATTACACACTTATTGATATAATAGTCTTATCTTGCTATATGACCTTACGTGAATATATATAATTTTATATAATTAGGCTCCATGGATGATATTATATTTTTATTATGAATTTAATATAAATATGGGTTCCTGATGGATTTCATGTAAATATTGTAATTTTATAGCTGTGTTATTTATTTGATGTATTGGTTATAAAAGAGTTGATTTTATACAAGTGTTCCTTTATTATGCTTATATCACAAGGCTCGTATCTTATATGACTAAATTAAGTTTTGTTATTTATGTTAGCATATAATTGGACCTTAAGAAACTTTGGCTATTATTTATTTATTTATTTGAAGTGCTGGTTGGATAATTATTTTATTCTGTTCTAGTCCAGCTGGTGAATTGAGTGGTGACTCAAAGTGGGTGTATTTCTATTTAATTTGAGAAAGTTACCCATTATGAAAAGGATAAAGTGAAGTTAATATGGTGGATTGTGTGACTTCACTTAATTAAAATACCATAACTTAAAGTGAAACATAAAGTGGGCTTTAGGTCCTTCACGTTTGGCCTCCTGAAGTTGGGGATCGGCAATAGTCTTTCTCTTTTCTCTTGTGGATATTTATTACTTTGCCAGTTATGTCTGGTTAAGACTCCTCGTCTACTCTATAGGCTTCTCTGGACCTATTAGGGAGTATGCACACTTAAGGACAGGATGACCGAGGTGGTAGGTCTTCGGATTTTTGTTATCCCCTTTGGACTATGTCTACTAGGATAGCCTAGGTGTGATTTCTATTCCTCCTATGGTTGGTGGTAGGTCTTCGGACTTTTGTTATCCCCTTTGGACTTTGTCCTCTAGGATGGTATGGGTATGATATCTAATCTTCCCATGGTTGGTGGTAGGTCTTCGGACTTTGATTTACCAGGTGACCCCCTAGTTGGCTTACCCACTTAAATAATTAGAGGTTGTGATCACCTAAAGTAAAGATTAATATCTGCATATTCATTTATTCCTATTTGTTTCTTCTTACATGATTCGTTGTATATATATATACACATCTATATTATATTCCATTGTACTAACATGTTACTTAGCTGTTTCCCCAGCTAACTTGCTATGTGCTTTAAATGGGGCTATGATGATCCATGATGTACATGGTGAGCAGATAACCTAGTGCAGATTGAGTATGAACTTGTTCAAGGTGTGGATGGCATGCATGGTGGGAAATAATGAGAGTGGGGGTGATTTTCATAGTCTTATTTACCGCTAATGACTACTTTCATAGATTCTAGTTGTATTAACCATTTTATTTCCGTTTTACATTCTATTGGTTTTGTTGAGTTTATTATTATTGTTATTTTTTGGGGGGTTTAATAATAAAGATTGATATATCTCCTTATTTTATCTAGCCTTAGCACTTAGTGTAAGTAGAATAGTGGTGTCTACTTACACGAGTTGTGACAGTAATACCCTCATTGTATTTAGCTTCCGCATATAGTTTTTCTTATTGTTTTAGTTAATTGGTTTTGAAAAATGGGGGTGTTACATGTATTCTTAATACATTTGTAAATTTATCAAACATAGCAATAATGGCAACATTTAACAATACCAATTATTATTATATAGATTTGTGTAGTTAATTCATCAATTTTATTATTCTTTAAAATAAATTAATGTCTTAACAAAGAAAAATCTAACTTTTCAATTATACTATTTTTAGAACTTAAAGTCTTCAACGATACTATTTTATGAAATTATATTATTATTCTTCTAACGTCGGTTTCCACAATTGCTATAAGAATATTACAAACCGAAAAGAAAAGATATGAATATTTAAACCAACAATATAAGAACTAGGCTTTAATATTTAATCTTTATACTAAACTTCAATAATAATTATTATATTCTTCAATTATACTCTAATTTAGACAAACTGAATAAATAAAGCTGAACAAAAGAAAAAGAATGGCAAATCAATCATACGGATAAAATATTACACATTAAATGAAGAGATATACTCTTGCTTTGTTCTTATTTGATAAAATAAGTGCCAAGAACGTGCAGGAGGACATCTCTTTTCTTGCACGAAAGGCATGGTATCAACCTCATAAGATGTGTTGCATAAATGTTGATTGATCAAATGTGAAATGAATATTAAAGCTTGATTCGAAAGTATTCTCCCGCTCAAAGCTTTCTGATTCTGCATACCATTGTATTTTCTAATTTTTATAGAAGTTTTTTCCAATGGTAATCTTTAGAGATATTAATTTTATTTTGAAAATAGTATTAGTTAGGTAGCATGTGACAAATTCATAAATTGGTAGGTATTACTAAATAATAAATATTTTTATTTTAAGATGAAATGATACATGTTTTTCTTTTCAATTTATTAACTATATTCCTTAATGCTATCATTTGTATTTTTCTTCTATAAATTATCAATTTTGATTTTTGTAAATCAATTTTTAATCTTGTGAAATCGACTCATTTAATTTAAATTATGATTATTGAAAGTATTTCACTAATTTTTTTGAATTTTTATATTTATGACTGTAGGGGCGATTTTTTAAAAAAAAAACTTTAAACCATATTTTTGTGAGCTTTTGGATATTTGAAAAATCTTATGTCGGATTTTTGGTACAGTTTAGATAATGAATTATTAATTTCTTTGAAGGAATAACCTTTCTCGTAAATTGTATTTTTGTAAATAGGTGCTCTCACATAAAATTTTCCCCTTAGATTTCATTTTCAAATGAAAACGTTTAATGATTTTATCAATGATTTCATTTTATAGATTTATTATCAGTTTTGACTTCATATTAAAGTTATTTTTATCAATGTTTATTAATTATTTTATAAATTCATTCACGACTATAGTTTTATTAAACTAATATGATTTCAATTACCAATTAAAGTTATGTTCCACTGTCAGGCATTTGTTAGGTTTAATATTTTATTGTTGTTTATATTGATGACTTTGTCTGCAACTTTATCTTAAAATCATATACATTGCTAAACGAATACAACTCATCTTCAGTTATAATTTTTTGTAATGATAAAAATAATAGCATGTCCAACACTTATAATACAAAAGACCTGCGCCATCTTTACTATATGAAATTCTAAATTTGGTAACCTTATCAGTACAATGATGTGGTACACCTTGTTGCATATTTGATTTTGAGGAAATTTAAGATTAGGATGTTGGCCATTTTTTTTCAAGAAAATGAAGCAGACATCTCATGGTTAATAGAGGTATCATTTTTATAGGAAAAATATAAGTTGTTGATAAAAATAGAAATTAATGATGTAAGAGTATTATGAAAATCTCTATCTACAATGATCCACTAGGGAAGAAATAGCTGTAGATTGCATTTAAAGAGTTTTTATTTATTCAAAATTCAAAATGGAATTTAATTAAGCCAAATAGACTTAAATTAAATACTTTGACATATTAATTCATTCTTTTAAATATCAAATGCTAATATTTTATAAATGTTATTAAGAAATTAATTAATTAAAATAAAAAAATATGATAATATGTGTAAAAATAATAAATAAAAATCAATAACATTATAATTTATTTATTTAAATAAAATATAAAAAAATTAGTGATAATAACAAATTTAAACAAATTGAATCTTATGAATAAATGAATCCTATGTAGGTCTGATCATTTTTTTAAAAAATAAATAATTAACATAAATATACTAATATATTTATATTTTATATAACTTAATAAATAAAAGATAAATATTTTTTAAAATAATTACTTTAACTTTTTAAATAATATTTTAATACATTGGGCATAAAATGATTTATAGATTAACAAATTGCCTATAAAGTAAATAATATAAATCAAATTGAAAAGATAAATTATGAGTCTTAAATAACATCACCATAAAAATTACTAATATATATACACACAGATATAATATATGAGTTGGACTTGTCAAGTCTTGGTCTAAAATTAATAGGCTATTTGGATATGTTTAGATAAATAAAAACCAAGTGCGATTTGGATCATTATGATATAAAATTATAAACCTAGACTTATTAAAAATAAGACAAATTTCACCAATTTAAATCAAATACAAAACGTCCCTACCTGGGTGCTTCCCATCACCGCTCGTGCTACAAAACAATACAACATTACTAATGTTAAGAAAGTTGTTGAAAGAAAATGGAATAGAATTGAATAATCAAGCACACATACAATAAAATATAAACTAAAATGGAACGTTGAGATCTGGGATCGGCAATTTCTGGCCATTTTAGTATATTACTATCATATACGGTGTAAGTATTTGCTTAATTATTAATCAATATAATTTAAGTTTTACTTATTTATAGAGAATCCTATATAAGTAAAAAATATTGTATTTATCAAAGTAATGTGACGTAGATATAGATCTGAAAATAATAAATGTATTATGTATATCAATTGATGAAGAATTTAAAGTAATTTTAAATATCGGTTTAATCTTTAATAAAGATGATCATACTAGTAAACTCATATTTAATGGAGTATTTTGTTTTTAACTATAGCTTTTTAACCCTAATTATTTTTAAACTATATTGATTTTATATTTTAAATATAATATAATATTAAATGATAACATCTAATAACTTATAGTAACAATTAATAGCCAATAACTTCATATTTTTATTTGTTTATTATTATATAAACAAAGCCCAAGCCCAACTACTGCTACTAGGTACTGTTTGAATGGCTCTGCGTAAAAGTATGCGGTCGGTCCCGATCGATCGATGGAGAGAGATGTGACGCTGGCTACATACCACTGTACTGTGTGCGTATATACTGTCGTGCTTCTCCCACACCACAAAGTCCGCACACCACAACCGCTTGTACCTCTTCTTTGGGGCCGAGACCGACGCGCGCTCTCTCGGATGGACACCCGGCGGGAAGGATCGATCTCAACGAACTAGAAAGAGAAGAAAATACTCGATCGAAACGATCCAGAGGGCATTAACTCTACGGACTAATGACGACGATAATATGATCACAGTTCAGCACATAAAGCATCCATTCTGAATTCAATGACCCGTCGGCGAATTTCTCTTCCCCCCCTACCGCCATGCACCGCCGCTTTGCATGCGATCACGTGATTTATTAAACGTTCGTTTATAACTCGTCAGGGGTATAGGTCGGCCCTAAGGTTGTCAAAATCATGATCCATTCTACAGCCCTAGCTAAAACTGTAAGGTGCTATAAACAGGCGCTAATTGAAAAAAATGGGACAGAATCGTATAAAATCCTGGACATTCCCGCACTGCATGTGTAGAATTAATGTTAACAACATCGTATAGAATCCCCTGCAAACTTATTTTTATTGATTTCTACTAATAGATTGTATTTGTTGACTTTAATACGGTGTAATATCACTTTTAATATAATTATTTATATCAATATACCATTATTCCGATCATTCTGTCCTAATAACTTCCTGAAAATTTGCAAAAATTAAATTATATATATATAATCTTCTACTTAATTGTTATTCGGTGGGCTCCCTAAATACACCATTTTCACCTGTGCCCCAGTTGAGAGAGAGGGATGAAAAATTTAAATAAAAATGAACTAAGGGTACAAATAATTATCATTATTACTATTTTGAGAAAAGAAAGAAATAAATGAATGATAGGATGGTGAACAATCGACGACCGAGTAAATCGAAAGAATCTATCCTTTTCGCGCCTTAACAGTGCCAAGCCGCTCGTCCATAAAATAAAATAAAATAAAATAAAACAAAAAAGAGGAAAGACCCTGTTTCCCAGTCCCACCCAGACCCAGCCATAATCTATATAAGCACCACCCGCTTCGCATAGTCTTGCAGTCAAAGAACCTGTGTCATTTTTTGTTTCAAAAAAGGGGTTCATTGATAATAATAATAATAATAAAACACGGACACACACAAACAAATTCATCGCCGGCCAGCCATCTATAAAAGCTGAATTCCGTTTCGCCATTGCCTCCTACCTACTTAAAATTAGAGCTTCATTTCCAAACCAACCTCTCCCGTCCCCGATCGACCTTTTCCATTCTGCTTACCATTTTTTCGTCATTGAAATAAAACACGCACGAAAGAAAGACCCCGTTCCATTTCATTGCCTGCCACCCAGCCATCCATCATCTTTAAAAGCTCTGAGATTGGACGCCCGAGTTCCGCCATCGCTTCCTCCTTGACTATATTGATTGAAGCTTTACTTTTCCAAACCGACCTCCCCTGCCTCCGGCTCAACCGTTTTGATTCTACTTACCATTTCCTCGTCTTTATACTTTCCCCGTCACTCTTCTTAACTACCCATCCACCCTTTGATTATTTAAACCTTGGTTAGCTCATCCGATCAAGAACAAACGAAAATATGGCTGACGCTTTTCCATCTGCTATTTTGGACTCCGTCCTGAAGCAATCACGGTCTCCCATTTTCCGGAACAAGTGCTACCTGAATCTTCACATCCCACTCCAAGAACTCCAATCAAAGCTGGAACTGATCAAAGATGTCATTAATGAAGCCGAGCTTATGGCGGTCATGTTCCCAAAATACTGCCGCGAGTGGGTTTGCGAGCTCCAGCGTGTGTTGTATGAAGCAGATGACTTGTTTGATGAGGCTTCTATACGTTCAACGTCTGGGTCCGGTATGGTCGAAAATGTGGTCTCCTACCTTCACAACCGATTATTTGATTTGACTCTAGCTCCTAAGATGAAGGACATCAATAGCAAGCTAGGCGTCATTATTGATAAGTGCTGCCGGTGTAACTTGATAGTAGCAGGAGAGCCTGGTGGACCAGTCGCGAGGAAAGGGATTCTACGCTATCATCCCGACTTCGTGGAGGATGACGAATTCCAAATAATCGGAAGAGAAGATGACAAGGAAAATGTCAAGAAAATGTTGTTCGAAAAAGATCCTTCCAAAAATTATATTTCTATCGGGGGAGAGGCAGGAGTGGGGAAAACAACGCTCTGTCGAGCTGTATACCTTGATGAGGATGTTAAAAGTCATTTTGAGATTCGTCTGTGGGTTGATTTCGGAGGTGTTGGTGGATTTTCTTCCATAAATTATTGGAAGAAAATAATAACGACACTCAAACTCACTGAAGAGGCTCATCTAGATCCGGGGATAGAGGAGGATCAATTGGAAGGCATATTTGCTACATTCATCGCAAAGAGGAAAACTTTGCTTGTTTTCGATAACGCTACAATTGATGATAATTTTCCACTTATTTGGTTCGATCTTCGACGTTACACAGATTATTGGCACAAAGAGAGTAAGATCTTAGTCCCTCAAGCCAAGGAATCCGAGACACCCATGAACTTACGTTTTCCTTTTAGGATGCCCAGGATGCCCTTTCCCACCCGGGAAGAAAGTGTAAGCTACAACATAGATGCATACGGGATGGGCATGACGGTACCGTTAAGCTACAAATTAAGGGGCCTATCCGAAGAGCATTCTCGGTCTATATTTGAAAGAAGTGCATTTGGAGGGAATGCATCTGTCACCCAACGTGATTTGATGATATCTCTTGGGAAGCGAATTTTAGCAAGGTGCCGCGGAAATCCAGCTGTTCTCAAGGGTGTTGGCACTCTATTGTGTGGAAAGGATAATATGAAGTACATGTGGGAGTATTTTGCTCATGAGTTTGATTTCGACGGCCAATATCTTAATTATAATAAATTTTCTCATGTACGCCGGAATTTCCCAAACTGGAATCACTACCTTGGTTACTTGTCCTTATTCGAAGATGCCGAGTTCATGTATGAGGACCTGATGCATCAATTTGCGGCTAACGGATTTGAATTTTCAGATTTAGCGAATGTACGCGCACGGTCTTATCGTATTCTTTCAACGCACGGTTGGGATAAGAATCGGTTTGAAAAGAATAAGTGCAAAATTTACCCGGGATCAAAAGAATTAGTTTCATTGTTTGCCCGTGCAGAAAGCACCAAGCTAGGATCGACGAATTATGTTATTCCTAAATTTACTCGACACGTTTCTTTTTCATCATCTGCTGTTGGACGACAGAAAGGAATGGTACCAGATAGTTTGCTCGAGGATATGATACATAGGCGAACTCTTCTTTTCTTTGGAGAGTCATTCCCTACGGTCATACGTGCACAAACACTAGATTTGTTATTCTCTCGTCTCCGATATTTAAGGGTGTTATCTCTACAAGACCTGAGGCTTCGGAAGATACCAAGATCCATAGGTAAGTTGATCCATCTAAAGTATCTCAATCTATCCGCAAACAGTTTCCGAGAGCTCCCTGTATCAGTATGTTCGTTGAAAAATTTGTGGACGCTGAAGCTGATCCATTGTAGCGAGCTCAAGTGGTTTCCTGGACAAATCACAAACTTTCGTCAGCTCAAACACTTGGAGATCAATATGTGTCTTGACTTGATTTATATGCCACGAACAATAGCAAAATTGACTACTCTTGAAAGATTGGATCGGTTCGTAGTGAGTTCAAGTGAAGGTGGCCTAAGGTACTTAGAATATCTGGACAGGTTAAAGGGAAACCTGTCCATCGAGCTTCCTCGAAGATGGAAAGATTCCAAGGAGGACGCTAAGCGGGCAAATTTAAAGAGAAAGGAAGGACTTACTTCACTGGAATTCAAATGGTATGGTGCAAACCAAAGTGACAGCGATGATCATGATGTGCTAAAACGGCTCAAACCTTGTCCTGGCATAGAAAATCTATTCGTTAGTAATTTTGGAGGGACAGACTTTCCAAGGTGGTTCACATCTTTAGAGTGTCTTAATGAAATTACTTTATCTCGATGTGCAAATTGCAGTTTCTTGCCTCCGTTTGGAAGGTTGCCTCAACTAAAACGCCTCACTCTTGTCTCTATGAGTTTAGAGTATCTGGAAGAGAAAAACAACTATAATAATTTCAAGCCCTTCCCGTCACTCGTAGAACTCAGGATCGGTTGTATGCCCAATTTGAAGGCGTGGTGGTCAAGGCATCGGGGTGTCATGCGAATAATTAAACAGATCCAATTTGTGGATATATGGCGGTGTCCTTCTCTCATGTGGGCGCCTCCTTTCTCCGCTATTGATGAATTGATGTTACAAGATTATCTAGTGGAGGCGACACAATCGATTGGAGGAGCTGAAATGTTTTCGAGCATCCAAGGTATGGTTTTGCCGTCCAGTCAGCTCGTAGTTATATTTCCACAGAAATTGAGAATAAAAGATTGCAACCAGTATCAAATGCTTTCGACAAATTGTTAGAATTAAAACCAGAGAGTACAGATGTGAAAGTAAGTCTCTTAACTTCCTTCGTATACTGAGAAGAGAATGCTGAAGAAGTTTCAGTAATATTTCTTAAAGATTCAAGAATAATTGTGTTATCTCAAGAAGAAAGAAAAACTAATAGAAAACCTGAGAAGAGAGGAATACGAAAAACAGGAATGAGGACTTGTATTATTATTACCCGAGATATATTCTCACATTTAATATTCTATACCTCTTAACAGGTATATACTACTGCACTCGTAAGTCTAAGCTAACTGCTAGCTAATGGACTTGAGTTAATGGGCTGAATAACTTAAGCCCAAAAAACCAAACCAGCTTTATACACTAATTACATGCAGTTAAAACTAAGTAATATAATACATGATAATAGCTGATATACTCATAAGTGAAGTCAATATTCTCCTACAATTCTCCACCTTTGACTACACTTCTTGACATCTTAAGATCTGCAAACCATGATAAAACTTAGGTCCAGGCAATGGTTTAGTCAACAAATCAGCTCCATTGTCTTCAGTCTTGACCTTTTCAATCTTGATCTTTCTCCCAGCTATTATCTCCCTTATGAAGTGCAACCTAACATTGAAATGTTTGGTTCTCTCATGGTATACAGGATTTTTACTCAAATATATAGTACTTTGATTATCACACCAGATTGTAACTGAGTTACAAAGTACCCCTAACTCTTCGATTAATCCTTTCAGCCATAATGCTTCTTTAACAGCCTCTGTACAAGCTATATATTCAGCTTCTGTTGTTGATAAAGCTACAACCTTCTGCAAGGTTGCTTTCCAGCTTATTGTACACCTTC
The DNA here is from genome assembly GCA_030549775.1 of Tamarix chinensis. Taxonomy (NCBI): domain Eukaryota; kingdom Viridiplantae; phylum Streptophyta; class Magnoliopsida; order Caryophyllales; family Tamaricaceae; genus Tamarix; species Tamarix chinensis. The sequence goes on along the minus strand of CM060176.1, from coordinate 21,830,521 downwards.
CTAGCTGAAACACATATGCTGACCTTGACCTCCTTGTATCCTCATCTCCAGCAAAATCAGAGTCTGTGAATCCCTGCAGATGAAGTGATTCCATCCCTTCAAATACAAGTCCTACATTGGTTGATCCTTTCAAGTATCTTAGCAACCATTTTACTGCCTTCCAATGTTCAAGACCTGGATTGCTCATAAACCGACTTACAAGGCTAACACCATAGGACAAATCAGGTCTGGTACATATCATCATATACATGAGACTACCAACAATATTCGTATAAGGAACACCTATCATATATTGTCTCTCTTCATCTGTTTGAGGACACTGCTGTTGAGAGAGTTTGAAATGAGATGCAACTGGAGTTGTTACTGGTTTTGCATCCTTCATTCCAAATTTTTCCAACACTTTATGAACATATCGTTGCTGTGACAAAACAAGTCTTTTATGAAGTCTGTCCCTTCTTATTGAGATCCCCAAAATCTTTCTTGCACTTCCCAAGTCTTTCATATCAAATTCCTGTCTTAACAGTCTCTTGACTTTATTTATTTCAGTTCCACTAGCACTTGCAATAAGAATATCATCCACATATAGCAGCAAATATATCAGATCTAATCCTTCTTGATGTTTCACATAAACACAAGAATCAAACTTGGACCTTTTAAAACCAATCATCTTAACAACTTGATCAAATCTGGAATTCCATTCTCGAGGTGATTGTTTCAGACCATATAAAGATCTTTTCAGCAAACAAACCCAATCTTCTTTTCCTTCTTGAATAAAACCTGGAGGCTGAGTCATATACACTCTCTCCTTTAATTTACCATGAAGAAAAGCAGTTTTTACATCCATTTGCTCAAGCTCTAAGTCTTTAGCTGCTACTACTGCTAGTAAAGCTCTAATTGAAGTGTGCTTTACTACTGGAGAAAACACTTCATTATAGTCAATTCCCTCTCTTTGAGAAAATCCCTTTGCAACCAACCGAGCCTTAAATTTCAATGGATCAGTTTGTGCAGCACCTTCTTTCAACTTATACACCCATTTACATCCCACTGGTTTCTGATGTTTGGGTCGTGGAACAAGTTCCCAGGTGCTATTTTTCATTAGAGAGTTCATTTCATCTTTCATAGCATCCATCCATTCCCTGCTATGTTGACTGCTCACTACTTGCCTATAGTTGAATGGTTCATCTTCAACAAAACATGCTGCATTCAAAGCAAAAGCCACTGTCTCTGCATGACCAAATCTTTGGGGTGGCCTTATATGTCTTCTTTCTCTATCCCTTGCTAATTGATACTAGTTAAGATTATCAGGTTGACCCCTATCTTCTTCAGAATCACTCCATTCTTCTGAATTCACTGGTTCCTTTCTATCAAGCTCCACCTCAAGCCTCAAACTCTCTATTAAATCAGAGGAGTCTTCTCTTGTACTTGAGCCAACAACATCTTTATAAAATGTTCCTTCTCTAAACTTCACATCCCTGCTTAAGAAAGTTTTTGAACCCTTTGAGTCCAAGGTCATCACCTTATAACCTTTCACCCCATCAGGATATCCTAAGAAGACACATCTTCTTGCTCTTGCATCAAGCTTTCCTTCTTTGATATGAGCATAACATACAGAGCCAAACACTCTGAGTTTACTATAGTCTGCAGCCACTCCACTCCACCTTTCCACTGGAGTATCAAAATTAATTGCAGAAGAAGGGCTTCGATTTATTAAATGACAAGCAACCTTCGCAGCTTCTGCCCAAAACATCTTGGGTAAACCTGAAGTGATCAACATACACCTCACTTTATCCATAATTGTTCTGTTCATCCTCTCAACTAGTCCATTTTGCTGAGGATTGCCAGGCACTATCCAATGCCTCACTATTCCATTCTTCTTACAGAACTGATTAAAGAATTCATTACAGAATTCTAATCCATTATCAGTTCTTAATTTCTTCAGCTTCCTCTCCTTTTGTGTTTCAACCATGCATTTCCATTCTTTGAAAACTTCAAATGCTTGATCTTTAGTTTTCAGAAAATATATCCAAACAAACCGTGAGAAATCATCTATGAAAGTAAGAAAATACCTTACTCCTCCTTTCGAAGTTACTTTGGCTGGCCCCCACATATCAGCATGCACATAATCAAGCACTGCTTGTGTCTTGCATGTGCTGCTGGTAAACTTGAGCTTACAGGCCTTTCCAAGAGTGCATGTCTCACAGAAATCTATTTCTTTCAACTTCTCATCATCAAGGAAACCTTTCTTGCTGAGTATCTGTAGACCTTTAGCACTCACATGACCCAACCTTAGATGCCATAGCCTTTCAAGAGTAAGTTCAGTCCCTTTTGCATGATTTACTGTCACTAATTTGTTTCCTTCTTCTAAAACATATAGACCATTCACCAGTTTGCCCTTTAAAGCAACCATTGATCCTTGAACTACCTTCAAGATGCCACTTTCTGCCTTGATCATGTATCCTTCTTCATCCAAAGATCCTAAAGAAATCAAATTTCTTTTTAATTCAGGTACATGTCTTACCTTTTTCAGCAGAAACTCACTTCCAGAACTCATCTTGATTAAAACTTGGCCTATTCCAATCACAGGACAAGACTTATTATTACCAAGAAGTACTCGGCCTCCCTGAGTTTTCGAGTACTGCACAAATTTTTCTTTATCAGGGCACATATGAAATGTGCATCCAGAGTCTAACACCCATACATGATCAACTACATTTGAAGACACCATTAACACCTCTGAACTTTCATATCCATCAGAGATTATCTCAGCATCACCTTGATCAAATGGTTTCCTCTGTTCCTTTTTATGCTGTCCACTCTTCTTTCTCTCAGGGCAGTCTTTCCTCAAATGGCCAACCTTATGACAGTGGAAACATTTCCAGGTCATTCTTGATCCATTATTTGACTGGGATCTTCCTTTCTTTCCACCTTTCTTGTCTCTTTTCTCAGTTCTTCCTCTAATAGTTAGACTTTCAGCTGCATTATCTTCCTTATAAGCCTGCTGCTTCTTCATTTCTTTAGATGTCAAGGCTGCTATTACTGATTCAAGATTCAATTTTTCTTGACTGAACATTATTGTATCAACAAAATTCTCATATTTCTCTGAAGGTAAAGAATTCAGCAAGATAATAGCCCTGTCTTCATCTTCAATTTTTACTTCTACATTTTCAAGATCCAAGATCACCTTATTAAAGTCATCAAGATGATCTTCCAGAGTTTTACCTTCTTGCATCTTGAAAGAGTATAACCTCTGCTTGAGGATAACTCTTTTTTATAGTGACTTCGTGAGATAGAGTTTTTCTAGTCTTTCCCACAAACTCCTTGCAGTCTGTTCTTTAGACACTTCTCTCAGCACTTTGTCTCCAAGACTTAGAATGATAGTGCTGTGTGCCTTATCCAGAATTTCCATCTTCTCTCTGTGGTCTAATGTTGCCGGCATTTGGTCTTCTTCCAGGAGGGCTAACTGCAAGCCTTGTTGCACCAAAAGTGCCCTTACCTTCAGCCTCCATAGCCCGAAGTCCCCTTTTCCATCAAATTTATCTATATCAAACCGTGTAGAGCCCATTTCCTCCCAATTCTAACAAGAAAGCTCTGATACCAGATGTTAGAATTAAAACCAGAGAATACAGATGTGAAAGTAAGTCTCTTAACTTCCTTCGTATACTGAGAAGAGAATGCTGAAGAAGTTTCAGTAATATTTCTTAAAGATTCAAGAATAATTGTGCTATCTCAAGAAGAAAGAAAAACTAATAGAAAACCTGAGAAGAGAGGAATACGAAAAACAGGAATGAGGACTTGTATTATTATTACCCGAGATATATTCTCACATTTAATATTCTATACCTCTTAACAGGTATATACTACTGCACTCGTAAGTCTAAGCTAACTGCTAGCTAATGGACTTGAGTTAATGGGCTGAATAACTTAAGCCCAAAAAACCAAACCAGCTTTATACACTAATTACATGCAGTTAAAACTAAGTAATATAATACATGATAATAGCTGATATACTCATAAGTGAAGTCAATATTCTCCTACACAAATGATGATGAAGGGACGCAAGCACAGGGATCTATCTGTAAGGATCTAGAGATAGCAAATTGTCCCGCAATGGAAAAATTGTCTGCCAGTCTCAGGCGTCTAACAAATTTGACGTCCTTGAGAATATCCAAATGCAGTGAGAAGCTTGATTGCTTACACGATGACACTGAGGATGGAATGCCGTGGAAAGCCCTCCAAGCACTGCGTAATTTAAAAATTGAAGGCTTTGAAAATTTGACAGCACTCCCAAGGGTTCTTCAACAGCTCACTACATTGAAAACGCTTGAAATTAAAGATTGTCCTAGATTGAAGCATTTGTCAAGCACTCTCGAGCATCTAATTGTATTGTGGCAACTAACGCTGTCCAAATGCAGCGAAGAGCTTGATTGCTTATTCATAGAGGCCGATAATGGAAAGCCATGGGAAGTCCTCCAAGGGATGGGTATATTAAGAATCGAAGGCTTTGAAAATTTGACAGCACTCCCGAGGGCTCTTCGACAGCTCACTGCACTCTACGAGCTTAAAATTAAAGATTGTCATAGATTGAAGCATTTATCTAGCACTCTCGATCATCTAATTAAGTTGGACAAGCTAACGCTGTCCAAATGCAGCGAGGAGCTTGATTGCTTATTCGTAGAGGCCGATAATGGAATGCCATGGAAAGCTTTCCGAGCGCTGCATTATTTAACAATCGAAGGCTTTGAAAATTTGACAGCACTCCCGAGGGCTCTTCGACACCTCCGTCCGCTCCGCGAATTTAATATTAAGGATTGTAAGCGTTTGGAATGGGGGGCGAATAGCATGCCAAAGACAGAGAAGCTATTCGTCGAATCATGCCCCCTCTTCTCCAGGAGTATAGAAGAATTCAAAGCAGAGCGACCTTGGGCTAGGGTATATGTTGACGGGCGAAAGGTATAGCGCGCGTACATGTTGGCTTATGTAATTGTGCTTATTTATTTATTTATTTTATTTTTATGTAATCAACTGGAGTAATTTATTTGTTGGACTTTAATCTATTGATATGGATTGTGTCGGTGTCACTTTTTTGCAATCAACGTTATGTGATCATGGTGCTGTAAATATGAGCAGGGATTCAAAACCAGTGGAATGGGAATGGGCGAAAGGTATAACGAAACTGCTTTCTTACAGTGCCGCATCGCTGGCTGCCTAAATAAGTAAGTTCGATAGCATAATCTTCAGCGCCGTCCGTAGGGATTGTGTATGCCAGATTCGAAACAGAAGATAACAAAAGAAAAGGGCCGCAGCAGTGGCCAGTCGGAATGAAAGTGTTAAATAATTTGGTTGGACTCGAGACTCTTTTAATCTCGACCAAGAACTTTTCGTGTTTACAATCTAAATTGACCCTTACTTTCAATAAAAAAAAATTTATTAAAAAAATATATAATATGAATTGAATATTATATGGTATAAATTATAATATAGAGTACGAAACAAAATGAGAGGCATCATTGCAATAATAATGATTTTCTATCCCAATTATATGAAATACAGTGTCTGATTGCGTCGGATGCGCCGCACATGCTTATGCTTCCCCACTGTAACCCTCTATTCTTTGCCTCTCCATCCATGTTGAGTTGATGACCACTACTTCCTCGTCCACAAGTTGCTGTTACGGAAGGGTTGTCTCGTATATTTTTATCCAATATCTATATATTTGGTCAATCTATTTACCGAACTTATATGGGCCGATTTTGACAAATATACTCTTAATATATGATGTCACAAACTCACCCATAAGAATATTTTCTAATTTCATCTTCCACCATCCTACTATAGTAAAGGGTTTTCCTCCCAATCAACTAATATTACATCAAACACTTAATAGAGTGAATAAAACTATCCTATATGGTCCGGTTCTGGTAAAAAAAATATATATATAAAAGCGAAGCATATGTAGAGGAAGAAAAAAATAATGGAAACAGAAAACCGCAAAACGATACATTGGTACAGGTGAACCTTCAATACATTTATAAAATATTTTGTTATGAAGTTCTTAATCTTTCTTAAAACCTTAAATATCTGTGATATTTTCAAATCACTTTTGGCTATCAAGCCTCTCTAAGACTTTTCTTACAATTTTGAATATTGTGACTTATATTCACTTTTGATTCATTATAAGATGAAACTTTTCATGGTCCTATTTTCCACTTCGAACAAGTTTGAAAATTACAAAATTCGATGCAAGGCAATTGATGTCTGAAGATGGTTTAATCAATTTCGTTCCCATTCAATTTTTTAAGGAGACACTTCAATACATATTTTGCATAGCACTTTTCCACTCATTTTTGTCCGTTAGACCTCTCCTCGTCCAAGCCTCATAGTGTTCTAAATTCTAATTCTCCAGTAGGTTGTCCGAAAGTTGTATCGTGAATTGCTACATGAATTACTACAAACTAAACTCGTAAGGACAGCCTATATTATGCTCAAGTATAGTTTAAGGACTTGAATTTTCATGTTTTAAAGGTTTAAGGATCTAAATTTTGTTTTCCTTGATTTAAAAACCTCTATAAGTATTTCGATCAATATTTTAATTAAATATATTTGTTATATGTAAAATATGGCAGAAAAATACTCTAACAATACAAGATAACTCAATGCTACTTATATATAGTGTTTTTTTCCCTATCTCACATACAAGGAATATAGTAAACAATTACACATTGATATGTATTACCAGATTAATTTTATTATTTTAATTTATATAGTACCTAACAAAAATTAACTTAAATTAATATAAGACATAATACATGTGCAACTAATATTCTATATAACTCACACAATACACCAAATTCATTTCCCAAGTTACTACATGTTATTCTATCATATTTAATTTTTCTTAGCTTTCATTAGTCAATAAAAATAAATTACTGAAAAATAAGTATACATTTAAGGTAATGAGAAAAATGATTGCCGATAAAGTTCAGATGAAAATTTTAAATGTGAATGATAAAATTCGATACCCCAAAAGTAGCAATAATGGTCGTTGACAAATTATATTGACGTAGCTTAGTTATTCATTCGATGATAGTTTCTTTGTATATAAATTTGAGAACCTTAGTCTCACTAACTATGAAAATTTATTAGTTTATCAACTTACAATATATTTTAATGATAAAATTTAAATGTAATAATGAAAAAAAGAATTTGGGTATCTATAAATTTAAGATAAAAAAAATACTATTGTAAAATTTAAATAATGTAACATCAATATGTGGCAATTACGTGGATGCATTAACTAAAAAACTATATGATAAATTTGATTGTCAATATATATATATATATATATATATATATATATATATATATAAACACCTAGTTTTAATTAAAACAAAATAAATCAATACACCAATTTCTATTAAGTGTGATTGTCTCTTTGTGTTTGATTTAAATGAGACAACAAGAAATGTGTTAATTTATTATTTAAGACATTTTAATGCATCTCTACTATATATTACGTATAATAATTTATTTGATCAAAATAATAACTAAAATAATCATAGAGATATTTAAATTACCAAAAATAATGTTCAAGCTCTAAAACAATTAAAATAAAAATGTTTGGGTCCTTGTAATATACTTTTGTGGCACATAATAAGTTGATGTCTAATTAAAGCTTGTAGGTTTGTTGATAACCGAAATATTTTTTTTATTTTTTATTTTTTGTATTTTATAAATTTAGTTGACAAGCAAGATGTCTTATAATGCCAGTAATCTATTGCCATAACATACCTCATGTATTTTTTATTTTATTAGTTGGAAGACAAGGGTCAAGAGAGGACCTTTTATAACCTTCATCATCCTTATTCAGAACACTAAATCATTATTGATTGTCTGACATATACATCTTTCTACCTACCTTCAGTCATAGTTAGAAAAATGTACTAGTTACAATTTAATGATTGATTCTATAAGTTGACCCCTGACAACTTATATACTACCATGCTAATGAGTAAGAAATCCCTTACATTAAATGATTTTCTAACCACTACCTAGTATCCTATCTTCACTCATATTTTCTTACTTAGTCTCGACCCACGTTTCCTTCCCAAACTAACTAATTCCATAAGTTGTTAGAACCATTGCTCTTTACTAATGGACAGACATGCCCTCATCCTATCGCCCCTAGAAGTTGCCCTTAGTTTATGCCTCTAGCAATCACTCATTGGCCAAAACCCTTATCTTATGCCTTTGGATGATCTTATTGGCTTATATCTTTGGTTTATGGACCTTTATTCTTTATAATAGATGACACGCCTTGCTATTTCCCTTTGTTGATGGCTTATTTGTTATTTTTGCACTGATCGATGGCCTTAGGTCTCTACCCTTTGATTCCTATTGAGGAACTCAAACAATTCTCCCTTTTCTAGGATATGGGAAAAAAAATTTCCTCTTTATTTGAGAGGAATTGTGCACCCTACTTAACCTACTTTTAGTACAACATAAGTCATGCTTACTTTTGGGCAATGACTTTGTAAGCATGTCTAACTTATTATCATTTCTATAGAATTTATCTTGATATTTTTTTCTCCTTGAGCACATCTCTTATCAAGTGATACCTAACTTGGATATGCTTGGATCTTGAGTGGAAATTGGCATTCTTGCTAACATGAATGACACTTTGTAAATCATTGAATAATATAAACTTATCCTATCTTAAGCCAATCTCCTACAAATATATTCATGCATAGAATTTCCTTGCACCCCTTAGTAATGGATCAATCCCAACTACCACAAGACAACTCCCCCACATAAATAAAATAGGAATCATGATCCACATCTTCAACCATATTTAATTCGGTGTAGCACACCAAAACTAGCTTAGCCTTGCTAAAAAAAATGTCTCATCTTAGACTTCCCTTATAGAAACCTTGATATACATTTCACTGCCTCCTAATAATCCTTATCGGGGTTGGATATGAACTAACCGACCATGCTAATGGCAAATGCAATGGCTGCCCTTGTACACACCATTGCATATATCAAACTTTGAATGGCTGATGCATATGGAATCTGACTCATATTCTTCCTTCCATCTTCATCCATAAAAAATGATGCCTTGCTTAGCTTGAATTGGGGAGAAAAGGGAAACCTGATTATCTTTGTTTGTTCCATATTGCATCTCTTGAGAATCTTCTCTATATACTCATCTTGAGATAATCATAACTTGCCCTATTCTTAGTCACGCATGATGTGTATGCCCAAAATATATTTAGCATGGACTAAGTCTATCATTTTGAAAGTCTTAGCTAAATCTTCTTTTAGATTTGAATTCTTCTATTGATACTCGCCAACTATTAATATGTCATCAATGTACAAAAGTAGAAGGATGAAATTACTGGGCTTGAATCTTTGCATGAACACATAGTGGTTTGTTGACATCTTCTTATACCCTTATCTAGCCATACATGACTCAAAATTTATGTACCATTGCCTCAATATATGTTTCATCCCATACATGCTCTTTACTATCTTACACAAAACCCTTATTTTCCTTGACCTCAAACCCCTCCAACTGTTCCATGTATACATCCTCCTTAAGGTCTCAGTGTAGGAAATTTGTCGTGATGTTAGGTTACTCCACCTCTAAATCTAGAGCAACAAGTGGTCCTAAAATCACATGGATAGATATCATCTTTACCACCAAAGATAAAATTTTATCATAGTCAACCCATTGTCTTTGGCTAAATTCATTGACCATCAACCTTGCCTTGTGCCTTGGCTTATTTTGCCCCTTCTCATACTTAATCTTCAAATCCCACTTATTCTTCAATACCTTTCTCCCCCTCAACTGTCTATAAGCTTGTAAGTATTTTTATTTTTAAGGGAACTCATCTCTTCCTTCATTGCAAACAACCTCTTCTTGTGGGCATTACCATGGGCCTCATCATAGCATAGAGGCTCTCCCCCTTTTGAGAGTAACACATATTCATTGCAGAGTACTTGCTCAGTTTTCTTGGTCTTCTTGTGGATCTTCAAACTTCCCATGGAGCTTTAGGTGTGCCAAACTCTCAAGGTTAGACTAGCTTAAGCTCATGATATTCACTTTCTATTACCTCGACTTAGTACCTTGGCATCTCCTCGTTGGATTTAGAATGTGCCGTGGTCCCCCTTAGATAAGCTTTTTTCATCGATCCTTGTAACTCAAAATCATCATTAGATTCCACAATATCATCAACATAAGTCTCCAATCTCCCATCTTCCATGAATTCTTTGAGAATTTGGTCCTAAAAAAATATGACATCTCTACTTTAGATGACCTTCTTGGCTATTGTGTTGTATAGCTTGCAGCCAAACTTCTCTTCACCATATTCGGTGAACACACACTAACAAAAAATATCTTCTAGCTTTATCTTTTCATTTATTAGTATGTAGGCAAACGCCCGACAACCAAACACTCTCCAATGGTTGTAGCTCATGTCTCTTCTAAGCCATATATATGGGCCACATCGCCATCAAGAGGGTTTGATGGAGATAAGTTGATGAGGTGATATATCATTTGTAAACCTTCCAACCCAGAATGATCTTAGAATCTTGTTATGTGGGAGTAAAACTTACCCTCTCTATCAATGTGTAGCTCATTCGTTACTCCACCCCATTATACAAAGGGTTTTTTGGAAATAGTATGCTTATATTGGATTCCATGAACCTTATAGTATTCATCAAATGAACCAAGATATTCACCACCATTGTTCATCTAAATACTTCAACTTCCTCCTAGTCTTATTGATGTGTATCCAACTAATTTTACTTATTATTTGAGTAGTTTTCCAATTATTTGTGATATATTGACTATATTTCACTATTTTTCCTTTCTTGTGGTTGATTAGGAAAAATAAGGAAGCTGACATAGCTGATGATTGCAATTCTTGGAAAATGATGTAGCTGATGATTGTGATGATAGCATATAATATGTATTTCCATATAATGCAATCGCTAGACCTAAGAGCTAGTGGATTTAATTATTAGCCTACATGGGTAGCTATCCGAATCACATTAGGTTAGCTGAAATGTTTCCTATACAACCCCTTAACCTCTATAATTTGTAATATATTGTAGCTTATGGGAGCTTAGGATAAATTATAACATTTAACATTTATTCTTTTATTACTTATAGTTGGGACATTTATGTTGTTTAGTATGTTGGACTAGATCCATATACCTGTATCATTTTGTAGGATAAATGGTAATGGGCTTAACTGTTGATAAGCCCATCTCGATTGTCAATAAGGTAAGGTTTTGGGTGCTTATATAAATACCCTCATACACACTATAAATGGCAACTTTCTATTAGCTGATACTATGAATAATACATTATCTCTTTTCTTCTGTCGGAGCTCTCTCTCTCTCTCTCAATGTTGCTCTTGCTCTCACACTTTGGTCTCTTTCACTCTACAAATTTCTTATTTTGAGTATCTCAGACGCTATTTATTTTTCTTTCAATTATGCCTTGAGGTTTTGATCTTCTGTTGAAAATCTTTATCATTAGCTGATCCAGAATGATTTTTTCAATCATATCTTTACTTTGATTTACTGTCATTTTCTTGGTTTTTTCCGATAAGTTTATTCTAGAAATCCACCTTAGAGTATGTCCCTCATGCTCTACTTTGGCATGAAAAGCCTTAAAGTTGATCAAAACCTGATCCCTAGTATTCATTATATATACCCAAAGCTTCATGGAGAAATCATCGATGAATGTCGCAAAATACGATGATCCACCTAATGATTTCACCTTCATTGGACCACATACATCCATGAAGACCCAATCAAATTTTCCTATTGGCCTTATATCAACAACTTTGGCAAAATAGAATCAATTATGCTTATCCATAACTCAGTGAGTGGATCAACCAACTTTTCCCCCTTAGACCTCTGGTTAAGTCGTTAAGAGCCTCCATTACTCAGAGTCATTACTCCTTTCTCACTCATATAGAAATTCTATAATATCATATATCATAAGAGTGTTCTACATAGTTTGTCTCAGCCAATGGACATACCTTTGCCTAAGTCTAATATAGTGAGAAACACTTTCTCCTACTAGCCACTACCATGTACTCCTTTGTCAACTTTCACAGAGCACTCCTAAACCACTTATGTATCCCTCATCATCAAGATTCCCATCCAAGATAAGGCTCATCCTTAATTTTAGAACATGTTCGACTTCCTTGAGTTGCAAAGTACAACCCAAGCTTGTATCTAGTCATATGTTCCCCATACAAACTATTTTAGAGACTTCATCATTTTCCATCTACACCTCACCAGAATTTCCTGATGTGTAGAAGGAAAAGTACTTCTTATATAGGGTGATGTGATAATACACACCATTGTGTACTACCTATCGATGTTGATACATGATGTGCTTGTGCGGGCATTCACATTCTCTAAGACCACCATTAGTTCATTATTGGTAATGACTATTGTCACTTCATTTATCTTACCTTTCCTGTTTGTACCCTTCTTCAAATCCCAATAATCATTCTTCTAGTGGCCTAGATTCCCACAATGGAAACATGACTTATCTTTCTTTGAGTTTCTTGACCTACTCTTAGATCTCCCCTTTTGTTTCTTGCCCTTGGCTCTCCTTTAGCCCACTATGAGTGCATTAAAATTTTGTGATGACATTACCTCTTATTATCATCTCTTCCCCAATAAGTAATATATATTTTCACCGATGTCATTGTGAGCTTTTTGCTCGAGGAATAATTGTTGAGAGGCACAAAAAAATGTCTCCTAGCTATCTGATAGAGAACCTAGGACCAACAGGACTTGAAATTCATTCTGAAAACTATATCCACATTCTTTAACTAGATGAATATGTTATGGAACTCACTAAGGTGTGTACTGATGGGATCTCTATCTTCATACCTAAATTTATACAACTTCCTCATAAGTTATACATTGTTTCTAATGGTCTTATTTGCATAAAGAGAGTCTAGCTTAGACCACACTCCCTAGGTTGTGGTTTCTTCCTGAACATGATGAATGATGCTGTCATCCACCTAGTAATGGATATAACCACAAGATCTTATATCGAGCTTCTTCCAATCCCCTTCTTTTACTTCTATGCTCTCAGGTATGACTCTTTTATTTTCAATTGCATCGGCCAACTTTTTCACATAGAGCAAGTATTCCATCTTACTCTTCCAAGTCTTATAATTTTTTATGTTCAACATCACCATGACTAGTTTATTAGTTGCCATAATTGTGAGCCTTTCTCTAATACAAGTTGTTGAGAATACAAAAACTTATTTTGGCTAGGTGGACAATAACCCTATGACCTTTTACACAATTATGATGAAAAAAATATAAGAGTAAATTGCAAGGACAATAATGAAGATATGTTTGAAGAAGAATAAGATAATTTTGTTGAGTATGAATAATGGGCAAAAATATAGAGTCTTGCACACACTTTATAAAGGGTCAAGAGAGGCCCTTCCATATTTTTCATCATCCTTGGTAATGAATCTCAATCATCATTGGTTATCTAACTTTTACATCTTTCTATCTACTATTAGTCATAGTTAGGGAAACATATAAGTTACAACTTAATGATTAACTTTATAAGTTGAACCTTGTCAACTTATATACTAATATGCTAATGAGTACCAAATCCCTTATATTGAGGAATTTTGTGACCAGTCTTTGGCATCCCATCCTCACTCATGTCTTCTTCCTCACTCTTAGCCCACGAGGCCTTCCAAATTGAATAATTTAGTCTTTGAAACCATATCCCTTTACCAGTTGACATACATGCTAGCCTTTGGCCTATCGCCCCTAGCAATCCCCCTTAGCTGGTGCCCCTAGCTTATTCCCTTGGCCAAAGGACCTTAGTTGATGCCTCTAGTAATCTCCCCTTGGTTGATGCCCCTAACTCATGTCCTTGGCTGATGCCATTAGCTTATGTCTTTAGTCGATAGACCTTTGCAGTTAAGCCTAGCTAATAGCCCTTGTTGTTGTGCTTAGCTGATGACCCCTTTGCTATTTGTGCACTAGTCAACGACCCTGGCTATCTGCCCCTTGATTCCTTTTGAGGAACCCCAGCATCCCTAACTATTAATATATATATTTTTATAGTTGACCAAGGCACACATGTTTCTCAAATATGTTCTCTAACAACATCATGAAGAATAAAAGATACAAATTAAATTTCCCTTCTTGTTTAATCTAGATATCAACAACCTAGATGCAATCTTCTCCCTTATTAAGTGACCTCTCACAACACTATCTTATATGTATTTCCTTGCACCATAAATAAAACTAAAAATCTATATTAGTCCATTAATAATAATTTTCTTAATTCTGTAATTTAACAGTGATTGGACCACAATCAAAGCTTTCAAAGTTAAAGAGAGATTTGGCCTTGGCTATTGGTTTTCCTCTATCCAATTATTTTTGCCTTAATGTTATAGTCCATAATTCTTTATTTTGTTTCATAAATCTCCAAGATAAACCCATGAGGTGCCTTTTGTTATACAACTTGACGGATCTTAAACCTAGACCCTTCATCTTTAGACTTAGTTACTTCATCCCACGAAACATGATGCATCCTTTTTTATTTTATTTCCTTTTAGATGATCCTCATAAAAAGGATCTCATTATTTTATTCACTTCAATTATAACTTTCTTAGGTATGCAATCAACTTGCATTGTGTTTGTGTGTGTGTGTATATATATATCGGTAAGTATTCCAAAGTTGTCTTAGCTAATACAAGACATGTAGATAGAGAGAGATAAGTACCTTTCTATGTAGCAATTTTGGATTCCATTTTACTATAAATAAATGGAATTTTATTGTTGAAGCTATGGGGCTAGTTAGATGTGACATAACTTAAATATTTTTCCTAAGTCTTGCATTGATGGGATTCTAAGCTCCTTCGAATATCTGATTTGCTCGCTATTTTTAAAATTGCTATAAAAGAGTAATTTTGACATATAAAGCCTAACACTTTGACCCAATTCATCACGGAAAGATTGTAGGACCCTCATAATTTTAGCAACATTACTATCATTAGCTTTGGAAAATAAAATTATATCGTTAACAAATACTAGATGAGAGAAACCTAATTTCCTTTTTAATATAGGTATTGGGATCTAGTTTCCTTCTTCTACTTATTGGTGGATATTTTCTACCAATGCTTTTACACATTATAAAAAGACAATGAGATAGAGGACTCCTTGTCTTATTCCTTTATAAGGATTAGTACAACACTATTAAATTTACTACTTAAATTTTTTATTTTTCGGAAGTTTTAATTGTAAAAATAATGAAGGTTACCACCATACTTAGCATAAGTCTTGCACCATCAACCATTCTTATACTAAGTGCTGAGGATAAAACATTACGATACATAAATAACATTTACATTGTAGTAAAAAAATTAAATATTTCATTATAAATTACATGTCTTGATAAATATAGAAGGATTAGGCAAATAAATTACAAGATAATAAAAGGAGAAATAGTAAGGGACTTAGAAGTCTAAGGAATATCTAGATCAAAAGACATCGGGATGAACACTAAATATTCCTAACTCTCAACCCTGTACTAGAAGTCATCAAGTCGAACCCTCTAAATACTCCTACAAGGTGAATAGTTCCTATTGAATATGCAGGGGATTGAGAATGGAACCCATTAGTACTACGGTACTAAGTGAACTATTACACAACACTAACATACAATGCCACATGAGGCACACACATATAAAAACTTAGTATAGGTAACATATTTCTTCAAAGGTGGATGAAGATTCGTGTGATTGGAAATGAAGTAGGATCGGTGGTTGTCTAATTTCAGAGAAGGAATGAAGATAATTAAGAAAGAATTTAAAAATAATTCAACAATAACTCAACAAGTACTCAAAGAACTCAACTTTGAATGTCTCCTATTTAATATTACTCAAGTTAGTCTTATAAAGGGTTATTCAATGATAAAGAGAGAATTAACCTAGTGAATTACTGGTATTAGATTTCAATATACTTTACCATCAACATGTTACAAGATTTAACAACACCATATATATATATATGTATAGAATATTGCTAACTAGCATACTAATTTAGCCACATGACACACAAATGGATAAATAGAATATAAAATAGTATTAATAATGTATTTATATCCTATATAATACATGCCTCAACAAATACTATTACAAATAAAGTAAGCTAATTAATACTTGAAAATAACTTACAAGAATCCTAATCAAAACAATGATATTGACTTGAAAGATTGACTAGGTCTTCTTGACTTGTAAAGTTGACTTTTGTGTACAATATCTTCGTTTATAATAACCTATAACACTTGAAAAATCTTAGGTATTTTTACTTCTTAAGTGAATTGATATTCTTCTTACACATATGTTACATACCTGCAAAAATGAATTAAAGTAATATCATCAAGGTTAGTTATAGTATTATTATCAATGACACACAATGTGATCAGTTCCATAAGTATGCCAAATTATTTATCATCTTAAGGATCATCCATGGATGCTCCTGCATCATCCTCCCCAAACTAAGAATAATTTGTTCTCAAATTGACATCACTGAAGTAAGGAGACAAATCAATAACATTAAATTTCCTTGAAACACCACTATATGATTTAGAAAGTTCAAGTTCGTAAGCATTTTCTCTAAATTTTTTAAGAATTTTAAATGGTCCATATGCTCTCAACATTGGTTTATGTTTCCTTACATTTGGAAATATTTCTTTACATAAATGTAACCACACCAAATTACCAAGAGAAATTACCTATTGAGTGAGATGTTTATTAGCATGTTTTTGATATTTTTCATTAGCTCGTTCTATGTTACCCTTTATTTGTTGATGAAGATTTTGGAAGAACTATACTCGTTCCTTAGCCTCATAGCTTTTAAGTTCACCTTTCTTTTAGGGTACCATATTAATTGGTATATAAGAATTTACTCCATACACATTTTTAAATGGACTCAGGTGGGTAGTACTTGAAGGACTTTTATTATAATCAAACTCTATATGAGCTAACTTAATAGCCCAATCTCTATTACTTTTACTTACCAATACTCTTAACAAAGTGCCAAGATTACAGTTAATAACTTCAATTTTTCTATCGGTTTGTGGATGATGTAAAGAACTAAGTAATGACTTGGTGCCTAAAATATGCCACAATATTTTCCAAAAGTAACTAATAAATCCCTATCTAAAATAATACTTTTAGGTTTGCCATGTAGTCTTACAATTTTCTTGAAATACAAATCAACAACATATGTGGCATCATCAGTTTTATTACATGGAATAAAATGAGTCATTTTATAAAGTCTATTTACCATGATGATAATAGAATCTTTACCTCTTTGTTTTCTATGCAACTCTAAGATAAAGTCTATATTAACTCCTTCCCATAGTTGACTAGGCATAGGTAATGGTGTATATAAACCTTTGTGAAAGAAACTTTTACTTTTTTTTTTACATATAACACATCGTTTTACTATAATTTGTACACCCATTATCATGTGTGTCCAATAAAAATTTTCTTGCAATATCTCTAATGTTTTTTAAGTGCCAAAATGGCATGTAATAGCTCCTTAATGTACCTATTTTATAATTAAATCCATTATACTTGATCTTGGTAGACTAATAGGTGGTAGTCTAGGAGGTAAATCATCTAGAAATACATCACTATACTCATTAAGAAAACTAGTAAGTTTAAAATTGATAGAAAATTTCTTCCCAAATTGAGATAATTTAGATACCAAGGCATAACACACACTCTCCTCCTCAATACACTTAATCATTTTCAATTTATGTAATAATAAGCTCTTTTTAACCACAAGTAATTGTACATATTCACATTGAGATTGTTTTAAATTATATTTATTTATATCCTTAAGTACCACATATTCAATAGTTACACCATCATGAGTTGCATTTCTATCATATTATCATGGTCTTCCTAGTAAAATATGAAAATCATCCATAGAAAAAACATCACATAATACCTCATCATGGCAATCACTAATGCGAAAAGTAATTAGAGTTTTTTTTAGTCAATTTAGCTCATTTATCCTTATTAATCCATTATAATAAATATGGTTTAGGGTGTATAGTAGTCACCAATCCTACTTATTTGATCATTTTTTAACTAGTAGCATTATTACACAAACCACTATCTATTATAATCCTACAAAACTTATCACCAATTCTACACTTAGTTTTAAAAATTTTATCCCTTTGTGTACATTGATCATCAAGTTGTATTTGTAATGCTCTTTGAGGTACGAAAAAAGAATTTTCTTCCTCTTGTACATACTTAAGACATTATCATTAGATTCAGTTTCTAGGTCATCATCATCATCAATGCATAGTCCTATATTCTCAATTTCTCTCAAGATAAAAACTCTTGGATTAGGACATTATCTAGCAAAATAACCATATCCTTTACATTTGAAACATTGCATAGTGGACATTTCACTAACTTTAGTTTTACCCTTATCATCATGGTTAGGACTATTCTTTTTATCATTAGTCGAATAGCTATGTGTCTCAAGTTTTAATGAATATGCATTAGAATTAGTTTTGTTAGATGTAGAAGTTGAAGAACATGTCTTATGATAGAATTTAGTAGAATTAGTTTGTCTTTTATATTTTAAGGCCAACTTAGTCAAATCATCAAGAGAATCATATGAAAATATTTCAACTTTATCCCTACTCAAGTTGTTAAGGCCACCATGAGGCTCTATTGTTGGGGGTTATATTTTGGAAGAGATTGTTACCTTCTATTAAAGATATATAAAATGCACTGAGATAGTCTTTTATAAACCTAAAATAAATGACGATGACATTCTAAATAAGGATCTATACTTATTCAACTCAGGAGGATGTCAAGTTGGTGTAGAAAAAATCATTCGCCTTAATGAAATAATTATGGCATAACTCATGGTTATGTTTTGCTCCATTTTGATGACATTATAAAAGATTTTCAGAAGTATTATTGTAGTTGATGAAGTGAATTTTTATATGATGAAATTAAAAAAGTTAACTATTGGTTCCATTATAGAATATTATTGCATCAAAAGCGAGAAGAATATCTAAAAATAGGAATTAGAACAAATCAAACCTTAGAAGCTAAATGGATGTTAGAAGAGTTTCCAAGATGGCTTAAATCTCAAGTAATAGATATTCAAAAGGCTAAATATAAAATAATGGATAAGTCTAATTATATTTTATCTTACTCTTATAGGCACCTAACATTGATTTGAATAGTGAAGAAAGGAATATGAAAATGGACTTAGCTTGTGGATTAAATATACATGTGAGGAATCTTAAAGGCTGTATAATTCATGGATATAAGTTTCACATCGTAGACTATGAAAGAAATAGAAAGACATAAAATTCTGGAGTGATGCTTGAAGAATATAGAGGTTCTTACTATGGAAGACTTATTGATATTTATGAAGCTGAATATTATGGGAATTATAAAGCTATGTTATTTCATTATAGTTGGGTAGATATAACTTTGGTCAAGGGATTAAAGTATGACATAAAGAATTGTCCATGTGTAAATTTTTCCAAACTGATGCACACTGAACATTTGTGAAAAGATGATCCATTTATTTTTTTCACCACAAGCTAAATAAGTTTTTTTTTTTTTTTTTTGCTTTTTTGTTGTTGTAGAATATGATATATAAAAAGGATGGTTAAATGTTGTTAGTCATAAGACACGAGATTTATACAATCTATGGGTGGTTTTTGGATTGGTTAGTGATGACATTGACACATAGCTCTAGGTTTATATATATGATTATACTCTAAGTTTCAATTTTTGTTTCCAATTACTAGTTCTATTTCATTCAAACTACCGATTATTTTAAACTATTAAATCTTTAATTGCTACCAGGTTTATATATTTAATTTAGTAAGTCTATAATTGGTTTGCAGACGAGTGATTTTTTTTTCAGAACATCAAAGCTCAAACATAATTGGTAATTTATGATAATTTCAAAGTTTTTTGTAATATCTCATTTATGTATTTCTATTTTAGCTTATTTTTTATTCTTCTTATCAAGTGGGACTGCATTGTTATTTAAATGATCTATACAACTTATTTTTATCTAATGAATGGTTTCATATGTAATGAGCTTGACAATTTAGATTTGCATCACTATTGTTCTTATTTGCAAGGTGTATGGCTAAAATACCTTTGGAGAAAACTTTTCATTTTTTGTTGCATTATATTAATATATTTTTTTATTTGCTTTATGTACTAAAATTTATTTTCTATTTGTAAATTTTAACACATAAACAAAAATAATGTAGAGAAGCAAGCAAACCACAACAATTTTCATGTCCAGTGACCCCGGTGCAAATGAAATTAATGATGCTTCGAAAATAACTAAAATAGCTTTAAGTAGGGAGGACACTCATTTTGATGACATTGAAGATTCCCAACCACTTTTTAATAGCTCTTAAAAGGCAGTGTGGAGCAATGATATATTCTTTGATAAAGATGATGTCATTAAAATTATAGGTGATATTTATTATTTTTATATCTTATATTGTTGATAACTTTAAATAAATTAGCATATTTTTTTTATATTATTGCATATGCTAATGGAAAAATAAAAAAAGATATATTCATTTAACTCAAGTGTGGTTTTGGGAGAGTGGTATGAAATTTATTGTTAGTTTCAACACATTTAAGAAGCTAATCAAAAAAGAAGGGCATGTTTTGGTATGATTTCTTGGTGAAGTTGCAACGAAGGGTGATCTTTGTCTTATATGTAATATTAATTGGCATAAGGTTCATGGCACCCATAAAGTGGAGATTGTGAAGCTAGTTTGAGTAAGTAAATTAGTGTTAATGGTTCACTGCTTATGTATATCTTTTGAATTATATCTTAACCTAAGCACTCTTCATTTTTAATATTTTTCTTTTTTTAATATAGAAAATCTCATATGCCTAAGGACATGGAGATTGATCATATGATCTTGTCACATGTTAATGTAAAATGGAAAACATATAAGAGTAAATTGAAACACATTTACTCTGATCCTAACAAAACACAACATGAAATTATGAATAAGGTGCTGCAAAATGTGGTACAAGAATAATGGGGTGGACTTAGTTGATTATTGGTTTTCTCCAATAGGAAAGGTATAAATTTACTTCTCAAATTGATTTTTTTTTTGTTTTTTACCCTATCTTTTAAACTAATGTTATTTATTATTTATATAAACTTTCAACTATTGGAAAAAGATCACATGCTCAAAAAGCTTAGTGTCACACTATAGGGTCAAAAAACTTTGCGCAAAAGAAATATGAATTTGTGAGATGTGTTATCTTTGAGTTTGTATATGTCAAAAGTGGAACTTGCATTTTTATCTTTAATTGCTTACTACTTACTATCTATTTTGTATAGGCTTAAAAAAAGAAAAGAGAACTAAGCATGTTGGAAGCTTGGAGGTTGACTCACTTGAAGAAAGATGGAAGCAATTTGGAAAATACAAACCTTAACGAATTCATGGTTATGATGTTGTCATTTATTTATTTATTACATTGCCTGAAGTGTTTGTCCCAATAATATTGATCTTCTCATTTCCTTACCATGAATCTTTTATTTTTAGCTATGTTATTTTTTGTTGCAATTTTTGCATATGATTGTAATTGTTGATTGATTACATAATATAAAGTTCATAAAATTGATGTAGGAAGGTAGTGAAGACTTGGTAAATGAATGTGTTATGAATCATCCTAATATGTCCAAAGAACCGATAAAAGATGGAGTGTTTAATGAATTGATGTATGATGAAGAGAGTCTTAACCAACGTGTGGTTAGTTATGGTCATGGAGTGCCTCAAATTCAAGTACTTGAATTGAAATGATTTGAGATAGAGGTTAAACAAAAGCTAATTTCTATAGAAGAAGATAATAAACAATTAAAGAGTGCATATATAATCCTACAATCTCAAGTTCGTCGAACAGCTTATGCACTTGCTAGAAAGGCATAGTATTTTATGATATTATTAGTAGTGATAAAGATGGAACCAACATAAATGATTTGGAAGTGAGTATCATTCTATTATTTGTTTCATTTGTCTTGAATTAGTTATATTTTTATCTATTTTTCTTTTTGATTAGGTGAGAGGGATAGATTTATTACGTTAAAGCATGGATGGAACAATGCGAAGGTAAAATCCTAGAAATCAAGTAGAAAATAGGAGATGCGACTTTCATGATTAGCTAATTGCTTGTATTTTTTCTATTTCATTAATTATATATTTATTTAACAATTGCAATGCATATAAATACATATCCAAACTTGTATTCCCAAGTCCCTCAAATGATTTCTACATGTGTTTAAAATGATAATGTATCTAAAGATCTTATTAGAAGTGAGAAAGATGAAACCAACCTAAGCAATCATAAGTTCATTTTTTTTTTCTCTTATATATATATATATTCTATTTTTGATTAGGTGAGATGGATGGTTTCCTCAGATCAATATTATATATATATATATATATATTCTATTTTTTATTAGGTGAGATGGATGGATTCCTCAGATCAAATTACGGCCTGAAAAAGGTTGTTAAAAATTATGCTATTCTTCAATCATACTCCTATTAAGATTTAAGACAAATCGAATAAATAAAGTTTAATAAAGGAAAATGAGCGGCAAGCTAAAGCTAACTGGCAAAAAAAGACACATTAAATAAAGAAATATACTCTGACAATTTTAAAGAGATATACCCCACCGAGAGACAAGGACGCCCTATAGAAATCTTTCTTCGAAACACATGCTAATATAAATCAATCTCAATAGTATACTTAAAACTTGATTCCAAAAAACCTCCCTTGCCTCCCCTCTCAACCTTTCCGATTCTGCCTACCGTTTATTTCGTCTTCCTACTACGGCTACTCGCAAACTACCCATACACCATTTGGTTCTTCAAACCCTGGTTCACTTCGCTCTAAACAAGAAAGAACAAAGGAAACATGGCCCAAGCTTTTCCCTCTGTTATTTTAGACTCTATCCTGAAGCAACTAGGGGATCCCATGTTTCAGAGCAACAAACTCCACCTCGATTTTCGCATTCAACTCCGAGATCTTGAATCAAAGCTGGAGCTGATCAGTTCTGTGATTGATGAAGCCGAGCTTATGGCGGTCTTGTTCCCCAAATTCGTCGGCGAGTGGGTGTGTGAACTCCAGAACGTGTTGTATGTGGTAGACGACATATTTGATGAGGCTTTTACACGTTCAAGGTCAGCATCAGACACAGCCGCAAGGGTGCAACTCCACCTTTACAATCTGCCTTTTGGGTTCAGGATAGCTTTAAAGATGAAGCGCATCAACAAGAGGCTGGACAGCATTGTGAAAAAGTTATCCGATTGTAATTTAATACAGGGTAGCAGTGCGAACCCGAATGCTAGGAAAGGGATTCTACGTTATGATCCCGACTACGTGAGAGATGATGAGTTTGAGATGATTGGAAGAGACGACGACAAGAAAAAAGTCATCGAAATGTTGTTTAACGAGGATCCCACCATGGCTGTTGTTGGAATCATTGGGCGGGCAGGAGTAGGGAAAACAACACTATGTTGAGCTGTATACAATGACGAAGAGGTTAAGAATCATTTCCAGAACCGCCTATGGGTTAGTTTCGGAAATGTCAGCGAATTTTCCGTAGTATCCTTATGGAAGAAAATATTAACTGCGCTCGAAGCTGAAAAGGCTCAGCCATATCCAGAGATAGCTGGGGAGGATCAATCGAAAGGCATTTTTTCTAGCTTCATTGGAAATACGAAAACCTTGCTTATTTTGGACGACTTTATGCCTAGCATTGGCGGTGATGTTTCGCTTGACAAGTTTTGGTCGGGTCTTAAAACTTTGATCGGTCAAAGCCCTAGCAATAGTAAGATCTTACTCACTCAATTAAAACTCGAGCCTTCCATGATGCTAAAATTAGACTTCATCCATGAATTGGGAGATGATGGCCTATCCGAGGAGCATTCATGGTATATATTTGAAAAGATTTGCAGCAGGCTAGAATGGAGGACAGACCTGGAGAAACAAATTGTAAGCAGATGCGCGGGGAACCCAGCCATTCTTAAAGGTGTTGGCACCTTCTTGTATGGCAAGGAGGATAGGGGTACGTGGGAGTATTTTTCTCGTGATTTTGATCTCCACGAACTATATGATCGTTACAATAAGATTTCAAGTGTCCCGGATGTTCCCAAAATGCCATCAGTACGTTGGTTACTTGTCCTTATTTAAAGAAGCCGAGTTTAAGCATGAGGACCTGATTCATCAGTTCGAAGCTCAAAGATTCCCAGAGTTGCCTTATACGATGCGAGAAAGGTTAGAGTGTGCTCTTTTTTCCCAAACGGTGGAAGACGCGACAGGTACCAATGAGGCCAAGTTCACAGTGGGCATAAAGAATGGAGATTGGATTTCATTGGTGGCTGGAGCAGAAAGCACCACGCTAAGAGGGACCGACGACAATCTTCTCAAAGCAGCCCGGCACGTTTCGATTTCATCATCTACCGTTCAACAACAGCATAATGGAACACTACCGGACAGCTTGATCGAGGATCCGCTACACAGGAGGAGCCTCCTTTTCTTCGGGGAGTCATTCCCTTCGGTTATATGTGTATAAGCACTAGATGTGTTGTTCTCTCGTCTCTGTCATTTAAGAGTGTTATCCCTACAGGACCTGAGGCTTCTATCGATACCAAGTTCCATAGGTAAGTTGGTACATTTAAAGTATCTCAGTTTGTCCGGAAACAATTTCAGAGTGCTCCCTACATCGGTTTGTGCATTGAAGCACTTGTAGACGCTGAAGCTGATTTATTGTAGCGAGCTCAAGCAGTTTCCTAGACGAATTACAAACCTCAGCCATCTCAGGCACCTAGAGATCAATCTGTGTATGGACTTGATTTATATGCCATCAACAATAGCAAGGTTGACTAGTCTTGAAAGATTGGATCGGTTCGTAGTGAGTTCACGTAAAGGTGGTCTGCGGTACTTAGAAAATCTGAACAGCTTACGAGGACATCTTTCTATCGAGCTTCCTCGAAGATGGAAGGATTCTATGAGCGATTCAGAGCAGGCAAGATTAGAGAGCAAGCAAGGGCTTACTTCCCTGGAACTTAAATGGCATGGAGCATACGATGGTGATAGCAAAGATCATGATGTGCTAGAACGACTCAAACCTTGTTCTGGACTAGAAAATCTAGTCATTGTTAATTTTGGAGGGACGGAATTTTCTAGCTAGTTCACATCTTTAGCGCATCTTACTCAAATTACCTTATCTCGGTGTGCAAATTGCAATTTCTTGCCCACATTTAGAACGATGCCTAGCCTAAAAGGCCTCACCCTTGTCTTCATGAATTTAGAGTATCTGGAAGAAGAGAGCTCATCGTGTGCAGTGCCATCAGCTGCTGCTGCATTCTTCTTCCCATCCCTCAAACTACTCAGGATCGGCAGGATGCCCAACTTGAAGGGGTGGTGGTCGAGGAATCAAGGTCGCGTGCCAAGATTTTCAGACATCGAAATTGTGGAAATATGGTGTTGCCCTTCTCTCAGGGAGATGATGCCTCCTTTCTCTAAGATTGAGCAGCAATTGATATTACAAGATGTTGACGAGAGGGCGATACAATCAATTGATTGGGAGTAAAATGAAAGAGCTGAGATCATCTCCATCCAAGGTATGGCTTCACTAGCCAGTGAGATCGTAGCCAGGCTTCCAAAAAAAGTGACCGTTAAAGATTGCAACCAGTGGCACACGTTCTGGAGAAATGATGGTGGTGAAGGGAGGCAAGAGTGGGAATCTCTCGAGAAGGGTCTTCAACGCGTTGAGCATCTAGCGATTGAAAATTGTCGTGCAATGAAATTTCTGTCCAGCACGCTCACACACCTAATTAACCTGAGAAGCTTGAAGATATGCGAATGCAGCGAGGAGCTTGACTGCTTATTCAAACGGGAAGATGATGATAAATAAGAGAGAGATATGGAAAGCCCTCCGAGCACTCCGTGAATTCAGAATCAAAGGCTTTACCAAACTGACAATGCTCCCATCGACTCTTCAATACCTCCCTCCACTCTTCGAATTTGAGATTAATGATTGTAAAGGTTTGAGGTCATTGGGGATGGAGATTGATTGGGTGCCAAAAGTAGAGTGCCTTACCGTCATTTCATGCCCCCTCCTCTCTACAAGCATCGAAAGATTCAAAAGAGAGCACCCCTGGGTCGGAGTAGTCTTCGAGTAAAAGGCAGAAAGCGTAGCGTATGGCTGTGTGTAGTTTTATTTTCATACAATTTTTGCCCTTATTTCTGCATTGAAATTAATTTGTGTGTAAAAGACATTATTATATACTAAGTATCTGTTTCGGAGTTTTTTGTTTTTCTGCTATGCTGATAATTTTTAATTATGTAATCAACCGAGTTGGAGTTTTTTGTTAAGGTTAATGTAATCACCCTACGGCTGTAAATGGATGCTTGCTGTTGGTTTCAGTGAATGCCAATAGCAAAAGCTAGCTACCAAATCCCAGATAGTTTCTGCTGGCTTCTAATTTACTTTTTATCCATTCCAATCACTTTCCGGCAACTCAAACCTTCGAACTCTGGAAATTGTCTGCGGTATTGTACTGAAATCTGTGTACGAACATGCAAGTCAGAACCTGAAGCAGGCATTTTTTTTTAAAAAAAAAAAAACTTCAACCAATTTAGGACTGAGTAATTAGGACCTAATTAATTTGGAAACTATAGGTGATTGTGGGGGTGTTGTGCGGGTTTGGAGACCATAAATAAACCTCCATGCTACTAATGGAATTATCTGTTGGCGAGGATGCAGTATTTCTTGCAAAGAATAAAGGTCAAAAAGAAAGAAAAGTAAAAAAGGGGGAAAAAAGAAGAAAGAGGTGGAGGGCATTGCATAGCCACTATTTCAGTCTTTGGATTCCGAATACTAGAAAGAGATTATAGTATCCGCTACGTGTTAAGACAATCCAAAGATTAACCAAATAGCCAGTGACTTAATAGCTCCAACAGCTCGGGGTGTCTAAATAAACAGACTTTTTGGTCCACCGAACTTGCAGCTTCAGTAGGCTGTCCTGCTCTTCCCATAGGAACTTGTGCCCCAAAACTCATGATCTTCTCCTCTGAAAATGAAGACGGAATCATGGTACCTGTATCGGACCTGGAGCTACACCTTTCACTAGCGAACGCCACAATAGCTCCTTTAGTAGAAGCGTTGTCAAGAAGTGAGGAGCTGGCTGCCTTTATACGCAACAACCGACGTTGGGATCCGATCATGATCGTGTAAAACAGTGACAGAATGCTTTCCTGATCACAAGGTTGGATCCGATCATGATCGTCTTCAGCTCGAGGATGTGTAAGAGATACGTTTCATGCGCATAAATTGTTGTTTTTTTTTTCCGAGAGAAGCATTCGGTCTTGTACAGTTTTTGTGCGTACAACTGTTGGAGAATGTGTACATGATTTTGCTCCTCGTGTTCTCCTTCTCACGAACCAAAAGAAGAAAGAAGAGAGAGAGAGAGAGAGAGAAAATATATATTTTTTTTGTTAAAAAAAATTAAAGAAGAAGAAGAAGAAAAAGCAGGCACACTAAGAAAGAATGCGCACGTCAGAAGGAGGGCATGGCAAATGGGGGCGGCCAGCAAAGTGGGCTTTTGAAAATTCGGTTTTATGAGGCCACGGAGAGGCTCGCGTCGATTTCATTCATCCCCTTTGACAGCTAGCTCGCTCCTTCGTGGTATCGCCTCGTGGAATTTGGAGTTTGGGAAGATTGCAATTGTCAGGAATTGGGTTGGTTTTTTTTCGTGTGAAGTGGATCTGTAGATGGGGGCGATTCTTTGAAGTGGATCTCCGTCTGTCGGTCGATCTCCGTCTTAGGAATGAGATATGTGAAGGTGATAGAGTTTGGTTAGTGACGGCAAAGATGGCCCTGAGGGCTGCGATACTATGCCCGGGCCTACGACGCCCAAAAAATAGCGGCCCAAATTTGAATAAATATTTATATACTTCCTCAGTTTTCAATTATTAATTAATGTACGTAGATATTTTTAAAAAAATAATACTATAATAAAATTTCAATACAAATATGATAATTATATCATATATTATATTTTAAGAGTAATTAAATATTAAAATTTATCATCAAAATATATGGTGACATCTATTAAAAAATAGAGAATATTATTTAAATACAAATACTAAATAAATAAGCAGTAAAATACTGTAGCTTAGTTAGAATGGTATTGAAATAATATTATTAAAATCAAGAGTTCGATTCTATCTATTAACAGTTTTAAGAATATTTTTATTTTTCAAGGATATGGAGTCCTAGATGCATATGTGCCTCGTAAACTAAGTGCTCATACTGGTTTGCATTTGTGAGGCTTTGATATGGAAAGTGCAGCTCAAAGAGCAACACGTATATAGAGAGAATGGAAGAAAGCTAGATCGAAGGAAAATTTTGGTGCAGAAGGCAATGTTTGTTAGGCCATGGCCAAATGATAGCGGGAAACAAGCCCCGATGGAGTCTATATATTAGGCCGACAGACTAAGAGTTTTCAAGCCAAGCATAAGAGATGACCGATCGTATATAGAGGCACTCAGCCGTAGACACAACGAGAAGCCAAAGGAGGTGGAGCAAACAAAGGTGCTTGAGATGCCTCAACCGAAGTGTGATAGGTCTAGCGAACTCCCCAGCCCATCCAAGGTTCATAGAAGCGCAGGTTAATACGCAAGGGATGACGGGTATATGAGTGGGCAGAATTGGTGGCCCCATGCGTCTAAATACATTCTCGGAGGTGAGAGACATGGAAGATATGAAGTAGGATGGCTTCTTATATATGGCTCCAGACTTGGTATAATCAGGGAGAGAGGTGGCCACCGGCACAAAAAATGGCATGTAGAGAGGCGTGGATAGCCGTAAGGGGTGTTCCATGGCTAGCTTGGAGTTACGAAACCTTCTACAACATTGAATGCTTGTCGGGAAGAGTGGTGTCCATGGAGAACTCGAACTTCCGTAAAGCGGTGCTAGATTGTTGCAGGATCTGTATCTTCACACCATGCATGAAAATGATAAAGGAAATTGTGCAGTTTAGCATAGGAGAAACGAATCTCATACATGTCACGGAAGAATATCTAATTGGGAACTAGGTATGGTCGAAGGTGCGACAGGGGACGGTGGTCGATGGGGCGGTGACAATGGATCAGTGGCAATCGGCAGAACATAGAAGTCGAAGCTGAACGGTCGGATGAGGAATATGGAAAGATGGACAGCTCGGCAAACGAGAATTTGAAATGGGACGGCGCCACCTCAACGTCGAAGGAGAAGGTCTCTTCTCTTTCACCAAGGATGATTCGTATATGGGAGAGTCTATATTGGACTAAGGAAATGCGGAAAAATAAATAAAATTGGCCTCCTCTTTTTGGGTAATCCCGAGGAAGGAAAGACGGCGCGGCAACACAATAAAAATGACAATGGTGAAGGACGTCCTATTTTAGGAGAGGCGGCTATCGGATATCAAAAAGACCGCACCCAAGAACCCAAACTGAAGACGGCCCAATAATGGGAATAGATTACGCCACATCTCCAAATACATATGATACTCTGTCCATCTCAGTATCTGGGCTATCTTTTCCCACGGGATTTGATGCTCAAGCACCAGCGTATGTTAAAGAAGCCCGTGAGAGATGGAAGAAAGGATGGGCCAATTTAAAATGGGAAAAAAATTTGAGAAAATATAAGAAACAAGTGTTGAATCAAAGAGGGGGGAAGTCGTGTTCTAGGGAAACTCCGCTGATTTTGTAGGAGGCATCCCCTACATTTGATGAGGCCGGTGAAGAAGATTTAGCAATGGGTGAGAGGTAGGAATGGTAGTGGGTGGAGTTGGGTTGGGTCTAACACAATTTAGACTCAGATCCATTTAATTCGAAAGACTTAGATTTATTGGGTTTTAAAATTTTGCATCTAAATTCAGATCTATGTGGTCCATTGGATACTAGAGTCTTTAATAGATTTTTAGCCAATCTAGCCCCTGTTTGGTTTTACTTATTATTAATAACTACTTTTAGATAAAACTACTTTTATAAATCTACTTTTAAAAAAGTACTTTTATAAGTAAAATGTATGTTTGTTTTAACTTTTATTACATAAGTGATTAATGCTAACAAACTACTTATTGTATCTTATTAGTATTTGTTTTTTATTTTCTTATAAAATTACTTTTTCTTTTCCATCTTTAGTTTTTATCTTCCTATATATATCTTTTAGTAATAATTACTATATAAATTATGTAATATTAAATATTAAAAAGCATATTAAACATTAACAAGCATAAAAAATATAAAGATATTACAAAGTACTAAAAATTATAAACTTATTAAAAAAAATTATGAACAACCATTAAAAAAACTTTATAAAATTCACAAACATCTAAAACTCAAATATTAATTGTAAATCAAAGTTTATATTATGCAATAAATATTCTTAAATTTATAATAAGCATCATAATTTTATTAAAACTCGAAGTAGGCCTATTGCCTTTCTTAACCTCCTGAACACATAATTGAACAAAAGTTTGATGCCTTGATTCGGTCCAGTATGCAGTATCTGATGAAGATGCGATATATCCTACAAATACACTTACATACTATCAATAGAGATATCAATTTAAATATATTATTAACATAATTGCAGTCTACTTATAATTAATTGTATTATACTTGCAATTATAAACATACATTGTAATTATAATTTTACGACAAAAGTAATATATATTACCTTTTAGATTATTTCGATTATAGTTAATAATTATAAACATACATTGTGCATCTCTTTTTCATTCACAAGTTCACATACGCAAGTTTCATCATCTATAGTTTCATTTTTCCATCTTTAAATTAAATATGGTTTAACTCAGCTCATAGGAACTGATATGAAGTAGTAAGACCAGCCCTGTAAGTTTAATATGTTCGTCAAGGTTCATGTCATATATACGAGCTTCAATCATGAGCTAGCTATTTGACTCAAATACTCGAACCAAACCTTCCAATTCATGCTATTATTTATCTATCATCCATGTACTCGGATTTTTATCTGCCTTCAGCTACATTTTCTCCTTAGCACATATATCATCTAGTGGCACTAAGAGTCGATCCTACGTCTAAAAGTTGTGGCAGAGGCTTTCTTAAATATCTTCTCTCCACCCTATTGCATATATCTCAAGATCTCACGTTGCAGGTAAGAAAGATTGTTCAACAAAGCAGAATGCATCACATTCTTTACCACGCCTTATTTTGGGCTCAAGGATCAGTCATCACTGGAACATTTTCCCCTCTTCCTGCTAGGCACATTCACATGAAAAGTCCATCACAAAACATAAATAACCTTTTATTTCTTACTTTTTTTTTATTTTACCCGTACGATCTAGGACCCTAACAATATGGATTGCCATAACTTAAATCCATCATTCCAATTCAATTTCAACTCTCACATTTGATTGCCATTAGTAACTTTCAGACCCATGATCCACTTACAACTAAAAGCTGATAGATCGGACACGGGTCTGCATTCTCTATCGTTATGTCTTGAAGTACACTATTTATTACTTGAGCATATCGTGTACAAAACTCTTAAAGTACTCTTGACATTACGACATATACATACATACATATATACATACATACATAAATACATACATATATACATACATACATACATATATATATATATATATATATATATCATCGTCGCCACTTTGTAAAAAAATCTATAATAGCGCTCAATACTGCTGAATGCTAAGAACTTATCATCTCGCAAACCTTAATTGAGATATTTTTTTCATTCGTAGCTTAGAGAGAGCTCACTCATGAGTCGTCAGTAACCAGCCACCTCTGTTGTACCTCGAACTAAATATTTTTCCACTGCAAGACAGTGACCGCCCTCCAACCAGCCACCTCACCGAAGCAGAAGCACCACTACCGCCCCTAGTCCTTTGCCCTCCTCTACTCGAACTAGTCACCTCGTCGGTGGCTAATTCGACGTCCAAACTTCTCTCCATCGAAGCCAATCTTCTCGATGCTGCCAAATTTTCCCTTAACTCCTTCTCCTTATTAGACTGAGCCCTTCTTCCACTGCCGTCATCCGCCGCACCATCTAGATCAGCAAGTTGATCCTGAACCTCAGTTTTTTGCTGCCGAACGGTGTTACTGGGTATTCGGAGTTTACAAATTTGGAGTTCAGCTGAGCAAAGGACCGGGCTCGAACCATGTTACTATATTAGTAGTAGGGCCTCAAGTTCCGGTCTTGTTGTCCCGAGCTTGATGTTGCATTTCGGGGGGATTCCTCAATGGTATTGCCCGCGAGAACTTACTTTTATGAGTTCATGGATGCCGACGATGAGCCCGGAAAATGGACAAATCTGAAGAAAGCAGGGTGTTTGATGTTGATGGACGCTGAAAGTGGGCCTGGTGCTGCTTGGGAATTACCAACAGTAGGGATTTGAGGTGCTGTATGACTTGGAGAAACGAAGGGTTGGATTTGCTCCTAGTCTGTAGGATAGCCGTGGCGGAAGGTGGTAGAAAGCTAGCGGCGGCTTTTGGCGTGCATCCCGCATTGCAATGTTTTAAACGACAATTTTACTAAAAATATCACCGTGCCGCATACTACAAAAGTTATTAGTAAAAGTAGGTTAAAGCTACTTATTAATTTTAACTTATAAGAAGTAGTTTTAAGGAATTACTTTTAAAAATAACTTTTATAAAGTAAAGCCAAACAGTAATATTAATCTAAAATAACTTTTTAATAATTAATTATAAAAAATCTACTTTTATTAAGTTAAAACAAACAGGCTACTAACCGAAAATAAATAAATTTTTATTGTAAACAATATCTCTATTGTACACCTACTAAAATATCATATTTAAATAAATAAATAAATAATTATATTTAAATATAACAATCTGCAGCAACTATAAAATTAAGAACTAAAATTAAATATAACCATTTATTATGCTACTGTGCTACAACATCTACACAAATCCATCCTAAGCTAATTTAAACAAACATCAACAAGTTGGTAACGGTAAGTCACTACTTATAAATATAAACAGTACAATGAAAAAATGCAATTAGACAAACGACAACAAAATAAAAATAACAATCAACACAATAGTAGGGTATATCCTTAGTCATTGATTTCTTGGCATCAATCATCATCTTCATCATTGTCAATATCCTAAAATTTTATAGGATTATAATATTTAGTTTTACTCAATAAAATTCAATACAATAATAATATTAAGGTAAAATTAAATAATTATGTACTATATCACAAACGTCAATTACTTCTATTCCATATTTAGTATCCGAATCTTCTATCATTGTAGCACATGCATATGGAATCTCTAATGTTCCTTTACACAAGATCAAATAAATAAATAGTACATTATCTAATATGAAACAAAATATGTAATAAATTATGATTGAAGAGAGATTAAAATTACCTTAAATGTCTTCAACCATCCAACTTTGTTAACACATCAATGCCTCCATAGTTTTTGCATGACGTATCAAACAATAGGGACTTAGAACCCATCCTTCTATGCTAAAAGCACTTTATGAAGCCATAGTGAAAATGAAAATAACAAGAATATCCCTAACAATCTTTTATAGAGTTGGATACTTGAGGTCATTCTTCTAAAAGTTAAGGATATGAAAACGATCACTTTTGAGCAATGTATCACTTTCCAAGTAATGATATAACTCACACCTCATACTTACTTTTCTTACTTTAGTTTTCTTAACTAAATCAAATTCATCATTCCCATTGTCAATAGAAGTTTGAGGTGATGGTTACTTTAGAAAATTCCTTAACGGAGATTTAGAAGAACCACCAAGCTCATTAGAACTATCAACTACTTTCTTCTTATATTCAACCAAAAGAGTATCAAACATGTTCCTAACCCTATCTAATTCATTATGAGACTCATCATCGTATAGTCTCCTAAAATAGTATTAAACAAAATTCATTTTATTTCTAGGATCCAAGATACTAGCAATAACCAAAATCCCATCAATTTTATGCTAATATGTGTCAAACTTTTCAATCAGTTTTTATGCCATAGAGCTACTGACCTCAACATCACTTTACAACCAACTTCTCAAAGCAATTCTAATCATGCATACTTTTCAAAAAAATAAATTTGTGGTAGGATAGTTTCTTCTAGAGAAAACCACAATAGTCCTATAAAAAGTTATAACTTCTCGTATTCAACATGAGCTAACTACCAATTATCATCACTAGGAACTAAAAACTTAAGCTTATCATACAAACATGTCAACAAGACATCTTCTATAAGGGAAAGCACTCTAAAGCATCAAATAAGTAGAATTCTATCTAGTTTTATAATCAAGAAATAATATTTTAGATGTATTGACCTTTAAAAATCTATATGACTCCTCAAACTTTTCAATTCTTTTAGGAGTTAACATCCAAAATGAGACACAATCTTGAATATTTTCCATCCTTATCTTGATCATATTTAATCCATCATTAACTATAAAGTTAAGAACGTGAGCATTACACCTCATTTGTAAGATTGCTCCTCCAATTGTAAAAGAATTTTTCTCAAATTTTCTCCACAAAATTCTCATCACAACATCATTAGTACTACAATTGTCAACCACCATAAAAGAAATTTTGCTTTTAATACCAAATTGAGACACACAATCTAATAAAACATTGAGATAATGCCTTTTGTATGTGGACATGAGGCGTATGAAAACCTTAAAAGATATTAATGAAACATTCATAAGAAAAATAAAGGTAAAACTATAATAAAATATAATGATAATAATTAAATAGTTACCACAAAGTTCTACTTCACAAATTCCAATCTTCATTAATAAAGTGTGATGTCACGACCATATATCCCTTTTTTTTTTGGTTGGATGCAGGCCACATGTCATTCGTGATTGCAACTTGACTCTGATTATGATCCAACAAATCCTTTAGATTGTATCTCTCACTTTGAAACAACTTTATCACGTCATTCTTCGAAGCATTCCTTGAAATCATCTTGAAGGAAGAATTGAGGCTTTGCAAAAATCCCCTAAAATCACTATGGTGAACAAATAACAACGAATACTCATGGATGACCACCATGTTCACCAATTTCCTCCTTAAAATATTTTGATAAAATGATGTATCATTATTTTATTTTTTTTATATCAAAAGTTGTTGAGTTGTTGGATCTATTCTTTATACTTAATTTTTATTGCTTGACCGACCCCTCTTGATCCAAGCCTCAAATGTCTTTAGGGCAAGTCTTCTCTACATGATTTTTAATATGTGAGGTTCTACCACTAGTTTCACAAGTTACAATAGTCTTAAAATGATGACATTTTCCCTTTACCACACCCTTCACTTCAATTCTATCAAATAAATCACATACTGTCGAAGTGCGCTTCCTAATTTTTTGCATACAAATAGTAGAATAAGGTTCTTAATCTACTTCTTCATCACTTTAGTGTTCTTCATTGTTCTAATTTTAAATCTCCAACATGTTTACATTCAAATCATCCACACGTGAAGTAATTGGTTGAAATGAGCCAACACGAGTGCCCTTAGACCATGAAAAAATTGGAGGAGCATAGGTAGATTGTTGTTCATGTCCTATGACCTACTAGAATAAAAAAATACAATTTGAAGCAACCTCAAGAATAAAATATTATGAAATTTACCCATGCAATGATTAGTAATGATAACCTACCTAAAATTAAAAATAAAATTATAGTAAAGTTTGAATTTTGAAACCTACTCATTACTACACTTTGATGATTATCAAAAAAAATTTGTGCTCATATAAATAACTTAATATCCCACGTGATAGACAGACAGATGAAATTCCAAAAGTGAATAAAACAATAAATCAACAAGGTAAATGAGAAATTGGCATCTTTTTTAGTAAGGCGGATGCTTTCTAGACTTATTTATGTCGATACTGAATTATCGATTTACAATATGTGTGGGTATAGCATATATGTCAGGTAGCTAAATGTAACCTCTGGTAAACGTTTACACCATTTGGCCTTAGATATTAGTTTACTACAAATATATAATAGGAAGTACATGCATGTAGCATTTAGCCTCTTTTCCCAATTAATATATAATTTCTCCCCATAATATATCTGTTACAGATGCTAAATTATTAATTGCTAACAAGATATACAAATATTACTTAGGTTAGGTATCTTTGGAATTAAGCACATGTGAAAAAGTATACTAACAAAATCTCACCTTGTTGCTGATATTTATCCATTTCTACTAGTACCAACTACCAAATTACCAATTGCTAAATACTAATTTTTGTATAGGTACTTCAATAAATTAAGGACTTAATTTATCAAATTCAAACATAATTAGAATAAATATTTGAAACTAACCTGTGATTGTGAGGCTCTATTGATCTGTCAACTGACCAAATTATCAAAACCTAAAATAATAAAATAAGATATGAACAAAAAAATCAAAAACAAGCTATATTAATCAATCAAATTGATTTAATGGAGGCTAATGAATGAAGCATAAACATGTAGACTGTAGAGACAGAGAAGGAGGAGTGAATACGTGTACTAGGTATCGACTACAGATGGAACAATAAGCTAGTGATTTTGGTTGGTGTTAGACAATGGTTGATGGAGCACACAATGCTCTAGGCCTCGCTGGCATCGTTGCCTCAGCCTCACATCATGTAGTGAGAAGTGAGGGACTAAGAAGGGTGAGAGTATGAGATTGAAGGCGTGTTAGGGAGAGGGACTAAGGGCTGAGGTAGTAAGCATAAACTAGAGATGATGATCACGTACTCGAGGCCTCGTTGCCTTGTTCCAGGGGCTAGGGATTGATATTCACTGCTCGCGTGAACTGAGAAGTGAGGACTAAGGAGGGACTGAGGGGGTTGAGGCCTGAGATTGAGGGAGGGTTGAGTTGTGAGGCCATGACTCATGAGGGTGAGGAAGGGCTAACTTGATAGGAGTTTAAGGAATAAAGATTTATATATATATATTAAATAGATTGGAGATGGGTTTGGGTCTAAATGACTGGATCGAAACCCAGATCTATTTAGTCAAACCCAGATCTAGAACCGACCCAAACCCACTGGGTCCAAAAATCACGTATCCTGATCTAATATAAATAGCTCTGGGTTGGGTTCAGACCATTGTCATTGCTAGTGAGAGGTGTTAGAATATTATCTTATATTAGACTTACATGTGAATGATATAAATTATGGGTTATTATATAAATTAAATTAGTATAAAAGTTATTGTATTTAAGTATAAATTATTTATGATTAATGTGTCTAATTGGATGTGGACACATATGAGTCCAATTGAATTGAACTTATATATAGAGACTTTGGATATTATAGATTATTGATGGATCGAACTAAAATAGCTTGATGGGTAATATGACCTTTGGGTCACACACATTTATCTTATTCAATTCCTATCAGTCAATAGAGATAGACAAGCTTTCACTCGTCTCGAAAGATAACATTACTAGCCATGCAAATATCCTTTCAAATTCAATGTTATCTAAATATTACTAGTATTATAGATCCAGTTATACTTCTATATTGTTCGTATCTATCAATCTTGATAAATTAACATATAATCTTGTCGAGTCTATTATTAAACTCTCTCAATTGGTATCAGATCATGGATGTTTAATTTATTAAGATTAATAAATATTAATCATACTTTTTTATCAAAATAATTGCGATCTGTAATTATTTGCTACCGCTCATCTCTTTCTATACTCCACCCCTGAGGGCATAAGCCACTGTCGGTAAGGATGGCAATGGGGCAGGTTAGGGATGAGGACCCCATCCTATACTCGATCTTGATAAATAGAATTATCCTCAAACCCGTCCTGATCCCTAAATTTTTCTTATCTAGAAATCCCTAACCTGATCCCTGTAGGGATTAAGTCTCCATAGTGGCTCTAATCCCCGATCCCGATCCCCATTACTTAATCTCCATCTCTAATCTTCGTCCCCATTACCAAATCAGCATACCCAATCCCCATCCCCATTACCCAATCCATGTCTCTAATCCCCATCCCTATTACCCGATCCTCATCCCTGATCCCCATACCTGATCCTCATCAAACTACTTGATTCTAGATACTCTATTACATTTATAAAAATAAAACTATGATCTAGTAACCTATACAAAAAAAATTACTTCCAATAATATCTCAAACACTATTCATTTCCTATGTAGAGGAAAATAATCCTGAACCTAAAAGGTGCTCCAATGACATGCTTTTGTAACTAGAAACATGATATAATCAACCTGACTAATAGATAAAACCAAGGAATAACATAATAACATTGGCTTATACAATCCAAGGACCATTCTAAAACCATAATGTGTCTATAGAGATTACAACGGATAACTCACAAACTATAAAAATATATGAAATAAAATAAAATAAACATATAAATTATCCATCGTATCAAAAGTTATAATTTAGGAAGCAAAATGTAACAAATTTCTTGGTATAACTTCTGTGTGACACCACTTTCAGTAATGTTAAAAGAAAATTGCATTGAGGTTTATTCCATTTCAAGTAATCCATAATCCACATGCATAAGCCTTTAACAATCATTGCATCCTAAGTTCCCAATCATTAATCATTAAAGGCACAAAAAAAATTTCTAATGTTATAAAGTTTCAACAATAAAATTAGTTTGCCATTTTGTAGACTATATAATCATTTAGAAATCCAAAAATTACACCAAATCGCTCCTCATAGTGTTGCTCTTATCATTATATACCTCAGTTGCCTATAAAGTAGTGAAGGCTTATATATATATATAATATGATTTATATTAGACAACCCCTATGTTTTTTAGAACTATATTATAATTTATGTGGGGAAAAGTCTACAGATAATAAGACCAAAAACCAAACACCTAAATAACACATAAAATAAGGTATAAGAAAAATAATTAAAAATAGGTCACATCCAAGATATGAATCAATTACCTCTATATTAGCATCATCATCAAAATTTTGACACTCCAAAGCAACTATAGAGTTTGAAACACAAAATAAATAGCAAAATAAGCAAATAATAATATTTACAATAGGAAAAAGTACTCAAGTAAATAACTAAAAATATATGATAATACCTTCAATTTCACTCCATTATCTAGTGTTATTTGTTAGTTCATAAGCAATAGTCCTCACAAGAATGACCAACACATCCTTAACAATATTTTACAAATTGGGATACTTGTATCCATCCATCTTCCACCAATATGAGATATAAAAATTAGAGATAATATTTGGTGTAAAAGGACCCTCTAAGTGCCTATCTAACTCCAAATTTATAATTTGAAGGCTAGAATTTGACTCCATGAATCTTTTTAGTCTACTACCCTTAGGGAGTGGAGGCTTTTGAGGAAGAACATGATTTTTACCCTTAATGGACAACATGATGTTGCCGAGACTTGTTCTTATAGTATTCAATTAGTTCACCCACCACTTTCTTCACATCATCAATATTCCCCAAAGACGCATCATCATTAGGGTTGTTCATGTTATCCGATATCTACTCATTTGATTCGATATCTGCTTATTTGATTTAATATCTGAAGCTGTCCAATCCAAAAAAATAAATAATCAATTCGATTTTTTTTAAATAAAATATTCGATATAGTCATTGAAAAGTCAAACAAACAAAATATATAATTTGATAAATACAAATAATATCTAATTCAAAGAAAAATATTCATATATTTTTTTAATTTTTAATTTTATATATAATTGTATGTACATAAATTTAGATGTGTGTGTGTGTATAATTTTTACTTGATTTATTATTTGAGCCAAAATTTAATTTAATTAAAATTATATTTTTAATATAATCCCCTTTTAGATATTTATAAAAAAAAAATACTCTACGTGTCAATAGACCCTACCTACCCCTTTCTTATTTTAATTTTAACATCGGATATTTATTGAATAAATTGGATATTTGCTAAGTGAATCGAACATTTACTCTACAAATTGGATAATATTAAATATATTTGTGATTTGATAGTTTTTTTTTATATTTAAAATTTTATTCAGATAATATCAGTTATATTTGATATCCGATTCATAAATTTGAATATCTGATCTTTTAGATATCTAAAGTTTTTAAATGAAATATTAAATATCATTTTCAAATATCTGAAATATTGGATATTTGAACCGTGATCATAACATTAAATCATTTGACGTGGATTACAAGTATTATAAGATACTAGAGCATGATAACTGTACTTAGATGAAGTCAAAGGATTATAAAACATTTTCAAGGATCCTACATAGTAAAATCACACAACTAGAAAGAAACATAATGACACAAACAACAAGCTAGGTAATGAGAGAAATGCCATTAATAAGTGTTCCAGTATTACATAGATGTAATTTTTTTTTCTGCACAACTCTTATTTGAGATTCACGCACCTATATGAGATTCATCAAAAGTAGCATGTGTGTATCAAAAATCATAAAAGTGATGACATCGTTCATTAACTATGAATGAAGCAAAGATTTTTTGTCATGAATCTATCTGCAGATAAAATGATAATCCAATCTGGCAGGGGGAATATCTATGGGTAGAGATACCCTCCTTATCCTTTCTTCACACTATGGGCAAAGTGTTATGACCTCATTGAGAAAACTCACTCTTGAAAGTTGGCTCACAAAGGCAAGCACCCAAAGGTTCATATATCCACTAGGATGTTTAGTTTTAAGTAATGTGGGCTTTCAAATCATAAAAGTCCACTAGGCTCCTCAAAAACTATATAGGACAGCCCATCTTATTTAGGTGGATAACTTTGTGGACCCTACCTAGGAGGTAACAACTTCCCAGGTCACTTGTCTATAAAGGGAGTTGTAGAGCCATACCATACTAACCACAGACATAGCAAAGTGTGTCCCATAACATACTTAGCATGGGGTGTACTCTAATACCAACTGTTATAACTAGGGGACCACTACAACTATAACACCGAATCCTATTACCCTAGTAATCCTTCCCTAGGTTGTCCAATTCATAACTCTTGTAGTATTAGTGTCTCTTTGGGTAGCCCTAAACAACCTATCCCTAGGTTGAGATACAAACTTCTTTTGCTAACTACCTCTAAACCGATGCCTTCTTTTACTCCCATTATTTGGTTCACCATTAAACTTTATCTTATATCTCGTTAAGTCATAACATGTACAAATGATGTCTGAGGCCCCCAAAGCCTTCTTATACATAGCCTCCAAATCAGGAGTAGTAACTCTAATAAGAAACTCTTGGAAATAGATCTCAAGGCCTAATTGAAATTGATGAACCTTCATTAATTTGTTCACCTACACCTTAAGTGCAAAAAAACAAAATCTAGATCCAAAACCATTGTATATTACTTCTCTAGGGACGATGAATCTTGTTGTAGAGATTAAACCATAGCCAAACAAAACTTGTCAAGTAGAACTGAGTATGGTTCAATTCTAGAAATAAACACTACAACATTGGCCCTCTTACTGTTAGGTCTACCAAACCCTCAAAGATTGATGGTAATTAGGTTGTAATTAGCCTTGCGTAACCCATCCTCAAGTACAGGTATGAAAAATTCCAGTGGTGGTGGTACCTGTTATGGTGCCTCATCCTACAAAATATGTCACTTAATGTATGCTTTTATTATCGCCATAAACTGGTTGAGATGTCAATTAGCCACATTTAAACCCTAAGTTACTAAGGTCATATGGGGGCCAGTGAGTGTGATACTAAGAAAAAAAGGTTAAAAACATAAGAACACATCATAAATTAGAGACCAACCTCCCAGAAAAATCCCACACTAATTCTCACCTACAAGCTATCCTAGCACAACTACTCAACTAAGCTAAATAAATTCATATTCA
The DNA here is from genome assembly GCA_030549775.1 of Tamarix chinensis. Taxonomy (NCBI): domain Eukaryota; kingdom Viridiplantae; phylum Streptophyta; class Magnoliopsida; order Caryophyllales; family Tamaricaceae; genus Tamarix; species Tamarix chinensis. The sequence continues at coordinate 21,788,491 of CM060176.1, read as the reverse complement.
CATTTCATTTTTTAAGTCCAGAGCTAAAAATGTTGATGACAACTTATGGTATCAACTAAAATCATAAGAAGGTCAAAGAATTTTGGAACCAAAAACAAGTTGAAAACTAAAAAATTATAAGATTTTTAACCTAAAAGGCTTTGATACCACTCTATAAGACCCCCTTTTTCTCAACCCAATAATTTTTTTTAGAAAAGATTTTATGGAAGAAAAATAGGAAATGCAGTTACCACCGTATTTACCGTGAAAAATGTAGAAGAAATACCTAATCCATATTGTGTATAAGGCTAGAAGTACTATTATACCTCAAATAATCAAGTGTAGTTGACACCTAACATGAGACTAATATAAGACTTACTCAACAAACAATTAAATTGTGAGAAAAATCTTTTACTAAACTAGATCAAAATATAAATAGAGAAATGTTAAATGTTTAACTTCCAACTTAAAGTGGGAAAATAAATACAAGGAAATAATAGAGGAAAATAAGTGTGGTAGCCTATGCTAGGATTAACATCGCTTCCTTATAAAAGACTTCACAAGATTGACTTACCTACAAAAAAGGTCTAATTGCTCCCCTGATGTGTTGGGGATGATGTAGAGCTATGTAAGAAGTTAGTAAGATTAAATAATTTGTAAAATCTAGCTTTTATGAGCACTCAAAACTCAACTCATGCAATCACACAATGCTACATATCACATTAACACATGTTGGTACTTTCAAGAAACCTAGTGCAGATAATGACATACAATCTCATAAGGGATGTAAAACTAGAACTTATTACACTCATCCAAAAGACAATATCACAGAAATCATTATTAAAGAAAAATCCACACATTCATCACTATAAAATAATGAAACCATTCACATGCTTGGGTTGCACATACCTGCCACACATGGTCTTTTACCAAGGCAACCAACACATATTGAACACGCTAAGGGGTTATTCTTCCCCGAATAGGCTCTTAGGGGAATGTTTAGCCTTAAGTAGGCTATTAGGGAATCCTATTCCCCAAGAAATACTTAAGGGGTATTTGACCCCAACCATCTTGATTAGGAATCAACACATAACTATATGGCCATCTCGGCTAAGAGTCAACACTCAAAAGTGTGGCCATCTCATCTAGGAAACAATGCAAATTAATGTAATAGCCACCACAAAGCAAATTCAAACACAATAGCCACCACAAAGCAAATTCAAACACACAAGCTATCACAAAAAAGAAATATCAAATAAAAGTATGAAAAACTCTTGTATTTAGTGACTAACATAACAACAATATAAAACCATGAGTGTTTCACATGCTAACACCAAATATAACACATATCATACAACATGTGTTCATAGATCGCACTAAACTTCTATATAAGTGTTTTTAGATGATGTTGTATTTAATCCTAGGTTTTTATAGGTGACATGAAACTTATATTATAGTTTCACCAATTAAGACAATCCTGAAGAATCCTTTATAATTCAAAAAGATTGTTTAAGCACAAAATGTGTCAAAATATCAAATATATTTGAGTCTCAAATCTTAGAACAAGGTAGTATGCTATTTATTGAAAATAAATATTATTCATAATATATAATTAAAGTCAAAGACCAAATTCCAAGTCAATTTTTAAGATCATGGTCAACTTTGACATCTACTATTCATAAAATCAATATTTTTACAACTTTAGGCTAATAAGGCCATTTTAAGTCTAATCATGATTAATCCTCAATAAATCCCAAATAAACATGATTGATTCTTTAATAACCCTAATTATTATGATTAGTGGGTAATTAGTGAAGAACACCTTAAATGCTTACGAAGAATGTGAAGAACATTCGACTAATTCTCCTTAACTTCACCAAATTTTTATTTATAATAACTTACGGTATACTAACCCAAATGATAACTTATTATATACCAAATCATACCTAAAAATGCCAATAAATACCATGGAATCATTGAAAATAGCAAAATCTAGCAATTACACAAAAACAAGCCTGAAGGCCAAGACTTATATTAAAATAATAGAATTGGACAGCTTTGTGCACTTATGAGAAAACAATCATAACTTTTTACGTAGATGTCAAAATCAAAAACCGTGAAGTTTTGGTAAACTAGACATACATATATTTTATATGAAACCTTAATTGAATCCTAAATCTTATCAAATTGGTATATTTTTGCACAACAAGTTACACCAAATTTAGAGGCTTAAAGGCACCATATTTCATAATTTCATTAACCATCTTTTTGTAAATTCATTTAAATAATAACTTATAATAAATAACATGATTATAAAAACTTATTTAAATGATATTTAATGGTATCCATTCACTAACAACATAATATAATCCATTTTACAAAATTATCACTATAAATATGTCAAATCAAGCATAAAACACCAAGATTCAATTAGACATATGTAATTTTAGTAGAAATTATATGTTTTAGCATAAGAAAACTATATTATATATTAAATAAGAATTTAAAAAAATCCAAAAGAGGGAAATGCCTGAAGAAAAGTATAAGATCCCAAAATATCTCAAAAAAGTCATTAAAACAACATAAAAACCAAGTAAGAACAATTTATAATCAAACTAACTGAAATTAAAGCCAAATAAAAAAAAGGGATTTTTCATACCCTAAGAGAGGAATAGATATATTCTTATGGTATTAAAAAATATTAGAATAAATTAAGAAAACCTCATCAAAACAGGACTTGACTCTCTTTTGTTAAACTAAAAACATTAAGGAGCTAAATCTAAGTATGTTGTCGTTGTGAAGCTTGAAGTTTGTGTATCAATGGAGGAAATGGGTTGAAGGAAAGAATAATATTATGGATAAAGCTTTAAAAATATGAATAAAAGGAGATAAGGGATGATGGTTGATTGGGAGAAAATCTCACACAGACAACAAACACAAAAATACACTAGATTTAGAAGCTTAGTGAGTAAGAATTGTGCTCATGAAATCATGATGAATGTGGGCACTTGTGTGCAAGTGAATGGGGGGAATTAATGGCCTCAATTACACATTAAAAATGAGGTGTGAAGGGGATTGTATGGATTATGGAAAAGGATTAAGAAATGGGGGATGAATGCTAGATGTTTTGGTGTGGTTGGTGGAGGTGGAATATATGTAATGATGGAGAGAATATATGGGTGGATAAGGTTAGCTAAGGGGGATACTCTTTAGGGGGCTTATTTGGAGAATATCACAAGATTAAGAAGACAAATTTGATGAATGGAATGTCATGAAGTAATAAGGGGGGAATAATCACACATAGAAGATGTTGATAGGTTAGGGGAAATATGGTAATAATTAGGGGATTTTATGCAAATGTAGTATTAAATATGGGAGGTGCACATGGGGAGGTTTTATATGGGGGATTTAAAAATAATAAGAAGAGGTTAATAAAGCTATAAGTGGCATAGGTGTAGGATAATAAAAAAAATAGAATCAAGTGAGGTTAAATATATGAATGAGAGCGTGAACAAGTGAAATAAGCCTAGTGATTAGGAGAATATTAATCATGAATTTTCACATACTTAAGCCATATTGAATGGAATAGGGTAAGTGGAATCTCTATGCTTATTTTGGAGGTTTAATATTATATCTTGATGGACATGGATGGCTTAGATTAAATTTCACAAAGGTTAAGGGGAAATACGGTATTGATTACGGGATTTTATGCAAGTGTAGTATTAACTAGGGGAGGTTCACTTAGGGAAGGTCTATATAGGGGATTTAAAAATAATAAGAAAAGGATAATAAATCTACAAGTATCATGGATGGACAATAATAAAGTATAGAATCAAGTGAGGTTAAATGCATGAGTGAAAGAGTGAACAAGTAAAATGAATCTAGTGATTACGAGAATATTAATCATGAATTTGCACATTCTTAAGCCACATTGAGGGGAAGAGGGTATGTGGCTTCTATAGTCTTAGTTTTGAGGGTTTATATTATATCTTGATGAGTATAGATGGCTTAGATTAAATTTCACAAAGGTTATGTAAGATCAAATCAGATAAAGACAAGATTTGATAAACAATTACACCTAAAATGAAAAGCGACAATCAAAATAAAGGTAAAATATTTTTAAATACTTTTTAACTAAAAAATATGATAATCCTCAAAGTTTCATAATTTTTTCATAGGCAAAAAGGCTATATTGGGGTTTAAAACCCGAAGAAACATGAAATAAAGCATGATTAGCATTTTTTTGTCATAATCACCATTTATTATTTTGAACATGACTAGAAGATTTAGAAAATGTCAAGTTGTTCAAATGTAGATTATTTAGAATTATTCAAAAAATTAAGTAGCTAGAAGTGACTCAAAAGTCTCATATGAATCAAAATCGTAAGACATGCCAATTAAACAAGAATGAAATGTTTCTAGAACGCATCTAGGGATTTCAAATCTTTGAAGGATGCAACAAAATTTTTAAAAATAATAAATTTATTTTGAAATAGAAAAGATCTTGAACTAACAAAGGTTTTCAAAATTCAGAGTATTACAGATTGTGGAAATTATGTAAGATAATTATTTTTATAAGTAATACCATATAAGGGGAAAGTTAAGTTATTTTTAATTATTTTCTTAGTTATCGATCAAGATCATTTTTTTTAATGATGATGAAAGATGAATTATTGATTGAGATGGTGCCATGGGTATAGAAAAAAACATAACATAATTAATACTCATAAACACAAGTAAAAACTTAGCCCTTTCCTCACTTACATGCTATGACCTTTCAAAGCATACTAACACTCCTCTACTTCATCAATAAGTGTATATTTGAAAAAATTATTTCCGCTCATTTTTTAGCTAATGTAATCTAAAAAATTTGTGATTAATTTTAAAAGTGTTTTGATGATAAATTATTTTAAACTTGAAAACTCGTTATTGGAAAAGTTTGTTAGAGTAGCTTATAAATAAGATTCACTTTTCAAGTTTCAACTTTCATGCTTCAAGTTTTAGACCCTATTTAGTAAAAAGCAATTTAGAGAGTTTTTGATATTTTTGAGATATATTAGAGTTTTGACTGCATCAAAACTAATTAAATGTTTGGTAAAAACTTTTTTGTATTAATGGTTAATAAAAAGAGTCTTTATGAAAAAAATTTAAAATATGATCATTTTGAATTAACTTATTTGGAATTAGCTTTTTAAAAGTCGTTAATGTTATTATTCGCTAATAACTACTATTATCAACAAATATTACCAAACACATTTATATAAACAACTAATATTATTTGTGAAAACACTCTAGTGGGGGTAAATAGGGTTTTGTGGAATATGAATGACTAAATAAAAATTTGCACATAATGTAAAGTGATTTAAGAGTGAATTACTCTTTACATCCACTACCAAAAGGTTCTCCCTTTTGGATTTTTAAAATAGTGATGTGTTTTATTGATGATCACTATTCTCTCAATTTATGAGCCTTATAATCTCAATGACTCTCTCAAGAGATAATTTACAAATTCACCTATTTAAATTCTCTAGATTCACTAAAGAATCTCTCAATAATGATAGGCAATACTCACTAACCCCTTGGATTCATTTTTGAGAGGTGGTTGTGATTACAAGTGTTTCTAACCAAATAAAAGATATGAGAGTGTTGATCTTTGAATGAGATATAATATAGCTAGAAGTAATATATGATATTACAATTTGAGAACAAGTCTAGCTAAGAAAAATGAGCAAAGAATACTTTTTAGTAAAAACTCAAAAATATGAAAGTTTGGAATATTGAACGAGGAATTGAATGATTTTAGTGTAAGAGAGTAATTACACAATCAATGATATGAAAAGTTGTTTTGTAATAAATGTAGAGGGACTTTATTTGTAAGGATTACCCTCAAGTATGGACGTTAGATACAATTTATCAAAAGTTTGTTTAACCCAATGGGTAGAAAATCAATATTTAATGCTGATCAGTTGATCGGTCTAGGGAAACCAGTTGATCGGTTGTACAACAAGTCGATCGTTTTGTTCCAACTAATCAATTGTTCATTTTTTGACCAAAATAGAAATTTACCATGGTGTTAACCAGTCAATTGGTTTGTCGAACCAATCAATCAGTTTGTCAACAAGTCAATTGGTTTGGCAAAAACCGGTCAATGTGTTTAAATAGAGAGAAGACATAAAACCCATGGATTGGTTTATCAAACTAGTCGATCGGTTTGTCAACCAGTCAATGTGTTTAAATAGAGAGCAACGGGGTCTTTGTAGAAATGAAACCCATAGATCAGTTTGTCAAACTAGTTGATTGCTTTATCTACTAGTCGATTAGCTTAGCAATAACCAATCAATGTGTTTAAACATAGAACAATTGGGTCTCTGCATGATAGAGACCCATGGACTGGTTGGTCAAACAAGTCGATTGGTTTCTCAACCAATCAAATGGCTTGTTTGAACAGGATGATATGTTTAAATAGAGATAAACTAACTTTCTACAAGATTGAAACCCATGGTCTAGTTGACAAACTAGTTGATCAGCTCGAGGAAACCATTCGATCCATCTTAGTTTTAGCACAACCAATGGCTAACAATTAGCTAGTCAAATCAACTAAAGTAATTTGCTATCAACTAACCACTAATATAATCCACTAACTTCTATCAGATTGTCAAACATGGCCTTAAAACGTTTTAAGCTAGTTTGGTCAAATATACTCTACCCACAAAAGATATTAGAGCAACTACATCAATGTTGCATATTTAATACCCCAAATTGTCCTACCAATTATTTTATCTTTCCTACTTTTATCAATTTCAAACAAACTTAATACTCTATTCTACATTAATGATACTAAATTTAATCATCTAATCTAATTTTATTAATCACACCATCAAATATTATACTTTACTTTATTATACTTTTAATTTATTTTGATCAAAACAAACCAATTAATAATTTAATATGATATTTTAGTTGAATATAAATTTACAAATTATTTTAAAGATCATTTTTATACTTATATATTCTTAGAATTATAAACAAAAGAGCATTTAAAATTTTATTAATTATTGAAATAACTATATATAATTTTTTTAATTAATTATACTATAACACTAATAATTAATAATACATATTTAGAATTTTACTAAGTTTTGAAATAACCAAATATTTATAGATTTTTTATTACTATTCCTTTTTTAAAAAATTATATTTTATCCTCAAAAAAATTATGTCACCTATTGTTAAAAAGAAAATGGCGTTGGAAAGCCGAATGATTCCTCCCCTCTCTATTGTACACGTGAGCAGCATGAATGCACCAAGACGGTGGATATTGGTCGTTTCACATCCCAACAGAAACGAGCTCAGAGACATCGAAAATAGATGGAAATGACATTAACGATTACATCACTGCTGCAAAATATTTTCTATTCAAAACATAATGAGAATTTCCCTTTTCCATTGATTTCTCGTGCTCCGTCATCTTCTAAGTAGAGCTGGCAAAAGGTGATCCGATCTGAAAAATCCGACGAATACCGACTCGATCCGTCCGAAATCCAATCGGCTTTTATCCTAATAATTAAGAACTCGAAACTTATCCGACCCGATCCAATACATATCCGATATCCAATATAACCCGAGAAATCATAAGCCCGAAATAAACCCGACCCGACCCACTGCTTACCTGAAACCCGATATAACCCGAAAAATTATAAATCTGAAATGACCCGACCAGATCTATTATTTATCCAAAATCCGAAATTATCCGAAAAATTATAAATCTATAAAGATTCGACCCGATACTACCCGAAAATTAATATTAACTCATTACTCTAATTTTTGAAAACTTCATAAAATATAAAATAATATAGATGTGTAACTATTACTTACATCAAAATCTAGAAACAATATACTTTCTTAAAGTATATATCACTTATTATGTATATACAAGTACAATATCTATTGATACTAATATTGAAATATAGAAATAAAAGTAGAAGAAAAAGGAAAAACTTTATTATGTCATTTAAATATTAATTCACTCTCATGTAGTATTATAAGATAATAATATTGTAAATACATTCAACACTTTAAACTCAAGTTACAAATATAAAAGCTTTAAAAGATACCATATAAACACTTAAAAAGCCTCTAAATGTACATTTCCATATTGATAACTCAAAACACAATTATGTAAGCCTCAAAAGGCAAGATATAAGCACTTCAAGTACCTATTTAATCCAATACACAAAAATGCAAGCCTTAAAAAACACCATAAGATGATGATAATAATAATAATAATAATAATAATAATAATAATAATAATAATAATAATAATAATCCAACATCTATAACCCAAAATACAAAAAAAAAATTAAAAGGCACTGAATAAATTTTTGAAAAGCCTCAAAAGGCACACATCTAGTACTTCATTTATCGAGCGTACTAAACTAATCAAAAACTTGAGCTTACTACATATTGGTAGCTTTAGTATCAAAATATTATATAATTAACATGTCTATCTTTCCAGAAGATCAAAATACATTTGGCTTACCACATGTTGGTAGCTCTACCCAAATTTCTTTTCGATCCCTTGTCTATCAAGTCTTAGGGGCTAACGCTTTCCACAAAATATCAAAACATAAGCTTCGATATCAAAATATGAGCATCCACTTGATGCTAACCTGCATAAATCAGACAACCTAACAACAAATTATCCCGCATTAAATACTGCTCTCTACTCAACAAAAAAAAGACATTAGATGATACAAATATGTAATATATAATTGTTACTTTAATAATACATAGTCTAATAGAATCACAAACATTTCAAAGAGCTATTACTAATTTTCTCATATATTATCAAAGAATGTCAATATTTATATCAAGAAAGCATAATGTTTCCTCATGAAGGCCTATATTCTAGATTATTTTACAATAGGAATATAAGAATTAAGTACATAATAAAAGATAATGAATTACACCGAGGAAAATAAGGGAAGTGCAAAAAAAAGTGTCAAGTTCATTCAATGACTTTAGCAAACCCTCAAAATATCTAATTAAGTTTCCACAAATTTAAGCCACTAAGGACATACAATAATTAAGATATTTTAGCGTAAAAAAATTACCTCCAACTCTTCAATTAACCTCGTTGTATGGTTCGGAAAAGTCTACAATAGAGCCATCTTTTTCAAGATCTATGCAAATACCAAAAATATATGCTATTTCACAAAAAAAAAAACATAACCATAATAAAATATTTGGATTTACATATTCAAATTACCTCCATATCCAAATAACCAATTATATGTTGTTACCAACACATCAACATTTTTTGGCAAAAGAGAATTTATCCACTTATTCAATATCCTACTACCCATACTGAAAGTAGACTCTGAAGCAATTGTGGTGATTGGAATAGAGAGAATATATTTTTCCATGGAACTAAGTATCGGAAAACAACTATATTTATCCTTCCAATAAGAAAGCACATCAAGTCTAACCAATCGCTCCATTCTTTGAATTTCATGATAGCTCTCTAATTTAGTTTTTCCAATATTGTTAGCTCCAAGAAATATTGAAGAGTCAAATTCCTAAATAAAAAGAAACAAAAAAAAAAGACTATGTATATAATACAAAAGTAAAAAAATAATAGGATGAATATAAAAGATATTAGTAAACTTAATATCTAATAATAATAGTTTACCCCTATGTCATCGTTTCTTTGACAAGTGTTGACTTCTCTTTGAGTAGGATTAGACGTGTTTGGAACACAAGAATCAACTTGGCAATTATCTGCATAATACTTGTATAAATCAAGAAGTTAAGCATATACTTCTTTGGCCATCCGTGAACCCTTGTCGGTTCCATACAATTTTGTGAAAGCAAATATCACAAAGTCAAACATGTAACGTGGATCAAAAATTATAGCAAAAGCTAGAATCATAGAGTAGTCAGACCAATATTTTCCAAATTTTTCATACATCTGAGTCGCCATTCTACTAATGTCCATATCATCACACAACATTGCCTTCTCTATGCACCTTTGAATGGTCCACACATTAAAGAAGTATAGATTGGATGTCGGATATTCGGTTCCAGAAAATAAATTTGTGATATCGTAGAATGGTTGTAACAAATCACAAAAAAATTTTACCTTGATCCACTCACTACTTGAAATAAGGTTCATTCAATGCATAATAGTCCAAAACACGACTTTAATGTAATGCTCTACTTAGCATCAAATATATAGAATTCCACCTGGTTGCAACATCCAACCAAAACTTTGCAGAAACAGATATGTTTAACTGCACAACATATTCATAAAACTTAATTATCCTACTTAACAGACATGTGCATATTGATTTAATACCAAACTAAAAATTAATTTATTGAAAAAGTATATAGCTATTTTGATGCTTAACTAAGAAAGGAAACTAAATTTTACTTACACACACACACACACACAATTCTTCTATTTTTAATTAATCTAAGTATTAAGATACAACAATAACATATAAAATATGTGAAGCAACTTTAGGTTTCTAATTAAACTATTAATTTTAGTTTATAATGAAACTACTCATTTTGATCTATAAGACTGCTATAAGGTTCTAATGAAACTACTAACTTTAACTTATGAAACTAGGTTAAGATTATAATAAAACTACATGCTTTAGCTTATGAAACTATCAGTTCAGCTAATAAAATAACTCGTTTTAGCTTATAAAAGTATTCTATGTTTCTAATGGAACTATTATAAGTTTCTAATGACATTGCTCATCTAATATTATGAAACTAGTCATCATAGCATATTCATAATACTCTAAATTTCTAATGAAACTACTTGTCTTGGCTTATGAAACTACTTGTCTTGGCTTATTAAACTACTTAAAGTTATTAAGGAAAATACTCATTTTAGTTGATGAACCTAGTGTAATAGTTTTATGAAGCTACCATAATTGTTCTATGAAACTATTAGTTATAAATTCTCATTAGAAGTAGTAGTTTTTACTAGATACGCCCTCAATATATATTCTTATCAAACATGGATGAAACTGCTCAAGTTTACCAACTTAAATGATATATTCTTATCATTTATTCAACTTAGGAATGTCAAGGGATTATGATTTATGAATGCTTGAAAAGCCAACATCATAATCTAGTTTATTAAATATTAGAACATACTTGTAATAATATATATGTGATATAACTATTGTTAATATGCTTGTACTAATGAACATCTCTAAATGAAAAATCACAAATATAACTATTGTTAAAAGTAGTATTATTTCGCTTACGAAACATTGTTAAAAAAGAGATGAAGAGAATAGAGAAGAAAAATCAATGGTATGTAACCTTCATTAACTAAATTGAGTGTATAACTCTGCCAAATCTAAATGGCATAAGAAGAAAAAAAATTTAATATAGAGCTTCAATATATAGTTTGGGTTGAACCAAATACATATTATTTCTTTCAACCCTAGGTTGACCAAATACAAAATATATAACTTTAATCCTATGCAACATAAATTGGTAAGGAGCATTTTAGCTTATAGAAGAACAATATAATACATAGTCCAACTAAACAGTTGAGACCAACTGAATACATTAACCTAAAAAAATAAGCTTGAATTATCAATTACCCTAACTAATTAATAATACAATATGATGTTTGAGTTAGAAACTAATCATTACAATATTAAGCCTAGTGAATATAGAATATGCCCCATGGGCCACAAGTGATATGATATCGAATACATTTCGATTGATCAAGTCTACCAAAAGTTCTAACAAAGTCTTCAATTCCACGATCTAGTGACCAAAACCCAAACAACAACTATGATATGAACCAATTGTCATTGTAGCTTAAAACGAATATTACATAATCATAATCTATTCGGTTATTCAAAATATAGTTATCAATAATACTAATTCTAATATTTGAAATATTTAGGAACAATTGTGTAAAGGTATATATATAAAGAAAGATTGTATCATAAGTAAAATCCAATCAAACAAAGGAAAAGTTTTATCAATTCTATTATAAGTATACATAAATAACAATTTTTAGCCTTAAACACTATATGTTAGTATGTATACCTTACAATATAATACCTATAAGGCTATAACATCATAGAAAAATAAGAAAAATCTAATGTGAGGATATTAATTATTCATTATAAAAATTAAAGATTAATGTTTTTGTTACATCAATTATGTTAAATAGTAAGAAGTCAATATGAGTTGGTCCTTAGTAAATAATGGTCATTATTACTTACTTTATCTAATTTTTATTTGATTTAGCTTGATATGATCGAAATAAAATATAGAAAAAATAATAATGTGTTATTATTATTATTTTTCCATAATTGATATTCAATAATTACTACTATTATAGTTCTCATTATTTTTGTATCATCATCATCATCATCATCATCATCATCATTATTATTATTATTATTATTATTATTATTATTATTATTATATTAATTAAAATTATGTTGATATGATGTGATCAATCTATTTGAAAAATAATATGAGAAGTACAACCTTAGACCTTCATTTGTTATCAATTATCAATAGTTATTGTAAGTTAATATCATGTAAGGACCGTACAAAATATAAATATAATATACACTTAAAATAATATTTGAACTCAATATGATATGATCAAGCTAATAATGGAGTTGAATTATAAGTTATGCTTTAACATAAAAAGAAAAGGAATCCGATTTGAAGATATTTAAATTTAGAACATCAAATAATTCTTCAAAGATGAAATAATGACAAAAAATTCTAATGCCCCAAAACAATGTATATAATAATTTGCTTTTAATTAAATAAGATAAATTGAAATAAACAATCTTAAAATAATTAGTCTTTAATAACATTTTGGAATAAAAAAAATAGCACAAGTATAAGTGCATGACTCGCTACTTAAATGACTCGAATCTGATCCAAACTCGACCCGAAAATATAATAATTTGAACTCGCCCGAGCCCAATCCGAACCCGAACCGAAATTAGAATAACCCAAATTTATCCGAATTTGAGTCAATCCGATCTCAACCCGACCCAATCCGATAACTTAAAATGACCCGAGATTATCCAATACCAAGTTGATCCGAATCAAACCCGATCCGACCTGATTCGATAAAATGATCCGAGATTATCCGAAACCGATATGACCCGATTATTATTTAACCCGATCCGAAAGTGACCCGATCCGTCCGATTGCTAGCTCTACTTCTAAGCATTGTTATTGTCTTTCGTCTTCGTAGGTTACCATCGTCATTGAATACCTTCAATGATGTGGTAGTCTGTAGCTGATTCTTTTGACCATCACAAGCGCTATGTTTTTGTTGAAGGAAATGACGTAAGGTTAGTAGGCAGAAGGCAAAGCTGGGCCTGGGCCCAATCAGTCTAGTCTATTTTTTATATAATAAATTAGAGTAATATTGAACTCAAATATTTTTTTTAGTCATTTATTCAAGTTTAATTATCAAAAGTTGAGTCTGAAATTTGGGGAAGTTTTATTTTAGATTAGTTAGACCCTAAACATTAGCTTATTTAAATGTAAATGTATAACAAGATATATAATTAATGTATAAATTTTTAATTTAATATATGATCCTTCCATATAAAAAAGAAAAATATTCTAACAATCTGGATATTTTAAAAATAATCTTATAATTACACTTAAATTCGATATTAAAAAGTAACAAATTATTTAATATATAGATAAAAATTTAAAAAAAGTAAGTTTTAAATTTTCAAGAATAATTTTTTTATATAAAAATTTAATAATAGAATTATTTTATTTTTTTTAATTCTTATTTTCTATATTTTTTAACTTCTGGGGCGGGACAATGTTATTCAATGAGACCACTTCTCACCATTTTTTTCTCACAACGCCCAATTTTTTCCATTAATAATGCACCCCAAACTTAATTCCTGTGTATGAACATGCAAAATATTTAGTAAGTTCCAAATATAATTTGATATCTCTCTTTTCTTTTTTCCTCAACTACCTAGGTTGCCCTTAAATAGAAATGGTAAAATTTTCAATATGTTGGGAACTTTATCGAATTTTTTTTATTTAGGGTCAAATTCGGAAGAAAATTTTAGAAATAGGTGATTTGGATTTAAAATTTTGTTTGGAGATAAAATAGGGACTCAAATAGAATCCTCGTCTTCAAATTTATTCTGATATATAAATATACATATGCATATACTTATATATATTTTGACATTATATAATTTTTTTAAAATAATAAAATAATTTATTAATAAATTTTGGATATAAATATAAAAATGGAGATATATTCTCTGCAAGAATAAAGATAGTAAATTTCCATTAATAAAAGTCGGAGAATAAAACAAATTTAAGGACGAAAATTTATTTCGGATTAAAAAATGAAGATAGGATAAAGTCATCGGGGACCACCGTCACCCCTACTCTTAAAGCTTTGAGTTTAATTTCTACCAAACTTTATCTGCTCATGGCCTTACTTTTCTGATTTTACGTCAAATAGTAAATGAACCGCCATTCATGACACCATCTGACCCTGATGTGATGCGTATTGTCGTATACATTGATGAAAACCGTATTCTTAAGGGTGGGACCATAGAGCTGGCAAAAGCTAATTCTATCCGTCCAACCCGATTCGATCTGATCGAAATCTGATTTGTTACGATCCGAAAAATTTAGCAATCCAATTTGATATTGACCCGATAAAAATAAATCCGACCTGAACCTGACCCGACCCAATTTCAATCCGTGACTCGTCATTGACTCGATCCGATGCCGATTTGATCCGTCATTGACCCGACCCAATAGTAACCTGACCCAATATTAACCCGATCCGCTTTGACTCGACCCCACAATCACCCGATCTAACCCAACATTAATCTTATTAGATATTAAAATATATTATAATAATAATAAATTACACATATTTTATTATTCATTTAAAGATTTTAAAAATATAGCATTTTATAAATTGTACTTATTTTTCATAATTTTACCCTAGACATTCTTATTTATTAATAATATCCTAATAAGATATATTATTAATAAATAAAAAACTAAAATAAAAAAGACAAACATCCAGTTATAAGCCTATAAAATAATTTTCAAAAAGTGTAACATTACATCCACTAATTCACCTATTTGAAAAAACTCTTAATAGAAGAGCATAATAGTGTCCTTTATCAGTTATCATTAATCACCCACAAAATTCAACAAATAATAACTATACACCGTATCAAGAAGAGTATCTCACGTTATAACATTAAATTTAAAGTTTTAGTTATATTTTTTCTTTTAATATTATTAATTTACTATAAATATAATTTAGTATTCTACGTTCATAAATTTTAAATTTACAATATCCAATTATTTTTATTAATTATAATATTAATTATTTATATTTTACATTATTTAATTTTTAATTTATATCAATTTATATATAATAATTAATAATTTATGAAAATATATAAAATTATTATTTAATTTAAATTATGTTTAAAATAACTTATTATAGTTTTTTACTATAATAACAATAATTAATAAAAATATTACAATAAAAATACAAATATAATATAATTAATAAAAATATTACAATAAAAATATAAATATAATAACATTAATAAAATAAATATAACTAGAGAAATTAATAAGATAAATTATGTAGAGAAATGAATATGAAAAAAAAGATAGAATAAATGATATCAAAATTATTAGATAAAAAAATAATACTTTTGTAGGTAAATTTTTTTATTCTTAATATTAACCGTGTTATATATATATATATATATTATAGCAGTATAAATTGAGCTAAAAATATATTAGAAAGTATTAAAAATCAGCTTCAATGATCCGTTGTGTAACACTTGTATGTAAAATTTGTTTTCTCATAACCACAATTCTAAATTTAAATTCCCTGAATTTGAAATTAGAATAAACTTTTTTACACGAGATACTCTAAATAAATATTAAACTAGTCGAATTATTTTTGTTAGTTTTTTTAATTAAAGTATTGGTATAGTTTATATTTGTGTAAGTATTGGTATAACGTTTCAACGTGGAATACCCAATATTCTTCAAGATTCCAACAATGGCTCGCATTGGTACATGATGGCACACAAGACCCTCATCCTCTATCTTTAGACTCAATTTTAATGTAGAATTGTTGTAATTTTTTTCTTTGTTTATTTGTGTTTACATCCTTTGAAATATGTACGTGATAAATTTAATAAATAAATCCTAATTTTTAAATACGTAGTAGATGAGAAACATGAGTCAAACCCATAAGGAATGGTATATGTAATAACATAGATTTCTATCATAAAGATCTAAACTATGGATATATAATAAAATACTTTACTCGCTAATTGATGAATAAGGATAGGAAGATATTGATTATGGAATTAGAAGATCAAATAATCATGGAGAAAAGACAAATTCTAAATGATTTAACTTTGACCTTTAGAAACTCATAAAAATTTAGAACTTTAAAAATATATTAAGGAAAAGTTCGTGTGAACGGTTATAGAATTTAAGAAAAATATGGTATATGTTGGGAAATATGGTACCTCCGTGTTTTTCCTTCAATTCTCTGCCAAATGCTAAATTTTGGAAACTGAGATTTTGTGTATTGACAGAATAACACGGGCCATGTTTATGAAACATAGGGGTACCGTGTTTCTTATTCCTTTGTTATCTCTTTATGAAATTTCAACAGAAATAGGAAAATAATACATAGATCCTATATATCAATGGTAAAATAAAAACTACACTTGGAATTTGTTGTAACAAATATATTTTAATCAGAGTACATAACAATACGGTAATACATCAAGGTTATTACAAATTCCCTCGCCCAGATAAAGTAACTCCTAAATCACGCACAAGGGTTTCGATACATGTAACTAGCTGCTCATAATTTGGAGCTGGCTCTCCCCTCCAGTACAATCGACGAATAGTTTTACGTGCTTTGTTCAGATGTTTTTCGGCCAGAATTTGATGATCATCCTTCTCATGCTCTACCAAATATTCATTCGTTGTTGCCAATACATACCTATGAGTTTTGGGAACATACCAATTCATATAATCATTAGCCATGTCCCATGGGTATTCAGCCGGTGGTCCAAAAACATCCGGACCCAATATGTGTTCATGTCTAAAGAACCATTGGCTAAACATGTGTGGGTAATAAATTGTGTACTTCTTGAGGGAAGGACCTATGTATGTATTTCTAGTGAGCTTGTAGGCTCCTCTGGGATCACTTGTCTATATTCAAATTGTCGTGTCACTCTATTTGACATATGCAGTTCAACTTTCCCCAAAAAATG
Organism: Tamarix chinensis; assembly: GCA_030549775.1. Classification (NCBI taxonomy): domain Eukaryota; kingdom Viridiplantae; phylum Streptophyta; class Magnoliopsida; order Caryophyllales; family Tamaricaceae; genus Tamarix; species Tamarix chinensis. Next base: position 21,771,170 of record CM060176.1, on the reverse strand, counting down.
TAAAAAACTGTGATAGAATGCCATACGACAATGTCTATATGGACCAGCTACTCCATACGGATCCCAAATGACATTTCACAAAAAAAAAACTAAATATGGATATCACGAACATAATATAGTAAAAATATGATATTTTTAACATACCCTTGATGCAAGTATAAGATCAATCTTTACTCGAAAGTACTCAAGCGTCTCTAATTTATTGTCAAATTTCTATCCACAAGACCACCTTATACAATAAGGATGGTCTGGATCATATCTAGATTGTTCCACTCCAAATCCTAAAAAGTATTCATATATCAATGTCTGTTATAATATTCGATTGTTAGAATCATAACTAATTTAGAGTATGTAATATATGTATATATATGATAATTATAAAATTACCTGTAATAGAGTGACACATCATGACATTTGAGCAGCGTCTGCTCTAGAAGCCATACCAAGTTGTCGATATAAAAAAGCAAGTATGGCTGCACCCCATGCATAACCTTCAACCCGACTAACATCTTGAAGAAAAATGATATAGTATAGATTAACTTTATCAACTGTCTTATCGACAAACAACGATAAGCCGATCAACCATAAGATATACCCGATCGCTTTTTTCTCATCGCCTAACCGATATGATTCATATACTTATTGTAGCCATTTAAATGGAAGTCCGCCCTTTCGAGTGACTTCATTTACTTGCATTTCCTCCATCCCAAACAAGGCACCCATTACACCAATCAATTGCCCACGCGTATCCGCTATCATCTCCAAATGTAATGGATGACCATCAACTCATAGCCCTAATATACAATGTACATCTAAAAGTGTAATCCCCTGAATTTTTAAAAGCCTATATTTTAATAAATAAATTTTATTGGGATAAATTAGGATTTAAATTATTTTAATTATTGGATTTTGAGCATATAAAATTTGATATAAATATTTAATAAATTAAAATAAATATTTTGTTATTTTATCATACTCTTATTATTTAAATAATTTTTCAAATCATTACTTTACTAAAATTATCTTTTTAAAACCCTTATACGTTATTTATATTATATTAAATTATTAAATAAATTTATTACCCCCAAAATATGGTATTTTATTTTTTTATAAATTAAATCATTTTAGTTAAACCCATTTCCCTTTTCTTTTTCCTTTTTCTCTTTTTTTCCCTTCTTTTTCCTTTCTTTCCTTTCCTTCTCTTCCTTATTTTTCTTTTTCCCCGACCTAGGCCGGCCCGTTGGCCCAACTCCCCCTTCCACCTGCGTGGCCCAGCTTCCCGCGCCTCTCCCCCTCTCTCGGCCAGTTCGGCCTTTCTTTTCTTTCTTTTTCTTTTCCCCGGGACCGCCGGTCCAGCCCTCCCACTTCATCTTCTACCTCCGCACGCCTGCAACCGAAAATATCGCCAGAAAAAAGGCTGTAGTGACCACACCAACTGCACCAGCCACTCCTCCCCTCTCTTCCCTGCTGACTTTCCTGCCATTTCAATAGGACCATACCTCTCTTCTCCCGCACTCCATCCCTCTTTCTCCTCGACAACTCACGGTCTGTACACGCAGAACTACGCCGGCCACTCTCGCCAGACAGAATCCCATAACCCTGCCCCTACTCTGCCACACATCCTTATCATTTTTCCTTCCCGATTGGCCTATAAATATCCCCGAAGGCTGCCATAATCGGGCTTGGAATTTGGCAGCCCAGAAAACCAAACCACATGCCACCCATTATTCAACCAGCCATTCCTCCACCGTCGGCCGCCTTCACCGCCCACTCCGGCCACCAAAACGCTCCCTACACCACCTTCTGCACAACCCAGCCCCCAACCTTCCCTGCTTTGCCCCGCACCAGCCACCTCAGCTGTGCAAAATTGCCTCCTCAAATAGCCCATTCGACCCTACGCCGCCCTTCGTGCCGCCGATTCCGCCACTGGCAGCACCACCTCTACCTCCCAAAAAAACTAGGGAATCCTGCCCTACCACACCACACCTCCATTTTCCCCTACTTCCCTCTCTCCTAGCCTCCACATCCACCTCTCCACTTCTCCCTTCCCCCATCGTCGCCGCCGCCACTGGCTCCACTACCTAGCCTAGGTTGTTCCCCAACTCCTTAACCCCTAAACCCTATTTATTAAATGTGTTAATGATTTTTAATATTATTAACTATTATTGTTAGTGTTATTATGATTATTATTATCATTATTATTATTATTACTACTATTATTACTATTATGTCCTAACATTTATCCCCAAGAACTTCTAATTAATGGTATTAATTAATACTAAAACCTTGTTGTGTTATTATTATTATATTTACTATTAGTATTACTATTACTATTACTATTATTATTATTATTATTATTATTATTATTATTATTATTATTATTATCATCATCATCATCATCATGTTTATTACTCTAACTATGACTAACATTGTTATTATCTCTATTATTATTATTATTATTATTAGTATTAGTATTAGTATTATTATGTTTATTATTCTAACTATTATTATCATTGCTATTATCTCTATTATCATTTTTTTAGTATTATTGTTATTATTATTATTATTATTATTATCATCATGATTATGGTTGTTGTTATTATTATTATTATCATTATTATTATTATTATTATTACTAATACTACTATGATTTCAATTGTTATTATCATCATTATTATCATTATAACCATTATTATTATTATTATTATTATTATTATTATTATTATTATTATTATTATTATTATTATTATTAATATTGAAACCCTTATTTTAATACTATGGATTTTACTAAGACTTACTTTGATTAGTAGTGATTCATTTAACTATCTTGAGAATAATAATAACCCTACCTTTTATTTATAAACTACTATTATTAATATTAGCCTTAGTATTAGGCCATGATAGGGATAAGATAGGAAAATTTTGGTAATTCCGGTAGAGGGAGATTAACCTTTAGTATTTTTCTCTTATAGGTAAACCGGGTCAAGATCCGAGGAGGCATAGGAGCGTACTTCAAGCTCAGTGACGTTTTAGGTAAGGACGTAGCTAAGGCCGCCTATGTGTTACGTGTTTTACTTGCCTTGGATGCCTTGTACGATTTGTATGTTGTGTTCTATATGTTATTATCTTATCTGTTTTTGTGTAGCGCAGCTTGGAACCAAGGTATGTTCTTGTGCTCTTGTTTGGTATGTGCTAATATGGATATGCTGCAAGAATGATGTGACCCTTAAGACATACATGCTAGGTTATTTGATGAGGTGTTGTGGGATGGAGGCATGAAAGAGAAAAATGAGAAAGTAAGATAATCAAGGGGAATTAAGTTGGCTAACGTAGGTAAGGATGATCTAAGCAATCTATAATCCATGAATGGACGAGTAAAAAGGGAATTAAATAAAATGAATGAGAGGGAGAAATTAGGGTTACATGGGAAGAAATAGGGTTTTGCATGGAAATCTTAGGGTTTGGCATGGTAGAAATCAAGGGGTTTGCATGGGGAGGTTAAGGTCCGCATGGGGGCGAACCTTACGTATGGAAAGTTACTTTGGGACGTGGGGAAGGTAATGGAAGGTTTTTTTGGGAGTCTAGAAGCTCGAGGTGAAAAATAGTACGTAGGATAATATAAGGGTACCGACTAGGGTTTGGGAGGAACCCTAATTTGAGAAGGTGGAAATAGAAAAAAGAAAATAATAAAAATAAACGAGGAGGAGCGAGGTATGAGGGGGGATAGAGTCTGAAGGTAATGACATGTAGGGCGTTAAAATAGTGTGGGTTGCGGGAGGCAGAGAAGGAAGGGCCACATAGGCCGAGATTAGGGTTTCGGGAGAAAACCCTAGGATAAGGTGGTGAGTCGACCTTGGGGTATAAGGTGGTGGGCCCTGACCCACACACTTAGAAGTTAGGTTTCCGGTGTGAGGAAGTGGGTTATGGGAAGGATGTCGAGGTGAGTTAGAAGGTGCAGAAGTTTCAAGATATGGGACAGGTCCTCTTGGGAGGATAAGTGTGAATATAGTTAGCCATGCATGTCAAGGGTGTAATTCTTTCGAATAAGATACGTTAAGATACTAATCACTTACAGAGGAAGATGTTGAGTCGGACCTAGACCGGTCCACTGGCGAATAATAGTGGCTAGGGCCGGGGTGCCCTACATGACCGGTCCACCAGCGAATAATAGTGGTAGGGTATGTTACCCTCATGACCGTTCCACTGGCTATAATAGTTGGGAATTCCGTGCTCAACAAACCAATCATAATAATGATAAGACATGGGAAATATATGAATAATTATAGTGGAACACCTTGTGAGTCGGGGCCAGACCGATCCATCGGCAAATAATAGTGGTAGGGTATGTTACCCTCGTGACCAGTCCACCGGCTAAAATAGTGGCAGGGCATGTACCCTCATGACCATTCTACCAGCTATAATAGTGGGTTCCCGCACTCATATGGATTGATAAAGACTATGATGTGAAACGACTATTTATCAGAGATCTAAAGAATAAGTTAGCCAATTCATTGCCGATATTGTTTATCTGTGTTATTGCATGCTATCTACGTAATTATGCCATGTATGCCATGTCATGTGTTTTTGTGTATGTTGGCCTTAGCACGTTTGTTACCTTACTCGGTAAGTAACATACTGATCACCCATCTCATGGGTGCTGTTCATTTCCACGAGCAGGTGACCAGTATGAGTTTTTGTAGGTAGGGCGCGATGTCTTCCATGCCTACGATGCTTACGAGGCATCAGGCAGGGCTGAGAGTTGAGATCAGACCTAGTTTGGGGGTCAAGAGTGATGTGGTCAGAGTTCATCCTTCGTTTTGTTTCCCTGTATTATTATATTTTATTTTATTCTGATGTATTATATCCTTTGATATTTAGTACTTTAAAGCCGTACTTTGGGTTGTACCCTTCTGATTTCCGCACTCTGATTCTGTATGACTTGTGTTTTTCTAATGACTGGTGTTTTATTAATGACTCGTATTTGATGATTAATCTTATTTAGCCTTAGCACTTAGTACCGAAACGGTAGGAGTGAACCGATCTGGTACTAAGTGTGGCGGTAATACCCCCGAATTTATAGCTTTATCTTTTCGTTTCCGCTAAACTCTTTTAAATTAAACGAAATTTTTCAGTAGTAAATTTGGGAGTGTTACAAAAAGGGTGATTGTCATATCACCCCATAACATATGAAAGCTATTAGTGTCTGGTTGCCATCTCTCAATAAATACTAAAATAAGCAACATGTTCACATGCTCAAATGTGCAGGATGGAAGGTGTGATAATCTTATTCGTCGTATTAGAGCAAACATCCTCTCATTGACGCTTCCCATAAAAAAATTTTAAAAGGTCCTACCTCGTGTGGATCTTAGAACAACCCTGATCTTGAATAATAAAAGAAACAAATGTAATGCATATATATGATTTATTACAAATAAAATAAGAATTAAGAAATAATGAATATGATAAACTTACCTTTCCTAACCATAAATCTAAAGTTATGTGACCGCCAAAGCTTGGAATCAAATCAGGGATTATTAGACCTCCGAGACATGGCCCAAGCAAGTACCATTCATCCTTTAATTGTATACTCTCTTCATCTTCACTAGCATCACCAGCATCCCTATCATCATCATCTTTATCATCCTCCTCCTCCTCCTCCTCCTCATCATCATCATCACCACCACCACCACCACCACCACCACCACCACCACCACCATCATTACGCATATAACTTGATGACGATGCTTGACTAGCAATGTGGGGTAATGATGCTGGAAAATCTAATGATGGTCTAGAGCCACCATCAGTAAGTGGGTAAACTGAGGATGATGGTACTCCCATGATAGGTTGTGTCAGTGAGGTAAGAAAATCTATACATTTTATAGATAATGGGAAACCTCCAAACCTGAACCTCCCACCCCAAACCTCCAAACCCCGAACCTCTGTACCCTGAACCTCTAACCCTAGAACCTTCATACCTCGAACCTCCAACCCCAAACTTCCTACCCCCGAACCTCTAACCTTATAACCTACATACCCTTAACCTCCAAACCCCAAACCTCCTACACCCGAACCTACGTACCCTCCGAACCCCAAAATGCCAACATCAGCCACAAATGATGGATGACCTGCATAGTCTATAAATGTTGGAATTTTAGGACCTTAACGCTTCTTCCGATTCTTGTTCACTATATTTCTTACCTTGTCGTAATCCTTTGGTAATACTCTTTCAAAAATTCCTTAGACAAGCCATCGGCACTGGTTGCTCAAGAGTAGTTCTATTACGTCATGAAGAAGCAATAATATAACGACCCTTGGTTCTGTCTACTACTCTGTCGTGTCTGTGACTCATCTGAATTTCAATAATAAATGCCTAAAGTCAATTAAAATTAGGTATATGAATTGAAGATAATAAGTCATCACATAAATAAAACCTAATTACATACATGAAAGTAATGTAATTATTAAATATCAACACATATTATGATATTGAAAGAGATATGTATACCCTACTTTATAACTAAAATACAGTCTCCTAAATTAATCCTCTACTTTATTAATTAAATATATCAACAATATTTTTATTACTTACTAGTAGGAGTTTAGTATAATATAACGTATAACTAAAATACAGTATCTTAAACTAATTTTCTACTTTATTAATTAAATACATCAGCAATATTTTTGTTAGTTAGTAGTAGGAGTTTAGTATAATATAACAATTAAATTATACTTAATTATGGTATCTTATAAATCCAATCTCTTGATATATTTTTTTAATAATCCAACCAAATTTATCTAAATATATTCCATAAAAATTAGAAAACCAAATAAATATAATACAAATATAAATATATTTAATCTATTATAAATAGATTTAATAAAAAAAATTAAACAAATATAATCTATTATCCTATCAATATAATTAAAAACATTTACCAATAACCCCCATCACATAAAAATATTTGACACATTATATGAAAATATAAATAAATCTGATAAATATCAAATAATATATAAATAATACAATAATGTAATTAACAAAGTATTAATAAATCTAAAAATATAATGAAAAAATTTAACCAAATTAACCGTAATTATAAAATTTAACTAAAAAATATCATTAATAAACCATAATTAATATATATAAATTACATATCCTAACAATAATTGAAAACTCTACAATACAGAAATAATTTACTGAACTTATATTTAATTAAAATATTAGAGCATTAATATAGTTAATAAACCATAATTAATATATATAATTACACATCCTAAAAATAATGTAATTAATAAAGTATTAACAAATCTAAAAACATAATGAACAAATCTAACCAAATTAACCGTAATTAAAAAATATAACTAAAAAATTTAATTCAAAAAATATACTTATTATATATAATTATATATCCTAAAAGTAACCAAAACCTTATAATATAAGAGAATTTACCAAACTTATATTTAATTAAAATATTAAAGCATAATTAATAGAGTATAATAGATCCAAAAATATACAAAATAAAATTAATTGAATTAAATATAATTAAATAATATACTTAATATAAATATAATTAACAAACTATAATTAATAAATATCATTAAAAACTTACTTAATACAACTATAATTAACAGACCCTAAACTAACAAGCGTAGCCCATCACCGGTAGAAATTGCTGAATCCAAAGCCCATCATCGATAATAATTGCTGAAGGCCTCGTGCACCACCGGCAAAAAATACCGAATTCCCCACCCATCGACAATAATTGCCGAAGCCCCGAGCTTCTTCTTCTTCTTCTTCTTCTTTTTTTTCACTCGATCCAGTCCTTCAACAATTTTGGTCAAACTCTATTTCACCCCCATTGGCAATAATTGCCGAAGCCCCTCCTTTTTTTCTTTTTTGCTTAGATCTAACCTAGCGAGACAATGTCTACTGAACTCCAACCGAGCTATCTGCAATAATTGTCGAAGCTCCCATTTTGTTTCTCGACCTAGTCCTTCGATAATTTTGGCCGAACTCTATTCATCCTCATCGATAATAATTACCGGGCCCTCCATTTTTTCCGCTTAGATCTAACCAGCGAGGCAATATGTGCCAAACTCCAACCCAACTATTGGCAATAATTACCGAAGTTCCTTTTTTTTATTCTACATCTAGAATTATAAGAATAAAATTTAGAATTGTGAAACAAAATTTCATAATATAATTTTTATCTATGATTACAAAAGAAATTTCATGATCTAGATATATAATATAAATGCTATGTAAAAAAAAAATTTAAATTCACATATTTACAATTAAATAAAAAAATTTAAACAAATAAATTTAATTAAACTTATAAATTTATGTATATTATAGCAAGTGAAAAAAATTATTAATAAAAAATATTAATTATTTACCTTATTAATAGAGAGACTCTTGTGTTATAGGGAGAATAGAGAAAGAATAGCTACACAAAATTTTATTTTGAAGTAGAGAGAAAGGAGAGAGAAAGAGATTTAAAAAAAAACTGTCGACAAACAGAAATAATATATGAAAAAAATTTATTATTTTTATGCAGTAAAAAATTAATTTTTAAATAACAGCTGCGCGAAACAAATTTACAGACGAAAATTTATTTCGGATTTAAAAATGAAGATAGGATAAAGTCATCGGGGACCACCGTCACCCCTACTCTTAGCTTAATTTCTACTAACCTTGATCTGCTCATGGCCCAACTTTTCTGATTTTTCGTCAAATAGTAAATGAACAGCCATTCATGACACCATCTGACTCTGATGTGATGCGTATTGTCGTATGCATCGATGAAAACAGTATTCTTAAGGGTAGTTTCTGTATTAATTGTTTTATTATATTTAGAAATAACTTATTATAAAATAACATAAATTGAAAAATTTACTGTTAAAAAGTAACTAATGATTATTGATCAAAATCGGTTGATTAAGATTTAAGATGATGCGACAAAAATAAGTCTTAAAGCGTAAGTCTTAAAAAGATGATATAGTATCCATGCAGTCATATAGATATAAAGATATTTATTGTAAGACAAGTGAGTAGGTCAACTGGCATTGTCAATCTTAAATACTAGGTGTTGAATTATCAACTGATTAAAGCTTGATAATAGAAAAGCGTTCTATTCCTTCTGTATATATAGACAGACATCATTTGATGTTTGCCAGACTGCCAGCCGTATCTTATCAATCAAGCACGTGACCAAAAGACCCCTTTCCCGCATGCGACGAGTAAATGCGGCAGATTTAACGCTTAAAAATTATCACAACAAGAAATTCTAATTGGGCGTTAATGAAACATTTTATAAGAATCTTTCACCCGGTTCTAAACTTCAATTATCAACTAATACAAAGAATTCGTTATTAGGCAATAATATTTACTTTGTATTTTTATACTCTTTTATATATGATGAAACCTAACTTTTGTTTTTCATGTTTATAATTTTTGACTTTTTTTGAATTGAAATGCCTAAATAAATTCATATTTGGCAATAATATATATTGTATATATAAATCCTAGATACAAAAAGGCGTAGAATTCTCGGATATTTTATACTTGTACTTTACACCTTCTAAATATTTTATTTTAGAAATATCAGCTAATATATTTATATTTGTATTTGTCGTATATTAATTATCCGAAGGATAATTTATTATCTATGTAAATTATTTAATGAATATTACCTAATGAATAAATTAATAATCTGTTTCAATTTTTACTTAATTCTCTACAAATATCAATATTCCAAATAATCTATTACACACCAACGTCTATAATTTCAATCAAATAATTTATTGTTTTAATAAGATGCTTTAGTAATATTAAACTTTCAACCTACTTTGATAAATTTAAATTTTCAACATGCAAGTTATTATCAATGTTACCCTTCACCAAACTATCAAATAATCAATAATAATACAAGTCTGGTTTAAAAATACTATAACCAATGATATTTGATTGTACAAGTATAATACTTCCATAATTAAAATTGAAATCAATAATTACTAAAATATAATAATATAACTTTGTTTAGGTAAAAACACAATTAAAAAGAAGTTGTTTGTCTCGAGTTCCAAAAATTCCATATAACTATTTAGCTTTTCCATCTCCGGCTACCATACTCTCTGCATCCATCTAATAAATAATCAAAAAAACATAAATATGTAAAATAATCAAGTGTGATCAAATATTTTATTCAACAATAATATTTATAACAAGTTTTACCTCACATTTATTAATATCTTAGTCAGATTCCTCATTTTGCAGAGTAGACCTAGAATAAGTTGAGTCCGTATTACAATCATCGTCTAACAAAAATAAAAAATTGGAACATTAGAATTAGATACATATAACAATAGATATATTATAATTATTTAAACATCAAAGGTGTAAAAAACAAATATTATCTTCATACAAAAATAAAAAATTAGAACATTAGAATTAGATGCATATAACAATAGATATATTATAATTATTTAAACATCAAAGGTGTAAAAAACAAATATTATCTTCATCCCTTATAGTTTCCTAAAGCCAATATCTACAATAAATTAATGCTTCCAAAGCCTTGGGGTGTAATTGATGTGATGAGAACTTACAAACCTCTTAAAAGGTGATTTAGAAGCAAAAGTAGAAATAGGGATGATAGGTATGTTTCTGACCAGTCCTTACAAAATCAAATACTTGGTATTGGTTTTCTACCATGATAACACAGTAAAGTCGTCCATCTATGGCATCATAGGTTCCTCTAAATAATAATCTAATTTAGTCTTATCTGGTGCACCAGCCATGTCTTGGTCTGCCAACCAGTAGTTATAATGAAGTCTTAGGAAGACTCTAGAACTCAAAATCTCACTACTAACATTTAAACCATAACTTTTTACTACTAACATAGGAATCACACAATATTGATGAAATTCTTTCCATATGCTTATAATTCTCATCATACTCATGAAACAATTCATGACATATTTTACAAACATCATCTACCACTTCAACAAAAGTGCTCTTATAAATGATAAAATAATAGCACTCTACCAACATCAATTTATACCTTGGATCTAAAAGAGTTACCACAACCATCCTTTCATGATTCACACCCCAATATTTGTTAAAATTTTCTAACATTTTTTTGCCATGCCACTAATAATTTCATTTTTATCAAGAGACCATTCAATCAAGGACATTCTAATCTCACAAACCTTGGAAAAATATAAATTGGTAGTAGGATATCTATTCCCAGGAAACATCAAAGTGGCATAAAATATAATGACAATCTTTTGCAAATATATCAAGCCAAATCTTGTTCGTCACTTGTAGGACAACAATTAAAATTAGACTTCAACTATGCCAAGTGAACAAACACATTTTCATACATTAAAGCAACATCAAGCATAAAAAATGTAGAATTCCATCTTGTCCTACAATTATGCGTTAAGGCTCTACTATACATAATTTTTTTTGTAACACCCCTAAAGTTTACTATTAAAAAATTTTATTTTATTAAAAGTTAAGCATAATTAAAAACAGTAAATTTTGGGGATACTATTATCATACTTAGTGTCAGACCGATTTTCTTCTATCATTCTAGTACCAAGTGCTAAGACTTAGAATGAAAGTGAATACATTTTACACCAGACTAAGCTATAGAATTAAATCAAAATTGTGCATTAAATACATTATAAAAGGTAAATCCACTACTTGTGGTTACAAGAAGATAAAATAATTTCACAAGGAAACATAAAAGTATAAAATGTAATTCAGAAACTTTTCAGAAGCCCTTATGCTCTTACCCGAAAAGAACTCGAATAGCACATGCAACTAACCTGCAAGGGACAATGCCCATTGACTAAGTAGGGGCCCACAAATTGAACCCTTAAGTACTACGATACTAAATAACCCTTTTTACAAAAATAAAAGGCCGAGCCCACTTGTAACACATCATACAACATAAGGGCATTTACATAATGCATATAAATAACACAACAAACAATAAGAATTGTATATCACAAATTCCATTTACTTAACATTTCCAACACTTACCAAGAGTGACAGGCATCAAGGCCATATTTTTACTATAATAATAAATTATAACGGTGAACTCAATAACTTTTGGTCTTAAGGCATTAATCAAATATTATTCAATATCATCTCTCAAATTATATTCACGTGAGTATAGGAAACCACTACTATAATATTATTCAATATCATCTCTCAAATTATACTCACGTGAGTACAGGAACCCCACTGTTATCGCCCGTGGATCGAAAATACACTTTAGGGCAGAACACTCCTAGCTATTATTATTTGTTAGTGGATCGGTTTCTAGGATAAAATGTACCTGGCCACTATTTTTACCGATGGATCGGTATGTCCCTGACTCACATGGTGTTCAACTATAAGTGATTATTGCCTCTCCCATGATTCATTATCATTCAAGGTTTGGTTTATTGAGCTCTAGATCCCCGACTATTATAACCAGTGGAATGGAATACACTCCAGAGCAATAGGCGCATGACCACTATTATAACCGATGGACTGGTACAAATGATATAATCCATCTAGGCCCAACTCAATAAACTTCCACTTTAAATGATTAGCACTTTTCCATTTAATTAATACAATAATTCCATTTATTTAATGGTACACTGATCATACTAGCGCATACAAGAAGCACAATACCATCCAACCATCAACCCAGGGACGCAAATGTACCCTAGTTGTACTGGTGCATGAGGACACACAGTACCCTATCGACAAGGACAGCCAATCCATAAATATGTATACCCCCTAAATAAGTCTGTAGAGATAAATAGAATAAGATGTACGACTTGATTAGGGCAGTAAGGCATACCAAAAAAATCTAGAACAATCGTGGGCTAAACCACATCTTTAGGGTAGCGACTCCTAAAGAGTCATCATTCTCAAACTCGAGGTCTTTAATTATTAGTGTCTTAAATAAGGTAACCATGAGAAATACATTAATCACATAATTATTTTTATTTGTTTATGTTATTATTAAGTAATCCTTATTCCATTATTATCCATGTTAACTTCAATAATCCACTAAGGCCATAATACGTTTCAATACTTATACTTAGGCACCTTAGGTTAAAATGAACAAAATGCCCCTGAGGTTAAGGCTTCCTTTTATCATCTATTTCCATCATATACTTCATTTTTATTTATCCACATACCATAATAGGTTATCATATCATGATTATACTATCGATAATAGAATCAAGTACTCTATACTAAGGGATCATTAAACACATATACCCTAACATGTACTTCTAGTACATCCAATACACATTTCCATACATAATTAACAATTAAGGCACCTCTTGCATAATTATGAAATGAATATCATATCACCCTTAATTATCCATTCAACCCTATACCATGCATTATCCTTATGATGTTCACCGATTTATTGAAATACCCTTATCCTTATAATATACATAGTTATACTTAAACAAGTAATACTAAGGCCAAAAACCCTTATTCTTTTATTTAATATCCCTTATGTCATATTATGGAGGTTTATTAAATTTATTGCCATGTTATATGGAAATTATCAATTTACCCCTCCTTACTTCCAAAATTACTCAATTACCCCTCTTGTTTGCTTATTTATTAAAATACCATTTTATTTTTTAAATTACCAAATTACCCTCCATACTTGTATAATTATCCAAAACACCTTTTATACCTATGAAGTTACCAATTTATCCTTCATAATTATATAATTACCAAAATAACCTTCATACTTATTAAAATTACCAAATTGACCTTTAGCTTTGTTAAATTACCAAATAATTCTCCATACTTGTATAATTACCAAGTTACCCTTTTTTCATGCCAAATTACCAAAATACCCCTTATATTTACTAAATTACCATATAAACCCTTTTATTCATAAAATTACCAAGTTACCCCTTTTTCATGCCAAAATTACCAAACTATCCTTCTTACTTATTAATTTACCATATTACTCCTTTTATTTATAAAATTACCAAGTTACCCCTTTTTCATGCTAAAATTACCAAAATACCCCTAACACATAAAGTGTAAATACCTATGGTCCACATGCATTATCCAACACCACTAACCATTATTATTCATTATTAATACCCATTATCACCTATCATACACACTTTTTTAGGCCACATCCTTTGTATAAGTAAAATTACTAAAATGCCCCTTGGGCTCATATTACCATTATCTATATTACAAATGGCCATTTTTGCTTATCATGACATATACATGCATCTAACATTATTATTAACATCAAGGCTCCTTTCTTAACCATTATTTATACACATGATACAATATAACATGCTTTTCATTCCAACTTCCAACATATCCTACAAATCATGATATACTTAATGCCATATAACATGCACACAAACATTTTCAAAAACCCTAATGTGCTAGTATATATATATACACACATTTTAGTAGGGTATAATAGTTACCTTATTTCCAACAATAACCAAACTTTACTGGTATCCCGTTTAAGGGTTTAAACTTTGATTGGTAAAAATTTGTACCTAGAAATAATATCAAAACCGGCATATTAGTAGTAGAAATTTAAAAGATTTTTTTTTATATTAAAAATCATAGTGAAAACATATTGATTCTAACTATATTTATACCTCAAAAATTGGTTAATCAACTCAAAATATGCATCAAGTCTCACGCTGCATGGCAACGTGAGCTGCATGTACAAACCTAGGGGGAAATAAGTGTGGAGAAGAAAGTTGGAAGAAAGGGGAAGGGTTGGTTCAGGTAAGGGATTGAGGGCTTGATTAAGGGCTTGTGGAGGGGAGTTGGGGTAGTGGCTAAGGGTAGGGAGGATGGTAGGATGTAGGTGGTGGTTAGGGGTCAAAAATTTGTGGCTTAGGGCAGCGGAGACGGCGGCAGCAGGGCTAAAAAGGAGGTGCTAAGAAAGGGAAATGAAGAAGAAGGAAGGAAAAAGAAGGGGAGAAAGGATGTTGCTATAGGGGAGATCTCGGTCAGTTGAGGTAGGGAGGTGGTAGAGAAGGTGTTTGGGGGTTGAGGGGTGGCTTCGGTAGAAGAGGGGAGACAACAACACAAGGTGGTGGTGCAGGGTGGAGGTCGAGAAGGAGAAGAAAAGAAAAGGGAAGATAATGGTGGAGTGTAGGGGCTAGTGGAAGCTATTAGGTAGTGTGGGAAGGAAGTTAGGGAGGCAAAGGTTGGTGTGGTTGTTAGTTGGGCGGAAAAGATGGTGGTTGAGGGTGGTGAAGAAAAAATAGGGTAGACAGGAGAAGAAGGAAAGAAAGAAGAAGAGAGGCTCTATAAGGGGAAGAAGGGGAGCTCAAGGGGGAAGAAATGGGTAAGGGAAATAGAAAATGAACAGGGAGAGAAAGGTAGGTAGAGGTCGTGTAGGGTAGGTGGCTATGGGGGTAGGTGTTGTAGGTTAAGGAAGGATAGCAGGGAGAGGGAAGGAAGAAAAGGGGAAGAAAGTGACACACAATAGGGGTTGTGTAGGGGAAGTTTGGCTCAAAATGAAAAGGAAAGGGATGAGAGAGAGAGAGAGAGAGAGAGAGAGGATAAGGTAGGTTGTGCAGGTGTAGAGGGGGTGGGAGAGTCGCAATCATAGGGGAAAGAGGGAGAGTGTTTGGTTTGATAGGTGAAGAAGGAAGAAGAAGAAGATGAGGAAGAAGAAGAAGAAGGGGGAGGCAGGTTGGTTGGGCAGGGGAGAAAGATGAGGTGGGCTAGCCTGCACACGAGGGAGGAGGAGGAAGGAAGGGAGAGGGGTTGAGCTGGCCTAACTAGGGAAGAAAGAAGGAAGAAAAAGAAAAGGAAGAGGAGGGTTAGATAAGCAAAAGGGGGAGAGGCAAGGAGAAGGGGAACGGGTGACTCAATAGGGAAAAGGAAGAAGAGGTAGGCCGGGTGGCCTAAGGAAAAGGAGAAAAGAAAAAAAAGCGAAAAATAAAATTAAAATATTTTTTTGCAATTAGGGTATTTAATTATTTAGATGGATAAATTACTTTAATTAAAATTTAATATATTAATTTAAGAGGATAATTTTAGTAATATATGATTTGGGAATTTTCTTAAATAAAAAGAGTATGATAAAATAGTAAAATATTTATTTAAATTTATTAAAAAATCATATCCATTTTTTTATAACTTAAATTTCAAAAAATAATTAAATTAATAATTTAAAAATAAATTATTCCAAATAAGGGTTAATCATTAAATTCTAGGTTTAAAATTTTAGGGTATTAAAATTTTTGACGACAAGCCTCCATAAACTTTCAAGCCTTTGTGGTGTGGCTTTCTAACACATCAAACTCTCATGTATGTTCTCAACATATTTTTAAATGATCTCCATGCCATAGCTAACAGAAATAGTAAGCATGTGAGCATATATGAAAATTTCTCTCACGTAATTAAAAAAAAATACTTCAACTCAAATTTATTTTTCAAATCTCCAATCAAAGCATCATTGGTAGTGCAATTATCGATAGCCAAAGTAGCAAGTTTTGTATCAACATTCCATTCCATCAAACAATTGTTCAAAATATCACATAGAATCTCATATGTATGTAGACTTAGAACATATATAAACCTTCAACAAAAAATAATGACATAACAAATAAACCAAAGAAAAATATTAATATTTTAAAACTATATATGAAAATGAATTTATCAATCCACTGAGTTGTGATGGCCATGAAACCCCATTTTTGATTATATGATGTCCATATATATGTTGTGACTGAAACTCAACTCTTATTCTACTCAACAATGACATTGATTTTTTTTTTCATATTTACACAACTTAAAAATATCACTTCATAAAGTGTTCCTTACAATCATTTCAAAGGATGGTTTAAGAGCCACCAAATATCTTCTAAAACCTTCATGTTCCACTATACAAAGTGGATAGTCATGCATAGCTACCATGTTACACAATTCACACCTGACAATTTCTTATTTAAATTCCACAGCCATAAGCTTTCATTTTCCTTCCCCCTTCTGATAAAAACTCAACTTAGTTTTTCCTTCCCCTTATATAGGCCTTAAACGTATGCATTTATTCATATGATCATGCAAATTAGAAGTACCATTTTTTGGATTACCGCTCAAACTCTTATTACAAACTTTAAAAAATACTTTATTTACACCATTAATTTCTACTACCTTAAAGTGAACCTAAACAACTAAAATTTTCATTCTTTTTTTTTTCATAAAAGAAAATGGATGCACTTCTTCTACCTCTTTATTGGTTTGTGGTTTACTAGGTGTAGGGTTGCTAGCTATTCCGAAAGAATATAGTGGTAGACTTCGTGAATGAGTATTAGGTTGGCTACTTAATGCCGCCAAACTAATTAATAATCCCAAATGTTACACAACAAGAAAATAAAATTATAATCAATAAAATTATAATAATTCATGCACATAGTTTCAATTATTTGGCATGAATTATAATATTTAGTTATTATAAAAGGTATTTAATATTGGATATCATCACATCGATATTGATAACTCATGTTACAATGATCATAAGGAAAAATTGTTTAAAAGTGCTTAGCTTAATTATTTTCAAGTTGAAATTAATAATGAGTACATTGTGATGTTTAAATTGAATACATTGTGATCAAGGTACATTGATAATGAGTATTAAATTTTACGACTTTATGTCTACAAACAACAACAATTTCAATGAAAACTCATATGAAAAGTTGGAGATGGTATATGAAGATCATCAATAGTCATTACAAGATTAAATAAGTTACCTTTTTAAGATTTATTATGTATACTTAAAAAATAAATACATATATTTATATAGTCATATGACAAAAAATTATGGTATTTTGTAATATTATTGTACTTCTCACTTTATTAAAAATTAAAATAATAATATATATATCATTGTTCATTTTCTATTCTAGAATGACATATTCATATATCAAATTGCTTTACCATAGAATTTTTGTCATATATTAATAACATGTTTGTATCAATAATTATAAATATTTTGTTAGTCTATTATTTATTTAGAAAAAACTTATATGGCATTAAAAACTAGGATTATTTAATTTCATTTCACCATATTATTTCTTAACAGGATGTTTGCTTTACCTTCGACTAATAGCCCTCCAATTAAAAACCTATCAAAATAGCTAGAGAAGAGACCTCATCCTAGTATAGATCAAACATGTTGATTAGATAGAAAATAACATATCTTAAGGGTTTATATCCTAAAAATCAAATAACAAATCTCCAAATAGAAAATTTCAAAATCAAACCATAAGCAAAATATACATTACATTATATATTGCTAACTATAATCAATAAGTTGTTTTTTTCCTAGTTTAATTTCATATCTCCAATACAAGAATTTTCATTTTTAGTTCATACACTCACCCCATTGTGTTCTTCTTCATGACATTTCATAAACTTTTTCTGTTAACCAAAACAACAAGAAAATTAAATTTACACTTACATTACAAATATATAGTTGAAGTGTTGAACATAAAACAACCATGATCCATATTCCATAAAATGAACTTGCTAACCTTAATAAGAAAAAGAAAAAAAGATACAATTTACAATAAGTTACCTACCAGAAAATAAGAGATGAAGATGAAGATGATGAGATATGGAATAGTGGAATAAAGTGATGAAACCTGGACGGGTTTCACAAAATTTCGTCGGATCGAAAAATAAATCAAGCGCGGAGTTCGATTCACTACTATAATCAGCCTGAGGATTTTTCTCCAAAGGAAGATTAGAAAACTCAGATCGCAGTTGAATCAACGGCTACTGAAGTTGTAGAACAGAAAAGATCGAGAAGCAGATCAAGAAAGGAGATTAGGAAGAAGAAGAAGCTGCGAATGAGGAGGTCACAAGAGAGAGAAGTCGAGAGAGAGAGGGAATTCCAAAAGAATGTAATCACAACAATGTATTAGACCAAAAGTGCCCTGTACAACCGGTGTATACGCCTTTTATATGGCGTATACATTACAAAAAAAAAAATACAACGTATACGAACGCTGGCTTACAACCATCTCACATGAATCAGCCCAAATGTAGCCTAAGAAATCAACCGAGATATACACACCATGGATCGACGGGCTGTACAAAGAAACAACCCACCCTTACAAAAATAATTACAAGGAATAATAATCCAAGTTAATGGATTTATAATTAATTTCCATCAGCTAAAATATGATAGCTAATCATGGTTATCAAGGGTTGAGTAATCCACATTCCAACTAACCCAATAAATATGGGTCGGGTGGTAGATTACATAGCTAACTTAATCCCCATTAGCCAAATATGCCGGCGAATGCATCACATGGGATTTTTCTACAAATTAATACAACACAAATTCTGTAACAACACCCAGCAGCAGTAACAACAATCACCTTGATCTATTCCCATGTTTTGAATTAAGTTTCTAAACAATCACACAATAAGAAAAGTAATTATATGTACAACATACTCTATAACAATTAATATAATTATTTAAATACACATTTTGGAGATATATATCATTCCCCTCTTCTTGGTGAGGTTTCGTCTCTGAAACCTGATTAATACCCATAAAAGGACTAAGGTTAGCAACATTAAAAGAATCACTAACATTACCAAACTTAGCAGGTAAATCAATTTTATAAGCATTATCATTAATTATTTCTAATACAGTAAAATTTCCATCTCCCCTAGGATCTAATTTTGATTTTTGAAGGTTTGGAAAACGTTCCTTCCTAAGGTGTACCCAAACTAAATCTCCAGGTTGAAAAACCATTTTCTTTCTCTTTTTATTAGCATTCTCAGCCATTTTTTGAACCCTTTTAGCAATTTGTTGACTCACAGATTCATGTAATTTCTTAACAAGATTCAGCATCAAAATTGTGTAACTCAGAATTAGGCAAAGGGCTCAAATCAAGAGGAGTCAAAGGATTAAAACCATACACAACCTCAAATGGAGTCTTTTTAGTTGTAGAATGTAATTTTCTATTATGAGCAAACTCTACCTGAGGTAATACATTTTCCCATTGTTTAAGATTCTTTCCAAGGACAACTCTCAATATATTGCCTAATGTCCTATTTACTAACTCTAGTTGTCTATCTGTTTGAGGGTGACATGTGGTTGAAAATAATAGTTTAGTTCCCAATTTACTCCACAAAACCTTCCAAAAATAACTCAGAAATTTAACATCCCTATCTGACACTATTGTTTTAGGTATTCCATGCAACTTAACTATATGAGAAAAGAATAATTCAGCTACAATCACAACATCATTAGTTTTAGTGTAAGGTACAAAATGGGCCATCTTACTAAACCAATCTACTACCACCATTATTGAATCTTTGGCTCTATTAGTCCTAGGCAAGCCTAAAATGAAATCCAAGGAAACATCAGTCCAGGGCTGATTAGGAACAGGCAATGGAGTATATAATCCAAAAGATTTTGATGTGGACTTAGCCTATCTACAAGCTATGCAATTAACACAATATTTTAACACATCCTTTTTCATATGAGGCCAATAGAAATGATCAATTAGTATATCTAAATTCTTTTGAAATCCTAAGTGTGCCATTAGTCCACCATTATGAGCTTCTTGAATTAATAGTCCCCTATATGAACAATCAGGAATACATAGTCTATTTTCCCTAAATAAGTAAACCTTAGAGATATAATATTTCCCTTGTGTAGCATTTTCACAATTATTATCATCCTTATGTACAATATATTTATTTTTATAACCATCATGTGTTACTCTTCTATCATATTTCCAAGGTCTTCCTCATAATAAATGAGCAGCATGTATTGGAACAATATCACACAAAATAGAATCTTCATACTTACCTAATTTTAAATTTCTTAGAACCTGCTGACTAACTTTAACATCCCCTAACTCATTTAACCACTGTAGCCTCTAAGGTTTTGGATGTCTAGTAGTTGGTAAGCCTAACTTAGATACTAATAAGGTACTAGCAGCATTGATACAACTACCACTATCTATTGCCATGTTAAAACACTTATCATCAATCAAACATCGAGTATGAAATATGTTTTCTCTCTGAATTGCATTTGAATCAGGTAATTTATTACTATTTAATGCCCTACGTACCATAAAAAGATCTCTACTTTTTGGAAGTTCTATCTCTTCTTCTGATTCACTAGCATCATCCCTAATCAAGTTAACCTCCAATTCTTCCTCTTCAGATTCAGACTCTATATCTCCAGAATCTCTAATCAAGATATTCCTCTTATTAGGACACTCAAAATCTATGTGACCTAGTCCCCCACACTTAAAGCATTTTATGTCTCTAGTTCTGTTGGGACCACTAGTAGGATTAGCTGTTATAGTTCTCCCCTTATCAGTCCTGTTTCCTAATTTAACCTTCCATTATTCTTCCAGTTTCTAGAATTAGGTTAACCAAAATTCCTCTTTAGGGTATGCCTAATCCCAATTCTAGGGGGTTTATACTGCCTAGTTCTCTTTATCTGACTCTCTATCTTGGTATCTATATTAATCATTTCACTTAAGGTACCACAAGGATATCATTCTACCTTATCAGCTACCTCAGAGTTTAATCCACTTAAGAATCTAGCCATTGTAGCATCCTCATCCTCAACAATTCCTGTTTTAATCACTAATACCTCTAGTTCCTTAAAGTATTCGTCCACAGACCTATTCCCCTAATTTAATGTCTGCAACTTTTTATGTAATTTCCTATAATAGTAACTTGGAACAAAACTTTTCCTCACTAAAATCTTAAATTCATCCCATGTTTGTATAGGTGGTTCTCCACTCTTACGCCTAGTTAAGACAAGATTGTGATACCAAGAAAATGCATATTCTGTAAATTCTACTACTACTACCTTAATTTTATTCTCATCAGAATAATTATGACATTCAAACACTAATTCTATCTTTCTTTCCCACTCAAATTAATAATCAAGGTCATTTCTCCCATTGAATCTAGGTATACTAAACTTAAGATTACTTAGATTCCTATCAACTAGATATAATTCTCTTTCTTGCCTATTATTCTGTATAGGCCTCCTATTACTATTATTAGATATTTGATCTTCTAGTTCTTCTAAATTATTTAAGGGTGGAATCCTAGTTCTAGGGTCCCTGGGATCCCTTCCTAATACTACAGCATGTTGGTTATCTATTCTGTTATTCTGCAATTCATTAATTCTTATTTCTTGTTCTCCTATCCTCTATTCTAGGTTAGCAGATAAAACAGTAAGTTGAGCGATTATTTGTTCTTGAAAAGTCCTAAGAGTTTCTAATAAATCATTGCTAGATACTGAGACAGATTGATTAACAGATTGGACGTTATTAGACATTATAATTTTTATCAAGGTTTACTTTATTAAGCACAAGATAAGGCATAGATAACAGTCAATCTATAGCTAAGATCACTTTACTATCAATCCAATCAGAATAGCAAATTGATCATAATTATATGTAAAAGGGATCGTAGCACCAACACAAGATTAAAGAGTCTACCAGAACACACAGAACACACAATAATTTTCAGATAGTTGTTGAACCGAGCAAGATAGAAAATTTCAAGAAAGGAACGAGATTACCGCGAGAGCAAATTGTGCAATTAAGCTAATTAATGAGATATGATCCCTCTTCTTGGAGTCCTTACCCCTTTCTAGAGCCAAGGGTTTGCCGGAATTTAATCATTTCTTGTGCACTCTTTCAATTGTGAGCAGAATATCAATTCGTAATAAAATGTTAAATTGACGTCTAACAATTGCAGTAATTAGCAAAAGTAAGGCTCGAATTTACCGATCGAGGAGTATTCCTTGAATATAGTCAAGATTCAAGAATCTTGACCAAACCTTAACTGTGAGTTTGTCAAAAGCTATTTAGGGTTTCCTAAATAGTTTCGCCTCCGTCAACACAACCTTCTTGGACGCCGGCTTAATCGCAACAAGAATTGTCGATTCTTGTCAGTCGCAAACCCTAGAATCAATACTTCAGAACCATGGGTTAGCAAACTCAAGAATGACGAATAAAATAATAAAATTTTCAGTAACAAATGAATTAAACCATGAGCACTCGAATATTCGAGGCTCTGATACCAATGATGAAACCTGGACGGGTTTCACAAAATTTTGCTGGATCAAAAAATAAATCGAGTGCGGGGTTCGATTCACCAATATAATTAACCTGACGATTTTTCTCTAAAGGAAGATTAGAAAACTCAGAGCACAGTTGAATCAACGACTACTGAAGTTGTAGAACAGAAAAGATTGAGAAGTAGATCAAGAAAGGAAATCATGAAGAAGAAGAAGCTACGAATGAGGAGGTCGCGAGAGAGAGAAGTTAAGAGAGAGAGAGAGAGAGAGAGAATTCCAGAAGAATGTAATCACAACAATGTATTCGACCAAAAGTGCCTTGAACAACCGGTGTATACGCCTTTTATATGGCGTATACATTACAAAAAAAAAAGTTACAACGTATACGAACGCTGGCTTACAACCATCTCACACGAATAAGCCCAAATACAACCCAATAAATCAACCAAGATATACACATCATGGATCAACGGGCTGGACAAAGAAACAACCCACCATTACAAAATAATTACAAGGAATAATAATCCAAGTTAATGGATTTACAATTAATTCCCATTAGCTAAAATATGATAGCTAATCATGGTTACCAAGGGTTGAGTAATCCACATTCCAACTAACCCAATAAATATGGGTCGGGTGGCAGATTATACAACCAACTTAATCCTAATTAGCCAAATATGCCGGCGAATGCATCACATGGGATTTTTCTACAATTTAATACAACACTATTTGCGTAACAACACCCAGCAATAGCTACAGCAATCACCTTGATCCATTCCCATGTTTTGAATTAAGTTCCTAAACAATCACCCAATAAGAAAAGTAATTATATGTACAACATAATCTACAATAATTAATAGAATTATTTAAATACAAATTTTAGAGATATATATCATAAAGGAAGGTGACGTAGGGTGAAACATAAAATACGGTAGATAGAGGAATGGAGGAAGGCAATAAGGGGGAGCAACATCGAAGACAACAATGATATTTGGAGTAGAGGAACAAAGGAAGGCGATGTGAACATTAAAGATGATGATGGCATCTAGAATAGAGGAACGAAGGAGGGCAACGTGGGGGAGTAATGTCAAAGACTTAAAGATGATGCTGAGATCTAGAATTGAGGAACAAAAAAAAGCCATGTGGTGGGGGGATGACCTGGCGGGGAGCAAAGTTGAAGACTCAAAGTTGACAATGTGAATGCCTGATGGTTTGCTACACTGGTAGTGCTAGTCCTAAAGGATGAAATGAAATGAGGAAAATTATTGTAGAGATCGAGTGATTTTCAATGAATAACAAACAACTTGTGAGATGGTGAGGGACAACGTCACAAAGGGAGACTAAGATTGAGAAAGATTAGGGGCATCGCAAATATGCAAATTTGATATTTCTGATTCTAAACAACTTTTTTTATTGAAAATAATATAACCTAATTTAAATCTGATAGGATTTTAATGTAATTACTATCATAATCTTAAGAAACATATTAATATGTTATATAAATGAAGGGTAAAAAATTACCTTTATATTAGGTAAATTGAGGTAGGTATGGATATGGATGTGGGTACGAATATTAACACCTGTTACCCATATCCGTATTCTAATCCAATGGATTTTCCCCCTCCTTTCTTGTATCCATCTTCATATCCATTTATCCATATCCATTTATATAATATCTCAAAATTTTATAACCTTTGTTTTTTAGTTTTTAGACTTTTTATTTAAAGCTAACCCTTAAACATTGGCCTTATTATTTATTTTTCTAATCTTTAACTCGTAATCTAAATAAATTCCTACATATTTTTATCATACTATTTTACCTCTTTTCTTTTTTTAAACCTATTATGAATCTAAATATTTATACTTGACATATTTTTACCTAATACACTAATATATCCAAACTAAACCAAAAACTAAATATTTTTAATTCTACCCTAACCTACCGTTTTACCCCTATTCTACCCTTATTGTGACCCAAAATCCCTCCGCTTCTCACTCTACACCTATACCCCTCACCAATCAATCCATACCCCTCTTCCTCATATACATGAATATATACATACACATAACCCTTTTCATTATATATATATATATATATATATTGTTTATATATATATATATATATATATATATATATACATGCATAACCTCTACATTTTTAGCCAACCATCTTCCTCTCTCAATTCTGTTTGTTTCCATCTCCTACTCCCTCTCACTAACCAACACCCTCCTACTCTCTTCATTTAGATTTCTTTTTAACTAGTAGCCTACTCCCTTCTCATCTCCTCACCAAACAACACCATCCTGTGCCCTATCTAGGTGGCAACCAGCGTATATTTCTCCATGCATCACACCTCCCAGCGAACCATCCTCCACCATCACAAAACGCTTTCTTTCTCTTTCCCTTATCCTCCTCTTCCCCTACCCTCTAGGATTTGCTTGGTTTTGATAAAACTAACCACCACCACTCCCCTTATATGCATTAACCCCTATGCCATCGACCATCACGACCTCCACTACCAGCAACCCCCTTCTTCTTCTTCTCTTTTATTCATTCCTTCTCCTCCCTATTCCATCAACCATTTTTTCCGCATGACATCCCCCTTCTTCGATAAATTCTCCCATAACAACCCTTTGGGCAATGGAAAATTTTCCATTTCTTTTCCCTCCACTTCGGCACCTCCCACTATAGTTGACCACCACAGTCTTTGACCCTTTCTACAACTTCCTTCCCTTCCCTCCTTCTTGCACTGCACCAATTGAGCCATCCTCCACCAACTCCTCTCTAGCCTCTGTATCACCCCTCTTTTTTAGCTTCATCATCCCTTCCTGCACCCCATTCCTTCTTCGTATCCTTCAGCCCATCGAGCCACTACCATCTACTGCAACTCCTCCCTCCCTGTGTCCCACCAACACCATCAATATCTCCCTTAACTAATGATTGACTCCAACCACCCAATCAGCCTAGACAGCTCCCCTTACATGTGAATGGCTCATGTTATGCATGAAGCGTGAGGTGTTTGTGAATTAAAAGTTTGGTAGCTATTTTTAATAAGGGTATTTTGATAAATTTAAAAAAATAAATATTTTATTATTATAATAATTATTACTTTTGATTAATACTAATTTGGTGATTTTGGTATTAATTTTAGGTGAAAACGTTTATTAGAAGGATCTTGTGGTATTTAGTAGGATACGATATTTTTGCTAGAATTCATGTCACTTTTATACTTACACAAAATGATAAATTTTGCATGATAGCACATTAGAGTTTTTGTATCTAAAAAATGTTGAGTATGAGTCATTATGTGATAGTTATTATATCTTGAAAATTTGTAAAAGGAACATGTTATCATATGTAAAATATTTTGAATACAAAAGTATGGTGACTATGATCTTTCATGATTATGTATGAAATGTATATAGAAAATAATAGGATGGGCATGTTTAGATATACTTATGGAATAATAATCATGAATGTGTGCCCTAGGGAAATTTAATCATTATGTATTATGATTTTTTTACACTACTATAAAATTTATTTTAGACAACGCATAAAAGACAACGATTCCTAGCTAATTTTTTTGTGAAATATATTTAACAACGGTTAATACTATACTACCATTGTGAAATATTTATAATTAGACGCACAATTTAATGTTTTTTATATTATAATGGTAAAATAGAGAAATGACAATGGGTCTCTGTGACATTGTAAATCGAATAAATGAAAACGTGTAAATGGAATAGTAATAATAGGTTTAACACCGTTTTTATATGTATAGAACAACAATGGTTTAACTAAACAATTAAAATGGAACAATAACGGGTATATGGCATATTGATAATGGGTCTAACATTGTTGTTATATGTATAAAATGACAGCGAGTTAGAGGAATAACTAAAATGGTTCTTAAAACATTGTAAAAGGATATATATATACAACGATACAGGTGAGATTTAACAATGGTGTTTTAGCCATTTTAATTTTAGTTAAGAAATAAATAGCATACCTCATACCTCTTTCCCATATAGTAACTGACCATTTTCTTCTTCTTCGCATGCTCTATGATAATCTACTAAGCCTCCATATTGGGTGTGATATTCAACCAAAGATGTCATTGCCACAGTGCCCACTGTTATCCTTAGCACCCACAGTGCTACAAATCCATACCACCATCTTCATATCAACAATTCTGATTCATTATCGTTGCGCTTCCCCTCGCTCCATCGTCATCCTCAAGTTATTCTATTTTTTTTCATTCTAGCTAGTTGATATTCTTTGTGCACGCGGAGGTAATTATCTATTACAACATTATATTCTTAATTTATTTTTCAAGATTAATTAGTTAGGGTTTAATCTAAATTGATAGGGGTTTGATAGTGGGGGTTTAATCTAAATTTTTCAAAATTTATTTCACAATAATGGTGTTTTAGGCATTCTAATTTGTAGGTAAACTATAACGCCTCAAAATTCACTACCAAATTTTTTTTATTAAGATATTTAGCAAAAGCTAAATAAAAAGACTTGTGAATTATGGGGATATTACCGCCATACTTAGTACTAGACTGGTTCACTCATATCGTTCCAGTACCAAGTGCTAAAGCTAAAAGAATAAAATACCAATTGCTAAAAATTCAAACCATATTAAAAATTAGAGTAGCATAGTCAACCATTTACCAGAATAAAATCCATCAATGGTGGTTACAAGAATGAAGATTACATTTAAACCAAGAGTTAAAATGGGAATATGAAACCTTATCAATTTTCAGACAATCCTTTCTCTCTTTCTTGTTGACCACTTGAATAACACCTGAAAAAGACCCACAAGGGACTTTGCCCATTGAATAAAGAGGAGCCCCACGAATGGAACCCTTCAGTATTATGGTACTAAGTAATTCTTTAAAAACATACTTAAAAGTAGGACTGCAATATAACGCATGATACAACACTATATACATACATAATGACAGGTGCATACATAATATTCACATCCATACATTCACATACTTAACAAGTCAATTAGATATCAATAGGTTATAATGTAAAATCAATACTTCTGGGCCTTAAGGCATCAATCCGTCATTAGTTAATCATCTCGTATTATAAATATCCATATGAGTGTGGGGACCCCACTATTATAGCCGGTAGATTGGAATATATATTAGGCAGAAGGCTCCTGACCACTATAATTTGTCGGTGGACTGGTCTCCAAGGCAGAACGCTCCTGACCACTATTATTTGCCCGTGGACCGGTCTGGCTCCAACTCACATGGTGTTTTACTATAATTACTTTGTGTCTTTTCCATATCTTATTGTTATTACGTTTAGTTTGTTGAGTACGGAATCCCCCACTATTATTGTTGGTGGACCAGAAATCATGCAGCGTAAAACGCTCCTGGCCACTATTATTCGCCAATGGACCGGTCTGGATCTGACTTAAAAATCTTCTTCTTTAAAAAATTAATGACTTATTTGTATCTTAATCAAAAGTATTTCACCCTTGACATGCATGTCTACTTCTATCCTCCTGAGAGGGCTCGCCCCATATTTTGAGACTTTTGCGCCTCTTATCACACCCTGATATGCATTCCTCCTTCCATTTACTCATAACAAAAACCCAAATTCCAAAGGTGTGGGTTAAGGCCCATCACCTTATGACATTTACATTCTCTCACTACCACTCTTTAGGGTTTTCCCTTGAAACCCTAATTGGACCTATATGCCCTAACCTTTCTTTCATTTTCCAATACCTCATCTAATTTAGATTCAACCCAAATCCTATCACTCTACTCACCAATTATACATGCAACTGTAAAACCCTAGTTGGCCACTCAAAACCTAAGCACCTTTCTTACATAAGGATCATCCCATGCAGACTCCATCCACCCTATGCAAACCCTAGAAATTTCCCATGCAAGAGTTACATTACTCCATTTTGATCATAACCTCCTTTTATTCCCCCCCCCATGGATCATGTGATAACAAGGTTAGTCTCATGTCCCCTTAGTCAACTCACTTCCCATTTGTTCCTTTTTATCCTTTCATTCTATATCATATTATTAAACATCCTAGTATGCATGTCCTAGAGGGTCACGTCATATAACATCGTACGCACAACACATATCATCATGGTACACATGTCATAAGGACTTCACATAAGCATACCTCAACTCCAAGCTATGCTATGAGTAATTAGTCATTATAATCATAAGTATACAACATGGCATAACACATGACACACGAGGAAAATAACACACATCCTTACTCAGTTTATATTACCAAATTATCTCCCACACTTATTAGGTCACCAATCACCCTTCATAATTGTTACACTTATCATAATTTCCATTTGGTTGGTTAGATTACCAAATTGCCCTTTTCCTTTGTTATAATTACCAAATTGCCCTTTAGTTGGTTAAATTACCAAACTAATCTTCTTCATTCTCATAATTACCAATTTTCCCTCTAGTTGGTTAAATTACCAAATTGCCGTACTCAATTATCATAATTATCAATTTGCCCTTTGGTTGGTTAAATCAACTTCTCTATTATCATACTTACCAAATTGCCCTTTAGTTGGTTAAATTACCAAATTACCCTTCTTCATTCTCATAATTACCAATTTGCCCTTTAGTTGGTTAAATTACCAAATTTCCCTTCTCCATTATCATAATTACCAATTTGCTCTTTAGTTGGTTAAATTACCAAATTACCCTTTTCTATGATCATACTTGCCAAATTACCCTTTAGGTGGTTAAATTATCAAATTACCCTTCTCCATTATTATAATTACCATTTTACCCCTTTAGTTACAAAATTACCATTTTATCCTTTTACTTACAAAATTACCATTTTGCCCTTTACTTCCAAGATTACCATAATACCCTTAACTTCTAAACTTACTATAATACCCTTTTACTTATAAAATTACCATCTTATCCATTTACTTACAAAATTACTATTTTCCCCTTTATTTCCAAAATCACCATAATACCTTGAAATTCTAAAATTACGATAATATCCTTTTATTTATAAAATTACCATTTTATCATTTTTCTTACAAAATTACCATTTTGCCTCTTTATTACACCACCTTTATCAAATTATCACTACTACATAAAATATAAATATTAATATTCTATTGTCATAATTCAATTCCACCAACTATTATATTTCAACATAATACTCATTAATGACTACACATATTAGGCCACACTCTTACACAAAATATAATACTAAAATGGCTCTAGGGCTCACAATAATATTATTCATGCATCAATGGTCACAATAACATAATCTAACATGAATAAATACTTAATATATTGTTGAGTAACAAATCTCCTTCCTTAAGCATTTCTTCCATACATGGCGTATAACTAGCATGCTTTCCTTTTTATCAATCAATACATGAAACTACATATAATATACTAGACAATATATATATCGTGCAAAATAACATATTAAAACCCTAATGTGCTAGCACATGGTTATCCATGCATTTAAGTGGGGTTTAACAATTACCTTAATTCCAGCAAAAATAAACCTTACTAGTATCCCCGTTAAATATTCAAACTTTGGTTAGCAAAACCAATCCCTAAAACTAATATCAATATTTATCACATTAGAAATAAGAAAATCAAAAGAATAAGATTTTATAAAACTTAATTAATGAAATAAATAACTTAAATATGATTATACCTTAAAATTTATGAACTAAATTAACCAAGGCATATAGTAGCTCATACTACTCATGCAGTATGAGCTGTATACAAGAATAAGGGTGGAAGGGTTGAAGGTGGCATGAAGAAAAGGAAGGAAGGGGTGTTTTCGGATTAGGGTTTTGAGGCTAGGCAAGAAGGTAGATGGGGAAGGATTTAGGGTAAGGGAAGAGTGCAAGGGTGAATGGGGTGTAGGTGGTGGTCGGAGATAAGTTGTTGGTAGCCAAGGGCACTAGGAAACCGATCGGGTGGCAGGGCGTAGGGTGGCTGGGAGGTGGTCGGGTGGTAAGGAGAGGGAAGAAGAAAGGAAAAACAGGGCATGTGGGGAAGGGTTTGCAGGGGCTGGTGTGGTCCAAAAATGGGAGGAAAAGGAAAGGGGAGAGAGAGGGAGAGAGGGAGGGTTGTAGTGGTGGCTGTTGTAGGGCGACTCGGGTTGGTAGGCATGGCGTCAAAATGGGGGAGTGGTTGGGGCACAAGATAAAGGAAGATAGAAAGGGAGAGGAGGGGTAGGCCGAGCGAGGGAAAGAAAAAACGTACGTGGGCTGGCCCATGTTGGGGGGAAAAGGAAGGAAAGAAAAGACGGGAGGCTGAGTTGGGCCAGTTGACGGGAGAAGAAGGAGAGGAGGGCGGTGAACAGGCCTGTGGCCTATGCCCATAGTGGGGAGAGGAAAGGCTAGCCTAGCAACTTGAAGGGAGAAAAAAAGTAAAAAGAAAGAAAGGAGGAAAAAGGAGAAAAAGGAGAAAGGAAGAAAAGGAAAAAAAGGGAAAAAAAAAGAAAAGGAAAAATAGGGAAAATTATAATAATTTAATTTATAAAATAATAGAGTGTAATATTTTTGGGTAATAAATTTATTTAATAATTTAATTAAATATAATTAAATATATGGATTTTAAAAGGTTAATTTTGGAAAAATATTAGTTTAAAAATTTATTTAAATAAAATAAGTATGATAAAATAATAAAATATTTATTTTAATTTATTAAATATCCCTCTCCAAATTTACATACTCAAAAATTCATAAAATAATTAAATTAAATGAATTTAAAAGCTAATTTATCCCGAATAAAAGTCATTTATTAATTTATAGGTTTTTAAAATTTTGGGGATTACACAAACAATTAAGAATACCCCACACCTCTTTCCCACATAATAACTGATCATTTTCATCTTC
The DNA here is from genome assembly GCA_030549775.1 of Tamarix chinensis. Lineage (NCBI taxonomy): Eukaryota > Viridiplantae > Streptophyta > Magnoliopsida > Caryophyllales > Tamaricaceae > Tamarix > Tamarix chinensis. The sequence continues at coordinate 21,739,165 of CM060176.1, read as the reverse complement.
CTTGCAAGCTGTGTGACAATCAACCGAGCCTCCATATTACACGTGACATTCAACCAAAAATATGATTGCCACAAAGCCTATCATTATCCCAGCCACCCACACTGCTACAAACTCAGATTGCCATCTTCATACCAGTAATTTTGATTCATTGTCATCATACTTCCCCTTGCTCCATCGTCATCAAACCCACTTTGTCATCCTCAAGCTATTATGTTTCTTGTTTATTCTAGCCAGTCAAGATTATTTATGCACACTGAGGTAATTATCTATTACTGCATTGTATTTTTAATTTATTTTTTACGATTAATTATTTAGGATTTAATCTAAATTGATAGGGGGTTTAATCTAAATTTGTCATGATTTATTTTTCTAGAACTATTTTTTAGTCGTTCTCATTTGTAGTTAAATAATAAAGCATACCTCACACCTATTTCCCACACAACAACAGACCATTTTCATCTTCCTCGCATGTAGTGTGACAATCAACTGAGCCTCCATATTATGTGTGACATTTAACTAAAGTTATTGTTGCCACAAAGCTTGCCATTGTCCTAACCATCCACTATGCTATAAGCCTAGACCACCATCTTCATACTAGAAATTATGATTCATTATTGTTGCATTTCCCCTCACTCTAGCATCCTGAAGCCTACATTGTCATCTTGAAGCTATTCTATTTCTTGGTTCATTCTAGCTAGTCAAGATTCTTCATGCATGCTGAGGTAATTATCTATTATTACATTGTATTATTAATTTATTTTTCAAGGTTAATTAGTTAGGTTTTAATCTAAATTGATAGTGAGGTTTGATTTGCCAAATTGGAATCTTTCTATTACAATATGATTTTTTTTTGTATCAATAATAATAAGTGAATTTGCTTTGTGTTGTTGGAATAATGAAAATCATTATTGTTATTATAAGTTAAGAACTAGTAATTAGCTTTTGGTATTTTTGCTACCTTGACTAAATCGTTAGTCAGAACATTTTGATATATGAATAAGTTTTTTTTTACCATATCGACTAAATTCTTATAGATTAGAGAATAATTTGGTATATGAATAGAAGCATGTTGTGTACAAATATCAAGAAAAAAGTTATTTACTATTGTGGTTATCTAAAGCTTAATTAAAATGGAAATTGAAGTATGTTTGGGGTAAGGGCACTTGATTTCCAAATCTACTTCACTGTATATTTGCTATGTGAATAGAATATTATATTTGCTCCTCCATCAAATCTTGATGGAAAACACATCCTATAAGCAAATTGTGTTCTTTTAGCAGCACTAGTATTATGCCACCGTAAATCATAGTTTCACATTAAATAATGTAAAGAGGAATGGGTGTTTAATGAATGAGCTGGTGAAACCTATGGTTAGGCCATTCATGTGCTCTAGGTATTTATAATAGTCAAAATCAAATTAGATGCCAGACTGTATCACTTGAAGAAGTGAAGATAAATTTAAAATGTAATGAACATGATTGATATGAAATGGTGTATTTCTTCCTTCTTTCCATCCTTGTGTTTGTACTGGGGAAGTTCTCCAAAATAGGCATCAGTAATTAGATGATGGGGACTAACCATATATCAGTTAATCTATCTTTGTATTAATTAAGCTATAACTATAGATAAAGTAGTGGCAACTACATGCAATAGAATAAATTAAAGATATAGCATATTGTATCAACAACAACAATTATGTAAATCCAATAAACCAAAGGAGAGAGATGGATGGAGGTTAGCTTCAACCCTTTATCAAGTTTTCTATGAGTTTGTTGTTAAGAACTACAAATTAGATCCTTATTTTCACCAAAATATAATATAAGCAAGTAGGACTAGGTGAAAAATAGTTGATCCTATAAGGAAAGTGCATTCATAAATTTTAAAGTGAGACTTAGTGTTCATCATAAACAACTATGTCTTAAAATCTAATTAAACATTCCTAAAAATTTAATACAATTGCCCTACTTTACCAAAGGTTTAAAATATAGAATTTCTTTTTACATTCATCCAAAACAATTAAATCACTTAAATAGCATGTAAAAATGTAGATATTAATGTGTGAGTGGCCTCAAACTTATTGAAAAAAAACCTAAGATTTTGCACTAACTTATGCTAAGTTTTAACTTTAAAACCTTATTGAGAACAATAGTAAAAGTCAAAAAATTAGATATGGGATTAAACTACAAAATGTAGCTCAAAAATGGAAAAATTACCTCCAAAAAAGTAGAAAAACCTATCTAAACTTATGCCACTTAATTCAACACTTAATAACTGAATTCCCTAAAATTGAGAGAGCTGCGAATAATGGAAGAAGCATTACCTTCCTATAAAAAGGAACAACTATACAAGAATAAAATCAACAAAATCCAGCTACTCTACCTCATGTTTCATGATTAGAATAAGTACAAGCATAATATTACCTAAATACAAATTCCATCCATCCTACTCTGGTTTACTGATGACATTTTTGAGAGTCACAAGTCTATCATTAATTCTTGTTCAAAATAGAACTCAAGCATTTAAGATTATGACATATATTATGCATATAGTTGAAATGCATCAATTAAAACCTAAAATTGAAATCAACATCAACAGTTCTGCATATTGAGATATTAATATAATTATATCTTAACGATTTAAGTAAAGAGTTAAGAACAAATAATAATATAATCTAAATAAGTTTTAAATATAAATGTATGAATATTAAAAGATAAATAAAATAATAAAATTATAGTGGTTAGTTAAAATAAAATTAGTTAATATTTAGAGATGCTTATGAAAGTTATTTTAAGAAATTTAGTAAAGAGTTAAAAATAAATAACAATGAAACTAAATAAATCATAAGGTTTAACTAAAAGTTAGTTAAAAGCTTTAAATTAGTTTGCTAAGATTTTTGATGTTTATATTTTTTTATTTTTTAATGTCTAAGTGTATCATCTAAAATTGTACTTATTGTCTATGTTGATTTTATTGCCATTATGGATCATTCTTAGATGTACACTAATTCTTTTTCTTTTAGGAATATGATAATGGAGTTGAGGAATTTATTGGTTGTGCAATTGCCCATGTTGGAAACTATATTATATTTGTTTGTCCATGCTTTTGGTGTCATTTTGTAAAGAGAGTTAATGAATATGAAGCTAGAGATCATTTATACTTCTATAGGATTGATAAAAATTACACTAGATGGATATCGCATGGTGAAACAAAAAATATGGGACCTCACTATACACATCTGTTTAGAAAATTCCTAAGATACTATTACATTTATGTAATACCTCAAATTCCCATAACCCTATTTCTCTAGGTGATTAGTTTATTAATCCTTCCCTAGCCTCTATTTACTCTTTAATGACCTTATCTCAACCTCTAAACCCTTTATTTTAACTCAAAGTTATTCAAAACCCTAACCCTAGATTTCCTCAACTAGTGGTAGATTGAGTTATGTCCTTTGATTAACTAACCTACAGAAAGAATGATCTATCATCCAAGGGCTTTGATAACCAACCAACAGAGCCTTTTAGTTCGACCCATGGACCAGATGTTGTATAATTTTACATAAATTATTTATAATAATTATTTTTTACTCCAAATCAATTCCTACAAACATTATGTGGAAAGTCAGGAAAGTATTTTTGATATCTATGAGGGTAATCATTTAGAAGAAATGGATCATGATGTTGAGGAGAGAGTTTGAGATTTTCCTCAAATATTTGATAAGTTTTTGGGTGACTCTGAAACTCTGCTATATAGCGAATGTACAAAGTTCACCATATTATCTACTATTTTGAGGTTGTATAATTTGAAAGCATGTAATGGTTGGATCGCTAAGAGTTTCACAACCTTATTATAATTTGTAAAAGATATACTTCCAAATGATAATGTGATCCCAAGTCACACTTACTAGGCTAAAAAGGTCCTTTTCTACTCTGGGTATCAATTATAAGAATATACATGCTTGCCCTCAAAATTGTGTCTTATATCGAAATGAATATACATATCTTAACAGTTGCCTTGAATGTAACACACCACTATATAAAAAAGTAGGGGTTCCAACAAAGATTATGCAGTATACTCCAATAATACCAAGATTTAGGCACACCTTAAATAATCCCAAAGATGCTAAGAACTTAACATGGCACACTAATGGGAGATTAAATGATGGCTTACTAAGACATCTTTCGGCCTTTGTTAAATGGAAAATTATTAATTATCAGTTTTGCAACTTTAGAGAGGATCTAAGAAACCTAAGATTAGCTCTTTTTGCCAATGATGAATCCACATAATTTTGGAACTCATAGTATATGGCTTATGATTTTAGCAATCTATAACCTGCCACCATGGTTATGCATGAAACAAAAATATATGATGTTATCTCTATTAATATTAGGACCAAAACAACCAAAAAATGACATTGATGTATATTTGGCACCTCTTATTGAGGATTTAATGTTGTTATAGGATGATGGTGTTGAATTATTTGATTCACATCGTTAAGAGAGTTTCTATTTAAGGGTAAAGTTGTTTTGTATTGTTAATGATTTTCCTGCATATGGGAATTTGTCTAGATATGGTGTGAAAGGACATTATGCATGTCCTATATATGGATAAAATACATCTTTCTGTCAATTAAAGCATAGGAAGTAGACTACTTTTCTCAGGCACAAAAGATTTCTGCCAACGAACCATCCTTGTCACAGGTAAAGAAAATGTATAAATAGAAAACCCAAATTTATGGGAGATCTAGAAATATTGAGTGGCCGATAGATACTTGATAGAATAAATGATTTGAATGGTAAGTTTGGAAAGATGAATAAAGCCTCAATTTCTAGTAGTGGGTGAAAGAAACGATCAATATTCTTTGATTTTCCATATTGGGAACATTTATATGTAAGGCATTGTCTTGATGTGATGCATATTGAAAAGAATATATGATAATATGATTGGTACATTACTTACTATGCAACAGAAGATGAAAGATGGCATCGACACAAGATGAGATGTGGTTGATATGGGTATTCATGGGGAATTAGCGCCACAAAGGAATGTGAATTGTACTTATTTGTCACGTGCATTTTATACCCTTTCAAGGAAGGAGAAGCTTGATTTTGTGAGTGCTTGAAAGGAGTTAAAGTTTTGGAGGGTTTTTCCTCAAATATTATTAACCTTGTTTCAATGATAAATTTGAAATTAGTGGGTATGAAATCCCATGACTATCATGTTTTGATGTAAAAACTATTGTCGATTGCTATTATTTCCATACTTCCTAAATGTGTTAGAAATATAATTACTAATCTTTGTTTGTTCTCTACAACATTTTGCTCTAAGTTTATTGAAACTGAAAAGTTAGATGTACTACAAAAGCATATTGTCATCACCACATGTTAACTGGAGATGTATTTTTAACCTTCTTTCTTTTATTGTATGGTTTATTTGACGGTACACTTAGTTAGGGAGGTGAAATTGTGTGGTCTCGTCTATCTACGTTAGATGTATCCATCTGAGTGATTTATGAAAATTTTAAAAGGGTGTGTAAGGAATCCATATGGACCACAGGGGTGTATTTCTAAGAGATATATAGTTGAGGAAGCTATTGAATTTTGCACCAATTATTTATCCAATGTTGATGCAATAGGTATTCCTAAATCTCAGCATGATGGAAAAAGTTGATATGTATAGAGAGTAGTATGTGGCAAAAGGAACACCTGTATGTTCTTCATGATACCAAAGAAGTCCAACCATATGTAGAAGAACATATGCAAATGTTATGTACTAACAACCCATATAGGAGTGAGAAATGGATACTAGAGCAATATAATATATCTTTCATAGTATGGTTCCATAATCAAATTCCTCATGGAATGACACACTTATCATTCTCTATTTTTGATTCATTAAAATAGTTATCCTAAGGGTATCATATAGAAGTATCATATTTCACAAGCTATTTGATCAATGGGTATACTTTCTACACTATGTCCCAAGACGATAAGAGTACCATGCAAAATAGTAGGGGTGAATTTAGTTACTAAAGCACTATATATTTCTAGTGCAAAAAATAAAAATCCGATGTAGGTGAATATGTTATATTATGGTATAAGCCAACAAATATGGATTTGAATTATACTTTCTTCATGGCCCTTATTTCTAGTTGCATTTGGGTTGACAACAATAATGGGTCCAAGCTGATGAGTTAGGGTTCACTCTTGTGTATCTTAATAAGGTGGGCCATAAAAATGATTTGTTTATATTAGCATCACAAGGAAGATAAGTATTATAAGTTAACGATCCTCTAGATAAGATAAGGGTTTTAACCACAAAGTGTATGGATATGCATGAAGGTGATGATTTCAATTATTCTATTTTTCAAGAAGAGGTAACCTTCTCTATGATAAGACCATTTTCTCATGGTGATGACATCGAACCCAATAAAGATGATACCTCTATGTGGGATGATCGCTCCGAAGGAGTATGTATCATATCGTAGATGAAAATACAAGTGAAAAATCAAAAAAGAGAAAATATCGTAATTTTATATACGAACCTTTATTTATTTAAATATAAGTCTATCATATATTATTTTCCCGTCATAATTTTAACTTTCCTCCTTTTATATCATTGTAGAATGTTGTTTGAAATTTGATTTATTTTTCTTTGCTAAGCAAGGTGGAGATAGAAGCACAAGTTGAGACATTATCCAATGAGGCTGTGCTACTTATTTTGGTAGTTAGTATTTCTTTTAACCTTATTTGAATAAGTTTCTGCAATATATTATATTAGATAGAATGCATGCAGTTGCTAAATTCTTTAAATAAAAAGCTACTTAGGCATTTATTGATTCCTTTATCATTGTCACTATTTGTGTTATCATTTTAGTTTAAATTATTTTATGAAATATATGAATAATTAACTAATATTACATCAAAGTATCTTTAACCTGGCCATTACACTATGTTTTTTAGAGACATGGCTTGTGACGATAGAGGTGCTTTAACTAGTGAAGGTGCTTCTACGCATGACTCTCATAAAAAAGGAGGGCCAACCGCATTACAAAAGGTGGAGATAAAATAGTTAAGAAATGAAAAATTTATTTTAGAGTAGAACATGAGGGGGAAGACCATTTGTCAAATGATAAGCTTTTATCTAAATATATAGGAGAATGTGCATACAATCATATGCCTATTAGCTATGAAACATTTGAAGTAGTGCCAATAGAAAAAAAAAAGAAATTACATGGGAAGAAATATTGATAATTTAATTAACACACTTTAAATAATACCTACATTATTGATTGAGGTTTTGTATTATAATCATACTATGACTATGATTTTGTGTAATTTGGTAGATTATTTTCGACATCCCTATTTATCGAAAGAAGGTGGTTCTTGTTTGAGTTACAAAAGCATAGAGGTAGTTTAAGTACACTTTGGGAAGAAATTTCATTTATAAGGATGATGTCATTATCTGAAAAGAGCCACAAAAAGATTATTAAATTCTATAATTAGATTGGGATGTTTTTCTAAGGAAAAAACTAACTGATGAATATAAGGTATAATTGTATAAAACATGGATTGTTGTCATATCTATCTTGTTTATATATCACTATAATTTGGATTATTTTTATAGGAAAAAAGTTCAATAATGAGAGAGCTAGCTTTGAAGAATCTATACCACCATAACTTTTCTAGCAAGGGATACGTTGATCTCAAGCAAGACATTGTAAATGAAATAAATAAACTTTTGCTAATACATGTTAGTGTATCTATACTAAAAAAATATGATATTTTCACCCTTTAATAAATGGAGATTGCAAAGATAGGTTTGGATCCTAATATCACTATAGTAAATAGACATGTCTTGTGGAAGGATGTAAGTGTAATCCCCAAAAATTTAGAAAACCTGTAGTTTAATAAATTACTTTTATTTAAAATAAATTAGCTTTTAAAATTATATAGTTTAATTATTTTATGGATTTTGATTATATAAAATTAGATAGGAATATTTAATAAATTAAAATATATATTTTATTATTTCATCATACTCATTTTATTCAAATAAATTTTCAAACCAATATTTTACTAAAATTATCCTTTTTAAGCCCATATATTTAATTATATTAAATTAAATTATTAAATAAATTTATTATTAAAATATTAAATCCTATTATTTTATAAATTAAATTATTTTAAGTTCTCCCATTTTTTCATTTTCCTTTTCTTTTTTTTTTCTTACCTTCTCCTTCTTCTCCTTTTTCCTCCTTTATTTCTTTTCTTTTTTTTCCTCCTCCTTTGGGTCGCCCACACCCGGCCTGTTCCCCCCTTCCTGCATGCTTGGGCCACAGGCCCGTTTCTTCCCTCCCCTCTTCTCCTTCTCCCACGCACGTCGCAGCCCAGCCCAATTGTCCTTTATTTTTCTTTTTCCCAGACCAGACCGACTGATCCTTTCTCCCCTATGTCGACCGGTCTGCTCCCCCCTCCTTCCTTTCTTTCTTCTCCTTGCTTGTGCCCGACCAGTTGCTGTTTCGACTCTATAGTTGCCACCACCGAGCCGCCCTGCAGCTGCCGCCACCTGCCACCGCAGCTGCTCTCCTTTCCTCTCTCTCCCCCGTCATTTTCTTTCCTATTTCGAACGAAAATAACCCCTGCATCCCTAGCCCGCATGCCCTTTTCCTTTCCTTCTTCTTCCTTCCCTTCTCCCTGCTAACCGACCACCCCTGCCACCATGCTGCAGCCCCGATCGGCCACCTACTCCCCTGTCTCTCCCTCTTCTTTTTCTTCTCCCCACCAGCATTTGTTGCCCCATTTTTTGAGCCTTACTTTCCCTTCCCTGATTCTTTTCTCTCATTTTCTCCTCCTTTCCATTTTTCCCCAGTTTTTGCACATCGCCGCCACCTGCCGCTCCAACCACTGTACCAAGCCCCTGCACCACCCACTGCCACCCTATACCTCAGCCTTGCACCACCACGAGACCACTCAAGCCACCCTCGAGCCCTTGTAGTTCCTCCCTTCTCCACCTCTTCTTTTCCTCCCCATTCTCTCAATCCCTTATCGGTAGGCCACTTGCAACTGCCTTGTTCGCCGCCTTTCGGCCACCTCTACCACCACCCAAACCACCAATCCACACCCTGAAACCTCCTCTACGACCCCCATACCTTTTTTTTGCCCACATAAGCCCCCTTACCCCTCCACTTTTCCCTTCCTTTTTTCTTCCTTCTCAGCCACGCCCAGCCTGACAGCCAACTTCGCCACCTCGTCGCCGCCGCCTCCGCCGCCTTGGCCGCCAACAACCCATCCCCAGCATCCACCTACACCCCCTCTTCACTCCTGCACCCTTACCTTGCCTCTAATCCTCCCCCATCTACCTCCTTTTCTAGCCTAAAAACCCCAAACCGAGCCATCTCCTCCTCCCTTCTACCTCACCCCCTTCGACACTTTTCTCCCCCCTTATTCTGCATGTGGCTCACGCTGTTCATGGAGCATGAGCTCCACGTTGATTGGGAATTAATTTGTTTGAATCTTTGAGGTATATTAGTAGTTAAGTAAAGTGTATTATTATTAAGTAAGTTTTTATAAAGTTACCCTTTTAATTTCCTACTTCTAATATAATACTTATTGATATTATTTTTAGGTGTTGAGTTGCTAATTAAGGTTTGAAACTTTAATCGGGATACCTGTAAGGTTCGATTTTTTCAGGATTAAGGTAATCGTTAAACCTCACTTAAATATATGGAAAAATATATGCTAGCACATTAGGAATTTTAGTATGATTTTATGCATGTTTTGTGTGCCTAGTATGATATATATATAGTTGCATATATTGATTGATAAAAAAGAAAAGTATGATAACTTTTGTGCCTTGTGTAGAGATGATACTTAAGGGAGGAGTTTGATTATTGATGGAAATGTCAAATTCTTATCTATGATGTATTATGTTATTAATGCATGAATAATATTATTGTGAGCCTAAGGGTATGTTAGTAATATGCCTACGTAAGTATATGATCTAATATATGTAGTTGCTAATAAGTATTATTTTGAATAATGACAAGTTGGTAGTTATAATTATAGAGAAGGGTAAATTAATAATTATAAATATGGAGAAGTGTAAATTGGTAATTATAATTATGGAGAAGTGTAAATTGGTATTTATAATAATGGGAAAAGGGTAAAACGGTAATTATAATAATTGAGAAGGGTAAAATGGTAATTATGATAATGGAGAAGGGTGATTTAGTAATTTAACCAGTAGGAGGGTAATTTGGTAATTTTGATAATGGATAAGGGCACTTTGGTAATTTATCCAACTAAAGGGGCAATCTGGTAATTATGATAATAGAGAAGGGTAATTTGGTAATTTAATCGGCTAAAGGGGTAAATCGGTAATTATTTAACTAACTAAAGGGAAAAATTGGTAATCATGATAATGAAGAAGGGTATTTTGATAATTTATCCAACTTAAGGGCAATTTAGTAATTATAACAAAAAAGAAGGGTGATTCGGTAATCTAACCAACCAAATGAGAAATATGACACGTGTGACAATTATGAAGGGTAAATGGTGATCTAAAAGGCATAGGAGGTAACTGGGTAATCCAAACCGAGTAAGGGGTAATTTGGTAATTATGTAACCTGTAGGGTAATAGGGTAATTTGTCGAGTAAGTAAGGGATAACTTAGCAATTATATAAGTAAGGAGTAAATAAGTAATTTGCACCTAACATGTTGTTATGATTGTAGAATTTCATAATATGATTCAAATAATGTTGATTGGTAAGGTAAGAGTATTTGATAATTAGTAAGTATCACGAGAACGAATCCTAATTCAAAAATAGGTGAGATTATGATGGTCTTAATGATTTCTCTATTTTATCTTGGATAACTGCCTGAATAAGAAACAACTAATGATATCAAAACGATTGAAATTGAATAAGTATCTAACTATTGCGCTTTTCATGATCACTTTAATTAAGACACTAATACTTAAAGTGAAAGACCTCAAGATCGGGAATGGTGGCTCTTTAAGGGTCACTACCCTAAAGACGTGGTTTAGCCCACGATTATTCTGGTATTTGCTAGTGTGCCTTTGTGCCTCAGCCAGCCCTATATCTTACTCTATCTAGCTCTACGGACCTATTTAGGGGGTATGCATATTTATAGATTAGGTGTCCTTGTCGGTAGGGTACTGAGTTAGCTTTATGCACCAGTATGACCAGGGTACCTTTGCGTCCCTGGGTTTATGGTTGAAGGGTGCTGAGTAGCTTATATGCACCAGTATTACCAATGTACCTTTGTGTCTCGGGTTCTTGATTTCCCATTTGAGGCAAATAAATAGAATTGTTGTGCTGATTAAAGAAAGGAAAAATATTAATCATGAAAGTGAAAGATGAATGAGCCAGGCCCAAATGACTTATGATGTTGAATATCGATTCATCGGTTATAATAGTGACCTAGGAGCGTTTTTTCCTGGATGATGAGATTACATGTATTCCGGTCCACCGGCTAAAATAGTGGGGGTCCTAAGCTCAATAAAACAAGTATTGGATGTGAATAACGATGGACTAATGGCTTAAGGTCCAAAAGCATCGATCATACCTTGTAACTTGTTGATATGTGGCATACTTGTTGTATACGTGAATGTTATGTATGCACGTCTCATTATATATATATATATATATAGCTTGCATTATGTGTAGCATTGCGAGCCTGTTTTTAAGTGTGGTATTAAAGGGTTACTCAGTACCATAGTACTGAAGGGTTCCATTCGTGGGACCCCTGCCTATTCAATGGGCAGTATCCCTTGCAGGTCTTTTTAGGTGCTACTCAAGTGGGCAATGAGAAAGAGAGTAAGGAATTATCTGAAACCGTTAGGGTTTTCCCTCCTTCTCTTTTAAATTCATGGTTTTAATGTTAATGTAACCACCACTGGTGGATTTTATTCTTGTAAAGGATTTGATGCACTACTCTAATTTAAATATGGATTGTAAATTACGTTTTACACTTTTAGCCTTAGCATTTAGTATTGGAACGGTAGGAGTAAACCGGTCTGGTACTAAGTGTGGCGGTAATATCCCTAGAATTCATAATTTTATAATTTGCATCCGCTATTTCTTTTAATAAAATGAAATTTTTCAGTAGTGAATTTTTTGGGGATGTTATAGTAAATGTCCCTAAAGATGGTACTATTACTAATGAAGATATTAAGGAAGTAGTTGAGAAAATTGTAAAATATTGTTATTATATTCCTTTAAAAGTTTCAATTAGCCTCATAACATATTTTAAAATATAACTCTTAGGTTATGGTATTTGATAGAACATATTAGAAACTTCCATAACTGGTGTATCATTTGCATCACCTACTAATGATTTGTTCACTAAGGCTATGTGAACTATCGAACATCTAGGTCATGTTAGGATTGGTGTAATAGGAGTTACAATGAGAGATTATTTACGCTCACAAAATGTCTCTCAAACAACTTTTTATGTATGAGAATATAATAGCTCAAATAAAGGAGGGGATGAATGAAGAAATAATGAAAGAGACACAAGAGAAGATGGAAAAGAAGTTGTAGGAGTGGTGGATTAAAATTGATGTTCTCTTATCCAATAAGGAGAAGGAAGTTATTGACACACTAGAGATGACCTCTATTCCTAGTGTTAAAGGTAGTTGTTCAGATGCATGTTTTAGCGATCTACTAGATGTATATGTCTACCTCTATATTAAAATTTCTACAACACTATTTTATTAGATACCATACGAAAAAAAACGCATTGCTTTTTGTAAACCTTGATCGTATTATTTTTACTAGCACAATATATAAATAAGCTAGATTAATCTCTCATAGTCATTACATGGACAAGATAAATGACCTTTGTGTCTAATTTTGTAGGGGGAGATACCATGTATGTTATTGTTAAGTAATCCAGACTGACTAGTGGTTATAGGAAGAGTATGTATAAGCCATGGAACTAAAATTGTCATGCTGCATATAGACCCTTGGATTACTAGTACATGAAAGTCATCATTGAGTTTCCTTTGGAAGCTAATGCTTTATGCCTATGCCAAATGATGAAGTTGGTATACATAAGGTCCAATATGCGTTCTCCTCTTATATTACATGGCCTAAAGTTATAGTGGATTTTAATATTAAAAATATTTAATTTTTAAATAAATTATTTCTGGATCATGCTAATATAGCTTCTCACATATCATTTTTTGTGATGGTTTTACTACGAACCGTATCTCATAACCTAATCAAGATACATCACACCCAATCAAAATACACCACACACCAATCATATTGTGCCAAAACCTCAACAACCTGTAGCAACTAAGGAAAAAAGGATAAATGTTGTGAAACCCATTTTTAAGGAAGCAAAGGGCCAGTCTAAGCTACAATCTTGAAGTTGTAACACTTCGGGGAAAAAGTGCATCAACTTGAGGATGTTGAAAGGTTATGCTGATGTAATGGAATTTGTAGATTCAATCTTGATTCCATGTCTGAAAGTAGTTATGCCTCATGAATATGATATTCCAAATGATTGTGAATATATCAATATAGTTCATAATAGAGGCAAAGTTGAGAACTCAATTATGGCGGCATATAACATGTGAATATCATCAATTAAATATATATAATTCAATATGTCTAATTATGTGTGTACTTTCACAAGTTAAATATATTTCCATACAAGATAATGTTTGAAAGGTATGAGCAGTTGTGTCCACATATAATTTGAAGTTATAATGACAAACTGTAGGATCAAGTGCAATATTTAGCATATGTTTTTTATGCACATCCACAAAAGAAATTATTTTTTTCTCCATACATTCAAAAGTAAGAATTCAAATTTATGTATAACCGAACATGTAATCACTTGAATTGTAGGAATCATTGGATACTTTTTATAGTCTATTGCGCATGCCAAATGTATTATTGGTTCGACTCTATGCATGGTCTTGTATATGATGAAGTCATTTAAATTGTGAATATGTAAGATGTTCAAAATTCTAGGTGTTTATTTATCTATACATACATGATTTTATGTTTTATATAAATTACATTTCATATAATAAACTATTGTTTTATATTAGAGCAGGGCTATGAGGATGTATCAAGCTAATAAAGGGTTTAGGGTAATAAGTGTAATTAAGGGGGAGATAGTTGATGAGGTATAAAATAATTTTAGTTGAAAGAAATATATTATTCCTATTATAAAAATTATATCATATTATGTAAGTTTCTTATACTCTAATGTATTTAATTTTGTTTGATAGTGTCCTCATCAGATGAATGGTATAGATTGTGGATATTATGTGATGAGTTTTATGAAAGATATTATATCAGAGATGAAAACCCAGCCTCAAATTCCAAATAAAGTAAGTTTACATTTTTAAGATTTAAAGAATTCTTACTCATGGATAATATATAACTAACAAAAATGTGAATTAAGTTTGCAGTGTTTTCCATTATATAGTGGTTGATTTTACATCAATGAAGAAATTGATGAAGTTTAAGAAAAATGGGCCTCCATGGTTATTGCTTATTTGAATACCTAGCATGTAAAGATATAGCTAGAATCTTAAGTCTAACGCAATTCTACTTTAATGGTGTGGCACCTCTTGTTGAGAATTTGATGGTGTGGTATTTTATTACTGTTGAGTTTGGTGATCTCATAGTTATGAGATATTAGAATCTTTTTTGTTTTGATCCATTATTACTATCATTTCCCTTGTGATTAATACTTTATAATAATTTTAGTAAGTGACACCATGTTTATAATTCCTACTTTAAAGAGTAATGGTTTCAAACCCTAAGTGGAAGATTAGATGTTTAATTCGTGTTTGGTTTTATTGCTCTTATTATCATCTTTGGTTATATTATTTGTTTGGTTGTGTTTACCTTATCTTTAATGAAATAATTGTTTGCTCATGTTAATTTCTTGTGATTTATGTGTAGTTGTCCCTACACATCGCTAGGAGGAGAAACTATGGGCAACTATTGTTCAAGTGTTTTGCTACGTAAAATAAGAGGTTAATAGTGGTTGTTTCTTCATTTTTTTTCTTGTAAAACTATGTGAAAACTTTTTAGATTTCATTTAGTGATCTTCTTATGAAATATAATAGGTTATCCTTTATATATATATATATATATATATATATATATATATAGTAGGTTTGAGTTGTATATAACCGATTGTGTATATAAGAGGTTTTGGATATAGTATGAATCGTATATAGCAGGTTCAGGTTGTATATAACCGATTGTGTATATAAAAAGTTTTGGATATGGTTTAGATTGCATATAGTAGGTTCAGGTTGTATATAACCTATTTTATATAAAGCAAGTTTTGAATATAGTATGGATTGTATATAGTAGGTTTTAGATATAATGTAGATTATATATAGCAGGATGTAAGATGAATTTGTAAAATTTCAATGCCTAAAATTTTACATTAACAACGGATATGTTTCAATGGTTAGTAGTTAAATGCATAATTAACAATGGTTACTTAACTGCTTTGAAAGAATTCCCACAGCATGTAAGTTTCAAATTTACACCAGGTATAAGATAGTTTTACAATGGTTAAATACTTGTTGTTAAATGTTAAAGACATCTAATATGTATTATATGTTGTTAAGCATAAGATTATGTAATCATGGATGTATTAGATATGCATGTCAGGGTTTTATATGTACAATTATGAATAAGGGAAAATTGGTCATTTGGCTTATTTAACAATTTAACTTAATGATAAATTAATTTAATCATTTTTTTAGTTTTTTCATGATAGTCCTATAAATAAAATAGATTTCGTAATTAAAGAAGACGTTAATGTGATAATTTTGACCTAAAGGGTATTTTGGTCTTTTTTAGCCTAATGTGCCAGATGTAAAATATTAAGCCTAGGTGGGACTTGATAATTATATAGTTGGTTTACGTATTTATCAATTTTAAGACATGCAACTGAATGAGTCTTGTAAGATGGCATCGTATTAACAACACTGAATGAGATATTACTCATTTAAAGTGAAAGATCGTGTAAATTGGGATGATATATTAGGTCCATTCTACCAGACGATAATAGTGGCTCAGGTATGTTTTTCGTAAGAGGTGCTCTAGAATGTTTAATCGGTTGAAGAATAGTAGCCTAAGAGCGTTTTACCTTGAGAGGTGTTGGATTTGTTTCACTAGATGATAATAGTAGTTTACGTGTGTTGTCCATGAGAGGTGCTTTAGTCTGTTTCACCATATTAAGAATAGTAGGGCCCTATACTTGTAATTAATGAGAATATGATTTGAGATAAGTAACTAATGGATAAGACCTTAATCATTTAAAGTGGAAAACTACATGAGTCAGGATCGAGGTGTTGGGGCCATATACTTAACATTAATGAGAATATGATTTAAGATAAGTAACTAATGGATAAGACATTAATCATTTAAAGTGGAAGACTAAATGAGTCAGAACCAAGGTGTTGGGTCTGTTTATCAGATAATAATAGTGGCTCAGGTGTGTTGTCTCTAAAAGGTACTTCAGGCCGTTCCACTAATTTAAGAATAGCAGCTCAGGTGCATTTTCCCCTAAGCAATGTTGGGTCTGTTCAACCAGATGATAATAGTGGCACATGTGTGTTGTCCTTAATAGGTGCTTAAGGCTGTTCCACTAGTTTAAGAATAGTAGGGGGTCCCTGAACTCAATGTAAATCAAATTGAAAATGATTATTATAAATTTAAATAATTATTAGATTATTAGATTAGTCGGTAGTAGTCTTTATCCTTACCTATGGTCCAGTAGTATCCTTTGTGCCTACTTATGTTTCTACAACAACCTTCTTGCCTACCTGTGCTTTGGTAGCCACCTCCATGCCTAGGTGTGATGCAATGAGTTGGTTTTGATATGTGCTTTTCAACCTACCCGTGTTATGAGATTAATCGATATTGATAATGAGGTATGTGATATATGGTTATTGTCTTGGCTTTGGGTTGATTTTGTTCCTAATTATACTTCAAAGAGCATTTATTGCATGTTCCATTGGTAAGTTTCAGTTAGTTCTAGATGAACTAGTATATTACCTTAATGCTATTTGGTTAGTTAATGATTATCGTATTCCAATTGACGCATGTATAATTTTGTGTTTTGTACTATGTATTATTGTGATACCTTGTATATGTTCCATGTTAGGTTTTCATTGTGGTTTAGTATAAAGGATTGCTCAATATAGTTGTACTGAATGTTCCTTTCATGGGCCCATGCTTATTCAATGGGTAGTGGTCTTTATAAGTTAGCTTTTGAGTTTAGTCGAAAGCTGATAGTTCTGTTTGAGAGTCTAGGGATATCTGGTGTCTTTTGGGATATTTGATTTTAGTTGTATTTTGATGCTTGTGCTCTTCTGTCCTTTCTCTCTTTTAAGTTGTGTAATCACTAATGTTGGTTTTATATAGCATAATACTCATATATTGTCTTCTTTAGTCCGTTTCTTGTAATCATGTCATAAATTTAAGTGGAGTAATGATTTTAACCTTAGTACTTAGTATGATAATGGTAGAGGTAATGAGACTTGTACCAAATGTTGTGGTAACACACTTTATTTTTATTATTTTAACTTCTATGCTTAAATCTATAAGTGAAATTTAAGTCCTAAAAATTGGGGTGTTACAGTTTATATATCCATCAGGTAGTATCCTTTGAACTTTGGATAAAAGCCATCCCATTTGCATCCCTAGCCATAGGCACATTATACATTCACTCATTTGTTCTTCAACTAGTTCCAATAACAACAACAATAATAATAACAAACTACAAATATCAAGGCTTAATTTTTCCTACCAATCTCTATCTGTCTCTCACCCCTAACCTTTTCGATTCAACTTGCCATTTTCTCCTTTACTTCATAATTTTCTAAAATTATTGGTGACTCATCCTTTTGATTCCTCAAACTTTGATTAATTCATTCATCCTAATCCCCCAAATTGTGTTAATAACACATTAACCCAAACTAAAATAAACATCAACTAAAAGAAAGAAAGACATAAAATAAAATTTAAATAAACATTAAACTAAAGAAATAAATATTCCAATCCAAGTTTAAATAAATATTAATTCAAAGAAGAAAAACCATTGAGTAATAATCACGATGATAAAACTAATGTTTTTAAAAATGACATAAACTATACAAATAGATAAATATATGATTTATGATATAAATTATGGTATAATACTTATTTTTTAATGTTTAACACTAATATTATTTCATATTAATCTTATTAATAGTAATCATAAATCATTGATATTATCATAGTGATTTAATTTGATCTTATGATTCATTGAAAAATAAGTTGAGAAGAACGAACCCTTAATATTATAAGCCAAAATTAGTTAGCTTAACTAGATTAGGATTAATATCTCATATGGGCTGGATCCATTAATTCTATCGGAGACCACGTTGAATAGGGTATTAAATATATTTTCCTCCTTGTGTATTTGATAGAGTTTTCTGTTTTCATGAAATAGAGAGAGAGATTGTTTTCTTTTCACATTGTTGTAAGACCCAGGGATAGAGCTATGACTATTTAGACCTATGGTGTCACTACTTAATATATATTATGATCGGTAAATAATATATTAATTTAAATATAAAAAATAATCTGTATTAATATCTTTATATATTTTAATAAAATATTTCTTTTAATAATCTTGTATATTCAACTATGATAATAAATAAAATTATTTATATAGTTATGTTGCTATATCTTGGAGAAAAAACCATAACAAATATTGTACCAACTAAAACTTAACTTTCACTAAGAGCCCACATATACATGACTTCTAATTTTTGGGCACTAGAAATTAAACAACAAAATAAAATAAAATATATATGAAAAATAATATAACTTCATCAATTATTAGAAAAGTACTGCATAAACAATTACATCATTTGTATCAAGAAGAAAGTTATTCTATTCATTTGCATAATTTTTAACAAAGTAATAAAAGTAATATTAAAATTACACTTACACCCTTTATTGAAAAATAATAAAGTATTTCATGCATATATATTTACAAAAAGGTAAAGAAAAAAAATGAAAAGTAGTTTTTGGCTTTCTTAAATGACTTTTTTTTTTATATATATAGAGGAAGTAGCAAATACATATATCATAAACAACTCCCAAAATTATTTCTTTTTTCAATAAATGTAAAGTTTGTCATGATTGACATAAAGGGTGTACAATAATCATAGTTTTAAAAATTAGACCAGTTATTGAATCAATATTGCAACTGATTTAGTAGTCGTATTAGTAGTTTGGACTAGTTAAACTAGCGACACATATTTAATTAAAAAAATGTGAAATATATAAAAAATTAAACTGCACGTGAATTTGATCGGCTTATAATTAATTTTTTAATCATCCAATTAGTTGATTTTTTGATTAGTTCACCAACTTTCATTGGTTCAATCGATTCTGAGCTCATAAGGATTGATACATTAAATCTAGCTGGTTTGTCGGTTCACCGACTTGTCTAATTTATAAAGCTATGGTAATAATAATTATTTTATAAACTGGACCAATCATCAAACTAGTATTATACTTAGTTTACTGATTTAGTTATTGGACCAGGAGTACATATTTGCTAAAAAATAATGTGATATATATATAAATAAATTAAACTACAGATAAATTTAATCAGCTTCTAACTAATTTTTAACTAATCTAACTAATTAATTTTTTGGCCAATCCAACTGATTTTTAATTAATTTCAAGTTTTTGAGGATCAATACATTTATTGGCGAGTCTGATTCAGTCCTAAAAATTATGGTAATAATATTTCCTTAAAAAATTGCATTCCAATGGTCCTGTACATATTAATTACCGTTACTTTTCACATTATTTAGTTAAAAATGCATGGTGCATTGTGCTCCCAACGGTAGGAATTGAACTTCCTGCCATTAAGAATTGAGTGGGCGTGCCGAGCTAATATGCCATTACACGCTTCTGTCTGTACATCAGTACATCTATAATATGCTCTGCTATTGAAGTTTCGACTCTGCCCTTGGCTAGACCTAAAGAAAGAGATTCGATTTGTGACGTCAGCGTAATTGTGTTGGAATTTGTCTTTTCATGTGGATATTAGTATAAAGGCAAACGAATATGTTTATCTATTAATTCGTTTTGAAATCAATCGATCTGGAAACCTCCAATACTCATTTTATCCACTCTCGACTGTTCGTTAGTGGGATTCTCGATCATATATGTACGCTTATATTATAGTATATAAATATCTATTGATAAAATTCTGTACCAACGGATAAATAACTTTTTTTTTCCGAGTAGATAAGTTACTGTGCATACAGACGGACAAGACTCGTTAAAATTTCATCCAAAATCAATTTGCAAGACCGAAACTAACTAAAGAGAAAACAGGTTATAGTTCATGCAGTTTCATATCTTCCTATCACTAATTTAGCACCGACATCATTCTGGATGAGGAATTGCTTCTTCAAGCCTAAATGTACCATCAACAGCCACACAAAAGTGATAAGCTGCCCACCTTTACAAAGTTGTGCAGCATGTGCATTTCCGCTGCAACGACTAGCGGCATAACTAAGCATTTCCACCCAAACTTTGCTGATCACCCTCCATTTATCATCATCTAATTTATTAAGCTCCTTAGCCAGGCGACACCCTTCGAATAGAACTGACTTGCTTCTTTCTCCCTTGGCTTCTTTCGTTGGGATGCGAGCATCCACAGCCAAGAGCTCCATGCAAGCGTTATTACGTCGTTCCTCTTCCTTCCACTTTGGATTCAAATCTAGGCTATCAAAAAACCTCTCTGCTTCGGCACTCGTGTCCCTAAATCTGAGTTGACCGATCCCTGCAACAGTTGTCATCATCTTTGGCTGCCTTATCAAGAGATATAACATATAATCTGATAGAGTTTTGCTCATTTTGCAGTTGTCACTTTTTTGCCGTTCGTCATCGTGGCAGAGATCGGTGGCAATGTGCCAGATAAGAAGGCTCTCATCATACTCAACCTTGGTAATCCAATTGTCCCAGCTAAACTCCCTAGAGCTATCTCTAGAAATCCGCTCTAGGGCCCAATCGCCCCTCGCCTTGAAAATCTTCTCCGCCTCTTCTGGTTTTTCCATTGCTTCAGCTTTCTCCTTCAGCTCAGAGAATATCAGATCTCTTAGACTTTCAGTGTATGGACTCAAAAACTCATATTTGATTCCATCTAAGAAGTACTTGAGCCCCCACCGTTCGGACAGATTCTCGAACAACTGACCCCGCGCATTGAGGCAGCACCGTATGAAATTGTATTGTCGGATAGTCTCTGACCACCTCCGGCGGAAGAACCCAAAAGCGAGCAAAGAGGAAGGGATTTTTTCTTGCAAGTGTTTGCGTGCTACTCGTATGAGTTTGACATGAGCAATTGTCCAGTCCGAAAAAATCAGCATAAAGAAGGCAACGATATCAAGTGTGATGGCCCCAAATAGCAAAGTATACGTAATCTTAACATCATGCCTATCGAACAAAGACTTATCCATTGAGTACCAAAGCCAAAAGGATACAAATACCAGCACAAAGGAAATGAGTCGGAAGAAATATCCTAACCAGTCATGGATGACAACCATCTTGGTATAGAGAATGTCGTAGATGAAGTTGAGCTCGAGTTCCACCACTTCGAAAGCCTCTTTTGCTTCCTGGCGAAGGAAGTAGTCGCGGCTTTTCTTCCCTTCATGCTTGCGGAATACAACATCTGCTACTTGCCCCTTGAAAATATTGAAAAACATAAAAGCATCTTGAAACTTATTTGTACCATACTGGCTCTTGAATGTAAGCTCTAGTTCGGGCTCCGTGGTGAGATCAATAGAAACGGGCATCCTTGCATCTTTCCTTATCCAGTACTCCTCTACAATCTTAGAATATGCGGGCCCCGGATCACGCGGTTTAATCAAAGAGTTCTGAAACTTATCAACGCTAGCGTGGTACAGAGAATTTGTCCTCTCACCATACTTGATAAGCCCTGCTATGAACATCAATATTGTGGGCACCGATAGTTCATTACTAGGGAGAGATTTGTAAAAGACGTATCCAGTTGCGGCAAGCTGAGCCAGCAACTGAAGCAAATGACGGGGATATAGCTCGTTATCCTCCAAGGCGAAGGCTGTGATGGTGTCCGGGCCACCAAGATGGTTAAGTAGAAATGGAGCCCAGAATGCCATGAGGTCACTTCTTCTCTGGCTGATGGAGGTATCACCTTGGCTCTGAGATATGATACCCACAGCAAAGCTTGCAGCCCAATCAGCTACCAAATATGCTAACCAAATCAATCCAATGATTTTGGCATTAGCAGTTTTTTTCCTCAAAGGAGATAGAAATACTAGGAAGATTTGGAGGAAGAGACTGAAGAGAATAATGCCTCTCAATTGCCAAACACTCCATAGTTTCCGGAGATTATCAAATGAAATGAAGCCCATTAAAGATTTACTTGTTCGACTCTTTGTGTGTGTTACTGCAGGATGAAACAAATTAAGCTTCCCGAATGCAAATGGCGGAGACAAGCAACGTTGAAATTTAGAGTTGGAACTCCACAATTAAATATAACTCTCATGAAAAAAATTATAAGGTGGAGGCCTTCCCGGAAAGTTTCATAAAATATATATATATATATATATTTTATAAAAAGCACATAAGTGAGGATAAAAGTATTTTATAATGACTCGTATTAATTTATGGGGTCAGCCGATCAATCATAAAGTGCTCTAAGGTAGCACCCGCAACTCTTGAGTTCCTAGAGTGATATCGGTGGCTACCAAGTGACCCTGTATGGTCGTATATATGGATGGCAATTGGGTCGGGTTATAGTAGGTAGGTCGTTCTTAAGTCGGGTTGTTTGCGGGTCATTCTCCTTTATGGGTTAGTTGTGGGTCTAGTCGGGTTATTTTGGGTTGCCTTATTGTTCGGATTGAGTCGGGTTCGGTCATTTTGGATTAGCTTGTGGGGTCAGGTTAGATCTATGGATGTAAATGGAGCAAATTTTATATGAAACACGTAGAGTTTTATTCGTCGGGTACTTAAACGAATATAGATGATGGAAAAAATACCCATCGGATATGGGTATGGGTTATCCATTGATATATAATCACCTTTTACCTATAATTTTAAAATAAATATAGTATAAATTATGGTTAAAATTGTCATTTGGCTTAACTCTGCATGGATTTATCCTATAAAAAATATCTGTTAATAGGTAAACGGATTATTCATCGAGTAACAAATATCCAACGGATACGGATATGAATGTGTAAGTGGATACTCGCTCCGGTATGGGTATGAATTTGAGTACAGGTACGGATATGGATATGGGTATGGGCATATCCACCTAATTTATATATTTATCAGGTCAGGATTGGGTCGAGAAATCTCCTATTATTATGATTTCATGTTTGAGTTAGTTTAACAGGTCAGGTTTGTGTTAACTTGACAAATTAAATCTTTTAGGTTTTGATTGGTCGGGTTAGGTTTGGGCCGAGATAGTCCTAAATTAAAGCACTTTAGATTTGGGTCGAAGAGGACATTGATCGCCAAAATTAATCTAAACTATTAACCTCGTAGGGAATCATTAAGTTTAACTTCAAGTAAGCATGTGATTAATAATATATTATTAATTGCTATATGTTTATTATTATGGCTTTATAATGTTGTTTTTTACTCAAGAAAATTGGTAAAATTAAAATATCATTGGTCAATAAATAAGTTCACAATAAAAGTAAGAAATATAAATAAAATTTTAATAATACTATTTTTGAAAAGCTTTAAATAAATAATAAGACATGTATTTTTTTTTATTATCATAATTGACTAATTTCAAATTTAATTTTGTCAAGTTGGGTCATGTCGGGTCGGATTAATAGCAGGTCGATAGAAAATCTCTTTCGTTACTTGAAAGACGTGCTATATTAATCTCAGGAGACATGTTATATAAATCTTAATTGATAATGTGTGGAAAGAGTACTAAAGCTTAATTTAAAAGTAATCTCTCACTCAATATTTTCTAATTCTGCTTACCATTGTATCTTTCTAACTTTTATAGATGATTTGGCCAATGTTTTATTTTCAAAATAGTATAAATTTGGTGGTACATGACAAATACAAAAATTGGTGGGCATTACTAAATAATCAATAATTTTATTTTAAGATGAAATGATAAATATTTTTATTTTTAATTTATTAACCATATTCCTTAAGGCTATCATTAGTATTTTTGTTCTATAAATTATCAAACTAATTATTAATCTCTTAAAATCTGCTCATTTTATTTAAAATACAATTCTTGAAAATATTTAATTATATTTTCTGAATTTTTAGATTTATGATGGCCGTGACAATATTTTTGCTAAAACTTTAAAAATTATTTTTATGAGCTTTTGGACTTTTGAAAAACCGTATTTCATATTTTTAATACCATTTAGATAACGCTTTATTACTTTTTTAAGAAAGACAACCTTTCTTGTACATTGTATTTTCGTAATAATCACCCCTAATGTTTCATTTTAAATGAAAATGTTGTAATTAATTTATGAATGATTTAGTTTTATAGATTTATTGTTGGTTTCGACTTCATATTGAATTTATTTTTTATCAATGTTTATCAATTATTTTTCAAACTCATTTACGACTATAGTTTTATTAAACTAATAGGATTTCAATTACCATTTAAAGTTATGTTTCTCTCCTTGGACATTCATGACCTAGTTGTGAAATTACAATTTTGTCTTGAAATCGTATACATTATTAAATGAATATAGGTTGTATTAAATTATAATTTTTTTATAATGGTAAAATTATGTTAGAGTGTTACTATTTAATGTTCAACATCATTTTTATTGTTTATGTTATTTCGTTTTGATGTTTTACTTTTTTCCACCGCTATGTGCTAATTCCACATCAAAAATTTTGATTTTTTATTTTAGCGTATACTTTATGAGTTGATTTTATAATATGATTTAAGGTTCTACCTTCATTTTGATTATAGTTTCATTCTATATATATGATTTTGTTTAAAAGTCATATTTTTCCAACATATATAATATTATTTTAAACTATTTTTTCTATATCATTATGAGTTTGTTTTAAATGATTAATTCTTTTAGCGTTCGTTTGGTGTCTTAATTTTAAAGGTTTTTATAATACATTTTTGACTTCTTTCCCAAAATGAAATTTTGACTAAGTTAGATTAATATAAAAGGAAATCTAATATTTTATGCAAAATTAACCCTAATTATTTTATAAATTGTACGATTATGAGTTTGTTTTAAAATATTCTAGCAAATTGTTATTTTGTGACTAGGGGCACTTTATTTTAAAAATATTATTTATGTCTAATAACTTTCAAGTTTCTTCCTATGAAATATTTTTCTAAAAAATATTTGGGTCTTAAAAGATTTAAAATATTTATTTTAGGGGTTTGGGAGAATTATAATTATTTATAATATTTATTTTGAAATTATACATGAAACTTATTTTTAATGAATATTGATATTTAAAAGGCATCAAAGGGCTTTGGAAAATTCAAGAAAAAAAAACTATTTTTCGATTAAAAATGAATTAAAAAGTGAAGATTGTATATTTTTATGATTTCTTAATAGGTATGATATTTTATTTTTCAAAGCTCTTTAAATCCTTCATATTTCACATTTAGACCAATATTTTAATGGTCAAATATAATTGTAAATTCATGAAAATTTATTGTTGAGTTTAGTATATTATTTTAAGGATTTTCTGAATGTTTCATAATTTTCTAGGTGCATTTTGTATTTTTCCAAAAAAAAATTATTTACTATTTTTATTTATTAAAAATTATACAAAATGGGGAAAATGCTTTTAATCCACAAATATTATTCTTTTTATTTTCTTGATCAAGTTTTGATATTGTTTGTTCTTTATTAGTTTTTTTAGCACCTTTTAGACTTCAAACTATCTTTTAAATATTTTACTTTATCATCTTTTTACACTTTTAGCATGTTAAATATTTTTACTCTCCTCTTCCATGGTCACAACTCATCAGAACCCACAATAGACCTCCCAAGCCTACTGTTGCTGCATGCCAATTCCCTTTTCCTTCTTACCTTACTTTTTCTTTTTCTCATGATTGTTTTCTCATACACATAACTAAATTCCTATGTCTTACATCTAATCCTAGCACTCAAGTATGTTCATATGTCAAACAAGAAGCCCTACCTTGCTCTTGGCCAACTTTTTATTCTTATTTTTTATGTTACCTGATAAATTAATTTGAAATTTGGATCAATTTTATCTGAAAAACTAAATATCCGATTAATAAAAAGTTAAAAAATGGATAGACAATCAAACAGATATAAATACTAATGATCTAGTAAATTATATACATATATACTCTAAAAAATATTTACTTTTCATATATTGTATTTGAAAAGTGAGAGTAAATGATGAAAAATTATATTAGGATGGACAATTTGCAGATATTATTGTATGTCCTTGAGGTTTATATTTTTTTTCATTTTATTTTATTAATTGTAAATAAATATTATACTTTTTAATTATTATTCATAATAAAGATTTTCATATTATCCAAAATTTAGAGCTACAAATTAAATATACTATAATTTAAGACTTGAACTACATTATTACATCAGATTAATTCAAATTGGATAATTTTATTATCTTTTGATCAAATACTTTTTTATCTAACATTTTTCATTTGTTACCTGTTCAAAATTTTCAGATATGCAGTGATAATTTGTCATCTAATCGAAAATTTTGGATATCCAAAGTATTAAATATCTAAAGTTTCTTCAGATATCTGAAATAAAAAATATTTGATCCATTAAGACCCTTATTCTTGGCAGTTTCTCTAAGTGATTATATGTTAAAGTTTATTGATTGAAGAAAAAGACTTGTTGCTCTTGATTTTAAGCCCTACATTTTGAGACAAAAGTGATCAAGAGGTATTGGAGAAGAATCTCAAGCTTCAGATTTATTTCTATTTGCAATTTTGGTAATATAATATTTCCCTTAGATATAAGAACTTTGTGAGCTAAGTGTTTGTTTACTTTCATTTTTCCACAAAAGCTAATATGTTGTTTTTGAGAAACACATGAAAATATATGATAAAATCATTTTTTTTAATGTTAAATTGCAAAAAATGAGCATGTTATGTATGTGTACAATATATTGGGCAATAAAGGAGGGTAACGGTAACAACAACCTGTATGACTTAGCACAAAATTCCGGTTTTTAGTACTTATGTTATTTAAGGATCATTGTTAATTAATTTTAAGTGTACAACATGAAACTCATATGATAATATTATATATTTTTTGAATATCCATGACTACAAAATGAAGTCAATTATGGACACGATGTCACGAGATACATGAAAAAAAATTGTTTGCAAACATCAGACAAGACAAAGAGAAGTATGCATTAACTTTGTGTAGTTCATATATAAATTATGATTAATTAGATGGATCATCATATATAATTTATTGCTAACATGATATTTTTCATTTTTTATATATCTATTTCCCTAATGAGCAGGGTAAATATGGCCTAGCCAATATTGACGGAGTTAAGAAAAATGACTAGATTTTAATATAAAATTTTATGATAATCTTGAGTAGGACCATATATGCCCTCTAAATATTTTAGTGTATATAATAGTGTAATTTTTTTTTTGTATTTATAGTGTACTTATGAATGTAAGATAATTTTGTATGATAATGAAAATCTATAATTTTTATATTATTCTAATAAAAACCTTATTAAGTGTGACTTTTTTTTTTGGATGTGTAAGTGTGGTTGTAAAGTAGTGATGTTTGTTAGAACATTATAGGAATCGTCTATTATGGTTTGGTTCTAGTATGTATTGGGCACTTTATTTAAAAGGGGTAGGATAGATAGCATTTATTGTCTTGCTTTAAATCCCTTATTTCAGGTAAAAAATATACAGGGCATTTATAAATTAAAATTGTTATTTCTAGTGACTGGATAAAGAAGGTTTTCTGACATAACTACAATATATTTTCATTCTACAACCTAGAATTCTATCAGATAAGTGTATATATATACTGATATTTATGTAGAATTGTCATGTATAGGTAAATTTATAAGGTGCATTTTTTGGTAAAATCTTTTTTTTGAAGTTAGGCACCCAAAAGTTTTTAGGTAATTTTGTAATATATATAATGGTGTCCTAACTGCTATGCATATTATAAAGGGAGATGCATTCAAACCTGCACATATAACCCTATTTCAACATTTTCTTATTTTTTTATTTTTATTTTTTTGCAGTAGTGATGTTTGAACATATAGTTGTCATTATGATTCACCAATATTAGTTGTAATTTTTTCTAAGAAA
The DNA here is from genome assembly GCA_030549775.1 of Tamarix chinensis. Classification (NCBI taxonomy): domain Eukaryota; kingdom Viridiplantae; phylum Streptophyta; class Magnoliopsida; order Caryophyllales; family Tamaricaceae; genus Tamarix; species Tamarix chinensis. The sequence continues at coordinate 21,710,767 of CM060176.1, read as the reverse complement.
ACTACCTGTAATGTTTTTTCATGATTGCTAGGGTGTTTGAACACGGATAATCACATCTCTTAGATTAGATAAGTGATTCTGATTAAACCGGATATCCAAAAATTTTGATATAGAATGCTAATTAAATCAATTAAATCACTAGCTTTCATATGAGTGATATAATCAACTAATCAAATAATTTTTTTGGTATCGCATGTTCTCAAGCCTATTAAGACCATCAACAATATTGGACCATCCAATCTTCTTAAAACTTGAACTAGGCCTATTGGCCTTCTTAACAAAGTTTTGATGTCTTGATTCGGTCTTATATGCAGTATCTGATGAAGATGCCATAGATCTTACAAATATACTTACATACTATTAATGATGAAAGATCATCTACAAGATTCAACTTCTATTTAAATAGAGATATCATTTTAAATATATTGTTAACATAATTATAATTAATTGTATTATACTTGCAATTATAAATATACATTGTGATTATAAATCTAAAATATTAAAGCATAATAACTCTTAACTTTAGTAGCTAAATTATAACACATGAACAAAATAACATTTGTCCATGTATGTGTGTGTGTGTGTGTGTGTATGTAGACATGGTGGATATAGGGCCTGTCCTATTTCACACATGAATCCAAACCCACCACCGAAATTGACCGTTGTGTGGTCTTAAATCTTATGGGACTAATTTTGAAAACTCCCTAGGTTTTTATACATCAAAATCATGGAGTAGAGGATTTGGTGTGCCGTCATAAAAGGTTTTGTCAGCCGCCGACTGATGATGATCATACGTAGTTCACCATTCCACATCCCTTGCTCTTATAAAAATCCAAAAATAAAAACTAAATCTAGAATCCATAAACGAAGGTTTTCAAAGGACAACTATGTGCAAAACTGTATAAACAGAGGTCTTGCAATCCTCTTTTAGTTTTAATTTTCTTGATGAAAATTAAACACTGTATAATAAAATTTTGTACTACAAGCCTATGACTAACTTTGGGCCCTCGAATTGCTAAAACCAAACTCTAAAGAGACATATATCCTCCTAAGTTGGACAACACTACGATCAACTACTACTAGTTACATAACAACCACCACCCAGCCCAGAACAGAATAATACCCGCTAGGTCTAGAGTTATATACATTTGTTTTCTGTCCCCTGGGCTTCTACTAAAGTTGGAGTTAGTTTTTTTCTTGTAGAGAAGATTCAATGTTTATTCTTTTAGGTAAGAACACAGGTGAGGAGGGGGATAAAGTCAATACTAGTAACTAGCTGTAATTTAATAAGATTCCTAAATCGAGCATAGTTATTTTGGAGAAGATAAATAAAAAATGAAATAAAAATATTGGAAAAGCAATGAACAAAGACGTTCATGCCTTATTTTCCATCCAACATCTCCTGATCATTTCCATGATTCAAGTCCTAAACAACCTTAATGAACCCACAACTAGTTCCAACTAGCTCCACTTCCTGATTAGCTATTTGCACTCATTATACCCCAAACTAGCTCTACTTCTTGATTAGTTAAAGACATCCTGCTCCCTCCAACCTTAGTCAGGCTATCCGAGCATCAAAGTCCAATCCAGTCATTCCTTACTTTTTATCCTCACCTGACTTATAGGCAAGTATATGAGCTAATATGTCTATTCCATATGAAAGATTGAATAAAACATGTACTCCACCCATTGTCAAGCAACCTTAAGAGCTAATAAAATTTCTATAAAACTTTGTTCCAGCTTAGGAGCGAACCTTTCTAATGGGATTAGATTGAATCATACATATGGTCTTGTTGTGGACTTCATTAAGTTGTAAAGGTTTTCATTCTCCACTTTCATAATCTAATGTGTGGCTCCATAACTAGCAACTCAAATGACATAATAAACTAGATTAAAGTGTAGATTAAACATGGAATAGACTTCACTATGATGAAGCCATCACATGAGTTTATTGACATGTAACTTTACCTTTCAATTCCCCAAAAGCCAGTGCTAGGAGCTACTGCATGCACTTTAAAACTATAAAAGTTCTTCCTATTTTAGGTCTACAGGTGCATTTCATAGTTGTGCAACTTCCTATTTTGAGCATTCTTTTTAGCTCTGTGAACTTATGTATAAACTGCTACCATAGAATCTCTTGCCATATATTCAACTATAGTCACCCCAACAAGTGTTCGATTAGCTCCTAGGGCAGCAATATTAGGTTTCAGGAAGAAAATAACATGTGTTTCACGACTGGGTTTTGATGTAGTTGTTAGTACTATAATTAGTATGGGTGTGTACTGATTAATGACTACTTTTCTAAGATTACTTCAGAGTATAACTTTAGTATTACAAAAATTGTTCAAATATATTGGTAATTCTTAGTGTTGGATGGTTTCAAAACTCATATCTATTTTCTAACCTGTTTTAATCTCAACCAAAACATATACATTAACTTTTTTCTAATTTAATATTATAGCTGTTAGTATTTTCAAGAATCAATTGCTCCAACAAGTGTAGTTTTTAATGATTTGTCTTTCAAAATATAAATCTCAAAGTTATACCTTATCACAATTTTGAAATTATTAAATTCCTTTTAATAAAGCTTGCAATATAATGTAAAGTAGTGTAGATGAAATTCTTAAAACAATATTTGGCTAAGAGAAAGCTATCTACTAGATTTTAGTTGTTTTGAATTATTAGGATAAACCTAAAATATAATCCTCTCCAGGTTTTTAAATGCTACAACTTGTTGAATTTGAATAATATAAACCCCCTCAAATACTAACCCATGTTAGTGCTACCCTCTCAGCAAGAAATGAGAAAATAGAGCTTGACTTGTTCAAGGTACACTGTCATGCCTAAATAAATGAATTGATTGAACGAAAAGAAGAAAGAATAACACCTCCCCCCCCCAACAGAACAATATAGTTGGCTGCCAATTGACTAAAACTTATGTACGTCTTCCCATTCAAAAACCCAGAACAATAAAGCTACCGGGCCATCTTGTGTATCGCATGAACTGCTATAAATAGCTAGCTTTATAGGAAGCTGAATGCTAGAGAATCAACCAATAACCTCCCAAACAAATACCAACCCACAAACAAAAGTGCTTGAATTTTCTTTCATTTTTGGCTAATAAGCAAGCAACCAAGTCATTGCAACAACACAAAAGTGACAGAGAATCTTATGAAACATAAAAAATAAGCACCAGAATTATTGGATATCTAAAGCAAGATTGTCTTCTTAGGAAAAAAAGAACAAACAAAAATCGAAGAAGACTAGTAGGAAATGGGGTGAATAACAAACCTAAAATTTGAAGAGGAAGCATAATCGAAGCCTAAAAATTATAGATCTATAACCTACATTAAAGATCGAGCAAAGATTTGGAGATGCCGACAGAGAGAAACAACATAGATGGAGAAACTGAGCAACAAAAATGGTGAGAGAACCGAGTGAGAAAAATGGAGAGATGCTAGGTTTACCAAAATGGAAAAAGAGACACGGGGCTTGGGGAATGAATGGAATTTATTTTAAAAGAATACCTTATTGTGTGGGTTGTAGAAGTAGTTTTAGAAAGTAGGTAAAAATTACTTATAGTTTATTACTTTTAGAAAGAAATTTTTACTAATCACTTTTTTATAATTACTTATTAGAAGTAAAACTAAACATTAATTTTTATTTAAAATTAATTTTTATAATTAATTTTATTAAAAAACTACTTATTAAAAGTAGAACAAACCAGTCTCTTAATTAACCAATTTCAAAATCTTTTACAACAAAATATTTCAAAATAAGGTTTAAAAGTTAGAAAATATTCATGTTCATATTTATTTTAGTGCCTTATGTTATCCTAAAAAATGTTAAATATTGGTGGGCTTTGAACCAAAGAAAATAAATGAATTTTAAAATTTAACAATAAAATCAATTTTTATACTATAATGGTCATCAAAATACTATATACTTACTAGAGTAATTTAAATTATTATTTTCAAAATTATAAATACTATTTTTTTATGTTATATGGCATAATACCAAGAGTAAAAACTAAATATAAATACATAACTAACAAGTATTAACCCTATTTATTTTCTTTTTAATTGTTCTTTAGTTATAAAGTATACTTTTAAGTGGTTATTAGGCCTTTTACCCCCTTAACGGATTGTTTTGGTATAGTATGCCTTAAAAGATAGAGTAACATCCAAAGCCTTTGGTATATTTAGTTTTTTAACCTATTTCTAGTAAGTAAAGTGCTACTTGAGTAATTTAATATATATATCTATTCACTTTCCCTACATTAGGTTCATCTTGTTTAAGTTATTTGATTAAATTTATTAAGCTATTAAGTTGATCATTGAACCTTACCAAACTACTTATAAATATAGCAAAGTATGATAAATTGATGGTGTTATCTACCCTATTGTAACACCCCCAAATTTACTATTGAAAAAAAATTGTTTAATTTAAAAAATTTTAATGGAAACGAAAAGATAAAACTATAAATTTAGGGGTATTACCGCCACACTTAGTACCAGATCTGTTCACTCCTACCATCCCGGTACTAAGTGCTAAGTCTAAGCAATATTAATCATCAAATACGAGTCGTTAATAAAACACCAGTCATTAGTAAAACACAAGTAATACAGAATGAGAGTACGAAAATCAAAAGTTAAAATCCAAAAGTACAGTTTTAAATTTTCAAATGTCTGAAACATCGTACACCAAAAATTGACTAAATATAAAGACATAGGAAAGATAAGGTGGACGACAGACTCCGGCCACATCACTCTTGTCCCCCGGGCTCAACTCTCAGCCCCATCCGATGCCTCGTAAGTGTCGTAGGCATCGAAGACCTTGTCCCCTACCTGCACAAACTCAGACGGGTCTTCTGCTCATGGGAATGAGTAGCACCCATGAAACGAGTGGTCAGTATGCTACGTACTGAGTAAGGTAACCGATGCACTAAGGCCAACATACACAACAACATATGACATTGCATACATGGAATAATTACGTAGATAGCATGTGATAACACAGATAAACAATACCAGCTATGAACCGGGTAACTTATTCTTTAAATCTCCGATGAATTAAGTCGATTCACATCATAGTCTTTATCAATCCATGTGAGTGTAGGAACCCCACTATTATAGCCGGTGGATCGGTTGCGAGGGTAACATACCTTGCCACTATTATTTGTCGGTGGACCAGTCTGCCCCAACTCACAAGGTGTTCCACTGTAATTAATCATATCTTTCCTATGTCTTATCATTATTATGATTGGTTTGTTGAGCACGAAATCCTCCACTATTATTGCCGGTGGAATGGTCACGAGGGTAACATACCCTGCCACTATTATTCGCCGGTGGACCGGTCTGGGTCTGACTCAACATCTTCCTCTGTAAGTGATTAGTGTCTTAACATATCTTATTCAAAAGAATTTCACCCTTGACATGCATGGCTAACTATATCCGCACTTATCCTCCTAGAAGGGCCTGTCCCATATCTTGAGACTTCCGCATCTCCTAACTTTCCTTGACATCCTTCCCTTAACTCACTTCCTCACACCGGGAACCCAACTCCTAAGTGTGTGGGTCAGGGCCCACCACCTTACCCTAGGGTTTTCTCCAGAAATCCTAATCTGGGCCTATGTGGCCCTTCTTTCTCTGCCTCCTGCAACCCATACTATTTTAGTGCCCCACTTGTCATGACCTTCAGACTCTACTCTCCCCTCATACCTTGCTCCTCCTCGTTTATTTTATTATTTTCTTTTTCTTTTTCCATCTTCTCAAAATAGGGTTTCCTCCCAAACCCTAGTCGGTCCCTAGGTACCCTTATATTATCCTACGTACTGTTTTTCACCTCGAGCCTCCAAATTCCCAAACAAACCTTCCATTGGCTTCCCGACATCCCAAGGTAACTTTTCATACGTAAGGCTCGCCCCCATGCAGACCTTAACCTCCCCATGTAAACCCCTTGATCTCTACCATGCCAAACCCTAAGATTTCCATGCAAACCCTAGTTCCTCTCATGTAACCCTAGTTTCTCCCACTCATTCATTTTATTTAATTCCCTTTTCACTCGGCCATTCATGGATCACAGATTGCTTAGGTCATCCTTACCTAAGTTAGCCAACTTACTTCCCCTTGGTTATCTTACTTTCTTATTTTTCTCTTTCATGCTTCCATCCCGCAACACCTCATCATATAACCTAGCATGCATGTCCTAAGGGCCACATCACATCACATCATACTTGCAGCATTTCCATATTAGCATATATCAGACAAGAGCACAAGAACATACCTCGGTTCCACGTTGTGCTACATATAAAAACAAATAAGATAATAACATATAGAACACAACATATACATCGTACAAGGCATCCAAGGCAAGTAAAACACATAACACATAGGCGGCCTTAGCTACGTCCTTACCTAAAACGTTACCGGGCTTGGAGCACGCTCCTACGCCTCCTGGGGGTTTTGACTCGATTCACCTATAAGAGGAAAATACTATAGGTTAATCTCCCTCTATCGGAGTTACCATAATTTCCTATCTTACCCCTATCATGGCCTAATACTAAGGCTAATATTAATAATAGTAGTTTATAATTAAAAAGGGTAGGGTTATTATTATTCTCAAGATAGTTAAACGAATCGCCACTATCAAAGTAAGTCTTAGTAATATTCATAGTATTAAAGTAAGGGTTTCAATATTACTAATAACAATATTATTAATAATACTAACAATAATAATAAGAATACTAATAATAATAAGAATACTACTAATATTAACAATGGTTATAATGATAATAATGATGATAATAATAATTGAAATCGTAGTAGTAGTAATAATAATAGTAATGATAACAACAACAACAACAACAACAACCACCACCATAACCATGATGATGATAATAATAATAATAATAATAATAATAATAATGATAATGATAATAATAATAGTAATAATACAAATAATAATAAGGATACTAAAATAATAATAATAGAGATAATAACAATGATAATAATAGTTAGAGTAATAAACATAATAATAATAATAGTAGTAGTAGTGATAATAATAATAATAATAATAATAATAATAATAATAATAATAATAATAATAATAATAATAATAATAATAGCGATAATAGTAGTAGTGGTAGCAGTAATAATAATAATAATAATGATAATAATGATGATGATAATAGTAATGGCAATACTAATAATAATAATAATAATAATAGGAATAATAATAATAATAATAATAATAATAATAATAATAATAATAATAATAATAATAATAATAATAATAATAATACTAACACAAAAAGGCTTTATTCTTAATTAATATCATTAACTAGAAATTCTCCGGAATAACGCTAGGTCATAATAGTAATAATAGTAGTAGTCATAATAATAATAATAATAGTAATAATAGTAATGATAATAATAATGATAATAATAATAATCATAATAACACTCATAATAATAGTTAATAATATTAAAAATCATTAGCACATTTAATATATAGGGTTTATGGATTAAGGAGTTGGGGGAAACAACTTGGGTTGGGTGGTGGGGTTGGTAGCGGCGCGACGATGGCGGTGGAAGAAGAAAGAATTGGAGAGGTGGATGTGGAGGTTAGCGGAGAGGAAAGTAGGGGAAATTTGAGGTGTGGGGTGGTAGGGCAGGATTCCCTGGTTGTTTTGGGGGGTAGGGGCGGCGCTGCAGTTGGCGGAACCAACGGCAACCGGGGGCACAGAGGGTGGCACGGGGTCGAAGGCTGTTGTTTGAGAAGGCAATTTCGCACGGCCGGGGTGGCTTGTGCAGGGCAAGGCAAGGAAAGCTAGTGGTTTTCTTGTGTAGAGGGCGGTGCAAGGAACGTTTTGGTGGTCAGAGTGGGTGGCGAAGATGGCCGGCGGCGGGGGAATAATGAGCTGAACAGGCGGTGGTTGCGAGGTTGGTTTTCTGGGCTACTAAAATCCAAACCCTATTATGGCAGCCTTTTGGGCTACTTATAGTCCAATCAGGAAGGGAAAACGACAAGGATGCGTGGCAGAGTAGGGGGGCAGGGTTATGGCTCTCTATCCGGCGAGAATAGTCGGCGCAGGTCTGCGTGTGTAGACCATGAGTTGTCGAGGAGAGAGAGGGATGGCGTGCAGAAGAAGGGAGGGATGTTGCTGTCGAAATGGCAGGGAAGTCAATGGGGAGGAGAGGGGAGGAATGGTCGGTGTGGTTGTTGCAGGCTTTTTCGGCGTCAATTTCGGGCTATAGGCATCTTGAAGTAGAAGACGAAGTGGAGGGGGTAGGAGCAGCGGTCCAAGGGAAAAGAAGAAAGAAAGAAAAAGAGAAGAGGCCAAACCAGCCGGGAGAGGAGAGGAGAGGCGCGGGGAGGCTGGGCCTTGCAGGGGAAGGGGGAGTTGGGCCAGCGGGCCAGCCCAAGTCAGGGGAAAAAGAAAAAAAAGAAGAGAAGGAAAGAAAAGAAAAGGAAAAAGAGAGGGAAAAAGAGAAAAAAAGGAAAAGAAAAGGAAAATGGGTTTAACTAAAATGATTTAATTTATTAAATAATGAAATACCATATTTGGGGGTAATAAATTTATTTAATAATTTAATTTAACATAATTAAAATACAAGGGTTTTAAAAAGATAATTTTAGTAAAGCAATGATTTGGAAAATTATTTAAATAATAAGAGTATGATAAAATAAAAAAATGTTTATTTTAATTTGTTAAATATTTATATCAAATTTTATATGCTCAAAAATCCATAAAATAATTAAAATAAATTTAAAGGCTAATTTATCCCAAATAAAATTTATTTATTAAAATATAGGCTTTTAAAAATTCAGGGGATTACACCTATCTCATCTACTTTCCTTTACATATCCTCTAAACTTTGTCCATTGCTAAAGTATGTATCTCTCTATCAAATCTAAGACGTATATTTCAAGGATTTATTGATTAAAGAATCAATCTTATTTTTAGACTATAATTTCAAGTAAGTAATAAGCCTATCGAACCTTTTATTTTTATATCTAATTTTCGTAACAAAATTTCTTATTCTCCATTTTTAAAATGACATCTTATATAGACTTATCGATTTATGTACGTAAAATGTTTTGGTTTTATTACTTTGTATTTTAATCTAAAAATTGGGATCAAGATTTGTTTTGGATCTTATTTACCGTTTCTTCTTTATAAGACAGGTTATATCTATAGTAGTAGGATTGATTTTTTTTTTTTTTTTTAAATTGTGCACCAAAGGAGAGGGAGAAATCCTTTTCTTTCCTATAAGAAGTGTGCGATCTCTAATCAATCTTGCTTTTGTATTATAGTGCACTACTTTAGATATCTCTCTAGCCCCTGACTAACGATAAGGGTATTATCAATTAGTCGTCGTTTCTGAGCACTAGCCTTGAGGGGAGAACAACAACAGTTACACCCAACTTTGTTTAATTGATATTTGTTTCTATTATCTATTTTTGTTATCACATTCTATTATAGTTTTGATTAATGAATTATTTATCTAATCCTACTAAATTTTTTGTGTATTTCTAATTGATTGTTTTATTATATTCTTTGTTCAACTCATGTCATGTTTCGACTACTCAAGCGTTTTTTAAACTATATTCGTATCTAGTAATATGGTTTATTTAATACTTTTAATAATGTGTGTTTTATATTTTCTATTTAATACCAGTTTTAACCTGTGAGCCGATTACTTGTTGACTAGTGGTTTTGCTTACTATCTTCTAACATTTTAGATGAGCATCTCGAGTAATAGTTGAAGGTTCAAGATTCGATGTTTGATTGAATGACTAGTTCATTAATATTATTATATACATATAATAACAGGTCTGTAATGTTTGTTCGGTAAACTTTATTTCAAAGAAGATTAACTTTATTTTCATTTAGACTTTTTTCTATGGTTAATAAAGTTTTGATATATATATATATATATATATATATATATTGTAGTTTAACTTTGTTTTAGCCTTGGTATTTATATGGATCTCGTTGTGTAGTTAGCGACGTGTAACACCTTCCAACTAGGGGTAGTTTGCGGGTGTTACATATTGTCACAAAAGATTAATATTTATAATCTTACATTGAATATACATATTTTAATAAATTAGATATTATTTATATATATCATATTAAATATTTGATCTGTTTAACTTTTGTTGATTTGATCAATTATTTGCTTTTCAAATAAGATCATGCTAGATATTGAATTGAATTAACAAAGATCAATTCCAATGAATAACATTGATTGCCATCATGTTTAACTATAATTACATTCTATTTCACCATAGTTGTTTTTATATTACACCATAGTTATCGTTATATTTTATCAATAATAATTTTGATATTTTTTCAGTAAACTAGCTTGTGATGGTTCATTACAATCTCTTCCTATTTTACTATAGTTGCATTAATGTTCAACCACAGTCGTCTTGATATTACATCATAGTTATTGTTATATTTCACTAATATTAGTTGTGATATTTTCTAGAAAAACTAATTTGTAATGTAAAGTAAATATTTTCCGGTTTATAGTATCCTACAAAAAATAGTAAAAAGATAATTACCTAAATTAAAAGAAAAGTAAAAATATGTTGATGTATATGTATAGAACTTTAGCACGGACCTTATTTATATAAATTAACTGAACCCTAGACGCTTCCTATATTTTGTTACTTTAAAATCATCCGTAGCGGAGGGCATCCGGAAAGGGAACAGTTGTCCCTCTTGATCCACTAATCGACGGAGGCAATGTGGTGGATGATCGTTGGTTTTTGGGCTTCGGTTTTCTATATTATGCACCGTGTTACTAAAAGGCGATAACCCTCGCTCCAGGGCCCCGCCAGCCGGCCCGACAGCACAGTTTTTTATATTATGCACGATTTGGATTTTGGACTGTGGCTATACAGAGTTTGATCCGCTATTCCACCACCTATAATTTTTATTTATTTATTTGTACAGGTTAGTATTGCTATCCCCATAGATCATTGGCGCTTTAATGGAATTTAGTGTATATTTTAAACAATTTTTTCTAGTATGGAGTGTGAAAAAGTTTAGTATTTTATAATTTTATTACACATTTACAAGTCAGTTGATGGCGGCCATACATACGTGAAGCCACATTTCGCAGTCGGCATATACTAATTGACTCTCCGTTACTTCTATATATTAGAGTCGTTGTACATCTACTCAATCATTTTAAAGCTAGGAGTTTATGTATAATTATTATCTGATGATTAAGTAAATTACATAAACTTGGGAATAAGACTAGTTGAATATTACATATATTATTATTATTACTACTGACAGTGAATTACACAAAGATTATTAGATTAAATTTTGGGCACCGTGAGTTTGTAAAAGTATAATATCCTGTATTTTTAAAATTCAATCTTATTAAGCTTAATAATTTTATTAGCGTAATTTAATAAAAATATTTAACTATTTTAATTTTGATTTATTTTATGGCTTTATCAACGATTTTAAATTTATATTAGACTTTAATTAATCATTATTTTTGTAGATCATTCTTGATAAATTCATTCATGACTTTGATTTTATTATATTTATATGATTTTGATTGCTATTTAAAAAATATAAATTTTCATTCTTTCTTGTATTTTAATTTTTAATATTTTAGAATTATTTTTTATTATAACTTCGTTGTATGATTACGACTCTATTTTAGAGTTATATTTTATTAATGAAATAAATTATTTAAATTATTTAATTTTCTTTAAAATAGTGAAATTATTTTAATAATTTTTATCTGTAGAAAATACTTACATCTTTGATTTTATTTGTTTTTACGAAGTTATAAAGATTTTTGAAAAGTTTTAAATTAAAAAGATTTTTGTGACTTATTTATTATTTTTTTTATAAAATTAATTTTCTTCCCTTTTACATTTTTGAGTTACTAAGAACCTTAATAGGAAATCAAATAAATTAATCTCAGTTCCTTAGAATATTGCTTAAATATTTTTAGATAGTTTTAAATACTTTTCAATGTCATGTTTTGTATTTTCATAAATAATATAAATTTTTGCGTTATTTAGTATTTACTTCCAAAAGCTTTTCCTAAATTTTTTATATTGATTTTATACTTTTGGATTTTTACAGAATGATTTTTGTTAAATGAATTTTAGATAAAATCGCCCATGAATATTTTTAGATACTTTTTACATTCTTTTGTTTATGTGTATTAGTTATTTTTTTTGAAACCTTGTCACCCCCACTTTTCTTCTCTCTCCTTCTTCCTCTCTCTCGTTCATTTTCTACAACCAAACCCGATGCCTCGACCCCTTGCTCCTTCTCCTCTTCATTGCTTTGCAACTTCGACACCACCACCGGACCATTGCAACTCCAACTTATATCTCCCTCCATCTTCGTCATCATCATCGCCATCCTCTTGAGCACAGCTGCGTGAAGCAGCAATGATCGGAGCAAGCAGCATCATCTCAACAATGATGCACCAACAACAAGTCACGCCACCTCTATCATTGGTGGCCAACGATGAGTGGTCTTTGACCTCCGATGGATCTTCCCCAGCCTTCACTAGCTTTGATTTGTAGATTCCATTTAGTATAAATTACCCTAAACCGTAACTTTTGTTATGAGTAAATGAGTATGAACTAGCTTATGATAAGCTAAATTTGTTGTTTAATTATGTATATATATGTTGTATCATTGATTTAGAGTGGTTAATTATAGTGTATGTGGTTGACTTTTGAAAATCAAAATTTTATCTTGATTATGTCTGAATTTTTTAGATTCATTCGATTAAGCTATTTTGATAAATTGATTTTACAATATGCTTCAAACATATCTGATTTCATTTTGAAACTATCAGTTTGAGAAATTTGTGTGAAATTAATCAAAACTTGACTTCTAGATCAAAATTATTGTGTATTAAAATTGAATTGCATAATTGAGTTATAACATGCTTTGAATTATATTTAAGGTTATGTTGGAAGTATCAATTTTGGAAAATTGTGTGAAATTGATTGGAATTGGAGTTTTTGGTTAAAACTCTTATGAATCTAAATTGAATTGTATAATTGAGTTATTTTATTCAGTTGATTATATAATTTATCTTATAATACATCTAATTGCAATACGAAGTGTCCATTTAAATATTTTAATGAGAATTGACTAGATTAGCATTCCAAACTCAACAAATCCTAATTGTGTTAAATTAGGTATTTCTTTTATTATTTTTGATCATTTAATTATATTATATGTTATACAATATTTCTAATTACATTTCCAAGGATTTAATTTTAATAAATTATTAAAATTTAATTAAATTGTATTTTTTTGCCTAAAACCCTAGATTTTAAATCAAAATTATGAAATTGGTCATTTGTATAGTTGTTTTTTCCAAAATTGAATTTATAGAAATATTTGAAATGAACTTATTTGCATTCTAACACATTCAATTAGGATTAACTGATTTGGATTCTCTGAAGTTGTATCTTGGGCTTTAAAATCTTAATTTTTAAGAAAAAGTATTGTAAATTGGCTACTCAAAAGATTGTTTTATTCAAATTGATTATCTAGATTTAACTTAAGTGATTTTACCTGTATTTTTAAAGTATGAATTTGAGGTAATCGAAATGAATTGGTTGGTTTGCAATTTGGACATAAAAAACCCAAAATTTGGAGATTATTTTATAAAATTGTAATGATATGCTTCTTTTACCTAATCGATGATTAGCCTTAATTTAAAATCATTTGAATTATACTTTTACCTTATCAGGTTAGATTTGTTCTCTAAAAATGGTTGGTTTATCTCTTAGGTCATAAAACTTAATTTGTAAGTCATTTTGATAAAACTAAATTATACTCTATTATCCTTTCCTCAGTTTTCCAAATCGATTTAAAATGCCTTAAATGATATATGTTGAATTTGATTTAGTCAATACTTAATTTTTAATCTTAATATATTTATGCTTTTGATTTTTAGGTTTTGAACATGTTTTCCAGGAAAGACTGTCTATGTCTTTTTTTATTTATTAAATTATAATACTTGAATTATTGATCAATAAGGTATTTTTCTAATCTAGTCTTATGATTTCTATTAGAAATATAGGGAAATATTCTCATGGATTGTCGAGCTCTCAATCTCTCTCTCTCTCCCACTTTGTTTTGCTAGCTTTCGATTTAGGCAAGTCATTACTTACCTTTGTTTATGGCAGAATCATTGGATATATGTCTTCTTGAAGTAGAAGGTAATGCTTATGCTTTATGTATTTAAGAATATCAAGTGTATACTATGTATTGTGTTGTAATTTGATGTGTATATAAACTTAAAACTTTAATGCCAACACTTATTAGTATGCCTCATGATTATTGTATATGTTCGAGTATGTGAACGGTTGAGCATGATTGTGTGGTTAACATGTTCAGCTAAATATGAAATTTTTGGTAACTTTAGAGTATATTCTAGTGTGTCTCAATTATAATTGGTTTGGAAAATTGTATCACTGGTTTAGTATGGATTGAAATTGTATGATTCCTTATGTTAGATTTGTATACCATGGAATTATTCGGCTCTAACGCCACTTAAATTATTCGGCTCTAATGTGACTTGAATAATTTTGCTTTAATGACACCTAGATTGATCGAATTTAATGCCACTCGGATTGGTTTGGCTTTAATTCCACTTGGAATGGATATAATAATGGAATTTTATTATGTGATGGAAGTGATTTAAGTGCGATTATGTGGGTCTAATTTATACTTGGTTAAATCCTTAAATAATGTATTAATTACTTAAAGTGGAAGATCTTGAGTCAGGATTGTGCCACTCGGGGTAGCTATCTGAGTTAGGTTTGGCATTCATTTGGTATCATTCCATTTTTTTCTATTATGTAGTTTTAGGTGCCTTATGAAGTCTAGAGTGACCCTTTTCTACTCTATAGGTGTCTTGATATATTTTATCCCTATAGGGGGTATGTATACTTAAGTGATCAGGTATCCTATTATTTGGTTGTCTAGTTATGTTTTTAGGTGGACCAACTAGGGATAGTACTGCTTGAGTACTATATTATTTGTTTTGATTTCTTAGAGTCTCCATCTTTAAGATAATATAATCAATTGGTTGTAATCACAATAATGAAATATAATAATACATTATTCTTATTCATTCATGCACTTTATATTTTATTATCCTAAGCATATCGCTTATTTTTATTACCATGTGATACCTATCCTTACCTACTTATTATATAATCTATTTTTTAAACAACATATGAGCGTTGTGTGCAGAGTGATATCTTCTAGAGTAGTTGTATTACTCAACATGTGTTCATGATTCATTATAAGCTCGTACCATAGGTTTTACCATGTCTAGTCGTGTACTCATAAGCATTAATCTATGACTACACGTTTTATTGTATGTTAGCACATGTCTCATATGTACTCTGCTACTACCACATGTACCCCACATATAGCATTGATAATTACGACTAAAATATTCCATATGGACATGCTAGTTTAACTATCACACATGTGTCTTGCTTTTTTCATTTTTTTATGAATTTTTATAATAATTATTAAGTGAGTAATTTATATATGAATTTTTATAATACTTATTAAGCGGGTAATTAATAACTTGTTATATACTTTACAAAATCATATGTGTAGTTATATGATTGGAATGGTTTTTGTATCACATGTATATTTGAGCATGAGTATTGTAATCTATATATTACCATGTATTATGTGTGTCATGTTTCCTCTCATGAGTTAGGTAGTTGTGATTTTGAAATACCCCAAAAACCCTAACTTAGGAATCATGGTAAAATGGGGAATTAGTAGGGAAAAATTTAAGAGAAATAAATTAACTCACTAAATAAGGGGGAAATTAATTAAGGGAAATAAGGAGGAAATAATAAATAAGCTATTTAGAAAATTTTGGATATTTTACTAATTAAAATAATAGTGGGGAAAATTTCCCAAAATAGCCAAAATTAATCTAAGGATAGAATTAAACTATTATCTAAATAATTTTTAATATTCAAGAAAATAAATATATATCTACTTAAATGTATAATAACCCAAAAAAATTCTAAATAAATTGTAAAAAAATCCAAAACCCTAAAGAAACCCTTTTTCCCCCATTTTCCTTTTTCTTTCCTCCCTTTTTCTTCTTTTCTTCTCCCGCCGGGATTGGGCCTCGCCCGGCCCAACCCTTTCCTCCTTCCTTCCCCTCCTGCGCGGCCCAGCGCCGTTCGGCCCCCTCCCCATAATCGCGACGCAGCGTTTCGCCCATCAATTTGCCGAGACGCCGCGTCGCGCTGAGTAACGAAATGAACCTTGTCAGCCTACGACGCGACGCTGCGTGTTACCCCCGTAGCCTTCGATACGCCGCGTTTGAATTACAAATCTTATGACCGTTGCCAAGCCGGCCGGTTCCCCCCCTATTTTCCTTTCCTCCTGGACCGCCGGTCCAGGAGTCGTCTTCCTCCTCCCTCCCGCGCAGGTCTGCAACCTGCCGCCTGCCACCTACCGCCTGCCGCCTGCCGTCCGACCGTCCTCTCCCTGCCATCCCCGTCCCTTTCTTCCCCAATTCGACCCAACAATCCCTCACGCGTCCTGCCACCCCTTCCTTTTTCGAGAAAACGGCCGAACGTACCCTGCAAACCGCAGGGCACGCGACACTGCCACCGCTGGCCGGCCACCTGCCGCGCCTGCCCCCGCGTGCCATCCCTCTCCCCTTCGTCGTTTTCCCCTCCTTAATGGCCTATAAATACCCCCTCCCGAACGGCCACAGCAAGTCCCTCCCTCTGGACCTTGCCGAAACCCTGCCTCGCCGCCGCCCGAACAGACGCCGTTTCCGCCGCCCCTAGCCGCCGTTGAGACCACCTCTACCCACCAAACTCCTCCTCGCGCCACCCCCCACGCAATCAAGCAACCGCCGCTGCCCTTCCTACCCCGCACGTGCCGCCACAGCCGTGCGAAATCCTCTGCCCAAAAATCGTCGCCGCCACCTCGCGCCACCCCGCGCCACCTTCTGCCGCCGCCTCCGCCGTAATTAGCCCCTTCTCCACCTTCCAAAGTGACCAGCAGGTCCTCCCCTACCTGCCCATACCCTCCTTACCCCCTGCTCCCTTCTCCACCGGCCTCCACCATTCCACCATCTTCCTCCTCCCTCGGCCACCGCGTCCGCCGCCGTGCGCCGCCTCCCTGCTCACGCCACCACCCTCATTCCACTCCCCTCTCCCTGCTGTATCCTCCCCCACACTTAGCTTCCTTGTTCCTCCTCCCATCTCACCGCCACCTCCATCTTTCCCCCTCTTCTCCTCCTCCACCGCCGCCGCCGACGCCGCCACGCGCCGCCGCCGGACCACCACCGACCCTAGGTGGTTCTCCACCCATCCAAACCCTAACCCCCTTTTATATAATTGCTAATATTTTCTACTAATATTAATACTAATATACTTATTATTATTACTATTATCCTTATTATTATTCTTTTATTATTATTATTATTATTATTATTACTACTACTTTTATTATTATTATTATTATCATTTCTAATATTGTGACTTCTGATATTAAAGTTATCATTTTTACCATACAAATATCTCTAGGAACCCTAACTCCTATTATGCTCAACTTTGGTTTATTTTATAAGTGTTAAGATTAACAACCCTATTATTATTATTATTATCTCTATTACCTTACTAAGGTTATTATTATTAATACTTAACCATACTAGGTTATTGTTATTGTTATTATTATTGCTAGGGTTATTATGGTTACTATTACTATTATTATCATTATTATTAGCATTATTACTATTATCATTATCACCCTTAGGAATAAATTACTTGAAATATTGTGACCTTATAATATTATTATTTCAAACCAACACCATTGTTAGACTTAATCTTAAAAATGCTAGAGTTCTATTACTTGAAACATAAGTGTCACTATTAGTGGTCTTATTATAATTATTATTATTATCACTATTTTACTATGACTAGTGAACACTAGTATTACAAGAATGGAACTAATGGACTTAATAAAATAAGTGTAACAATAAGTATCATAAATAAACATATTTTTAACTACTAATATTTAGTATACTAATTCTAAAGTAAAAACCCTAGTTTTTGTATAAAACCCTTTTTAGTAATAAAAACCCTAACCTTAAACTAAAATGAGGTTTGATAGTAATTATAAGGGAAACTAATACTTAGCATTTTCCCCTTTTATAGGTAACCCCGACCAAAGCCCTAAGGAGTTAGAGGAGCGTGCTCCAAGCCCGGTGCCTACCTAGGTAAGGACGAAGCTAATGGCCTTGTGCTATGTGTGACCTGGATGTGTTGAATATTGTGTATGCCATGCTATGCCATGTGTTATATGATTGTGTATAACTTGTCTTATGTGTAGCGCAGCTTGGAGATTGAGGTATGTGTTGATGTGTTTCCTATGACGTGAGCATGATATGTATATGTATGATGTCTATGATGTAATATGCTATGGCCCGCTAGGACGTGCATGTTAGGGTAAATGGTAATATGAGTTTGGGACCATTATGGGGGTCTTAATGTTGTATGGTGGGATTAGGGTTTGAATGGTGGCATCAATGTTCGCATGTCGGTACTAATGATTTCATAGTGGTATTAATGGCTTATGGCGGTATTCGGGTTCGTATGGTGGTATGGTGATTTTATGGAGGTATTAATGTTGGATGGGGGTATTTGTGAATTATGGGGGTATTAATGTGGTACGATGTTAATGGTGATTTTATGGAGGCATTAATGCTGTATGGTGGTATAATTGTTCGTATGGTGGTATTAGGGTTTGCATGGCGGTATTAGGGTTTGTATGGTGGTAAAATTGTTCGTAGGGTGGTATTGTGATTTTATGGAGGTATTAATGTTGTATGGTGGTAATTGTGATTTTATGGGGGCATTAATGTTGTATGATGTTATTTGTAATTTTATGGAGGTATTAGTGTTGTATGGTGGTATTAGGGTTTATATGGTGGTATTAGGGTTCGCATGGTGGTATTAGGGTTGTACGGTGGTATTAATATTCATATGGCGGTTTTGACGATTGTATAGTGGTATTAATGACTTATGGTGGTATTAGGGTGTACATGTTGGTGTTATGGAATGTATGGGGGTACTAATATTCGTATGGCGGTATTAACAATTGTATAGTGGTATTAATGACTTATGGTGGTATTAGGGTTGCATGGTGGTATTATGGATTGTATGGTGGTATTAATGTTAGTATGGCAGTATTAGGGTTTTGCATTAGGAGTTAACGATCATATGGAATGAGGATTGGAGTAATTAACACTGGGGCATTGTGATTGAGAAGGGATGGAGTAACTAATTGTGATTGTTGAGGATGATTAAGGTTTGGGATGGCTAAGTACGGTGGTTATGGTATAATAGGGATGAGAGAGGTTAACCGCGGGTTGGTGTGGACCATTAGGGTTGGTTATGACTACTTAGAGTCGTTTGGCATTATCCTGTGTATCATCGATTAAAGGGTAGATATGAACACGGGCCTATATTGGTTGTGATGTGTAAAGCACAAAGAGAATGATTTATGTGTATCCTTGGTGGAAACCTTTCGAATAAGACACGTTAAAACATTAACTACTTACAGAGAAAGATGTTGAGCCGGACCCAGACCGGTCCACCGGCAAATAATAGTGGCAGGGTATGTTACCCTCGTGACCGGTCCACCGGCTATAATAGTGGCAGGGCATGGCCCTCGTGACCGTTCCACCGGCTATAATAGTGGGGGATTCCGGACTCAACAAACTAATCAGAATAATGATAAGACATGGGAAAGATACGAATATTTACAGTGGAACACCTTGTGAGTCGGGGCCAGACCGGTCCACCGGCAAATAATAGTGGCAGGGTACGTTACCCTCGTGACCGGTCCACCGCTA
Source organism: Tamarix chinensis (assembly GCA_030549775.1). NCBI lineage: Eukaryota > Viridiplantae > Streptophyta > Magnoliopsida > Caryophyllales > Tamaricaceae > Tamarix > Tamarix chinensis. The sequence goes on along the minus strand of CM060176.1, from coordinate 21,690,833 downwards.
TAATAGTGGCAGGGCATGGCCCTCGTGACCGTTCCACCGGCTATAATAGTGGGGTTCCCGCACTCACACGGACTATTAAAGAATATGTGTGGAATGAACGTATTATTATTAATGAGAAATAAGAATAAGCCACCGGAAAGTATTCGGACCTTATATTGCTGGTTATCGCATGTTGTCTATATGATTGTGCTACGTACGTTATGTTGTATGATTGTATGCTTGGCCTTAGCGCACCAACGCCCTTACTCAGTATTGGACCTGTACTGATACTACCTTGATTAAATGGGTCCTGTGATGATCCACCAATGGTGGGGAGCAGACCTCCTATGCAGGTTTGATCGGTTACAATTGTGGGGTGGAAGGCTTGGCTTGAGTGATGTAGGCGGTCCGGATATTGGTCCCTTGGGATCTGTTTTATTTGGCTATATTTTGTACTACGCTTATTGTTTTGAAAACGTACTCGAGGTTGTATTCCTAAACGATATTTTAACTGTTGTTGATTCGTGGTTTTCGTGAATGGTCTATGTTAACTATGGACCTATGTTTTGATGACTCTTACTTGATGATGGTTTGGTTTAGCCTTAGCACTTAGTATCGGAACGGTAGGAGTAAACCGGTCTGGTACTAAGTGTGGCGGTAATACCCCCAAGTTTATGGTTTTAATTCGTTCGCTTCCGCTAAAATCTTTGTCTTAAACGAAATTTTTCAGTTGAAATTTGGGGGTGTTACAAGTTGGTATCAGAGCGGTTGGTCCTTAGGCCACGCTCGTTTTCGAAAGTAAATTTAGTTTTCGAACTTTGTATTTGATTTTGAAGTGTGTTTTGACCGCTCCTCTAATTGTTTTGAAACTTTTTAAGATGATACCACGAGCTGGTATCAAACCTTTTGGGTTGTTAAGGATCGGGTTTCGGTTAGAGACTCGGTTCTCATGACCATAAATGTTTTAGCCGAAAACATATTCTAACTTCCTTCAAGTGATCTTTCTCTCTATCCGGATTAGCTTGTGAGGACAGTGTGATTGGGTAGTATAAGTGGCCTTGCGAAATGCTGTTCATTTATGTCTTCAGATTTGCTTCCTTTCTATTTGACATGCTTAACTTGTGTTAACGTCGAATTTTATGTGGTAGTGGTTATAGTTTGTAACTAGTTTGCCCTTAAGGGGGTAGTGACCCCACTAGGTTAACCCCAGCCTTGCAGGCTTAGTGGACTAAAAACCTTATGGTATACCTTACCGGGTAAAGTGTGATGTGCCATAGATTGTAACGTATTTTGGTGGATTAGTTTTACTTTTGGAGTTGCAAGGAGTTTAAGTTATTATTAATATTATTATTTTCACCCTTATAAGACCTTAATTTAAAGGACAAGGTTTTGTGACTTGTTTTGACCTTAAGTACTATGTGCTTCTTCCTTGATGAATTCTATTATATTTGATTTGTTGGACACCAATTCTCTTTCTTTTATTTCACCTCTTATGCCTTGTGTGATCCAACTTTACTTGGTTTAGTTTCGTAAACATCGTTTTACCTTTCTTCGAAATTCTTTTAACCTACTTATCTTGGTGAATGTCTTATTCAATTGTTTCGTCAAGTTTTCACTACTTAGGCTTCTCGAACTTCGGGGACGAAGTTCCTTTCTAAGAGGGTAAGGATGTAATACCCCGTGTATTTTAAAATCCAGATTTGTTAAGACTAATGATTTTATTAGTGTAAATTGATGTAAACAATTAATTATTTTAATTTTGATTCGGTTTATGGATTTATCGACGATTTTGAATTCATAATTGAACGTAATTAATCACTTTCAGGAAGCGATATTTTATTGATGTTTTAATCATTTGAATTTAATATTTTCGGGAAGTTTAAATTAAAAATATTTTCCGAACTTATTTAAGAACTCATTTTGAAATTAATTTTCTTCCGCTCTACGCTTTTTAGTTTGCGGAAAACCGATTTCGGAAATTATTAAAATTAGTCTTGATTTGTTGGAATTTGACTTAAACATTTTATTATAGGTTTCTAAAGATTATTTCCGGGTCTTATAATATATTTCCATAAATAATATAAATTTTTACATTCGATGGTAAATTCTTCCCAAAAATGTTTCCGAAGTACTTTATATATCCTTTTATTAATTTTAAGCCTTCGGATCTTCTCAAAATAGATTTTCGATAAATAAATTTTTGATTAAATTCTCCCAGTATAAATCTTTGATATTTAGTATTTAATTTGAACTTATACCTCAGGCACAACAATCCCTAGTTCGTCCCTAAGGGGGTAGTTAGGTTAAGTATAGCTGGTGACGCATTAATATAGAAGATTGGAATGCCCCAACCCTAACCCTAGGGAGCCGCAGGAGACTTCGGGGACGAAGTCTGTTTTTAAGGGGGTAGTGATGAAATACCCCAAAAACCCTAACTTAGGAATCATGGTAAAATGGGGAATTAGTAGGGAAAAATTTAAGAGAAATAAATTAACTCACTAAATAAGGGGGAAATTAATTAAGGGAAATAAGGAGGAAATAATAAATAAGCTATTTAGAAAATTTTGGATATTTTACTAATTAAAATAATAGTGGGGAAAATTTCCCAAAATAGCCAAAATTAATCTAAGGATAGAATTAAACTATTATCTAAATAATTTTTAATATTCAAGAAAATAAATATATATCTACTTAAATGTATAATAACCCAAAAAAATTCTAAATAAATTGTAAAAAAATCCAAAACCCTAAAGAAACCCTTTTTCCCCCATTTTCCTTTTTCTTTCCTCCCTTTTTCTTCTTTTCTTCTCCCGCCGGGATTGGGCCTCGCCCGGCCCAACCCTTTCCTCCTTCCTTCCCCTCCTGCGCGGCCCAGCGCCGTTCGGCCCCCTCCCCATAATCGCGACGCAGCGTTTCGCCCATCAATTTGCCGAGACGCCGCGTCGCGCTGAGTAACGAAATGAACCTTGTCAGCCTACGACGCGACGCTGCGTGTTACCCCCGTAGCCTTCGATACGCCGCGTTTGAATTACAAATCTTATGACCGTTGCCAAGCCGGCCGGTTCCCCCCTATTTTCCTTTCCTCCTGGACCGCCGGTCCAGGAGTCGTCTTCCTCCTCCCTCCCGCGCAGGTCTGCAACCTGCCGCCTGCCACCTACCGCCTGCCGCCTGCCGCCGTCCGACCGTCCTCTCCCTGCCATCCCCGTCCCTTTCTTCCCCAATTCGACCCAACAATCCCTCACGCGTCCTGCCACCCCTTCCTTTTTCGAGAAAACGGCCGAACGTACCCTGCAAACCGCAGGGCACGCGACACTGCCACCGCTGGCCGGCCACCTGCCGCGCCTGCCCCCGCGTGCCATCCCTCTCCCCTTCGTCGTTTTCCCCTCCTTAATGGCCTATAAATACCCCCTCCCGAACGGCCACAGCAAGTCCCTCCCTCTGGACCTTGCCGAAACCCTGCCTCGCCGCCGCCCGAACAGACGCCGTTTCCGCCGCCCCTAGCCGCCGTTGAGACCACCTCTACCCACCAAACTCCTCCTCGCGCCACCCCCCACGCAATCAAGCAACCGCCGCTGCCCTTCCTACCCCGCACGTGCCGCCACAGCCGTGCGAAATCCTCTGCCCAAAAATCGTCGCCGCCACCTCGCGCCACCCCGCGCCACCTTCTGCCGCCGCCTCCGCCGTAATTAGCCCCTTCTCCACCTTCCAAAGTGACCAGCAGGTCCTCCCCTACCTGCCCATACCCTCCTTACCCCCTGCTCCCTTCTCCACCGGCCTCCACCATTCCACCATCTTCCTCCTCCCTCGGCCACCGCGTCCGCCGCCGTGCGCCGCCTCCCTGCTCACGCCACCACCCTCATTCCACTCCCCTCTCCCTGCTGTATCCTCCCCCACACTTAGCTTCCTTGTTCCTCCTCCCATCTCACCGCCACCTCCATCTTTCCCCTCTTCTCCTCCTCCACCGCCGCCGCCGACGCCGCCACGCGCCGCCGCCGGACCACCACCGACCCTAGGTGGTTCTCCACCCATCCAAACCCTAACCCCCTTTTATATAATTGCTAATATTTTCTACTAATATTAATACTAATATACTTATTATTATTACTATTATCCTTATTATTATTCTTTTATTATTATTATTATTATTATTATTATTACTACTACTTTTATTATTATTATTATTATCATTTCTAATATTGTGACTTCTGATATTAAAGTTATCATTTTTACCATACAAATATCTCTAGGAACCCTAACTCCTATTATGCTCAACTTTGGTTTATTTTATAAGTGTTAATATTAACAACCCTACTATTATTATTATTATCTCTATTACCTTACTAAGGTTATTATTATTAATACTTAACCATACTAGGTTATTGTTATTGTTATTATTATTGCTAGGGTTATTATGGTTACTATTACTATTATTATCATTATTATTAGCATTATTACTATTATCATTATCACCCTTAGGAATAAATTACTTGAAATATTGTGACCTTATAATATTATTATTTCAAACCAACACCATTGTTAGACTTAATCTTAAAAATGCTAGAGTTCTATTACTTGAAACATAAGTGTCACTATTAGTGGTCTTATTATAATTATTATTATTATCACTATTTTACTATGACTAGTGAACACTAGTATTACAAGAATGGAACTAATGGACTTAATAAAATAAGTGTAACAATAAGTATCATAAATAAACATATTTTTAACTACTAATATTTAGTATACTAATTCTAAAGTAAAAACCCTAGTTTTTGTATAAAACCCTTTTTAGTAATAAAAACCCTAACCTTAAACTAAAATGAGGTTTGATAGTAATTATAAGGGAAACTAATACTTAGCATTTTCCCCTTTTATAGGTAACCCCGACCAAAGCCCTAAGGAGTTAGAGGAGCGTGCTCCAAGCCCGGTGCCTACCTAGGTAAGGACGAAGCTAATGGCCTTGTGCTATGTGTGACCTGGATGTGTTGAATATTGTGTATGCCATGCTATGCCATGTGTTATATGATTGTGTATAACTTGTCTTATGTGTAGCGCAGCTTGGAGATTGAGGTATGTGTTGATGTGTTTCCTATGACGTGAGCATGATATGTATATGTATGATGTCTATGATGTAATATGCTATGGCCCGCTAGGACGTGCATGTTAGGGTAAATGGTAATATGAGTTTGGGACCATTATGGGGGTCTTAATGTTGTATGGTGGGATTAGGGTTTGAATGGTGGCATCAATGTTCGCATGTCGGTACTAATGATTTCATAGTGGTATTAATGGCTTATGGCGGTATTCGGGTTCGTATGGTGGTATGGTGATTTTATGGAGGTATTAATGTTGGATGGGGGTATTTGTGAATTATGGGGGTATTAATGTGGTACGATGTTAATGGTGATTTTATGGAGGCATTAATGCTGTATGGTGGTATAATTGTTCGTATGGTGGTATTAGGGTTTGCATGGCGGTATTAGGGTTTGTATGGTGGTAAAATTGTTCGTAGGGTGGTATTGTGATTTTATGGAGGTATTAATGTTGTATGGTGGTAATTGTGATTTTATGGGGGCATTAATGTTGTATGATGTTATTTGTAATTTTATGGAGGTATTAGTGTTGTATGGTGGTATTAGGGTTTATATGGTGGTATTAGGGTTCGCATGGTGGTATTAGGGTTGTACGGTGGTATTAATATTCATATGGCGGTTTTGACGATTGTATAGTGGTATTAATGACTTATGGTGGTATTAGGGTGTACATGTTGGTGTTATGGAATGTATGGGGGTACTAATATTCGTATGGCGGTATTAACAATTGTATAGTGGTATTAATGACTTATGGTGGTATTAGGGTTGCATGGTGGTATTATGGATTGTATGGTGGTATTAATGTTAGTATGGCAGTATTAGGGTTTTGCATTAGGAGTTAACGATCATATGGAATGAGGATTGGAGTAATTAACACTGGGGCATTGTGATTGAGAAGGGATGGAGTAACTAATTGTGATTGTTGAGGATGATTAAGGTTTGGGATGGCTAAGTACGGTGGTTATGGTATAATAGGGATGAGAGAGGTTAACCGCGGGTTGGTGTGGACCATTAGGGTTGGTTATGACTACTTAGAGTCGTTTGGCATTATCCTGTGTATCATCGATTAAAGGGTAGATATGAACACGGGCCTATATTGGTTGTGATGTGTAAAGCACAAAGAGAATGATTTATGTGTATCCTTGGTGGAAACCTTTCGAATAAGACACGTTAAAACATTAACTACTTACAGAGAAAGATGTTGAGCCGGACCCAGACCGGTCCACCGGCAAATAATAGTGGCAGGGTATGTTACCCTCGTGACCGGTCCACCGGCTATAATAGTGGCAGGGCATGGCCCTCGTGACCGTTCCACCGGCTATAATAGTGGGGGATTCCGGACTCAACAAACTAATCAGAATAATGATAAGACATGGGAAAGATACGAATATTTACAGTGGAACACCTTGTGAGTCGGGGCCAGACCGGTCCACCGGCAAATAATAGTGGCAGGGTACGTTACCCTCGTGACCGGTCCACCGGCTATAATAGTGGCAGGGCATGGCCCTCGTGACCGTTCCACCGGCTATAATAGTGGGGTTCCCGCACTCACACGGACTATTAAAGAATATGTGTGGAATGAACGTATTATTATTAATGAGAAATAAGAATAAGCCACCGGAAAGTATTCGGACCTTATATTGCTGGTTATCGCATGTTGTCTATATGATTGTGCTACGTACGTTATGTTGTATGATTGTATGCTTGGCCTTAGCGCACCAACGCCCTTACTCAGTATTGGACCTGTACTGATACTACCTTGATTAAATGGGTCCTGTGATGATCCACCAATGGTGGGGAGCAGACCTCCTATGCAGGTTTGATCGGTTACAATTGTGGGGTGGAAGGCTTGGCTTGAGTGATGTAGGCGGTCCGGATATTGGTCCCTTGGGATCTGTTTTATTTGGCTATATTTTGTACTACGCTTATTGTTTTGAAAACGTACTCGAGGTTGTATTCCTAAACGATATTTTAACTGTTGTTGATTCGTGGTTTTCGTGAATGGTCTATGTTAACTATGGACCTATGTTTTGATGACTCTTACTTGATGATGGTTTGGTTTAGCCTTAGCACTTAGTATCGGAACGGTAGGAGTAAACCGGTCTGGTACTAAGTGTGGCGGTAATACCCCCAAGTTTATGGTTTTAATTCGTTCGCTTCCGCTAAAATCTTTGTCTTAAACGAAATTTTTCAGTTGAAATTTGGGGGTGTTACAAGATTTACTCAGTACTAGAACCACACTGTTACCACCTTAGTTTAATGGGTCTTACTATTACACCCTATAATTTCACAGTTGAAAATTTTCATTTCCATATAGACCCTACACTAGGATAGGGGGTGTTACTACCATGATCAGAACAAGACTGACCCCTGGCCAATTTCGTATCAACCACAAGGCTAGAAAATTTAAAAGACATTAAATCGAGTAGGACATAACACCACATTGTTTTTTAATAATTCATAATTAAAATAGAGTACATGATGTAAGAGTTAATATAGGAATAGAAAATGAGTATAGTGTTAATGCTCCTGTAGGGAAAATAAAATGATCAACAAAACGATAATAAAGATAGAAATAGGTGAGTCCGGACAACACTCTCTTGGGTCCCATGCCAAGTCTAACAGGCCATCACTCAATCCTGCCCAATGCATCGAAGGCATCAAATCATCATATAAAACATTCCCTACCTACACTAACTCAGAAGGAGCCTCTGCTCGTAGAAATGAAAAGCACCTATGAAATAGGTGATCATTACACTATGTACTGAGCAAGATAACCATGCATCTAAGGCCATACAACATAAATGATAAAGAATACAAGTAGTGAATCAGTCCGGTTAAACATAATCATTAGATCTCTAGCCATTATTTCCATTTTCACATCACTCTCAATTTAGTTTCATATGAGTACAGGAACCCCACTATTATAGATAGTGGATCAAAAACATCCGGGGCAAAATGCTTCTGGCCACTATTATTTGCTGGTGGATCAGTTTCTAGGGCAAAGTTCTCCGGGCCACTATTATGCCGGTGGATTGGTTTGGCCCCAACTCTCATAGTGTTTCACTATAAGTAATTAGTATCTTCTCTGTAGATTACTATCATTTAAGGTTTATTTTATTGAGTTTGGGATCCCCCACTATTATAGTTGGTGGATCAGAAACACCTAGGACAACATACACCTAGCCACTATTATTCACCGGTGGATCGTTCTTCAAGCACCCTGCACCTGGCCATTATTATTACTAGTGGATTGATTTGGGCTTGGCTAAATAATCTTTCACTTTAAATGGTTAATGTCTTATTCATGTCTTAATGAATATGATGAAACCTTGTTAGGTTTTAAAGAAAACACTGGACCGTAAGTCGAGTGATGTGTTCGACAGTGGAGAGATAGATCAGCTTACGGATTCAAAACTAAGGAAGATTAAAGAAACTCAGGGCGCAATTGAAAATCCAAGGCAACTGAGATTTATCACAATCAAGAAAGAGAGAATCAAGTAGAGAAGAGTTCGAGAGATAGAGAGAGAGAGAGTTCGAGAGATAATTCTAGAGAGAGAGAGAAAGAGAGAAAAAATAGCATGTGCCAATATATTTGTGTCAAAGTTACTGTACAAGCTCCATATTCCCCCTATATATATGCGTATACATATACCATACAAATACAAACAGTGGGCCAATCGAATAAAGCCTCACGCCAATCAGCCCAACATACATACAATTATTGGTGCTGATTATAACTATTCAGCCCAATTACAAAGAATTACAATTATTTCCAAAGTAATTAATATATTAAAATTAATCTCCCATTAGCTAAATTATGTAGATAATTGTGGAAATTAAGGGTTGCATAATCTGCAGTCCTTCTAACCTAATTACGGGTCAGGTAGCTGACCATGCGGCCTACTTAATCCCACTAGATATGATTTGCCGGCGAATGCATCATATGGGAATACAATAATTTTCCCTCACTAATATTAATACAAGCAGAAACCAATTTATGCAACAATTCTATGTCAGCAACAACAACAACTAGCAACAATCACTCACAGCAGCCAACAACATGCTCCATTTCCATTTACTTGAGTTTTCCTAATTAATCACAGAATAAGAGAAATAATTATATGTATAATGCAGATCACAACAACCAACAAAATTATCTAAATAAAAATTATTGAGATGCACATCATAATAGGTACTTCCTTACTAGACATGCATGCCCCACTGGACTCCCCATTCTCACCTCTTTCACCCTTGCTCTCCTGAAAAGCCCAGTCCCATATCTTAGGATTTCTACGCATCCTAGGACTCCCAAAATTCTTCACCACCTTTTCCTTAATCACTTGAGGAACCTAAACTCCCATACACGTGGGTCAAGGCCCACTTTTTATATTTCCGTTTCAACTCACCATTGCCAGATTAGGATTTCTCTTGGGTTTTCCCTCAGAAACCCTAATCTGGCCTAACCTCTCCCTATCACACAATGCTTATGCTCCCTTTGCTTCCAACCCCCATCACTCCACTCAATCCATGCCCAATATCACAACCTCACTTCCCATCCTTCACATGTGATCATGAAAACCCAAGTTAGCCACCCTAAACCCTGGTATCTCTCCTTTCTTGTATGTCATCCCCTCATCACCCACACAGACCATTTCCCTTTCCACTTGACTCATTTCCCCCTTTATGTGACACCCTTCCAATCACAATCCACACTCCAACCACTGACCATTAACTCTCCCTTCCACACACTTCTCCCAATTAGGGATTTTCTTACAAACCCTAGTCAAGTCCCCCATGCACCCTTATATCCACCCACGCACTATTTTTCACTCATGGGCTCCAATAACCCAAAATACTCTTCCCTCATCTTTCTTAATCCTTAAGTCACCTTTTCCCACATAAACGTTACCCCCATGCAAAGACTAACCACTCCATTCAGGCCTTATACTCCCCATGCAATATTTATTCCAACCTCTCATTTTATTCATATAATCCTTTTATTTGTCCACCCATAAATTATAAGGTACTTAGGTCTTTCTCACTTTCCTCTTACCACTCCACTTTATTTGCTTCTTTTATCTCCCCACAACTTCATCATATTACTAAGGACTCCTAGCATGCATGTCATATAAGGCAACAATACATAAGGAATAACACAAATATAAGTCATATCACCATATTACACATGTCATAACACATATAATGTAATACCCTATAATTTTAAATCTTTTAATGTACTCTTTTGGTGATCATTGTTTAAATTTTTATGATGATGTAATGCCTCATATTTGGAATTGAAATTGTGTTATATTTATACTATTTTATTCATTTTAAGGTTAAGGGAAAAAAATTCTCTTTTTAGTTTTAGAATTTTTAAGAAAAAACTACTATTTTCATAATACTTTTGGTAACTTGAAAGTTACTATTTTTAAAAAATAGTTATTTTCCTGATATCATGTGTTAAAAATATTTTAAAGATTTTTATGTTGGTGGTTGGACTTTTTCTACAGCTTAAAAGGCTATTTTAAACCCTTATTTTGTATAGGATAACAAAAGGGTAAATTAGAATTTTATAAACAAATAGTTTTTTTGGGAAAAAAAGTATTTTGAAGAGAGATACATTTTTATTGTTATATATGATAAAATTTTATATTTTTATTTATTTCTTAGTTTATTTAATTAGTATCTACTAATTATCTTAAATGATATTATATGACTTATCTTTATTTATCTCACTTGTGTAAATTTATAGATAAACAGACCAACATTTAGTAAATTGACTATAAGCTTTGCATACAATAACAAAATTGTATAATTCTTTTTGAGTTAGAAATTCAATCACTACAAAAAAAGCGATTTTGGCTACAGAATATTCCGTTGCCAAATATATTTTTGCAAACGATAATATATCTTTGGCAATGACAAATTATTGTTGCGTATCATAGCGTAACTAAAGATTTTTGAAATAACTTTATGCTGTTGCTAAAAATAATTACTTTGGCAACGATGATATTGTGGCTAAAAATAGGTTTGTTGTCATAATTTGGACAGCATAGATAATGGAGCATAATATATTTTGCAACAAGTTTTCCATTGCAAATAAAGGATAATTATTTGCAACGATATTTTTGTTGTTGCCAATGATAGTCTATATTTTGCAACGAATGTTTTTTTGCCAATAATGTATAATATATTTGGTAACAATTTTCCTACGGCAAAAAATAGTTTATATTTCACAACGAATGTTTTGTTGCCAATAATTTACAATATTATTTTGTAACAATTTTCCTGCGGCAAAAAATAGTTTATATTTTGCAACGAATGTTTCGTTGCCAATAATTTACAATAATATTTTGCAACAATTTGCTTGTGGCAAAAAATAGTTTATATTTTGTAACAATTTTTTTGTTGCTAATAATGTACAATACCAATAATTAGCTATATGTTGCAACGAGTCTTTTGTTGCCAATTATATATTTATGGTTAATGCAGTTATTGGCAACAATTTGTTTGTGGTAAAAAATTCCTATAATACTTTTCGACAAATTGTCGTTTGATAACCTGTTTCATTCATCGTATATTATTCAAACACTTGTCCCATACATATATTAATCAAATACAAATACCAATAGTAAATTCATTGGATAATTAATATAAAATGCATAATACATCAATTATATAATTGTCCAATACACTTGTCCAAAAGAGAAACCGATACCATTGTTCAAACCCATGTAATTTCGAGATATATATGACCATCATTACAAGTGTTCTAGGTAAAAACACACTTGACAAGTGTTTTTGTTCAAAAAGACATCCAACAACAGTTCTAAAACCATGAATAGAATCTTCTTATCATTACATTAACTAATTACAGAAATATGTATCCATAAATATATCAATATTCATTATCAACGCCACCATGGAAAGCATCACCATCATCATCTAATGTATACCTGGACCTGAATAAATAACAAAATTAGTACATGCATCATACATACATACATAAATAAATCTTTTGACATCAAGGTGTGAACGACAGTAAAACCAGCTGTTAGGTCTTTATGAATGTGTGTCCTCGGAGGAGGGCATGGACTTTAATACTAACGATTCTATGGGTAGGAAGGTTTGAAACACACATTATGTCTTAAAGAAAACTAAGTTATCAGCTAAGTGTAAATAATAAACTGCCCAACAATGATCAAAATTGAATGACATTGCACAAGATATCATCAAAGCACTGTGCTGTTAACACAAGCAAGCTGGGTTCGTGACTCATGCCACTGTCAGTTTTGATATATACAATAACTTTGATTCCACAATTCTGTCATTTCGACTAAAATATGTAACAATATGAATCCCGTCACTAAGAGATATAGAAAGGTTCAAAATTACATAACATGCTAAGGGGGAAAGGATGTCATGAGGTGTTGGGCCTAAAAGGAATTAACCTTATGCTTTGCACTCACCTGGTTAATTGAATCTAATGATGTAAAGGGTCACAATTTCTTTGATCAATTATACCTATTTGAATGATGACGAATAAGATAATAAATGATCCTCTTTATCATTTGGAAAAATCAATTATCTAACAAAAGAAAATGATCTATCTTTTTTTCCTTTATTTCCTCTTTTAATTGAGTAGAAAGTATAGATGTGTGCTTACATGAGTTTAAGTATATTGGAGAGTTACTTATAATCTGAAATAAAATTCATTCTATTTTGGAAGATGATTGCTGACCTATTAGATGTCAATCATGGGAGTAAAACCATCATGAGGGAGCAAAACTATTTTTGAAAAAAATAGTAGGAATTCATCGAGATCGGACATTTATTATTTAGTCTTTTATATTTTGGCTTTGATTATTATTACATCCAATAATGTAAGATCCCTTGCTATATTGTTATTATGATAGATATTATTATTATTATTATTATTATTATTATTGTTAATTAACTTATTATTTTAATAAGATGTATATATTGATACTCCCATAGGCCTTCATCTTCTATGTCGGTCATACAAGAGATTGAAGATGCTTGATATCCTATTGCACCTTCTTTTTATATATTTGACTAAGGTCAATTCGAATAGGAGCTCACCTTGGAGTCTTGAGATTAAGTTTCATGGGCCACGTCCTTCTTAATGACTCTAATTTTGTGAAGTGTTATTTTGCGAGCACATAGGATTATGGATGCAATTTTGAGTTAAATTAATGTGCAGCTATAACAAAGCCAAGGAAATTTTGAAGGACATGAAGGGTAAAGGCATGAAACCAGACATGTTGATGTACGGGACCGTCATCTGGGGACTTGGTAATGTTGGAAAACTTGAAGAAGCTAAGGGTTTATTTAATGAAATGAAGGGAATTGGTTTAGATGTAAATCCTATCATCTACACAAGCCTTATGGGTGCATATCTTAAATCTGGGTCTGTTAGTGAGGCACTCAATCTGATGCAAGAAATGAAAGAACTAGATATTGATCCTACAATTGTTACATATAATGTGTTAATTGATGGCTTGTGCAAATCAGGAATAGTGCAAGAGGCTATAGATCAGTTTCATGGGATGTCAGATAATGGTGTAGTTCCAAATGTTTTTATTTATACTGCTCTCATTGATGGCCTTTGTAAAGATAACTTCTTGGATGCAGCCAAACAACTTTTTGATGATATTCAAGCATAGGGTTTGGTTCCTGGTATCCCTAGCTTTACCACATCGATGGATGGCAATGTGAAGCATGGAAACGTTCAAGAGGCATTTATTCTAAGTCACAAAATTACTTAGACTGGTGTGGAACTTGATTTACACGCATACACATCTTTGATTTGGGGTTTGTCAAGATGCGGTCAAGTTGAAGAAGCAAGGGCTTTGATTGATGAGATGATTAACAATGGTTTCCATCCTGATGAGTTTGTTTACAATATTCTGGTGAGAAAGTACTGATGCTTGACTGCGTCTTCATTGCAGTAGGTAGAAAACATATGACTTTTTTTTTCAGCGGGTGACAAAACAACTCTAGAATGATATGTGCAATATATAATAAAGTAAATAATTAATCTGTAGAGACTAAGTTTCTCGATAATTGGACCAGGGCAACAGTACCTAATCTCACAAAGTAGCTGAAAATGTAATCCAACTCTATAACCACATTGGCAATGAAGCATCAGAAATGAAACAGCATGAGAACTAGTCAATTTTCATTTTAATATATCAATAATCTATTTAAAGAAATTGGAAGGAAATAAAAACATCAAACCCACATAGAAAAGCCAATAGAGTGCAACAATAACATGATCAAAACATAATGTCTTCAACTAGCTATCTCCAATGACTAGTAAACTATTGACTATCTCCATAGGGGCTCCAAATATTTAGATCAAGATATTTACATCCCCTTCTTCCCCTATCATTTATTTTAGAGATAGTGGAGTAGTTTTTGAAATGAAAATTAGTATAAAGAACAGTGAAAAAATATTTAGATTGGATCCCTGTGATGAAACTTTTTAACCAAGTTGTTGTCAACTCTCCAATTGTGTCCAGGATCTTAACAATATATCTATACTCTAGTTTTCCCTCACAGCATTAGGAAAAAAATCATTTTCAAACCAAACATCATTTGACATCCAAATCCTTAAATACTTTCTCAGTCTCAGATCCTATGGTAGCAGCAAAGAACACATTCCCAAACAGTTTATAGATGAACTTAGCTGTGACCATTTTTAACAGACCAACCTCCACATCAAACAAAAATAGATTACATAATAACCATCACAGCATAACATGAATCACAGTGAGTCCTAAACAGTACCATTAATTTGTTTAAAGAGGCATGAATATCACCCAACGCTTGTAAAATCAAGCTTTGAGAATTGATGTATAGACTTTAAGAATTGATGTATAAATCTCAGATCCATCTGCTATATCTAGCCCAGGTAAATGGTTGTTAAACTTGTATAGACTTCGAGAATTGATGTATAGATATGAACTTGCCATGTTTTGTGTGTGCATTAATGATTATTTGATGTTTGTGTAGCTGTCTGTTGACTGCTATGTGGACATCTTTAGTAATAAGTAGGAATGAACTATGCCATGATACTTGTGAGAAATAAATTAAACAATGTGGTATTTTGGTTTATATGTTGTTTCTTTGATATTGTTTAAAGAGGTTCACATCTCATAAAATCAAGTAAACCATACCAATTGTATCGTGTTTGGATCACTCTTAGTTTTTGGCAATGTATCTTTATTAATTATTAACCTCTAAGAAACCAACAAATAAATCCAAGCTCAGCATCCAAGAGGATAATTTTCATACCTAACTACTGTGTGGAATAGTTCATCACAGTGAAGGGTTTTAGTATTATAGCCTACTTCATTAATGCTTTCTCAAATTATCCATGATCATTTTGTTGGGTTCTATTTGGGGTGTGCTGAGGCTACAGACTGTGGCAGCTTTTGTTTGTTTTTTTAAAAGAAATGAAAGCATAAGCTTCTCCAACTCAGGTTGGGTTCTGCTGGGTCTACTGAGATCTCTTTCTACTGTTTCAAGATTTATGTTCATTTATATGGCAGGTTGGTTTCAATCATAGTGCAATTTGATACTATGACACCTGCTTTCAATATTTAATTATTTTATGGGGAAGTGTACCCATAAATAATGTAATTCTAGAACTACCAAAACCATAAGCTTCTCCAACTAAACATTTCAAGCATCATTTGTGCACAATTTTCCTATAATCGTTCCAGGCCTGCACATATTTTAGATTTAAAAGGAAAAGAGAGATTGTGGCAGACTTTAAAATTTGAAGGACTGAACAAATTTATTTGACCACATAATCATCCAAGCAACATAAGAAGAAATATTTGATCCTATATAAGACTTTACGATACTATACAATGCAAAATAGCTCATATCATGAAACAAATATAAACTTGGGCTAGTATAGAAATTAGAATTTACCTCATCATATTGGTAGCCATCATTAGACTTATTTCTAGCATTCTCTTATCAAAAGCAGCCATAGATTGATCTTGTTTCTCTTTAAGCTCGTCTATTTGACTTTGTAGACTAGATATCTTATTCTGCTGCTCATCTATCTTACTTTGTTGCTGTATGATTTTTTGCTGTTGTTCTTGTTAACTCCTTGATCTGATAGAGCCACCATATCCACTACCTTTCCCTCATGTGTATCCAGACTTTGGGCCCAAAACATGAAGTAACATCTCTTCTTGCGTTTGAGGGGCTCCTTCTTTATCCCTATCCTACACAAGTTGGTGGAGGTCTTCTTGCAATACAATTTACACATGTATAGATTCCTAGTTATTATAATCACAAAATATCTGTTAAACTAAACAAAAATCACAAAAAAATTTGGCGAATAATTAAAATATGCTAATCCAAATATAGGAATAATTTAAGTGAATTTTCTTAGATTGTCCATCGTTAACCCACTCCAATATGCTTGGATCATTTGTGCGTGTGTGTTCAGCAAGCCAAATCACATCAGCACTTAGCTTCACATCACCATTCTTCTTCGTCTGTTAATACACAATAGTTAGTAAGTTTTTCCATAAATAAAAATAAATCTATTTAATATAACTATTTCATATTATTACCAGTATATTTTCCACCTCTAGGAAAGATAAGTTTCCTGTGGTGTATTAGCACCATTTATCTAACTTTCGGTTCTTACTATTTTGTTGACTTATTTTCTACAATTTTAGAATACAAAAAATCAAGTTAAATAATATATACATAATAAAGAAACAAGTCAGGTAAAAAACTTATCAATAGCGTACAGAAGTACCTTAAATCTATCAGAATGAAAAGCTTCACAACATTTTTTCCAATTTTTTGGGTCAAAATGAAATGCCCCAAAAATTTCTAATTTTAAATATTATATTTAAATGAGGTTTTATTATAAAAATTAATTAAATAAATTATTTTATTAAAATGAAATGGGATTCATTAGGAAAAATTAAGAAGAAATTTGTAAGTATTTTTATTAGAGAAAATTTGGTATTTTGGATAATTAAATATGTTATTTTGGAAATTAATTAAATAAATTATTTTATTTAAAATAAGAATGAGAAAATAGTTTTAAATTAATAATAATTTTATAAATATTTTAATGGAATAAAATTAGGGTGTTTTGCTAATTAAAATGAAATTTATGGAAAATCTTTCAAAAATCCTAATTTAGCCAAAAAGGGATTTAAATATTATTTTATTTAAATATTATTATTTTTAAATATCCTAAATATTTAGATTAATTTATTTGGCCTTAACCTAGCTATTGTTATTTTCCTTTTTCCCATTTCCTTTTTCTTTCTTCCTTTTTCCTTTCCTTTCCTTTTTCTTTCTTTTTCTTTTTCCTCTTCTTTTCCTCGACTGGGCCAGTCGCGGCCCAGTTCCCCTTTTTCTTTTCTTTTTCTTCTTTGGCACGGCCCGGCCCACGCCGTCGTCCTGCCTCCGCCCTTGACGCTGTGTTTCGTTCCGTGTTACGCCCAAAGCGCGTCGTTTCATTTAAGCATTTCCTTACCCTTCTTCCACCCCTCTTTGCGCGGCGTTCCGTCTCTCTTTTCCCTGGGACACAACATTTCATTTAAACGCCTACCGCCCGCACCCGAACGGACCGGTTCTCCCCTTTTTCTTTTCTTTCCCAACCGACCCGACCGCCTCCCTTCCTTCTTCCTTCTTCCTCCTTTCCCCGTCGTCGACGACGCTGCAACGCTGGCCGCCACCAATGGCATCTCCGGCTACGGTGATTAATACCGGCCGTTTCTTGCTTCATTGTTTTCCTCTTAACTCTAGGAATAAATTGGCATAACTCCCGTCCGTTCTCTCTCGCCCGTTTCCTCTCCCCAACGTCTCGAAACTTCGAACCAACCCAAACGTTGGCCGACCGTTTTCCGCCGCCGGATGCCCAAATTCTCGCACCCCATAACTTCCTGCCGACCCCCAAAACCCTATTATACCATCTACAACCTATAAATAGCTTGACTGTAGGAGTTGTGGAAGATTTTTCTTCCTCGAAACCCTCGGCGAGGGCTGCCATCTCCTAGACTTCAGACGCTTTGTCCGCCTCCGATAGCCAACCTCAGCGCCACCGAAGCATCCCAATTTCTTCCCTAAAATTTCCTCTAACTAACTAAACTATTTTCAACCTTCGATTCTTCTTTCACGGGTCTCCATAACCGTACAAAATTGGTTGCTCGTTTCACCAGAATTTTTACCCCGAAATCTTAAACCACCGTGCGCCGCCACCTTTGGCTGCACCACCACCATCATTTTGTCCCTCTCCTCCTTGGAAACCATAAACACCTCTTATATCACCTCAATTCTCCCTATCTTTTTTCCAACATCCATCTTTCCCTCTTTTCTTCTATTTTTTCGGCCGCCGCCACCACCGCCGGTGCCGCCTATCCCCACCAGCCTAGGGTTGAACCCTAGACCCTCTCAACCATTTGTCATATTATTATAAGCCTTGATTTAATTTATTTCAATTATTTACATATAAATACCATTATTATTACTCTTAATATTTATATTCTTAATATGTATTATTATTATTAGTAGTAGTATTATTGTTTTTATTATTATTTATGTTGAGGGCTGATGCCCTATTGTATTTTAATTCGACTTTATTATTATTCCCTTATTATTTCTATTTTTACTATTATTAATATTAATATGTTATAAGAATAATTATGATTATTATTTTCTATTTTGAATTCTTATTATTCTCATTCCATTATTATTAATGCAAATATTTTACCATTAGTGTTGTTAATAATTTTATTATTATTATTATTATTATTATTATTATTATTATTATTGTTATTATTATTATTATTTATATTCTCATTGATATTAGTTTTATTATCTTTGATACTATTATATTAGTATCATTATTATTATTAGGGTAAAGTCTTTAACCCTATATTATCAAGGTTTATAATATCTCTATTATTTTTATGTCTTTAGCAAAGTTAGAATTTTGTTAAGGTTATTTTATTAGTATGATATTATTTTGGTCAAAGCCCTAAGGAGGCGTAGGAACGTGCTCCAAGACCGGTGTCGATTCAGGTAGGGGTTTACTAAGGCCATTGTGTGCTTCTATGCATTATGTGCTTCATATGCTATGCATTCTATGTTTATGATTATTAATTATGTCGTATATGATATGACGTGGAGTTCGAAGTATGTTTTTGTATAGCATGTGTATTATGTATATGTGACGATATGTGTCGTGATCTTGTAAGACATGCATATGAGGGAGTTGATGTGTTTTGTGTGGGAGAAAGGATGAAAAATGAGGATGGGGAAAGAGGTTGACCAAGGGAGGTGAGTTGACCTAATTATTTTATTGATTCATGAGTGGAAGAATAAAATGGAGAATGTTAGGGTTTCGTGTGGGGGAATCTAATTTATGATGTTATATGGGCGAATCAAATTTATGGTTTATTTGGGAGAATCTAATTTATGATAATATTTGGGAGAATGTAATTTATGATATTATATGGGAGAATCTAATTATGATTTGTTTGGGGGAATCCAATTTATGGTTTTGCTTGGGAGATTCTAATTTATGATTTTATGTGGGAGAATATAATCAATTGTAAGGTAAGGATGAATCTTCGGTTTTATGTGATTTTAATCTAGGGTTTGGTAAGGATGAATATTTGGTCGGTATGGATTGAATGTAGGGTTTGGTATGGACAAATCTTTGGTTTTTATATGGTTTGAATTTAGGTTTGGTACGGGTGAATCTTTGGTTTTGTGTGGATTGAATTTAGGGTTTTGTATGACGGAAGCATGGTTTGTATGGTGGTATTTATAGTTGTATGGAGGTATTAAGGTTTACATGGTGGCATTGATGGTTGTATGGTGGTATTAGGGTTTGCATGGTTGAATTTAGGGTTTCACGTAGAATTTTAGGGTTTGCATGAAAAAGGTTTGAAGGTTTACATGGGGAGACTAATGTCTACATGGCTATAAAATTTACGTGTGGAAAGTTAATTTGGGATGTGAGGAAGGTAATATAAGTGTTGTTTGGGTGTTTGAGCACTTGGAATGAAAAATAGTACGTGGAGGATTATATGGGTACGTAGGAAACAAAGCTAGGGTTTGTGTGGATAATTAGGGTTTGTTGTGGGTGCTTATAGTTTTTGTAGCAACATGTGTACTTGATGAATAAAGTATGATGATGAATATGGAATTTATAAGTTATGATTCGTGCATACCCATGGTGAAAACTTTTGAATAAGATACTTAAGACACTAATTATTTTAAGTGGAAGATCGTTGAGACGGGACCAACCGATCCACCGGTTCGGAATAGTAGTTAGGGTTTTTACCCTATGTGTGACCGATCCACCGGTTATAATAGTGGTTAGAGCAGGATGCTCTATGCGTAAACCGATCCACCGGTTATAATAGTGGGGGTTCCCGAGCTCAACAACTGCAAACCAGAGTTTTGCTAAAATACCTAAAAGATACTAATTACTTATAGTGGAACACCATGCGTGCCGGAGCCAACCGATCCACTGGTTAGGAATAGTGGTTAGGACGCGTAGTCCTATGTGTATCCGATCCATCGGCTATAATAGTGGTTAGGGTATGATACCCTATGTGCCTCCGATCCACCGGCTATAATAGCGGGGGCTTCCGTACTCGCATGGATTGATAAAATGGCATGGTGTGTATCGACTTTCGATAAAAGATTAAGTAAATAATTAATTCGGACTATGATTGGGCCTTTATGTATGTACCTGAATGATTGGTCGATATTATGATATGATGATGGTCTTTATGATCTTTTATTCTTATGCATAATTTTATGTGCTTATGTGTTGGCCTTAGTGTTCGGTTACCTTACTCAGTACGTAGCGTACTGATCACCCTTTTCATGAGTGCTGCTCATTCCCACGAGTAGTATGCCCTTCTGAACTTGTGCAGGTGGGCGAGACATCAGTTGGGGCTGAGTGTTGAGCATGTTTGACTCGAAGTTCGAGATTGTCGTGGCCGTATTCATTCTTTACGCGATTTCATTCCTTTTGTTATTTCTTTGGTATAGTATTAACCATTTTCTGATTCAGTACTTGATTGAGTATTTTAATGAACCTTTTATCGGTTGTAAGTTTAATTCTCTTTTGGAAATGAATTACATTTCTTGATGCGTACTCTGATTTTGTTTTACAACCGTTTAATGATTATTTGGAGTTTAGTTTGTATTAATTTTGTAATTGATTGTTAATATCTTCTTTAGCCTTAGCACTTGGGACTGTAACAGTCGGAGAGAACTGGTCTAGTACTAAGTGTGGCGGTAACATTTCCAGAATTCACGGGTTTTAAGTATTTCTATTTTAATTGCTTCCGCTTTAAAAAAAAGTAGTGAATTTTGGGGTGTTACACAAAATCAGCAGGTGGATTCTCCAAATGTTCCTCGTGCGTAGCCCCACATTCTTTGTAGTAAGCGAGCTTTCCTATACCGATATAAGCGTTGCATTACAAACAACACAAACTCTTTTAATCTGGGCAACTAATTATTATCCATTATGCTGAACTTGTTCTATGGTGAGATAAAAAAAACACAAACTATATGGTTAACAAACACAGTGTGGAATTTATAAAAAGAAAAGAATACATACATACATACATACATATATATATATACCTTCACAAGTAACCACATTGTATCACCGTGTTTAGCTGCCACTTGAATCCAAGGTGATGCGTCCATGAGGGCTTTGGTCCGCACAATATGACCACAAAAATTTACCAAATTTCTAGCATTTTCTCCAACGGCTTGGAGAACATAATCAGGTATGTCAACCACTAGCTTTGCGGTACCACCTAATGTCTTCTTCTCAATCACATAAGATTTGTACTTGCCTCTCTGCCCCCTTTTCCTTTTAACACTAGTAGTTGATGCTATTACAAAAATAAGATAAAGAAGATTAATGATTAGCCAATCCATACATCATAGTAATTTGGAAGTATAAAAATGATGTATATACAAACAAATCGGTAAAAATATACGCTACCTTGACTGCTATTGCCATCATTTTGTGAGTTTGCATTTACTGGACACCTATTTTCATGCATATACTGAGTTCTTATTCAAGGTACAATATTGTTTGATTCATTTGTTTCTCTTGGCATTGGATCAGTAGCTTTATGCACGTTTAAAGTCAGCTCAACTCTGTCAACAAACTTCCTCGTTGTAATCCTTTTGCTTCCACCTTATTAGTTATATAAACAAATAATAATATGAAGGAAAGAAAATTTAGTCCATTTATATGGCATAATGGGAGCTATTTTTAAATCTCTACTCATGTACAGATAAAAATA
The DNA here is from genome assembly GCA_030549775.1 of Tamarix chinensis. NCBI lineage: Eukaryota > Viridiplantae > Streptophyta > Magnoliopsida > Caryophyllales > Tamaricaceae > Tamarix > Tamarix chinensis. The sequence continues at coordinate 21,668,398 of CM060176.1, read as the reverse complement.
TAAAATTGTACATTTAAGTATCAATTGTGCATTTACCTAGATCATTTGAAGGCACAATAGATAAATCAATATTTTGATCATCTTCTCCAAGAGGACTATTATTGTTAGAACCAATAGCATCCACAACATCCACCTCCACATCAATAGAGTTAACTTCTTCAACTTGATTGCGTTGAGGTTTATTGTTTTGTGATCCTTTGGAAACAAAGTTTTTCTTCTTCACACTTCTCTCATTACCATTTTTTCTAGCTCCTATGCCCTTTCCTCCATTATCTATAAACCCATTGATTAAAAAAAAGGTTATTTTGAGGATAAAAAAGTTGAACATGTAAATTTACTACTTTTCCTTTTTTTTATATGATAAAATTAGAAGTATATGGAAGTAATATGCCATTAGATAGTTAGGGCCTGTTATGATTTGTCCTCTACACTCTGTTGGTGGAAAGGAGCAAGGCTCTGTTTGGTAAGAAAATTATTTTTGATCTAATTAATCATTTTAACTAATGATACCCATTATCTTTTGTAAAAGTTCAAAAATGTCATTACCTTCTATAATCATATACTATAAATTGCCTCTAACAAATAAAAGACTATCAATCTATTTCATTTCAGACACAGTAAGTGTTGAAGCTCTCTACTGTCATTATTGACCCTTAGCTTTAATCAACATATAATTCCCAAATAGAAATAATTTTTTCAGTTTCACTCTTGCACAGTTGCATTTTTATGGCTTTCTTAATAGCTAATTAGACCATAGAATGCATGTTTAGGAACTGAAAGAGATGATGGTCCTCCACCCGGCTTTATCCTATTGACCCATAAGAAACCTTTAAAGTTGCCTGATTTGATATCAACCATCTTTTACCACATATCAAAATTACCGAGATACCAACTTTCTAGTAGCCAATGAGACATAAGAAAAAAAAATTCTCTTAGGTTGTAAAAGGAAAGGCTAAAATAGTAACTAAAGACTATGTAATGATGATGGAAGAAATTGTTAGTAGTACTAGGTTGCATAGAAAGAATGAATGGGTAAAAAAAAAAGAAACCATAATAATAACAATAATCATAATAATTGGGCTAGTAAAAATAATATAGTTAGAATTCCATTGGACTACTGTGTTGTCAAGTCCTGCATTCCGATGAAATTGAAAAGAAGGCTTTGTTGGGCCTTAGTTTGACTGGCCATTTAAGAGAGGAACTAGTTTCGCATATGTGAGATGTACTGAATTTTTTTTGTTGGGTCTATTATGAGTATCGGGATGTCTAAGATAAGATTTTAATACAATGAAGATATAAAAAAGGGTATCTCATGTAACTTCAAAAAATACAATGAGCATCTTAACCTACAATTTTAATCTTAGAATTTTTTAAAAGCTGAAATAAGATGAGGCAAAAAAAAGGAAAAAAAATCTTTTAACATTATAGTTGGTATCCAAAACCAACTTAGAAGTTTCAGTCGCCTGATGTGAATTTGTGATGCTAAAGAGTCTAAAGGAAAAATGAGGAAGATTGAGATGGAACTTTCTTACATGACTTTCAAGAATTTTATGCGTAGTCTTGAAGGATTTCTTTTTTACGTAATAAACTAAAGGCCTACCTGTTGTTAGAAAATCAATAGTTCAAAAAATTTACTTCTGAGATGCCTGTTCTTAGGTTTGAAGGAAAGGGCTAAAGAGCTAATTCATCTGCTACATCTGTTGGTGGTTAGCTTTTGTGGCTAGTTCTTCTTCATTTGTTTTTGAAAGTCCAAAAAGATAATAGGCCTAAAAATAATCTGAAGTACAAAAATTCATATGTAGTTCATTAGTCTACAGAAAAAACATAAAAATGTGCTTGATAAATGATGGAGATATGATGGCATACTGCATCCATAAAATTGATTGTCTGTGTATCACAATAGGTATATGTTCAAGACAACTGATCATATGTATTTATGTATCAACTGCACGGTAAATATGATGACTATTTAAGTTAAATCTACAATTAAATGTTTTGCTTTATCAAATTATATGTATAAATGGTAGGAGAACCTTATGAAATTAAAAACTTTTGGTTACACACACGCACACACACATATACTACATACATATACAAATAACTGCAAAAAATACTAACTATTTTTTATGAATAGAGGACTAGGTATAAGTAAATTGAATCCATGCATGTGATTAATTTATAATAGAGGAGATTTGTGTGATGCTTTATTTAACTCAGGTAAGACTATTCATCTTCCATGCAAAGTGTCCATGGGTCACATTATTTGTAGGAATATTTTTTGAGTGTCAACTCCCATGTAACCATATTCGTGTCTGTGGTTAATGTCTAATAAAGGGTATTAATGTTATTGAACTTAATGGTATAATTTTATTATTTGTTAGACTATTTATCTCCCGTGCTAGTTCTCTGCAAAATAAATTATTTATGAACTGTCTGATGGCATATTACTTCCATATACTGCTAATTTTATCTGCTAATTACATGAGTTCAAAAGATATATATAATTTGTGGCCATTATATGCCATCTAATTAAATGTTCACATACCTGAAATATAGAGAAGATTATTTTATATGTAATGAAGAATCAAATTACTTGGTTGTGGCAAGTGTTTGCCATTATGCTGAGGAGTTAGTTTAGAGACACTCCTAGTGATGGTGGGGGTTTGTACGCTAGCCGAGTTTCATCACAGTAGCAAGTAGGTAAGATTATTAATTAATAAGAAACCATTATACTAAGATACAGAGTAGGTAAAAACATAATACCTTGCCCTCTATGACCACTAACACAGCTGTTTACAATGTTCTTACACTTCATCTTTAGTCGATCTTGCCCTGACATATATGCAAATTAAAACAAGGTAATCAAACTTCACATTACAAAGAACACTACATAAAATTTGAAAGATTTCTAGTCACTAGGAATCATGACTCTATCAAAAAAGTAATACAAACTTTGTAGAATCACTAAAAAGATAAATAAATAAAAATTTACATAGTTGATGTCCATACACAAATAAGTAATAAAAAAATTCACAAAATTGTCAATCCTTAATCTTCAACATCATTAGCAATAATAAAATCATCCAGATTTGCATTTTGTTTCTTTCTCTTCCCATAACTTCCTTCCCTTTATTGATTTATGCTATTTATTTTACTTGTTATGCATTTGACCAGTTTTTCTCCTCGTTCTAATATGAATCGATTAGTCGCTAAAGAAACATTTTCCATATGTGTTATGGGATGGAAAACATGAGCAGAACACTGATTCTCTCATTGTTGTAGAACTTCATCATTAATTTGATCTAGTACTTGCTCTTCCTCCACTTCAGGCATGCTATACAAGTCTGAAGGCTCTATCTTAATCACAACATTCCAATCACCATGTCTTGGATCTTGAACATAAAAGACTTGCTCCACTTGTGATTCTAATACAAAAAGCTCATCTGTTTTTAGTGAAGGACCTCTATGTATGCTAGTTATTCTATATTCATCCACTTTATATCCTCTACCTTCATGTTGCACGTCATACCAATTACATTTCAAAACAAAAACATGATTTTCATCGGCATATTGCAACTCATAAACATCTCTTAGTACACCATAATATAAGTCATTTGAATGACCATATCCTCGCACCATAACACCGCTATTTTGAAATTTTTTATCTACTTCTCGATCAAGTGTATGAAATCTAAACCCATTAGCAATAAGCCCACTATAACGCCTTGTGGTGAGTGAAGGATGACACACCAAGTGATATAAACTTTCATCAACTGATCCTTCTCTATATAACTTCTCTATGTATTAATCAATGAAGGAAATATAAATACATTTACACCACAAAGGTAATAGGAAGAAATCTTAGAAATTAAGGGGAGATGACATACACGATCGTAAACCCAATCTGTAAATTGTTTCTTATGTCTCCTCTCTACATTTTGAGGATTTGGATTTTCATTTGCTAGTTCCTCTTTGTGTATCCTACGTATAAAAATGAAATTGAAAGTTTTAGGAAATTACATATAAAAACTATAACTACATATATGAAAAATACTCTTATGAATTTTAGAATAAAAAATGGCTTACTTTACAAATTCTTAAAGCTCATCACAATTATGGAGGACATATAAGTGAGCTTGGTCTAACTCCTCAAACCTAAGATCTTGAAGAATAGGCTTTCCCAATGGATGGCCAATACATTTAAAAATGTCTATTTGATTTCTTTTGTCATCATTACCAACTTCATCATTTCGAGCTCTACGATTAAACTTAGTAGCCATGTCATCTATGTACCTAGAACAAAAGGTTAGGGATTCATTTACCAAGTAACCCATTGCGATTGAGCCTTTCCGTCATGCCTTGTTTCGAACGTTAGATTTCAAAGTACGTATATACCTAATAACATAAATTTTTATACAAAGTTAAATGCAGAAATAGGTTATGTAATTATAAAAGTAAATAAATGTAAAACTCATAATTTAAAAAATACATCTCTATTGGATACATCCAACGATATCTCACTGGCCTAGCAATCTTCACCTCTTCTACCAAATGAATAACTAAGTGCACCAAACAAGTAAAGAAAGATGGTGGGAAGACCATTTCTAACTTAAACAATGTGTAAGGTATTTGACTTTCAAGAGCATCCAAATCCTTCATGGTCAAGTTCTTTGAGCACAATTTCCTAAAGAAAGAACTCAATTCAATTAATGGTTCTTAAACATGTTTGGGAAGGAGTCCACGAATAGCAATAGGAAGAAGTTGCTCGATAAATATATGATGATCGTGACTCTTCATGCATGAGATCTTCCAGCCATTATCTTTCACACTACGAGAGATATTTGAACAATATCCATAAGGATTCTACAAATTTTGAAACATCTCACAAAATGCAGTTTTTTCAACACCCATCAACGTATAGCATGCTATAGGCACTCTTACTCTATCCTCTTCAACAATTGGATGAATATCTTCTCTTATACCCCTGGACACTAAATCTAATCGAGCCTTTAAATTATCCTTAGTCTTATTATTGGTATCCATCAACATCCCTATAATATTCTCAGAAATATATTTTTCAATGTGAATCACATCTAGGTTATGACGCAATTTAAGCTTATGCAAATAAGGAAACTCAAAGAATATGCTCTTCTTTCTCCAACCATATAAGCTATTTGTGTCATCCCACTTCCTCTTTGTAATCTTCTTTCCAAATGGTACTTGGGTAAACTGACTACACTGCCTCAAAACATCATCACCTGATAATGGGATAGGAGCAATACCCTTTTCCTTCGTTTTGTCAAAGGCTTTATGCAATTTTCTCCATCTATGATCACTAGGCAACCAACGTCTATGCCTCATATAACAGATCTTATTTGTTATTGAACGTGATCCAGGTTCCTTGTGACAACATGGGAAAGCAAACAATCCACTAGTTCTCCAACCAGATAAGTCTGCATAAGCTGGAAAATCGCTAATAGTCCATAGCACCGATGCACGCATAACAAAGTTTTGTTTAGCATAGGCATCATACATTTCAACACCGACTTCTCATAATTCTTTCAACTCTTCAACCAACGGTTGCAAATAGACATCGATATCCATTCTCAGTGAATTATGATCATCAATCAACAAAGATAACATAAGATAAGGAGATTTCATACACATCCATGGAGGTAAATTTTATGGAACCAAAATTATTAACTGGTTGGAAACCATCCGTAGTTAAGCCAAGTCTCACACTGCGAGGATCTTCCGCAAATGATGGAAACTCCTCATCAAAATACTTCCATGCTTGACAATCTACTAGATGTCTCATTATCCCAACATCAACCCTCTCTTCTTTATGCCAACACATATGCTTTGCTGTCACGGCTGCCATAAACAATCTTTGCAATCTGCGCTTTATAGGAAAATATCCTAAAACTTTATAGGGAACCTTTTTTTCCATCTATCTTCCACCTTGAGGTATGGCATTGTGGAAATTCTTATGCATCAACATTTTTATGCCAATATATGATGCAATCATTTGGACATGCATGAATTTTTATACAATCCATGCCTAAATCACATATGATCCTACGACACTCATCATAGGAATTGGGAAGATTACAACCTAATGTCCCATTTTGAAGCTTGAAAATTTCACTAAATGAGGTATCACTCCAGTGGTTCATACACTTAAGATGTAGCAACTTCATAAGGTACCCTAACTTTGAAACTTTTGAGCCATTCAAAGTCAATTGCTCTTTATACTCCTTCAAGAGGTGATAGAATTGAGTTGCTTCACCGTTAGGTTCTTCTGAGGTGAAGTTATGTTCATTTCTACCATCATTCATTGAAAAATGCATTCCAGTCACACCACAACCAACTTCTTACATCTCTATCATCTCATCATGATCAATAGAAGTCCCATGTTCAGATAGAGATACATTCAACACCTCACCATGGTTATCCCACACAACATAACTTCGTAGAATTCCATTCTTCAACAAATGAAAGCAAACTTCAGTTCTATTTTTCAAATGCACATTTGCACACTTATTACATAGACACCTAATCATTCTTTTAGAGTCCAATTGTTCATCAGAGTGTGACATGCTAAAAGCAAAATCTAGAAAATGATCAATCCCTTTCAAATATTGAGGTGATGCTCAATTCAATTTCATCCATTCTTTATCCATTAGCATAACCTAATTTGCATTTCCATAGAAAGTTAAACAATTTAGATGATATGTAGAATGACAATTAACAAAAACTTATTCATAATTTAAATAATTTCCTCTCTTACTTTCTTCATGTAAACTATACAAAAATACATGAAATTTCTAACCACTTACTTTATTTCCTATTCTTTATCCAATTTTCATTACCTACTAATATTAGTTTAACCCTTATATTCTATTTATCATTTTTACCTACCAATTTTAGTAATACGTATCGGTACAATTTTAAGCATGACTAATACTTGTATAGAAACTATAATATTCAATGAGATTATATATCCAACAATAGTATAAATTACAACTCTTCAACTAGTACAAAACTTGAAATTATTTCACATAATCATATATTATTTAATCCTTCCACACTCTTCATTTGTTATAAGCTGCTATTTCCCCCTTTATTTTTATACCAAAAGTGTGTCAAATGTTATAAAAAAAAATTGGTTTTAAAGTCCTTCAAGATGTGCTTCAAATAGTAGGTTCTCATGGGTGGGAGCATGATCTAGATAAAAAAAGAGTACAGTGTGTTTAACTAAAGTGAAAAATCAGTACTATGTTCATAGTCATTCTGCTGAGATATTTTTACTAGAAAATGAAGACAGGAAAGAACATGATTCAAGGAATACCCAATCTGTGACACCAGATTTATAAAAGTTCAGGTCTGAAAAAAGAAAGAGGTATTTCCTCACAATTCCATAATTGGTGGAGTTTTCAAGCTTGTTGAGGATAGCCTTTTATAGTTAGAGAGTGAGAGAGCTAGTATGCTTCATGGTTGATGGTTTCACCTTATGAATGTAATTTCCTGTGATCTTTTAAGTTTTAAGTTATTGCTAAATGAAATCATATGTTTATTTATCTTTATACAGCTGATGACTAATGTATTATCTTTCTCATTCTTATTCATATGTTTGATATTACATGGAAATTAAATCACCATAGCTTGTCTTTATCTAGTTTATTGTTGGTTTTATTAGGCTTGGCAACCAGATCTTCTCTGTTTTTTCTTTTTGCAACTTTATCATTTGTTTAATATGGCTTGGCATGTTGTGGGGAGATATTATGAAAGGAGGTGAAAAAAGAGGGGACATATTATGTATCCTTTTCTCCTTACTTCAGGAAATGATTGTACCGAATGTTTGAGTTTCTTAATTCTTTCTCATTCCTTCCTCCGAGAGATAACAGCAAAGGTATGGGATTGGAGTTTACTGATTGTTAGACATTTATTTATTTTCCTGATGGCTTTTTTGTTTATCTTATCTACTCCCCCTATTTTCAAAAGACCATTAAAAATAGGAAAAATAACATCAAATCTCAAATAATAATCATAAGAATATAAAAATAAAATTCCAATAAATCTTTGAGGTGATATCAGATAGGGAAAAGTCAAAAAAAAGTCAGCATCTTAAGAGTTGGTTGTCCTCCCATTATTTTTAATCAAATCATATTAGTGAAAGTTAAGAAAAAAATAATTATATCTCAAATAATAATAATAATAATAATAATAATAATAATAATAATAATAATAATAATAATATAACAATCTCAAAACACATCAAAATACTTTAAGATAAATGTAAACACTAAAAGAGTACCAACATCACAATGTCAATAGATGGAATGATGGATGCTGAATGGGGTATGGATGAGACTATGATCACCACAGAATCCCAAACATGACATGGCTACGTACACCTGGATGAATTATTCAACACTAGTTAATTTTACAACATCCTAAGATAACCAACCATTATCCACGTTTGAATTGAATGTCAGAGAAAAGTGACACTAAAATAGACTCAACATTAGAAATTCAAGATGGATTCTGAATGGGGTATGGATGCCAGACTATGAACGACCAGAAATACCCAACAAAAAGAAAAAAAAAAATCTTATGTAAAGTCTAGACAACATCCTAAGATCATCACAGAATCCCAAACATAACATGGCTGCATCTGGATGAATTATTCAAATACTAGTTACTTTGACATCATCCTAAGATCACCAAACATTATCCACGTTTGAATTGAATATCAGCAACTGTATAAGAGATAACAACAAAGGTATGGGAATTTTATTTTTATTTTTCAGAAAACAATGTATTAGAGCTTAATTAGACCAAAATGTTGGTCACATACTCATCACCCAGATATGAAATTAAATCAAAATTTAAAAATTGGAAGGAAGCATACCTTTAAAGCTAATTGAGTTGGTCGATTGTCCTTAATTTTTTATGAGATGACCAATTAAAGCTAGTCGTGCTTGGTGCTTCACGACAACCCTGTTTGTTGCTCGTTGCTGGAAACCACTACCTATCACCCAAAACACAACTACATAAGCTAACTAAAGTGGTTGTGGTGGAAGAAGTTGCTGAACGAAGGAGGCACTCATGGTAGAAGGACAAATAATATTTATATTTCTTCCTAATTACGAACTCAGTGGAAGGTAATTTAATGAAAATGTTGGTCACATTTGACATCAATCAAATTTACAAATTACATAAAAATGTTAAAATACTAAGGAATCATACCTTCAAAGCTAATTAAGCTAGTTGATTCTCCCTGGTTTTGTACGAGATGAAACCGAATAATGCTAGTTATTCTCGGTGCTTGATGGCAACGACATCCATCACAGGTCGACAAAAACCACTGCAAATCATCTGAAGCACCACTAGATACCCTAACTATGGTAACTTCATTGAAGAAAATTACTGAAGGAGGAACCACTAATGGTGAAGGTCGTAAGGTGGCCGGGAATGTTTATTCATGAGAATGACCAACGACATACGGTTGTGACTCATGAGAATGAGCACCGAGGTGGGAATCAGGTTTAGGAAGTTTTTTTTAGATGAATTTTTTCTTACCGCAGAAAAGTACCGCTAATTTTTTGTTTGGCCCAACTAAGCTTTTTAGTAACGATTTTCTCTGTTGTTGAAGATAGTTTAAAAGTTGTCAAACTAATTTTTATCACAATTAATAACATCTGTTGCTAAAGTTAGTTTACTTTAGGTTGAACTTTGTGAAACTATTTTTCGCCACAATTAATAAGATTCGTTGCTAAAAATATATAAAAAATTGCAAAACTTTTTTATACAACAATTAATAAAATCCATTTTGAAATTTAGTTTGAAATTTGTAGAACTATTTTTAGATACAATTAATTATATTTGTTATTAGATAAAAGATTTAGTTTTCTTATAAATTTCTTAAAGAAATTTATTTGTTTCTTTTATTAATTTTCATGAAATGAAAAAAAATAGTGTAATATTTTTTTATGATTCTTCTAAAAATGATTTCTTATTTTTATTTTTTCTTATATCAACTTCCATGAAATTTAAAAAATAGCATAATAATTTTTAATAAGTTGTAAGAAATAAAATAAAAAATAACTACAGAGTATTTTAGCCATAACAAAAAATTGTTGCAAAAAATATGCTTTCGCAACAAAATTATTGTAGCAAAACACTAATATTATTTAGTGAAAACATTGTATCGTGACTATAAATAAGATATATAAAGCTGATGGATGGCATACTCTTTTGTCCTCTAATCTCATAACATTTTTAGTCTTGTTGCAACAAGTTGTTGCAAAATAAAATGTTTTCGCAACAAAATTATCATGGAAAAAATTATGGCAACAAGTTTTTGCCACGATAAGGAACCCTTGTTGCAAAAAACATTTTTTGGCAATGAAAATTTTCGATCGTTGCTAAAACAGATACTTATTTGTCTCTAATCTCAAACATTTTTAGTCACAACACAACAAGTTGTTGAAAAATAATATTTTTTCGCAATAAACTTATCATTGCAAAAACTGTGTATGTTTTTGCAACGATAATTTTTTGTGGCAATAAAAAATATCTTTTATAGCAACAATGTATTGTTGTTGCAAAAAAAGAGGCATTTATGGAAACATTTTTTTGCCACGATAGGTAACCCTTGTTGCAAAAGAGGTTTTTTGGCAACGAAAAATTTCAATCGTTGCTAAAATGCGTTGCCGAAGATCAATTTTCTTGTAGTGAATATATAAAACTTTTCTATTTTTATTTTTTCCAATATCTAAATAGAACTTAGTGAAAAATATCCATCAATATCAATGATAATTTACTTGTGTGATTTTATTATATATTTCTATTCTAAAAGCCAACACAAGACCATACTAAACCCTAATAGCCAATCCTACATTTTTCTTTTCCTTCTAGTGCGTGGCTTTTGTTTTATAACTCCCATAATGTTCTTTAAGATCTTGAACCAATTTATCAAGATCTTCAATTAATTCATCAAGACCTTTAATTTACTCATAAAAATATTAAAACAACTTCAAGATTATAGATTCAAGATCCAATTTTTGATCTTCTTCTTCTTCGTGTGAATTTAATTAATAATTATTCTTTCAAGATCATCAACTTCTGAATTTATTTTGGTGACATAGGATCATACTTTATGCTTGAAGACCATATATTCTATATATAAGGATTTTACATTTGGTAACATTATTTTATTTAACTTACATACATATATTATATATGTGCAGAATATGATGTTTATAAAGTATGGATTTTTATTTATTATATATTTTTATACCTTCTTATGGCTATATTTAATACATTATGATATGTAATATGATTAGCCTAATAATTTATGGTTTTATGTTCAATTCGTGGCAGATTTGAATTGGCTACATGTTTACACTATTTTGCAAAAATCACACAAAATTCAATAATGAGATTTTATCCATCATATTACATTTCAAATCGAAGCCCTAGAAGCCTAGTTTTCATAAAAATTATTATAGTTTCATTTTGAGTTATGTACAAAAAATAGATGGGGTTATAGTAATGATTAGTCGATTATAGAAAATTAGTATTATTTATTTGGTGTGCTATGTTAATTTTGACAAATTTTTGGGTTTTGGGTGGTTATGTTAACACTAAATATTAATGTTTGACCTAGATTAACCGAGCTTAATCTCTGAATATACATGTGGATTTAATATTTTGGTTAAATATTTGAGTTGGATTTGAAAAGCTGCTTATTCTAGTTGGAACTTTCTATTTTTGGATAATAAAATGAAGATATTTAATGAAGAATAATTGCTTGTGTACTTTATGTGATCACCTTAATAAAACATTAACACTTTAAGTGGAACAAATGGTCTTTGGGTCCTTCAGATTTGGCCTCCTGAAGTTAGGGATCGGTAATAACCTTTCCTTTTCTATTGTGGATATTTATTTATTTGCTAGCTGTGTCTGATTAAGGCTCTTTGTCTACTTTATAGGCTTCTCTGGACCCTATTAGGGGTTGTATACACTTAAGGATAAGATGGTCGATGTGGTTGGTCTTCAGAATTTTGTTATTTTCTTTGGACTATGTCCACCGGGATGTCCTAGGTGTAATTTATATTTTGCCTATGATTAGTGGTAGGTCTTTAGACTTTAATTTGCCAGGCGACCCCCTAGTTGGTTTACACACTTAAATAATTGGAGATTGTGATAACCTAAATTAAAGATTAATATCTACATATTCATTTATTTCCATTTGGTTTTGATACATGATTCGTTGTATATATATATATATATATACGTCTTTATTTTATTCCATTGTACTAACATGTTACTTAGTTGTTTCCCTAGCTAACTTATTACATATTTTAAATGGGGATGTGATGACCCATAATGTACATGGTGAGTAGAAAATAAAGTGCAGATTGAGTATGAACATGTTCAAGTGTGGATGGCATGCATGGTGGGGAATAATGCGAGTGATGGTGATTTTCATATGCTTATTTACTGCTAATGACTACTTTCATAGATTCTGGTTGTATTAGTCATTTCATTTTTGTTTTACATTCTATTGGTTTTGTTGAGTTTATTATATATTGTTATTTTTTTGGGTCTAATAATAAAGATTTATGTATTTCCTTATTTTATTTAGTCTTAGCAGCTAGTGTAAGCAGAATAATGATGTCTACTTACACTAGTTGTGGCGGGAATACCTCATTGTATTTAGCTCCCATATATATTTTTGTTTGTATTTTTCTAGTCAATTAGTTTTGAAAAATGGGTTGTTACATATACAACTTACTTAGCTCCATGCTTAGCAAGCTATGCTACAAGCATATAATCCATAACACTTAGGATATAAGCATAGAACCAAACACACGTGAACACATAACACATAATTTGGCCTTAACCACATCCTTACATAGATTGACACTAGCCTTGGAGTACAACTCTTATTCCTCCTTAGGGGAAGGGTTTGATTCATCTATAAGAGTGGAACACTCATGTTGACTTCCCTCTTATTTCTTTTTATTATCCCTTAAATAATTACTAGTAAAAGACTAATACTAGTAATGATAACACTAATAATAATAATTTTAACAAGAATAAGATTAGTATTATTAATGATACTAACAATAATAATCATAGTATTAAAAATTGGACCGGATATGAGGGTCCGATTGGTGAACCTGCGAACTGGTTGGGTCACCTACAAGATTCATGTACCATTTCTTAGGATCTTGGAACAAGTAAAAATCAATCAAAAATTGTTCAGACCAGTAAAAATTGATGAACCAGTCAAAAAATCAACTGTCGAATGGGTCACAAAACCGGTTGGGAGCTAATCAAATTCATTTATAGATTAGTTTTTTTTTATATATTTCAGATTTTTTGACTTAATATGTACCAAGAAGGAGAGGAGGGAAGGGGGGAGAGTTGGGCCACGCTGGCGGAGCCTAGATCAGAGGAAGAAGAGGAGCAAAAAGAAGAAAAATGAGGAAAAGGAAGAAGGAAAAAGAAAAGGATGAAAAGAGGAAAAAAGGAAAAAAGAAAAAGAAAAAGGACAATGAGGTGGTTAGGGCATTTGAGATTTTTTAAAAATAATTAAATTAGTAAAGATAAATAATTAAATTTTATTTTTATATTAATTTATAACTTTTGGTTTTGGGTGGTTATGTTAACACCTCATTAAGAATGGTAGTATGTTTGGCTTCTTCATGGGGATGAGAGGCCTGAGTTATGGAGACCCTTTATCTCCCTATCTATTAGTTCTACGGATAGAGTATTTTGGCAGGTTGTTGAGGAAGATTACTGGTCAAGGAGGCTTTCCATATCACTCCAAATGCATGGAGCTCAAGGTCACTCACTTAGCATTTGTAGATGATGTTATCTTATTCTGTAGAGGGGTTTATTCAATTATATACCTCTTGGGCTCTCTACACCATTTTACCTAAGTTTTGGGCTTGAAGGTTAATCCACTAAAATCTCAAATGTTCTTGGTGGGCATGGAAGATTCAGTGAGATGGGAAAATCTTTCCCTTGCGGGGATGCCTCTTAGGACCTTCGATGTCAAGTATCTTGGGGTATCGTTCAGTCTTAGCAAGTTGAGATCGATCGATTGTGAATTATAATTATTTATGTGACCACCTTAAAGTATGGCATGATATTTGGCTTTCGGATTTATAATTTTCCCCTACTAAAATTAGTCTTATCTAGGATTTTAGGGTTATACAGGAGCTTTCTATGGTAGGGTAAGCAATTGCTGGTGGCATGGAACAAATTTATAAGCCATGCAAAGAGAGGGGGACCGATTCTTAAATGTCTGACATTGTGAAACTTGTCATTCTTAAGTAAGTATTTATGGTTTCTGCAAGATGAGATGGTGTCTCTCTGGATGAAGTGGGTACACAACTACTGTTTAAAAGGTCAGTCCCTTAAGTAGTTTAATCTTTTGAATGAGACTTCTTTCTTCATGAGACACTTATGGAAAATCAAGGAACATTTGGTGGTGCATATTGGGAATTTTGAGCAAATTATGTTTCTGCTTTGGTCTTGGGGCTTAGATTTTGGTTTCTCTACCTGTGTTACTAATGATTTTTTTTTTTGCACCATAGTCAAGAAATGGACACATTTTAGTGTCAATTGGAAGACATGTTGGACATGGAGATACTTATTCATATTATGGCTCACCCTATATCAAAGACCTAACGCATGTAATTGCCTCTCTTTTCTTAATCTTGAGCAAGCTTACATAGTCAACTTGGTATAAATGGAGACACATGAGCACATTTTCTTCAATTGTGTTGTCATTTACTCTTCTTTGCAATCCGTTCATTCATAGCTGAGCATTAGGCAAGGGTTAATGACCTTTACAATTGTAGAGCAAGTTTTGAGAAGGAGAAATCAATGTAATGGATCATTGATAAAATCTAGGAAATATTGTAGCTTTTCATTTTATTGCATTGGATGCTAGAGGCTTATTTTTGCAAGTATAAAAAAAAATGTATGCAGTTCATTATACTTTTTAGACCATTTGTTAGACTCAACTTATAAATATTAGTTGATGCTTTTGTCCTATTAGTTGTGTTTCCTTGCTTCGGGTTTGGTGGGGTGCACTTGTAAATGCCTTTATATTTAGTCCTAGGTATGACCATTGTACTCATAGATAATGCAATTTAGTAATATATTTACCATCTTACTTGGGAGTTACTTGAGTAATTTGATACAATATATTTACCATCTCTTTACTCTCTCTACATTAGGTTCATCTTCTTTAAGTTATTTGATTTGATTTATTAAGATACTAAGTAGACCATTGAACCCTACCAAACTACTTATACAAACACACAAACATACACACAGGCACACACGCACGCATATAACCTGATGGTGTAGTCTACCATCTCTCTTGTATTTTCCTATATGTACCCTCTACTACTACTATAAGATTGAATTTATTAATTAATTAATCAAAAATAATAATGATAAAGGGTTCATATATTAATTACTACTGCTACTATAATAACCCATCCTAAAATTCTTCAAAAATACTTTTAAAATTATGTTAATATAAAATAAAGTGGTTTTGGTATTGGAAAGGACTTGAAGTTGAGTGAAATGTGAAATTTTAGTAATAGTAGTCATCTAGTTGCTCGAACTGATGGACTGGTACATCTAATGACCCTTATTTTCATTTCCCGCAAAACTAGTTTACTGGTCTCCGCGAACCTATTGACTGGTTAATTGTTTATTCTAGAATCCTTTTCTATTGTTCATAAATATTGTAATTAGAATCTCTTTATGCTAATTGGCCTATTTTGATGCTTTGGGATTATTTTCACATTATATACATCATTCCATAATTTTATTTAGCTAAAAATATCTCAAAAGTATTTTTGAGGTATTGTTCCTCATCTATGACATTTCTTCTCTCCTTTTACTTTCTCATTCTCTCTTTTGGCTCGACCAACAAACCCCTCCTAGCCTTCTTTATCTTATTTCCATCTTCTTTTAAGACACTCATTGAATTTTGTTTAATTTTCTCCCTTCCCTTTCTTGTTCCATCGACATATTTTGCTAAGTGTGGAGAACCTCTTTTCTCCCCTTTAATTTTTCTCCTTCTAGTAAAGAATTGAGGCCCTTACCCTATATTCTTCTATTTGGATTCAATTTTTCCTTCCTCTTAATCCTTACTTTAGTTCCACTTTATTTTCTATAAATAAAGGAAGATTAAATTTTTGAGAGACTTGAATATTTCTTACTCTTTGCTACTCTTAGCTATTTATCTTGTGGATTAAGGTTGAGAATTTATACCTTTATCCTTATTCTCTATTTTTCTTGTTTGAGTTAAAATTTAAAGTATGTTTTACTCATTTTTAAATTCTAGATTCCCTTATAAAATCAAGGATCTTATAGTGGGCCATCAATTTAGGAGTATTTTCTCTTTGCTAGAAGATTCGTTTTGAGGTAAGACAAATCTCTATTTTATGATGAGTTTTAATGTTCATGTTTTCATTATTTATATATCTTTTTTTTAGCATATACCTATAAAAAACATGAGTTATTAGATATTTAATAGATCAAGATATTTGTTATGAATATAAATGGTTGTAAGCATGGAATGTGGCATCATATGGGCCTTTGTTCATAAGTGTGGAACATATATTTACATTATAAGTGTGGTATAGTAACAAAATTATGGAGGTTTGATGTATCAAACATGCTTCTATGCTTAGCTAACTCCATGACTCTAGCTTTCTATAAATCATATGTTGTTCGAGTTTAGTAGTATGTGATCCTCATAACCTTTTGATGAATCTCGGATATGTGTGTAGGGTTGATGCCGGATATGATTTCATGAGCTTGATTTTAATGGTGATGTGCTTCTCATTGCTTTCCTCCTTGATGTTGATTAAGTGGGAAAACTTAGGTTATTTTTTACTGAAAGCATGAATTTTATGATTTATGCATGAAAGTGTGGTGCAATTAATGGATGAGTATGTTTAAGGCATATTTATGTTATTAATAGTAATAGTAGGAGTAGGATGTGATTTATAAGGTGCTAAGCATGATTTAGCTGTTTTGGCCTTGGCGTGAAGGTGGTGAATATAGTATGATGTTGAGTCTTTAATTTAGTCTTAGAGGATGATCCGAATATTTGGTGTTTTCAGCATGTTTTCATATAAGTTGGTAGTATATAACCTCCTTCACCTACTTGCTTGAGCATGGGACTGATGACAACATGACTTATATATTACTTTATCTATGTTGATGAAATGAGTCATGAATTATTATTTTTATTAAATTCAAACATGATCTTTTTGAGTATTGATTTCTACTATGAACAGTGTGAATTCGTATGTGGAATATGTCTTTTTATATGCCCTATGAAATAGATGCAAGCTAGGATTAAATTAGAAAAGAGTGACAATGTTGTTATATGTGGTTCTTTTGTCTAAGTACTATTTCGCCCTAACTAGTTGATGGATTGGTTGGACCAGTCTACTAGTTGTGTGAATAGTCACATGGTTTGGAATATTTGATTGATTGATTGTGAGAATAGTCAATTGGTTTGATGAACTAGTTAAATGGTTCCAACAAATAGTCAATGAATTTGCCAGACCTATAGAATAGTTTCCTTGTGACTAGAGTGGTCTGGTCTTTTCTTAGACCCATTGACCAATTTGGGTAGTCGACCGGTTAGACCAAACCCATCAGTGATTACTTTGTGACTAGAGTGGTTTGGTCTCTGCTTGGACCAAACCCAAGTGGTGGCTTGTATATCTTGTGTTGTGTGTGACATTAGTGCTCGGTAATACCTATTTGGTTATTAATGACAGTGAAATTGTGATTTGCGATATCATTTGGTAATTAATAATAATAATGAAATTATATATCTTTTGTTGTGTTTGATGTTAATGCCCATTTTGTTATGAAAGTGTAATCAAGATTTGTAATATCATCTGGTAATTAATGAAATTAAAAAAGATAAAATAGTTATTTTTGTGGCTTGTGGCCTTGAATTTTCTCTTGTTGGGAATTGTAGTGCTGGTAAATAATAGTATCATTCTATATAGGAGATTGATAGGGATCACCTCTATTTAACTAGCTTAAAAAGATAATATAAATAAATAAAAACTCTCTATCACACAAAATAAAAAAATAAGAAAAACACTAATGTGGATTTTAAAATTAGAAAATAATAAAAGTGATAAATAAAATAAAATAATAATAAAGATAATGAAAAACTATAGATATGAGAAATATGATAGGAAAATCAAAATCCATCACTAGATTAGGTTAAAATATAATAATAATTTCTAAGTTAATATTTAATTATAAGAAAGAGATTGACTAAGTTGTACATCAAAAGTAAGTCTATAGCCTTATTTTACTTTCCTAAATTAATTAATAAGCTCTAATATTAATCCTATTAAATACTAGCAATATTGTAGCAACAAACGACTCCTATATTTAACTGGATTTAATGCATTAAGTATAATTGAAAGGATATCAATTTAAGTACCCAAACTAGTAAAATAAGTATGTCTAGCGGTATTTTCCTTCTTTAACCCACACATATCTAAACGTTTTACTATTTTGGTTAGAATCATAAAACTATTAAGTGAATTGTTATCTAACCTAGCTACAATTTATACATATAAATTCTAGCATATTTTTATGGCCACCTAGAAGGTAAATAATCCCACATACTCTTACTATGAGGAAACCATAACAAGTTACACACCACATAAATTATATTTGATGGAATTATATATATAAGAGATAGCAATTAAAATATAATCAAAGAAAAATATCAAGAAACAAAGAAAATTTTGGGTGATGGGAGTGGTCCGGTCTCTGCTTAGAACCATTGACCAATTTAGGTGAACCCATCAATTAGTTCCCATGAACAGTCAATCTGTTGGACCAAACCCATCAACTGATTACCTTGTGACCAGAGTGGTTTGGTCTCTGTTTGGACTAAACCCAAGTGGTGGCATGTATATCTTGTGTTGTGTGTGGCATTAGTGCTCATTTACACCTATTTGGTTATTAATGAAAATGTAATTGTGATTTTTGATATCATTTGGTAATTAATAATAATAATGAAATTATATATCCTTTTTTTTGTGTTTGATGTTATTACTTGGTAATGTCTATTTGGTGATGAAAGTGTAATCAATATTTATGATATAATCTTGTAATTAATGAAATTAAAAAAGATAAAATAGTTATTTGTGTGGCTTGTGACCTTGAGTTGTGTTTAGTGTCAATATTTAGAAACACACACTTAGATTTTTCCACAATTAAGTTGCAAATTTTAGATTTCTTTAGAGCTTTCTTCTCTAGCTCTTAGGTTGGTTATCAAGGGTTAGTAGCATTGTGCCTCATGATATTTACTTTTCTTTTACTAAATAAATTTCCCATCCTACTAGGTTGTGGCTTGTATGCTAAAGTAAGAATAATACGATAGAAGATCATCTTAGTAACAGTGCTCGTATAGAGGGTATACAATGAATGGTGGAGTTTAATCTCCTTTCACTCAGTACCTTTCCTGTCCTACTAGGTTATGGCCTATACGTGGGGGTATGGATAATATTGTGGTAGAATGTCTTAGTGTTGATGCTCATATAGAGGATACACTATGATTAGTGGAATTCCAATCCTACTAGGTTGTGGTTTGTATACGACAGTAAGAATAATATTCTGGCCAACCATCTTAGTGACGATGCTCATATAGAGGGTACACCATGAGGGATGAGTTTATCCCTTGCATTTGGTATAATTGCTAAACACCCAACTGAGAGGTTTGGATTGCCTTATTTGCATTTCATGTCATCATCTAAACATCCTCCTGGGAGGTTTGAATTGCCTCATTTGTGTTTGGTGTCATCGCCTAAACATCCATATTGGGATCAGTGCTCTAGTGTTTGATGATATGACCATGTTTATGTTTGGTGTGATCACCTACAGACACCTATACTGGGATTAGTTCTCTAGTGTTGGAAGGTATGCCCATGTTTATGTTCAGTATGATCACCTACAAACACCCATCTTGGAATTAGTGCTCCATTATGAAGGATATGCCTATGTTAAGGACCTATGTACCCTTGTGTTTCTACCATGACTCACATTCATGGTGGAGGTTTAGGTGTGTCATAAAAATATGTTAATAATTGGATTGTGTGGTTATGTAATTGAATAATAATAATATGGTTTAGTGTACTTTTGACAAATAAAATCATCATATTCCTATTATTATCATACCATGACAATGTGTTCTAGCATTTCTATTATACCATGATTAATGTGACTTCTAAGTGTAGCTTGAGCCATTTTTATTTCATAGAATAGAATTATTTTACCAGTACCTCACCATATTAACACTATCTTGTGTTATCACCGTGATAATCCGACTTTTGTTCCAAGGAGCAGGTGATGGTTTTTAGGTTTGATCAGCTTGTTATAGATCTCTGTATGGCCTTTGGTTGGAAAAAGATTTATTATATCGTAGAGTTGAACTACATAATTTGATTAGGTTTCCGCTATGTTGGGATATTTTTATTTGAGTTACCTAAACTATTGGCATTGTTCCTGAATTTGGTTTGTAAGCTTATCATATCATATATTATTTATCACTCTCTTATCATTGACTTTATCCTTTTCTCTCCCTTGTGCTATATATGATTCTCATGCATAGTTTTGGTTAAATGTTTTAGCCTTTCATCAAGCATGGGTCATGTGGATGACTACACATCTCTTATATTTGATGTGACAATAACATTCTCTAGTTTTATTTTATTGCTTCCACATTGTCTTAAAATAAGAAATTTTTTTGTTGTGAAAATTTTGGGTGTTACAACTACTACTATGCATAGATAACATAAATAAATAAATAATAAGTTGGTTAATAGACTTTTAAGTAAATAGTAATAGTTAAAAGATAGTTAGCATGTAAAATGAGTTAGATGGATATTATAGTATTTAAATTTGATTAACTTAATTCTTAATTCAGTAATTCTAGTTACTATCTTTTTACATATTTTCTATAATTCTAGCACCAATTAAAACTACATTTCGAGGAATTTAACCCAAAAATAATAACAACTAGCAAAGAAAAAAATAATAACAAGGAAGAGAGAAGAAATAAAGAATAACTTCCATTGGTATAGGTAGCATCATATTACTTTCTCTTACAAGAATTTAGAGTTTGCATCAAGCTGACAATGCTATCCTATTGATTACTATCCATACAATATTTTATTAGTATGTATTTGAATTTGTTCTGACCTATTTGTAAGCCCTTATTACCTTTGTGGCACCAAGGCAAGTGTCGTGGACTCCTGCCTTATTCTACTTTCTTTATTCTAATTTTATCAAGGGCTTAACTTCAAATATGAAAGTTAGTTATTATGTTTGTTATTGTGGTACACACACACACACACACACACACACACACACACACACTCTTACCCTACATGAGAGTCATAGTAAGCTAACTATTATTAGATTACAAAGTGTCCTTTTTTTCCCCAATAACATACTTTTACTTCATTTATAAGTAGTTTAAGTATACATATAATGCATGCTTGATGAGTTTTTTCTATGTATTCTATTACTAGTATATGATGCTTTTAATAAAAATGTTTTCTTTTTATGTTCTCCTTTTTTTAAACAAAAAGGCTTAATATTAGTTATAGGTTCTTTGGGGACTAATTAGCTAATCTTAGCCTCAGGTATTTACACATACTCTGCAACTAATATTAGTTTGTGATATATAATTAAATTGGATTAGTTAATAGTATCGTTACGAAAATATATGTACCATATTTTGATGATATCAATAGTAAAATAATGCTATTATAGAAGCGTTAAATTAATAAGTTAGTATTGTGCAGATTATTTTTAATATATGTATGTGTAGTTTTCATAATTAAATAATTTATCAATTTTTTATTTTAATTTATGTACAGAAAACATATGGGGTCAGAGTAAGGATTTGTCAAATATGAAAATTAGCATGATTTAATTAATTGAGTTTTTATTGTGTTACTTTAGTTTTGACTAATGCTTGAGTCTTGGTGATTATGTTGATGCTAAGTAATAATTGGATTTGAAAAGTTAGTTATTTTGGTCGGACCTCTCCATTTTTGAAAAGTTACCTTTTTGGAGAGTTTCCACTTAAAGAAAGTTTCTACCTTTAGAAAGTGGATAATAAAAGAAAGAGAGTTAATGAATGAGAAGTTGCTTATGTGCATTATGTGAATACCTTATGAGACATTAATAATATAAGTAGATCAAGTAGGCTTTGGGTCCTTTAAGTTTAACCTCTTAAAGTTGAAAATCAACAATATCATTTCTTTATATTATGGATATTTATTTATTTCTCAATTGTGTTTGTGTAACACCCGATAATAATAATAATAATAATAATAATAATAATAATAATAATAATAATAATAATAATAATAATAATAATAATAATAATAATAGGTTATAGTGGGATTTGATTAATATAGGGTTGCTATAGATTTAGCTAATTATACTTAATTTATTTACTAATATGTTATTGCCGATAAATTTTATTAGCTATTTGTAGGGTATAATAATTACATATGATTTATAAATTATAAGGTAACTTGGGGAAAAAGATAATTAAGTTTATAACCTTAATGGCTCCCTACCATTATATATACTTACCTATTTCCTTGGATGCACCATTCTGTTGCACGAACAAAGAAAGATAGGATTTGCAGCAGAGTTCAAAAAGAAACATTAGCACTTTATTACTCATAAAATCTCTACCCTCACCTAATTTAATTGATATATTATAAGTATTTCACGACTCTGCACTAATAAATGAATCATGGTTAATCTAGGATGTCATAAATTTTTAGTCTTGTCGAAGGGTAATTGGAAGTAGGACTTATTTCTTCCAAATATAACAATTCTACTATGATCTAATTAGTTTGAGAATGGTGGGTGGGGTATTATGTGTTGCAGTGCAATTAGGAATATTTTATTCAAGCTTTTGCATGTTACTTGATTATATGTAACACTCGCATGCATTCACAATTATTTTTTTACTCAATTGTGACTATATTACTTAGGTGGTACTGAGGCATTCTCGAGCCTTGAGTGATTTACCACTCTATCTCTAAACTGCATATATTAATGATGGTGAGATTTCACGATAATGTAGGTAATAGAGTATTAATATTAATTCTAAATTTTTTTAACAGGTTGATTAAAATTATTAATAAATTAAACCAATGTAAGTACATTATAGGTTAAGTGGTTTGATAAATATAAATCAAGATATCCTTTGTAAACTTATCCATTTATAAATTGGTCTTAATACCATGACTATTTTAATGGAGTGGGAAATTATTAATTAGTATAACTTAAGTGGTAAATTAGTGTTTTTATGAAAAATTTATGTATTATATTTACTTAATATTATTAGTAGATTAGTTTTATCATAGGAGCATGAGGCTAAAAAGATGGTGTTGCATTGATTACTTTTCACGTAACATTACTTCCAACTTATATATGTATATATATGTGTGAGTGTGTGTGTGTGTGAGCATGCACACGTTTATACATACCTTAATTATGCACTTGTTTGATATAAATGGTCTTATTGGGCTATATGACCTTATGTGAATATCTATGACTTTGTATATATAGGTCCCATATATATTAATTTATTTTTATTATGAATTTAATATAAATGTGGTTTCCAGATTGATTTAATATAAATATTATAATTTTATAGGTGTATATATATATAGAAATATAATATGGTTATAAAGAGTTGATTTTATAGAAGTGTTTCCTTTATTATAAATATATCACATGGCTCATATCTTATATGGTTGAATTAAGTTTTATTATTTATGTTAGTGTATAATTAGACCCTAAGAAAATTTTACTTTTATTTATTTAGTTAGTTATTTGAAGTGCTAGTTGGATAATTATTTTATTTTGTTCTATTACAATTGGTAAATGGAGTGGTGACTCTAAGTGGGTATATTCTATTTAATTTGAGAAATTTACCCATTATGAAGAGTGGATAAAGTCAATTAATATGGTGGATTTATGTGACTAAACTTAACTAAAACACCATAACTTAAAGTAGAACATAAAATAGGTTTTGGGACCTTTAGATTTGGCCTCCTGAAGTTGGGGATTATCAATAGTCTTTCTCTTTTCTCTTGTGGATGTTTTTCTATTTGTTAGCTATGTTTGGTTAAGACTCTTCGTCTACTTTATAGACTTCTCCAAACCCTATTAGAGCGTGTGTGCACTTAAGGATAGGATGATCGAAGTGGTAGTTCTTCAGACTTTTGTTATCCCCTTTAGACTATGTTTAATGGGATGACCTAGGTGTGATTGATATCCCTCCTATGGTTGGTGGTAGGTCTTCAAACTTTGATTTTTACAGGTGACTCGTGGTTGGTTTATCCACTTAAAAGTTGGATGTCACGATCACTTAAATATTGATTAATAACTGGGTGGTTTTCTTATAATCATCAAGTGTATGTCTATGATTTATATGTTTATATAAATGTGTGCATACAATATTATTCCTTTGCATTTCTGTGTTACTTAATTATTACTTTAGCTAACTTGTTACATGTTTTAAATGGGGTGGTGATGATCTATGGTGTACGTGGTAAGCAGATAATTTAGTGTAAGTTGTGTATGAATCTACTCAAGGTGTTGATGACATGCATGACAGGGAATACCAAGAGTAATGGCAACTTTTATAATTTCATTCATCATATTAATTTTAGTAAACTCTTTTCATGGTTTTAGTTAGAGTAACATTTTTTGTTAGGTTGGTTTGTATTAATAAATATGTTTTGTCTTTTTTTTTTTACTTAGCCTTCACATCTAGTGTGACCACAACTATATTGATTATTTACACTATATGTGGCGTTGATGCCCATATTATATTTAGCTTCCGTGAATACTTTTCAATGAGTTTTTAGTTTTGAAAATCGAGACGTTACAAAGTGGTATCAGAGTATGGTTTTCAAAAAGCTATTTTCAAAATGATTGTATAAAATGGTATTCACTTTAAGTTTTACAAGGAATATTCATTTTAAAACCTAGGAACGCCACCAAGTGAGGAGGAAGGGTTGGGGTACATATGTGCATGATTTTGTCATATGCATTATTAGGAAAGTGTGATGTTAAGGGGTAATATTGTAGAGAAAATGTGATCCTATGATTATCTTTTATGCATTGATTATCATACTAACCTCTAAGTTATAAGTTTCACTCATGTGTATTTGGTATTGTACTATGATGACCCATAAGATTTAAACTAACCTTACTTCTATTTTTTAGTGCAATGTCTCATAATGTGCAGATGACATAATTAGAGCATATCGTGTTTAACATGGCACAAACTCAGCAATAGATGGAGACACAACAAGTCTAGGCATAAGCCCAAGCCTAGGCTCAAGCTCAAGCTCAGGCTCAAGGCCATGTACATAAGGAGGTCTGGTTGAGGCGGGTTACACAACATCACCAAGCAACTTTTGAAGATCAGGAGGACTTGGTTGTATTGGAGAGGTGGTTTAAAAATCTTAACAAGATTTTTTCCATAGTTGGTTGCCCTCTAGAACGTATAGTAAAAATTGTAGTGTTCATTCTATGGGAGGTGGTTGATGATTGGTGGTGGGCTCACCAATTGCATAAGGGCCTAGTAGCATCATGGGAGCAATTTTAAACTGTGGTGAGGGCTAGGTTTTACCCTATATAGGTTAAGCGTGCAAAGTATGAAGAGTTTTTGTCACTACAAGAAGTTCATGGAATTGGCTCGCTTTGCACCATAAGTACACTACAAAATAATTGACTTTTGCCAACAAAAAACTTAGTCACAGATACTTTTTCTATTGGTAAAAGCAACTAATACCAACAGATAATTTTCTGTGGGCAATAATATAGTTTTTCCAACATAAATTTTTTATCTGTTGGTATTAATATGTTATGCCAACAGATATTTTACCATCACTTATATCTGTGGTTATTAGTAGCATTATACCAACAGAACTAATACCTACTTTTACATCTGTTGGTATTAATGTTTATGAAATTCAACAATGATATTTGTTTTTATTTAATTTTAATAATGATTAATTATATTCTTTTTAATATAATAATAATAATAATAATAATAATAATAATAATAATAAAGTCATTATTCATTTTTAGAAATAATAGTTTACATATATTATTAGTAATTATTATTTTATTTCTAATTTTTTATATTAATATTTATTGTTCATAATGGTGTCTTTTAACAATTATAATGAAATAATATATATTATATCTACTACCACTTACTATTTAATTAATTTATTATTAAATACCACCAATTATCATTCAAATCTATATTATCATAACAATAATAAATATTATCAATAATCATTCACATTATTAATAATATATTAGTAATTATTAGATACTATTATTAATTTATTTAAAATAATGATTCATATTATTCTTATTAAAATAATTATTTATAAATTATTACTAAGAATAATTATTATTGGAAATTATTATTATTATTATTATTATTATTATTATTATTATTA
Organism: Tamarix chinensis; assembly: GCA_030549775.1. Lineage (NCBI taxonomy): Eukaryota > Viridiplantae > Streptophyta > Magnoliopsida > Caryophyllales > Tamaricaceae > Tamarix > Tamarix chinensis. The sequence goes on along the minus strand of CM060176.1, from coordinate 21,641,780 downwards.
TTATTATTATTATTATTATTTTAATAAAAAAATTATTATTACTAATTGTTGGAAATTATGATTAATATTTGTATTTATTTCCCATTATTAATTATTCTTAATAATAATTATTATTTTATTATAAATTATGATTAATATTATCTTAATAATACATTATAAAATATTTATTTTTATATTAAATATTTTTAAATAATATTAATTATTATTTAATAATATTATTAAATAATTAATAATATTATTGTTAGTAGTAGTAAAATTAATTATATCATTTTAATAAAAAAATTATAATTATTATAGTCAATATTATAATAATTAATTGTTATTAATAAAATTATTTTTATAGGGCTTATAGATGGCTTTTCTGAAAATATGTTAAATTATTTTTAGTTTTTTAAACTATTATAAGAATATTTCTCGAATGTATTTGAAATATTATCTTTAATTTCATCTATTATAGAGCCTTTTAATATCTTTATCTCTAGTAAATATTTTTATCTTTGAATTTATTTATTTTTATGAGGTCGATAAGATCTTAAAACAATATTGAATTAAAGACTTTCACAACTTAAAAAAATAATACCGATATTTACACTCGTTGGTAAATTTTTTCAAAAATATTTTTAAAATTCTTTATATACCTCTTATATTGATTTTAGGCCTTCGGATCCATTTGAAATGATTTTTTGTTAAATAATTTGTAGATAAAAATTTTCAAGAATATTTTTAGATGTATAGTATTTATTTTTAGATTAAATTTAATCTATTTAAAATTATATTGTCTCCATAAATTCTTTTCAATATTTAAAAAGAAAAAAAATTCGGCCCTAACTTGTGTCTTATTTCGGCCTAAACTACCCCGCGTCTTATTTTGTTCCCTAAGTTTCCTGTGCCTCCACATCTCGCGATTTATTTCTGTCTGAACCTTACGCCTCCCCGACCCCTCTGTCATTCAGTGCCTGCAGATCCCACCCTGACTTCGTCCGTGGATGGCATCGGTGGTTGCACACTATCTCGCCGCCGCTAGACCTTGCCGCCACAGTTCCCGGTCGTTGCACATGGCAGCATCAAGGGAGCATCAGCAGCGAAACAACAGTGTGGAAGGGCAGTTGTGGCGTAGCAGCAAGGGAAGAAGGCAGCAGCGGTGCGCCACCAGCCGGACAGCTCCAGCGTCGGTCAGCCACCGACGACTGCTCCTCTCCCACCGACGAAGCTCCACCGCCATTTACCTACATTGATTTGACTAATTTCGTTTGTTATAAATTCCTAAAAGCCTAATTTTTTGTTTTGATTAATTATGAAAGAATGGGCTTTAATTAAGCTAAATTAGTTATTTAATTAAGTATAGATGTATTGTATGAATGCATTGGATATGCTAATTATGTGATATATGTTGATTTCTAGAGTTTGTGATTATTGACCCGGTTATGTCCGGATATGTTGGATTGGATCGATTAAGCTATTTGGGATAATTTGATTACGTATTATACTTTAAAATATACTTAATTACATATTGGAATTGTCAATTTAAGAAAATTGTGCGAAATTATTCAGAATTTAATTTTTAGGTCAAATCCATGCGGATTTAAATTGAATTGTATAGTGGAGGTATTTTATTAAATTTATTATACATTTTGTAATAGAATATGTTTAATTTCATTTCCAAACAGTCAATTTAAATATTTTGGCAAGATTTGACCGAATTTAAAGTACGGGCTCAAAAACGCTAATTATGTTAAATTGAAAATTTTCTTTATTTTTTTAATCAATTGAGTATATAATATATTATAAAATAGGTCTTATTACATTTGTAAACATTCAATTTAAATAAATTAATAAAATTTGACCTTCATTTATGATTTTTTGTCCTAAAACCCTAACTTTCAAATAAAATTATGTAAATTATCATTTGTATAGTTTATTGTTGGAATGTCCTAAAACTGAATTTGTTTGACCTTTCTATCTGTTGTTTCCTGCATTACCGTTGTCATATCTATCTTAAGTCTTTTATGGCCATTTGCATTGTATCCTCACTTTTTCATCGATTGGTTGGTCAACCAATACTACTATATCATTTCTTGCAGACAAACTCAGACATGCTTTGCTGTAGTTACAGGCTAATTTGAATTTTTTGTTCTTAAAGTCAATCACACCTTAATTTTTGGCTAAATCCTTGGGAACCATGCTAGTTTGATTCTTAGTTTTATATCTGCCTTGTGAATCCAACTACCTTAACAGTCCATTGGGGTGAATGCTATATCACTTTGCTATTAGTAGCTTGGAAGCTTTATAGTGATCCATTCTAGAAAGTGTTTCCTATATCGTTCTTGCATGAGTATGGATAGAGTTAACTCTCCTAAAAATATCAGGGCAAAAATTCAGGTTGCTGAGGCTGAGGAAAAACTGTTGGAGGTTTGTTGTTGACAGACGCGGCCAAGGAGAAACCTTCAGTTGGAGCTGTAAGTTTAACAAATAAAAGCTGTATCAATGTTTCTACCATTATCATTATGTATTCTACTTCATACTGAGCCGATCTGACATCTGAAACTTTCATCTACATTTTGATTTGTTGGATGAAACACAGATAATTGCTGTGGGACTTAGACCTCTGGATGAGGAAGGAAAGAGAAAACCTTTGTCTATGTCGCCAAGGAATTCACTGTCTTGTATTCCAAATATGCTGGGAATGCTTTCAAAGGCCCTGATGGATCAAACTATATAACTCTCAGGGCATCGGATATAATGGCTGTTTTATCTTAGTTATGTGGAACAGTACTAGATGTGGCTGAACGCTAGTCAATATTTTTGTATTCCCCATTCTCTTTAACAAGAGAGGAATGAGAATGAAAATGTTACAGATATTTTTGTAAATATATATATGTTGGCAATAAGTTTTAATAATAGATATAATATTGTGTTTAATACTTTTATATACAGATATGATTGTGTGGTTAATTATTTTTATCACATATATAATTTTGTGCCTAATACTTCTAGTCACAGATATTATTTTGTGGATAATAGTTTTAGTTACAGATATTATTTTGTGGGTAATACTTTTAGTCACAGATATTATTTTGTGGTTAATACTTTTACTTACAGATATAAGTGTGGGCATAAGTTTTACTAACAGATAAATATCTGTGGGCATTATCAATTATTCCCAACAGATGATACATATGTGTGGGTAAAACTTTTAAGCACAGAGTTTTTACCCACAGTTTTGTCACAAAAAAAATCTGTTGGTAAAAGCTTTTGCCAACAGAAAAAATAGCTTTTACCAATAGATAAGACCCTGTTGGTATAAGTCATATATTTTGTAGTGGTGGTAACCATAGAGGAAATGATGACTCATGGGTTTGAGTAGGGGCTTAACCTTTGCATCCAGGAGTTTTTATGCCCCCTTTTATACCTCCATATCTTTGTTTGCTCTCCAACTTCAGCTTCTTTTCCATTTGTACCTTTGTAATACCACAAGCTCTCTGATACACATTCATCATATCTGTGAAATTAACTTCTAGATGTAAGAGTTAGGGATGAAGTTCCTAGACTAGTAGAAGATATATAAGTTCTGCTAGAGGATAATTAGGAGTTCATCGCAGCTGGGGACATGTTCAAGAGAGGCATTATTATTACAAGCGTTGTGGTAAGAATCATCCTAGGAAGGATTGTGTGGGTAACTTAGTGACATGCCACACTTGAAGAAAGTTAGGACATAGATATTTTGAGTGTCGATGTAGTGGTGGAGATAGTGTTGCTTGGAGGGATCAGGCTCAACAATTTAGTGGAAGTTAGAGCTAGCAGTATTAATAGCCTTAGCTACAACAACAGAATACTCAGATTGTATAGAGGAAACTAGGTAATATTGGGAGTTGTGATTCTAAAGGTAGGATTGAGCAACACCACCTTTACTTTCAACAACAAAGTTTTGGTGGTCAGAATAGAGGTCGACTGAGCTTTGCGGGATGTAGTGATAGGTACATTTACTATCCACTCTACTCCTGTATATGCATTATTTGATTCTAGAGCTTTGCTTTCTTTCATTACTACATCTTGTGTAGATAAAATTGGCTTAGATAATCCTAATATTTTATCTATTGCCATTATGTTACCCTTTGGGGATTTAATGCATTGTACTAAGTTGTATCATAAAGTGCCTCTTATTGTCTATGGTGTCAAGCTTTCTATAGACCTTATTGAGATAGATTTGCGGGAGTTTGATATCATCCTTGGGATGGATTGAATGAGGGTAATATAAGGCACAATTAGATTGTGTACAACCAAAGGTGGTTTTGAGAGGGCCAAAGGGAGTTTGAGTATCCTATTAGCCTTGCAAGCCGAATCCCACAACATGCCCTATCTTTGCCATGAGGTTGGGGTCTTTAGTAAAGAAAGGGTACCCATTGTATTTGTGTAGCGTTTGTGATTTGAATGCTGATGTGGTAGATTTGGAGGGTCTTTTAGTTGTGAGAGAATATCTGGATGTGTTTCCAGAAGAGATTCTAGGTCTACCACTAGACAAGTAGGCGGATTTCACAAATGATTTAGCACCAAGGACTGAACCAGTGTCTAAAGTACTGTATTGAATGGCGTTAGTTGGGATGAAGGAGTTGAAATCTTGGCTAGAAGAATTGCTGGAGAAGGGGTACATTATGCTTAGTATATCTCTGTGGGGAGTACCTATACTATTCATGAAGAAGAAGGATGGTAGCTTAAGGTTGTGTATTGATTACCGAAGGTTAAACCTAGTGATCATCAAGAACAAGTATCTTTTACCCTAAATTGATGATTTATTTGACCATCTGAAAGGTGTAGAAGTATTCTCAAAGATTGAACTACAATCGAGATACCATTAGTTGAAGTTTATAGAGAAGGATATTCACAAGATGGTGTTTTGCACCATATATGGTCACTATGAATTCACGATGATGCCGTTTTGTCTAACTAATGCCTTGACCATTTTTATGGACTTTATAAATAGGAGTTTTTTCCCTACCTTGATAAGTTGGTAGTGGTATTTATTGATGACATGTTAGTGTATTTGAAGAATCAGGACCAGCATGCTTAACATTTGAGGATGGTACTTGTACTTTTGAGGGAGCATAAGCTCTATGCCAAACTCTCAAAGTGTGAATTCTGGTTAGAGAAGGTATTTTTTCTTGGGCATATGATATTTAAGGAAGGAGTGTTTGTGGGCCTGGCTACGACCCAAGCAATTTTTGAGTGGCTAACTCTTACGAATGTTATAAAAGTATGAAGTTTCCTATGGATGGTTGGATATTACAGATGATTTGTGCTGAACTTCTCAAAGATTTCCAGACCATTGACAAATTTGTTGAGGAAGACCACACGTTTCTAATGGGATGACAAGTGTGAGGCAAATTTCTAAGAGCTAAAGTAGAAATTAACTACTACTCTAGTTTTGACTCTTCTGCCAGGAACTGAAGGATTAGAAGTCTATAGTGAGGCATCGAAGAAGGGGCTCAGTTATATGTTGATGTAGAATAATAAGGTGGTAGCTTAATTCACATTAGTTAAAGCCCTATGAGGAGAATTATCCCACTCATTAACTAGAGTTGGAAACTATAGTGTTTACATTGAAGATTTGGTGACATTACCTATATGGGGTGTGATGTAAGTTTTATGCAAACTATAAGAGCCTCAAGTGCATATTCACACAGAAGGAGAATAATATGAGGCAAAGGAGGTGGTTGTAGTTGGTGAAAGATTATGATATGGAGCTTACATACCACAAGGGTAAGGCAAATGTGGCGGCAGATGTGCTTAGTAGGAATTCATCGCATTCTCTGAATGCCTTGGTGATAACAGATAGATTACATGAGTATTTACAAGAGATGGAGATTGAGCTGATCACATATAGGAGTCTAGAGGAAACATTGAGTGCTCTAGCCATCACTTCCACCATTTATTGATAAGATAAGAGCCAATAAGTCAGGAGATGTAAAGTTAAAGAGAATTTGACAGAAGATGCAAGAAGGTAGAATCAAGGGTTTTCAAATTCATGAGGATGGAAGCATTGGGTTCAGAGGGAGATAGTGTGTTCCTTAGAGTGATGGGGACCTAATGAAGAGCATCATGGAAGAGGGACACTGTACTCAGTATTTGGTACACCTAGGTGGTGATAAGCTATACAAGGATCTAAATACAATCGTTTGGTGGCAAAGGATGAAGAGGGAGATAGATTAATTTTTGGATTAATTTTTGACTTGTTAGAAGGTCAAAATTGAGCTTAAGAGGCTAATAGGGTTGACACAACCATTAGAGGTACTTGTTTGGAAATGGGATTCCATATCCATAGCTTCATTGCAGGTCTTCCTAAGACCAGGACTGATATGAATATGATTTGGGTTATCATAGTTCCTAAGCAGAAAGGTTAACTAAATTGGCAATCTTCATTCCGATGAAGTTGACTTGGTCTATGGATCAATTGGCTAGAGCACATGTAGAGTACGTAGTAAAGCTACATGGAGTTCCCTGAGATATTGTGTCATATAGGGATTATCGATGCCTATCCCAATTTTGGGGAAAGTTGTAAGGGGAATTTGGTATGAGGTTGAAAATGAGCATGACGTTTCATCCAACTATTGATGGTTAGATAGAGAGGACATCTATGCTAGAGTTTCAAGGGAATTGGGAGGAAAATCTAGATTTAATTGAGTTCTCTTACAAAAATAGCTATCATGTTAGCATTGGAATGAATCCATTTGAAGCAATCTATGGGAGGAAGCGTCGAAACCTATTGTGTTGGAATGATATTAGTGAGTTTGTGGTGTTGGGACCATAACTCATGGAGGATACAATGTAATAGGTTAAAGTGATTTAAGAAAAGATGAAAGTTGCTCAAGACAGGCAAAAGAGTTATATAGATCAAGGGTAAATATTAGATGAGTTTTGGATGGGTGAGAAGGTTCTTTTATAGGTTTCACCTACCAAATATGTGGTGAGATTTGGAAGAAAGGGAAAGTTGAGCATGAGGTTTAGGAGTTCATATGAGATATTGGAGATGATTGGAGAGGTGGTGTATCGGCTTGCCTTACCTATGGCGTTAGCATGTGTACATAGCATGTTCCATAATTCACAACTTCATTGATATGTCCATGATCCTTCACATGTAATTTAGCCAGAGAATTGAGAGTTGGATGAGGCTTTGTCTTATGAGGATTGTAAAGTGAAAATTTTAGATACCAAGACTTAAGAGACCAGGTCGAGGTCGATCCCAATGATGAAGGTCCTTTCATAGAGCCATAAGGTAGAAGAGGCCACTTGGGAGACCAATGAGGTTATGAAGCATCAATACCCTTAGTTATTTGAGTAGGTACACCTTAGGGTTCGAGATTCTATTATTGCATTTCTTATTTACCATGGTTTTCTTCTATGATTGATATATCTTGATTTGTGAGCTACATCAGTAACTTGGTGTCATGCTTATGTGTTGATGTATCTACTTATGCAATTAGGATCGAACTTCATGGATAAAGTTCACTCTCAAGTGGAGGAGGATGTAACACCTGATAATTTTGACATAGTAGTAGTAGTAGTAGTAATATGTTGTGGTGGGATTTAACTAATATAGGGTTGCTATAGATTTATCCATTAATTTTTAATTGTATTTACTAATATGTTACTACTGGTAAATATTATTAACTAACTATTTGTAGGGTATAATAATTACATATGATTTAGAAAGTATAAGGTAACTTGGGGAACAAGGTAATTTACTCTATAATGGCTCCTTACCAATATAAATACTTACCTATTTCCTTGGATGCACCTTTTAGCGCACGAACAAAGGAAGATAGGATTTGCAGCAGAGATCAAGAAGAAACATTAGCACTCTATTACTCATCAACCCTCTGCTCTCACCCAAACTAAATGATATATTGTAGATATTTCACAACTCTGCACTAGTAAATAAATAGTTATTTATCTAGGATGTCGTAAATTTTTCGTCTTGTTGAAGGGTAATTGGAAATAGGATTTGATTCTTCCAAATACAATAATACTACTATGATCTAATTAGTTTGAGAATGGTGGGTGGGGTATTATGTGTTGGAGTTCAATTAGGAATATTTAATTCAAGCTTTTGCATGTCACTCGATGATATGCAACTGTTGCATGCATTTATAATTTTTTTTTACTTGGCATGCATTTGCAACTAATCCTATCTATCTATCTATCTATCTATCTATCTATCTATCTATATTAATTGTGACTATAGTACTTAGGTAGTACCGAGGCATTATCAAGCTTTAAGTGATTTATCACTCTATCTTCGAACTGTGTATATTAATGATTGTGAGAGTTTACGACATTATAGGTAGTAGAGTATTAATATTAATTTTTTAAAAAAATTAATGGATTGATTAAAACTTATTAATAAATTAAACCAATGTAAGTACATTATATGTTAAGTGGTTTGATAAATCTAAATCAATCAATTGGTATTAATACCATGGATATTTTAATGGAGTAGCCAATTATTAATTAGTATAACTTAAGCAGCAAATGAATGTTTATATGAAAATTTTATGTATTATATTTACTTAATGTTATTAGTAGAATAAATTTATTGCAGGAGCGTCAAGCTAAAAAGGTGGTGTTGCATCGATTACTTTTCAAGTAACATTATTTCCAAACTATATATGTAGATACATATGTGTTTGTGTATGTGAGCACGTGCGTGTTCATACATACCTTAATTATGCACTTGTTTAATATAAATGGTCTTATCGTGTTATATGATCTTACGTGGATATCTATGATTTTGTATATATAGGACCCATGGATAATATTTTATTTTTATTACAAATTTAATATAAATATGATTTCCTCATTGATTTAATGTATATATTGTAATTTTATAAGTGTTTATTAAATATGTGTGTGTGTAATATATTTATAAAGAGTTGATTTTATAAAAGTGTTTCCTTCATTATAAATATATTACAAGGCTCGTATCTTATATGGTTGAATTAAGTTTTATTATTTATGATAGTATTGAAATACCCCAAAAACCTTAATTTAGGAAATTATGGCAAAATAAGAATTTATTAGGAAAATAAATTAAATTAATTATTTTATTAAAATAATAGGGAATTAATTAAGGAAAATCATGGAGAAAATAATAAATAATTTATTCAGGAAAATTAGGGTATTTTACTAATTAACATGGAAGAGGAAAAATTTACATAAATTAACCTAAAAAGGAATTATATATATATATATATATATATATATATATATATATCATTATTATTTTAAATAATAATCTAAAAATACCAAAATATCCAAAATACCCCAACCAACCTTTTTCCCTTTTCCTTTTTCTTTTCTTTTCTTTTTCACTTAATTTTTCCTCTTTCCTTTTTCTTTCTTTCCCTTATTTCTCCCTTTCCTTTTCTCCTTCTCCCCCGAATTGGGTCAGCCAGCATGGCCCAATCCCCTTCTCCTCCCTTCCCCGTCCCACGAGGCCCAAGCCTACACCTTTTTCTTCTCTCCTACGCCTGTCGCCCAATCGATCCACCTTCGTTTCTTTTCTTTCCTTTCTTCCCAAACCACCCGGTCCACTCCCTTTCCTCTTCCTTCTTCTTCCCCAGCCCCTAAGACATGCGAACTCCTCGTTACACTAATATCCTTCCTTTCTACCATCACCTCATGCCATCCTACATCCTTTCCCTCTCTCCCCCATTATTTTCTTTCCAAATTTGACCCAACCACACTGTTCGACCTCCTCACGCACTCTTTCCCTTCCTTTTCTTCCCCCCGACCAAACATATCCCTGCCATGGCAGGGACTGCACCTCTTACCATCACTAATTGGTGGTCCAACCTCACTTGCCCCCTCTTGTCCTCTTCCTTCTCCATCATTTCCCCCCACCATTTGGCCTATAAATACCCCATTGGTAGCCTTGATTGAGTTTCTATTTTGATAGCCTAGAATTTCCCCCTTTGCACCACCTCCCAATCAAATGATCATCCCGTCGTCGCCGCTGTTTGAGCCACCCATAGAATCATCCTTTGCATCACCCTCTACCAAACTACAAATTCCTCCTCCCTCGGTTTGCCTTGCACGATCCACCCCAACCATGCAAAGTCCCCCTCTCGACTACCCTCTCATCAATCTATGCGGCCCTTTGCATCGCCGTTCGCCGCCAATCTCGCCGCACCCAACACCCTCTCTAGCATCCAAAACAACCTGGGGAGATTCCTCTACCTCCTCGTACCTCCCTCTCCTTCTCCCTTGTCCTCCCTCAACCACCTTCGGCCCCCACACTTGCTGCGGTGTGCCGCCACCTATGGCTGCTCCACCACCTTCATTCCACCCTCTCCACCTGAGGTACCTTCCACCACCTCAATTATGCCTTCTAGCCTATACCACCATCTCTCTACTCTCCTCTCCCTCAACCCCTGTCATTGGTGCGACTATCATCCTTAGCTGGTACTCTAACCTTCCCAACACCTAAACCCATTTTATACAAGTATTAGCTATTTTTCATAGTATTAATAATACCTTCCTTAATATTGATATTGATAATAATAATAATAATATTATTATTATAATTAGTACTACTACTACTACTACTACTACTACTACTACTACTACTACTATTACTACTACTGTTGTTATGTTATCCTTATCATTATTTAACCTAAATTCAGAAATATTTCTAACTAATAATATTATTATTAAAGGTATACAACTTTAGTTTTATTATGATTATCCTTATCATCATCATTATTTTTCTTACTAATACTATTAATACTAACCTTGGCCTATTATCACTTTTATTGTTAGTGCAAATATATGAACCCTTATATAACTATTACCATTTTAGTTATTATTATTATTATTATTATGCCTAACATTATTATTATTATTATTATAACTATCATTACTACTATTATAATAATAATTATTATTATTACTTGCATCCCTATTACCATACTCGACTATATTATCACTAAGGTTACTACCATTATGGTTATTAGGACCTTTGTTAGCCTTATCCTTAATATTGGAACTATTATTAATATTCCTATTATTATTATTATTATTATTACCTTATCATTATTGTGAATATTTCATAATCACTAACCTAATACCACTACTAGCATTATCATTATAAGTATCATTATGGTCACTACTTTTATATTACTAATATCACTATTATTACTATTACTAGGGTTTGGATTGATATTAGTATTATCACTACAACTACCATTACAATTATCATTAGCAATATTGAAGCTATTACTTTTAATAATACGAACACCACTATAATTACTTTAACTTAAACCGTTGTAGCTACTAAGACCTATTTTGATTAATAGTAGCATGATTAGCTACTTTATAGAATAATAACCCTACTTTTATTTATAATATAACTATTACTATTATTATCCCTAATGGTAGGTTATGATAAGTGCAAGGTAGAAATTATGGTAATTTCGGTAAGACGGAGATTAACCCATAGTATTTCCTTCTTATAGGTGAATCAAGTATAAAACTTAAGGATGCGTAGAAACGTGCTCCAAGACCGGTATCGTATTAGGTGAGGATGTGTTTTAGAACAATTATGTGTGTATTATGTGTCTTGTGTGCCATGCGTTAGGTCATTTTGTGTACTTATAATTATAATGACTAACTACTTGTAGCTCAGCTTAGAGTAGAGGTATACTTATGTAAATTCTTTATGGCATGGGTACCATGGTGATGTATGTTGTGCTTATGATGTTTTATGATGTGACCCTCTAGAACATTGATAGATAAAATTTATAGGTTATTTTTCTATGTAAAAATGTCATTTATTTCTCATTAATTTTATAAGATTTAATCTTTTCTTGAGTTTTTCTCTTTTGAATAGATTTTATAGGAAAAGATTAAAATGAAGAAATTGAAAGGAGAAATCGATAGAAAGAGAAAATCAAGCAAATAACACATTAAGAAACATTGAAGTAAGGGAAGAAAAGTTGGAAATGAAGAAAAGACATTAAGGGAAGTTTGTGTTGAAATTTTAATAGAAGAGGGACAAAGGGGCAAAGAACACAGTACCCCCGTGTTTTCTAAACACGAGCCATGTTTCCTCTAGAAAATAAAGTCTTAGTTTTTTTAGAATCCAGAAATTGGCAGAGAACTCAGAGAAAAACATGGAGGTCCCATATTTCCCAAAACAAAGACCGTGTTTTTTTTTTAAATTTTGAAACCGCTCACACAACCTTTTTTCTGATATATTTTCTAACAATTCTAGGTTTTGGGGGATTAGTTTTTACATTTGAAAAAATTTGAATGTTCTCTCTATCTCTATTCCCTCTTGAAAACACATGTACTTCACAATTCTAACTTTCTTTATCTTTCTTATATTCTATTGAACAATTGACGGTCTGCAATTCAAGTGATAAGTACTTCTCCATTCCTTTCTCAATTGCAAGTTCTGTACTTTGATTAAATGCAAGTAAAGTTTCTGTAACTGCGTTTTCATTTCTCCAGATTTTAGTGTATTATTACTTATTTATTAGAGATCATTGATATTAATTATAAATTATTACATTTAATGGTGTTATCTTACAATTATGTAGATAGTAGAGTAAATAATATAGGGTATAATGATTTGGGGATGGAATTAGGCTTCAAATATGATAGCATAATCTGAAATTATGATCCTCTATGAACTTTAATTGAATTAATGGACAAAAATGAATGACCTCGTATCATAGATTAAGAATTTAAACTAATTAGATTGATCACCAATTTAGTTTAGATTTTGATCTCTGCTAGGACAACATATTTAATACGTAATTGTTAATCAATGTGTCTAGAGTAGCAAAAAGGTTCATTGTTAATCTTGTTCGTTACTTCATACGATTGCGTAATTCGAGCTTATGTGGTTATGGTTGTAGTTGACTGCTTTCAATTCTTAATGCTTCCATTAATTAAATCTAGTGTTCGTAACCTAGGTTATTAATTGGTTAGATGATAAATTAAGAGCTTGTTCAATTTATTAGGATTAAGAGAAAGAAAAGAGATGAATTATTATGAGTCTCTAGAGGTCAACATTAAATCATTTAGAATCACTATTTTTTCCATTAGTATTTGATACCTTAAATCCAAAATCAATTCATTCCAATCCTCATTCATCAATTAGAGAGCAAAGTATCCCATAATATAGAATTAGTGATAGAAGAAACGAGATTGTATAACCGGCTTTCTAACATCAATTACAAAATTATTGATTAAATACCATTTCTTATGGGTTCGACTCCGTCTTACCATTTACTACGTATGTGGGAACTAGGATTTATTTATTAAATGTTTTGTGCATACGACAACGCATCAAATTTTTGGCACCCTTACTGGGGAATGGAAATTGTAATCTTTAGTTTTGTTTTTGGTATTGTTTCTCGTATTGTTTCTTATGTTTTCTGTCAATAATTTCTCCAAGTGTACTTATCTATTCTTTAACTGTGTGTAATCCTTAGGTACTCGCATTTGAGGTTGTTCATAATTGAGCATCAAGGACAAATCATCCCGCCAATAGATCTAAATTATTCCTCTCCTATTGCAAACAAAACAAGAAGGAGATTGGAATATGCTCGTCATATTCCATTACCTTCTAAAGGAAGTTCTCCAGATTTGGAAGAAGACCAAATAGAGAATTTTTTAATTCACCTTGTCATATCGATCCACCTATGGCAGATCGAACCCTCAAGGAGCTAGCCATTCCTGTCTTTAACCCTAATCTTTTATGCATTAATTATCCTGCCAAAAATGATACTTGTGAAATAAAACTTGGTTTGATACGTGCTTTACCTATTTTTATAGGATTTAGAGACAACAATTCCATGGGCTTAGGTTATTTGACTGATCCCAACAAATTTCTTAAGGAATTCCATGTAGCATGTTCTGGTATGAAACCAAACGGAGTAAGTGCAGAATAGGTTAAACTCAAAGCCTTTCCTTTTATGTTGGCTGACATTGCAAAAGAATGGTTATATGACTTACCAGCGGGATCTGTGAATACTTGGACTGATATGCATAAGGTTTTCCTTGGAAAAATATTTTCCTTCATCTAGAGCCACTAACATTAGAAATGAAATTTGTGGTATTAGGCAAGATGGAGGAGATTGATTGCATGAATATTGGGAATGTTTTAAGAAGTTATGTAGTAGTTACCCTAATCATTAAATTAGTATGCAATTATTAATACAATAATTATATGAAGGATTATCTCCTATGGATCGTAATATGATAGATGCTACTAGTGGTGGTGTGTTGGTTGATAAAACCCCAACCGAGGCTAAAAGATTAATTGCTAATGTGGCATCTAATTCTCAATATTACATTAAGGGTAGTACTTATATGTCTCAACAAGTGAAAGAAGCTAGTATTGCTGAATTGAAAACATAAGTGTCAAATTTGAGAACTCTTGTAGAGAGAGTTATGGGTGAAAAAATTCTTACAAAGGTATGTGGAATTTGTTCTTTCATTGGTCACCCTACTTATATGGGTCCTAATTTGTAGGAAGAACAACAAGTGAATGCCATTGGAGGACAACAAAGACTAAAGAGAAATGATCTATATGCTCCAACATACAATCCTAGATGGAAGGATCATCCAAATCTAAGGTATGGAAACAATCAACAAGGTGGTAATTCATATTTTTGACCACACGTTTATCAAAATAAACAAGGATCAAATCTACCTCCCGAATTCTTTCAAGTTCCATCAAATCACCAAAGACCACCATTTCAACCAATACCTCCTCCACAAGTTCCACAACAATTTGGAGGAATGCCTTTGGAAGATTTGGTGAAATTTTTAGCTGCCAATACATTGCAGTTTCAACAAAAAACTAGAAATGGTAACAAGAATTTGGAAAATCAAGTGAGTCAATTGGCATATTCAGTTGGGAAATTACAAGAACAAGGGTTCTCAAAATTCCCTAGTCAAATGGAAATAAACCTTAGGTAAAATGCTAGTGCTATCACAACTTGAAGTGGGAAACAATTGGTAGGTCCAAGGTAAGCGAGTGAAGCGGACGAAATAAGCAACGAAGAAGTTGAGACAGTTGTTGAAGAAGAAAATAATGAAAATTCCCAATAGATAACTAAAGGTAAGTTATCCGCTCATATTAAAATTCCTACTCCTTTTCCCAGTAGGTTGGCAAGAAACACAAATCTTAAATTATGACAATGAGATATTTGACATATTTACAAAGGTGGAAGTTAATCTCCCTCTCATTGATGCAAGTAAACAAGTGCCAAGGTATGCAAAATTCCTTAAGGATTTGTGTACTAACAAAAGGAAACTAAAGGGGAATGAAAAGGTAAGTGTGGGAGAAATTATATCAGCAATTTTACAGAGGAAAATTCCATCGAAATGCAAGGATCCAGGTATTTTTACTTTCCCTTGCAAGATTGGAAACACGAGGTATGAAAAATATATGCTTGATTTAGATGCTTCAATCAACGTCATGCCTTTATCTATTTTTAATTCCCTAAGGTCCTTTAAAGGAAAATCGTGTTGTTATTTAATTAACTAATAGATCTAACACATATCCTTAAGGGGTAATTGAAGATGTCTTAGTTCAGGTGAATTAATTAGTTTTCCCTACTGATTTTTATGTGTTAGATATACAGGATAATGGTTCATCTAATCCTTTTCCTATATTTTTAGGTAGATCATTCTTGAAAACTTCAAAAACAAAAATTGATGTACACGACAGAGTTTTGACCATGGAGTTTGATGGTGAAGTCATTAGTTTTCACATGTATGACTTTATGTGATACCCTACAGATGGTGAATTGGTATCTATGATTGATATTATTGATGATTTAACTAAAAATGTTTACAAATTATCATCTGCATATCCTTTAGAAGTAACCTTAACTCAATGCATACAAATTGAAGTCTCGGGAGAACCGAATGAGATGTTTGATATTGAAAAAGGGATCAAAGAGGTAGCAATTGCTTAAGGAGCATGTTCTGGTAGAATCAGAAGATTTTTGGATTTACCATTAACATTAGATAGACCTTTACCTTCCATAGAGCAAACTCTGGAAGTGGAGTTAAAACCTTTACCTAAACATCTCAAGTATGCATTCTTTGGAGAAAAAAATACCCTTCCTTTGATCATTTCTAGTGACCTAACACCCCAACAAGAAGAAAAACTTGTTAATATTTTGAAAAAGTATAAATATGCTTTGGGATGGATGGTTGCTAATATTAAGGGTATTAGTCCTTCAGTATGTATGCATCAGATTTTAATGGAAGTTGATATTAAGCCAAGTAGATAAGTATAATGTAGGATAAATCCGATCATGATGGAGGTAGTGAAGAAAAAGGTGTTAAAATTGTTATCTGTGGGAGTCATTTACCCAATCTCTGATAGTAGTTGGGTTAGTCCTCTTAAAGTCATACCCAAGAAACCAGGAATCACTGTAGTCGAAAATGATAAGGGAGAAATGGTTCCTACTAAGTTCAAAATGGTTGGAGGGTATGTGTACATTATAGGAAGCTAAACTCTATGACTAGGACATATCATTTTCCTATACAATTTATAGATCAAATGTTAGAGAGGCTAGCAGGCCATGCTTATTATTGTTTTCTTGATGGATATTCTGGATATATGTATGTTCCCATAGCTCCAGAAGATCAAAAGAATACCAATTTTACATGTCCTTATGGTGCATTTGCATATCGTCGCATGCAATTTGGGCTATGCAATGCCCCTGCCACATTCCAAAGATGTATGGTAAACATATTTTTCAAATATTTGGAGAAAATTATCTAGGTATTCATGGATGATTTTAGTATTCATGGGGATACTTTTGATAAATGCCTAGGTAATTTAATCCTCATCTTGAAAATGTCTTGAAATAGATCTTGTACTAAATTCTAAAAATTCCATTTTATGGTTTAACAAGGAATAGTTTTGGGACATGACATTTTGGCTAAAGGAATTGAAGTAGATAAGGCAAAAATCGATCTTATAGCATCATTACCTTATCCGTTAACTATTAAAGATGTGTGTTCACTCTTGGGACATGCTGGATTTTATCTCCGATTGATTAAGGATTTTTCTAAAATGGCCTAACCTTTATGTAAGCTTCTTCAAAAAGAAATGGATTTTTATAAAATGGCCTAACCTTTATCGTCGATTGGAATTTTCCCTTAGAATTAATGTGTGATGCATCTAACTTTGTTGTTGGTGCAATGTTAGGTCAAAGGATTGGGAAAGATCCACATGTGATATACTATACCTTATGAACTTTGAATGAAGCTTAGCTTACTTACACAACCACTGAAGGAGCTTCTCGCCATTATCTTTACTTTGGATAAATTTCGTTCTTATCTTCTAGGCACTTATATTATTATGTATTCTAACCATGCAGCTTTGAAGTATCTGTTGGCAAAGAAGGAATCAAAACCAAGATTAATTAGATGGATACTCCTAATCCAAGAATTAAATGTACGCATCAAAGATAAAAAGGATTAGAAAATGGAGTAGCAGATCATCTAAGTAGGTTAATCAAGGAGGTTGAAGTTGAGGCACCCATCAATGAAGCATTTTCGGACAAACAACTTCATGTCATTAGAAATGAGATACCATGGTATGCTAACATGAGTAAATTTTTTGGTCACAAAAGTATTTCGTTCATAATTTACTAAAGCACAAAAAGATAGAATGAAGAGTCAAGAAAATGGCAGCTAATTGATGATGAAGACAATTCCGCTCCTCTTGCAATTGAGCATCCATTCCCTCCTCATGATGAGCAAGCACCAACACTTCCCTGCCTCATTCACAGGCCGAATCCTCTTCCTCTTCTACTTATATTCCTGACTAGCATCTCCAATTTCAAACCCAAGTCTACTCCCAACTAGATTCCAAGCGCAGAAATTAAAATCAAATGATGGAAATGGTGAAATCTCTTTACGAGTTTCACCTTAGACATAGGGACCCACCACCACCTCCTTCATAAATCCTATTCCTAGTCTCTTTTTCTTAGGTTAGTACATCGGGGGCAAAGAACAAGATAAGTATGGGGTATATATATATATATATATATTTGTTTATTTAGTTTGATTTCCTTCTTTCTATGGTTGTTTTGTTTAGGTAAGTCATTTCCTAAGTATGTGATCTTATGTTGTTTTTTAGTTCATGTTGAAATAAGAAGTGTTAGATTTGAGTTATTCATTCATGGGGTAAACAAAGTAATGAGACGAATCTTGTTACAAAGGATAATTTAAAAAAAATATATCACCATAAATTTGTTTGAAATACCCTAAAACCTAATTTTAATAATTATAGATAACTAAAAATTTATTTAGAAATTTATTAAATAAATTATTTTTATTAAAATAAAAGGAAGTTAATTAGGGCATAACAATAAGAAATTTATAAATATTTTAATTTGGAAGAAATTTAGGTATTTTAGCTAATTAAGGATTTTATTTTGGAAACGAATTAAATAAACTATTTTATTTAAAATAAGAAGGATAAAGAAGGTCCAAATTAATAGGAATTTTATAAATAATTTAATTGGAAAAAATTGGAGTAATTGGCTAATTAAAATAGAATTTATGAAAAATCTTTTAAAAATCCTAAATTAGCCTAAAAAGAGATTTAAATATTATTTTATTTTAAATATTATTAATTTTAAATATTTCAAATATCCAAATTAATTTTATTAACCCAGGTCACTAATTTCCTTTTTTTTCCTTTTTTCTCCTTTTCCTCTTTTCTTTCTTCTTTTTCTTTTGTTTTTCTCTTTCTTTCTTCTTCTTTTCTTTTTCTTCCTTCTTCCTAATTAGGCCTGTCTCCGGCCCAATCCCTTTCTCCCTTTTTTTCCTTCTCTCGAGGCCCATTCTTCCATTTTTTTTCTCTTCTTCCTTCGGCAGCCAGAGCGCTGCGCTTTGCCTCTTTTTACCCCTGATACGCCGCATTTTGTTAAGTCTTTCCCTCACCACCCGACTAGTCTAGTTTTCCCCTTCTTTTCCTTTCTTTTCTTTTCTCCTTAGCCACCCAGTCCAACCCCCCTTTCTTTCTTCTTCTTCCTTCTCCCACAACGCCGACGACCTGCAATCCCAACTCCCTGGATTTTGGCCCCCAACCTCGCCGTTTGACTGGTAATTCTTCCTCTATCATCTCCTGCTTAACCATCAACCTTTTCCCCTAACCAACTCTCCCATCTCCTCACACCTTTCCCCTTCTCCCAGCCTACCACACCCTGCCACATTTGCTTGAAGTTCACCAGCAACCATCACCGCCAATGAGTGTAACCTACCTTCCAGAACCTCCCGAACCTCCCGTTCTTCCCTCTAACCTTAGCCCTCCCTTTACTCTATAAATACCCCCCATAATCAGCAAGGGTTAATCTTTTAATTCCTACCTAGAATTTCCCGACCTTGACACCACTGCCACTTCATACACCATTTTCACCACCATTGGCCAACTCCGTTGCCCTCTTTGCCTACCAAACTAATCCTTGCACCGCCCTCTAACTAACTGAGCCACCCATGTCCTTTTATATTTCTTGCACAAGCTGCCTTGGTTATGCAAAGTTTTCTCCTCGATCAACCCTTTCTCCTACCTCTGCCACCTTTGTGCTACCGTCCGTCACTACAACTGCCACTGCCACTGCTTCATTCACTTCCCAATCTATTCTATAGACCCTCCTCTATCTCCCCTACCTTTCTTTTCCTCTCCCTCCCTCTCCTCCTCTCTTTCTCTTCTTCATCCCTATTCAACCACCACCACCGCCGCTGTGCGCCGCCAGCCACATTCTGTTCCTCTCCTTCTAGAAAAACATAACCACCCTTATTTCCACCCTCTTTCCCTTTCTCTTTTTCTCAGCCCTAAAATTTTTTCCCTTTTCTACTCTTTTTTCGGCCACCTCCACCACCACCGTGCACCATTGCCGGCGCCGCCAATCACCAATAGTCTATGGTTGGACCCTAAACCCTCTCAACGCTTCATCCCTATTTATTTAAGCTTATTTCATTTTATTTTAATTTTTTAACATATTATTCAATTATTATTATGATTATTAGGTTAAATATTATTATTATTATTACTATTTTGAAATTATTATTATTATTATTATTATTATTATTACAGCTATTTTACTATTAGTGTTGCTATTATTATTATTATTATTATTATTATTATTATTATTATTATTATTATTATTATTATTATTGCTATGCGATTATTATTATTATTATTATTAGATATTATTATGTATTATTATTATTATTATTACTAATAATAGTATTCTTACTATTTTGAAGTAGGGTCGAAAATCCTACTTTATGTTACTCTCGATTTAGGATATTTTATTATTGCTATTATTATTAATTTTATCATCATCATTATTATTAATTGTTTGTAATTATGATTATTATATCATTACTATTATTATTATTATTATTATTATTATTATTATTATTTTTATTGATAATGTCCTAATGATACTATTAGCATTATTTTTGTCAAGGGTTGAAGCCCTTATCTCACCATTTGTTTTGAATTATATTAATAATATTATTAGGATTTTTAGTATTATTATTACTGTTATGATTATTATTATTATTTTTCAATATTATTATGGTTTTTATCATTTATATTATTTCTATTCTCATTATTATTATTTTTCGTGTTATTGTTATTATCATTATTATTATTTTTGTAAAGGGGTTGGAGTCCTTATTTATCTTTGTTTTTGAGTTATGCTGTTTTTTTTATTATTGTTATTATTTTTAGTATCTTTGCTATTATTATTTTGGTATCATTATTATTATTATTAGGGCAAAGTCTTCAACCTTATATTATCAACTTTTATAATATTACTATTATTTCTCATATCTTTAGCAAGATAGTAATCAGTTAATGTTATTTTTATTAATATGTTATTATTTTATCAAAAACCTAGTCTTATAATAAGTTATTAAATAATAGTCATTTTGGTAGGAGGGAATCTAATTCTAGTTTTCCCCTCATATAGGTAAGACCAATTAAAGCCTTAAGGAGGCGTAGAAGTATACTCCAAGACCAGTGTCATTTTAGGTAAGGATGTTACTAAGGCCTATTATATGTTGATGTGCATTATATGCTTTGTATGTTATGCATCCTATGTTTATTATTATTATAATTATTTCATGTGTGGTATGACGTGGAGTTGAAGTATGTTTCTGTGTTATTATATGGCATGTGTATTATGTATATGTGATGAAATATTGTGGTATATGATGATTGGTTTGTGACCCTTAGACATGCATGTGAGGATGTATAAAAGTGGTATTGTGTAGGAAAAAGGTTTAGAATGGAAAGTGGGAAATAAGTTAACTAAGGGAAGTAAGGTGACTAAAAAGGAAAGAGCAATGGGAGTAAGTTGACAAAAGGGGAATAAGTTGACCAAGGGATGTGAGTTGACCTAAGTATTTTACTGATCCATGAGTGGAAGAAAAAAATGGGGAATGTTAGGGTTTCGTGTGGGAGAATCTAATCTATGGTTTTGTATAGGTGGATTTAATCTATGTATGGTGTTGTATGGGAGGATCAGAATTTAGGGTTTTGTATGGAGGAATCTAAGGTTTTGTATGGAGGAATCTAGGGTTTTGTATGGTGGAATCTAGGGTTTTGCATGGATGGATCTAGGATTTTCATGGTTAAAACTAGGGTTTCACATGGGGGTTGTAAGGTTTGCATGAAAAAGTTTGAAGGTTTGTATGGGGAGGTTAGCGTCTGCATGGGAATAAAGTTTACGTATGAAAAGTTGATTTGGGATGTAAGGAAGGTAATAGAAGGGTTGTTTGGGTGTTGGAATGCTTTGAATGAAAAATAGTACATGGGACCGTATAAGGTTACGTAGGAGATCGAGTTAGGGTAAGGTAAAAACCCTATTTTGAGGAGGTGATAATAAGGAGAAATAAATGAGAGTGAGTTGAGTGTGAGAGGGAGATGAAAATGATCAAGTAATGATGAGTATGATTGGCATGGAAAAAATAATGAGTGGAATGTGAGAAATGGAAGGGTGATATGTGGATATGAGGAACTAGGGTTTATTATGGCTATTTAGGGTTTGGTGTGGCTACTCAGGGTTTCATGGTCACATGTGTATTTGGTGATTAAAAAGTGATGATGAGGGTGGAATCTATGGGTTGTGTTGTGTGGAATGTTAAAAAATGATTTGGGTTGTGTGAGGTGGAGTAGAATGGGCTACTAAGGCCTAAATTAGGGTTTCTGGTGAGAAATCCTAGAGTAAGGAAATAAGTGGACTTGGAGGTGTGTAGTAGTGGGCCTTGACCCATATATTTTGGTGTTGAAGTTCTAGTGTGAGTTTGAGTATAGAGGAAAGGTTGTTGGGAAAGTTAAGAGTTGCAGGGTTCTCATAATATGTTGCGGGTCAGTTGGAGGATAATTGTAAAGGGAGTGATTCATACATGTCTAGGGTAAAGTTTCAGAATAAGTTACCGTAATACATTAATCATTAGAGTGGAAGATTATTAAGCCGGGCCCAGACTGATCCACCAGTGAATAATAGTGGTTATGGCATGCTGTCCTGTATGTGACTGGTCCCCCTGCGAATAAAACTGGTTAGGCCTTGTACTTGTGCGTTTTAGATCCATCGGCTATAATAGTGGGGGATTCTGTGCTCAACAAAATCAAACATATTTGTGCTAAGACATGGGAAAGACACTAAGTACTTATAGTGAAATACCATGAAAGTCGGGGCCAGACCAGTCCACCGGCAAATAATAGTGGTCAGGAGCTTTATGTCCTATGTGTTTCCGATCCACTGGCTATGATAGTGGTCAAGAGCTTTATGCCTTGTGCATTTTTGGTCCACCAGCAATAATAGTGGCCAGGAGTTGTGTGCCCTGTATGTATCTGGTCCACCGGCTATAATATTAGGGTTTCCGTGCTCGCATGGATTTAATAAAAAGCATGGTGTGAATTGATTTCTGATCACCTAATAATTAAGTAATTAATCCGGACTATAAATGGGCCTTTATGTATCTTCCTGAATGATTATACGATAGTATGTTGTCATGTTGGACTATATGCTTTTTTATATTCTTTTGCATTATTTATATGATTTTATGTGATGGCCTTAGTGCATCTGTTATCTTAATTAGTATATAGTGTACTGATTATCCTTTTTATGGGTGATTCTCATTCCCATGAGTACTAGGCCCTTCTGACTTTGTGGAGGTGGGTGAGACATCAGGCGGAGCTGAGTGTTGAGCATATATTTGGCTCTAAGTTGGAGATTAGTGTAACTAGATTCACTCTTCTTATTATTTTTATCTCCTCCTGTTATTTCTTTTGTATCAGATTTACCCTTTATGTTTTCATTACTTGTATTGAGTATTTTAAATGAACCTTTTATCAATTGTAAGATTATTTCCTTCGAGGAATTTTGATTTCGCACTCTAATTTCTATCTTATTATTGATTATAAACTTTTATGTGTACTCTGATTTCTGTGATATGATCATTTTAGTTCTTTTCATGAATGCTCAATTTAAGTTTGAAAGTAGTCCTTTTTAACCTTAGCACTTGGTACTTGAATGGTCGGAGAGAACCGGTGTAGTACTAAGTGTGGCGGTAACATCCCCAGAATTCACGGGTTTTAATTTAATTACTTCCACTTTAAAAATAAAATATAGAGAATTTTGGGTGTTATAGTTTTGATCACCATCTTCCAAAACCTCAAAAAGAGAAATTGATATTGTGATAGTGGTGAAGAAAAGAAAGTTAGAATGGTTAGGAATCAATATATGCATTGATTATGAATGAGATGAAATGAAATTTAAAAATTGGTAGATATAACATTGTGAGCACTTGAGCCTAAACTTTGGATATATTGTTTATCCAAAATATATGTTTCTTTATGTGTGTTCTCTAATGATATGTAAAACTAGAATTTTTTATTTATTCTCTTCAAGATTGTATAGAACTTTAGAATATTTGAACATGATGAAGGTACTCTTTTTTCTTTGTTGGCTACAAGATTAAAAAGCTTACCTTAAAAATTATTATTCATTTGCATAAACTCTTTGAGCCTAAGTGTTATTTTATTGATTTAACCTTCATTAATAACTAATCTCCATATGAATGTTCCCTCCTTACTCTATAACTAGTGAAGTAATAGATTTTCAGGGAAAACATTTGTTAATATTGTAAAATCTGAGCATGTGTGTGCAAAAAAAAAATGGTGAAGTAGCTAATCTGTAAAAAAAATATTTTTTATTCTTTATTTGGTTGAAGGGAAAGGTTATAAAAAGAAAGAAAGAGGATTGTGACTTAATGGAAAAGAAAGAAAATTGCTTCTCTAGTTAATAGAGTTATGCTACAGTCCCAAATTTATATCATGCCTTATAGCCCTAGCCCCATTATAACCAAATTTAAGACCATTTGATTCTTATATACTTTAGTTCTTTTTAGCGGTGACGAATTGAGAATAATGGCAAATATATGGGTGATCATTATCATTTGGAAAAGTTTTGAGAGTAAACACATCATACCCTATACATATAAGAGTGAGTGTTTTCCCATACCAAAGTAAGAATCTACCAATTTAACTTTCATTAATCTTAATCTAGCTTTGTATGGTGAGATACTAACTATATTAACTCTTGTTCCCTAACCACTTGAGCATTTGATGAGTCTGTTTATAAGGTATGTTAGATGTGTGATCCAAAATATTCTCAACGTTGTGATTTTATGATTTATAAGTGTTTTTAGTCCCAATGCATTGTTAAAATCCGTGAATGAATAAATCCAATCTTACAATTCTTGTAATCCATAACTAAACTCACTTGAATTTCTTAATGCTGCTCTTGTGCATGATATGATGTTGCTTGAGGAAAAGCAATGATTTAAGCATGGGGTATTTGATAGATAGAATTTATAAATTATTTTCCTGTGTAAAAATGTCATTTATTCCTCATTAATTTTATAAGATTTAATCCTTACTCGAGTTTTTCTCTTTTGAATAGATTTTGCAGGAAAAGATAAAAAATGAAGAAATTCAAACGAGAAATCGATGGAAAGAGGAAATCAAGCAAAGAACACATCAAGAAACATTGAAGCAAGGGAATAAAAGTTGGAAATGAAGAAAAGACACCAAGGAAAGTTTGTGCTGAAATTTTAATGGAAGAAGGACGAAGGGCTAAAGAACACAGTACCCCCGTTTTTCTAATATATTTTCTAACAATTCAGGGTTTGGGGGATCAGTTTTTACTTTTGAAAAAAATTAAATGTTCTCCCTTTCTCTATTCCCTCTAGAAAACACATGTACTTCACAATTCCAACTTTCTTTATCTTTCTTGTATTCTATTGAACAATTGATGGTCGAAACCACCCGGGAAGGAACTATGGTGGTAGGTTGGTGACCTACTTGAACTGTGGAAAGTTGGCCCACATAGCGATCGAGTGCTGGAGGCCACCATATTCCCGGCAGCATGGGCCCCGTTAAGCACTACAAGGGGGTGCCTTAGTACCCCAACAGCAGGCCTACCAGTAGTACCGGCATACCGCACCCCAGCAGCACTTCCAACAAGCACCTGCCCTAGTCGGTGCCATAGCTAGAGAGGTTAGAGGAAGGTCTCGAGGACCTAGATCTTTTCCTCAATGGGGAGGCCAGTAAGACAGGTGCCTGAATGTGATTAGTTAGATGGAGGCTAATCGCCAGATCGACATCATCACTAGTATGTACACCATCCACTCTCTGCTGGTACATGTTTTGTTTGATTTAGGTGCTAACTTGTCCTTTACTTCCTCTGCTTTTATTGCTAAGGCTATACTGTCACTTACTACTAGAATTGAATTATCTGTAATGGTTCTATCTGGTGATATAGTAGAGTGTAGTCAGTTGTTTTCTGATGTGGCATTATTCATAACCGGGGTAGACAATCTAGTGGACCTGGTCAAGTTGGACTTAAAATTTTTTTGATGTGATTCTAGGTATGGACATGATGGTGAGATATAAGGTCATCATTGACTACGTTCACGAGCACGTGATCTTACAAGACCCAAAGGGAACTAGCGTTTGTACATAATGACCTAGCTTAAGCCCACTGCTAGGGTGGTATCGGAAGTGACTTTGCACTCTTTATCTAGAAGGGGTATCCCCTATACTTGTGCAGTGTGCAAGAACTAAATAGGGACTTGGCAACCTTAGATAGCATACCGATAGCTAGAGAATTTCTCGACGTGTTCCCGAAAGATATATTGGGTATGCCCCCAGTCTGGGAGGTTGATTTCCAAATTGAGTTGACACTAGGAGTTGATCCCATCACAAAGGCACCTTATCAGATGGTGCCAGTTGAATTGAAAGAGTTAAAGGCCTAGCTGGAAGAGCTACTAGAGCATGGGTATATTAGGCTGAGTGTGTCACCCTGAGGAGCACCGGTCTTATTCATAAAGAAGAAGGATGGTAGTCTCTGTCTCTACATTCACTACCAAGGGTTGAATTAGCTAATAGTGAAGAACTGGTACACACTCCCAAGAATTGATGATCTGTTTGACCAATTGAAGGGTGCCATGGTATTCTCGAAGATTGATTAGTAGTCGGGGTACCATCAGCTGAGGATCACCAATGTTGATATTATGAAGACTGTTTTTCAGACTTGATATGAACACGACGAGTTTACAGTGATGCCATTTGGGCTCATGAATGCGCCTACAATTTTCATGGATCTAATGATGAGGATATTCAAACTATTCCTCTATCAATTCTTTGTGGTGTTCATTGACGACATCCTGGTGTACTCCTAAGGGAACAAGGAGCATGAGTAGTACCTCTACACTATTCTTAGTATGCTGAGAGAGCATCGCATGTACGCGAAATTATCAAAGTGCAAATTCTAGCTTCAAAAGGTGGATTTCTTGGGACACATTGTATTAGCAGGGGGAGTGGCTATTGACCCAGCCAAGATCATGGCCATCATAGAGTGGAAGCTTCCCACGAACATAACAGAGGTTTGGAGCTTCCTAGGTTTGGTCAAGTAGTACTGAAGATTTGTGCAGAACTTCTCCAAGCTTGGCCGACCACTGACTAGCCTCCTAAAGAAGACTATGAAATTCCAGTAGGATGAGACTTGTGATGGGGCCTTCCAACAGTTAAAGAGATAGTTGACTATTGTACCTTTGTTGACCCTGCCAGAGAGTGCCGAGGGGTTTGAAATTATAGTGATGCTTCCAAGCACAGACTTGTGTGTGTTTATGTAGAAGTGAAAAGTGGTCACATATACCTCTCGATAGTTCAAGCAACATGAACAAAATTACCCCGCCCATGACCTGAAATTAGCTGTTGTGGTATTTTCCCTAAATATTTGGTGGCACTACCTCTATGGGATGAAGTGCAAGTTCTTTACAGACTATAAGAGCCTCAAGTACATCTTCACCTAGAAGGAACTTAACATGAAGTAGAGGAGGTGGTTGGAGCTTGTTGAGGATTATGAAATTGAGTTGATCTACTATGAGGGCAAGTCCAATGTAGTGGTAGATGCTTTGAGTAGGAAGTCCTCGCACTCTACACTTTGCTATGTAGTCGCTGATAGGGTGATAGGTGAGTTTTTGGGCTTGGGAGTTGAACTAATTCAGTAGGAGGGCTTTCGGGATCATATGAGCACCCTGACACTCACTCCCACCATTTTTGAGGAGATCCGAGTAGGTCAGATCAGAGATGTCAAGTTTGAGAGGACCTGACGAAAGATGTAGGAAGGTTGAGTAGAAGGGTTTAGAATTCATGGGGATGTTAGCTTTGGTTCAAGGGTCACTGGTGTGTACAACAGAAATGTATGGAATTAAAGCGTCGTATTATGGAGGAAGGACATTAGACCCCTTATTCAATCCATCCTAGGGGAGATAAGTTTTACAAAGACCTAAAGAAGGTTTACTGGTGGCCCCGCATGAAGTAGGAAATATCTGGTGTGTCAAAAAGTTAAGATCAAACACTAGAGGCATGCGGTACTACTTTAGCTCTTAGAAGTACTGAGATGGAAGTGGGACTCCATGTCCATAGATTTCTTCAGTGGGTTACCAAAGACTTAGAGTGGTTGTGATACTATTTGGGTTTTATAGACAAATTGACCAAGTTGGCCGTGTTTATTACGATGAGGTCCACGTGCCTATATGAAGTTTATGGTCAGTCATCATGGGGTTCTAGCGGACATCGTGTCAGAGAGGGACTCGTGGTTTATCTCTAATTTCTAGGGAAAGCTACAGGTGGTCCTTGGGAGGAGGTTAAATATATACATGACTTTCCACCTAGCCACAGACGGGAAGACAAAGCAAACCATACAAACCCTAGAGGATATGTTAAGGGCCTATGTGCTATACTTTCAGGGTTATTTGGAAGAACACCTACATTTGATAGATTCTCATACAACAACAACTACCATACCAGTCTTGGGATGGCTCCGTTTGAGGCTTTGTATGGACGGAAATGTAGAACCCCCTTGTGCTGGAGGGATATCACTGAGGTAGTAGTGTTGGGGCTCGAGATGATTGAAGAGATAACTAGACAAGTTTGTTAGATTCATGATAGGATGAGAGCATCCCAGAGTAGGCAGAAGGGTTATGCTAATAGGAGGTGCCAGGATAGTGACTTTGATCCTGGAGAGAAGTTATTATTGAGGGTCTCCCCTACAAAGGGCGTTTAGAGGTTTAGCAAAAAGGATAAGCTGGCCCCAAGATACATTGGCCCCTTTGAGATCCTAGAACATGTAGGCGAGGTTTCCTATCGATGGGTTCTTCCTCTAGAGTTGGGACAAGTTCAAAATGTGTTCCACATCTTGCAGTTACGAAAATACGTTGATGATCCTTCCCACTGATCCGCTTAGATGAGATAGAATTGGACGACTCCCTAACCCACAAAGAACAACCAATTTAGATCCTCAATACCAAGCTGCGGAAAACCACATAAGTGCAGTTCCCCTTGTCAAGGTCTTATGGAGTCGGCATGGAGACAAAGAAGCTACCTGGGAAGCTAAGATGGACATGTACGAACCGTATCCGGAACTCTTTGCTCCAGGTACTACCATCCCTAGTGAGTTTTTCTTTAAAGGGGTAGTCGTATAGTTGCTCATGATTGTTGTGTCCCTATCTAGTTAGGATGTTCGGGCCTTAAACCTAGGGAATTGCAAGTGACTTTAGGGACGAAGTCTTTCTTTAACGAGATAGTGATAAAATACCCCAAAACCCTAATTTAGGAAATTATGGTAAAATAAGAATTTATTAGGAAAATTAATTAAATAAATTATTTTATTAAAATAAAAGGGAATTAATTAAGGCAAATCAAGGAGCAAATAATAAATAATTTATTGGAGAAAAATTATGGCATTTTACTAATTAACATGGAAGTGGAAAATTTTAATCAAATTAATATAAAAATGATCTTTATTATTATTATTACTATTATTATTATAATTATTATATATATATATATATATATATATGTATGTATGTATTATCATTATTTTAAATAATAATCCAAAAATACCAAAATATCCTAAATACCCCAACCCACTTATTTTTCCTTTTCCTTTTTCATTTCTTTACTTTTTCTCCTTATTTTTCCTTTTTCTTTCTTTCCCTCCTTTCTCCCTTTCTTTCTCCCCTTCTTCCCTAAATTGGGCCAACCCGCATGGCCCAATCCCCTTCTCCTCCCTTCCCCGTCCCATGTGGGCCAAGCGTACACCTTTTTTTTTTCTCTCCTCACCTGTCGCCTATCCAATCCACCTTTTTTTCTTTTCTTTCCTTTTCTTCCTAGACCACCCAGTCCACTCCTTTGCCTTTTCCTTCTTCTTCTCTAGCCCCTACGACCTGCAAACTCCCCATCACACCAACGTCCTATGTCCTTTCCCTCTCTCCCTCATCATTTTCTTTCTAAATTTGACCCAACTATATCGTCCTCCCTCCTCATGAATGCCCGCCCTTTTCTTTTCTTCCCCCGACTAAACATGTCCCTACTATCGCAAGGACTGCACAGCCTGCCACTACCAGTCATTGGTCTAGCCTTAGTTTCCCCTTCTTGTCCTCTTCCTCCTCCATTATTTTCCCCCCTCCATTTGGCTAATAAATACCCCATTGGCAGCCTTGATTAAGTTTCTATTTTTGCAACCCAGAATTTCCCCCTTCGTGCCACCTCCAAATCAAATGACTATGCCGTCGTCGCCGCCGTGCACTGCCATTCTAGCCACCTATAGAACCATACCATATATCACACTCTACCAAACTACACCTTCCTCCTCCCTTGATTTTCCCTACAAGAGTCACTCCAGCCATGCAAAATTTCCCTCTTGATCAACCCCTGATCAACCCCTACCGCCCTTTGCACCATCGTCCACTGCCAATCTCGCCGCAACTAATATCCTCTCTACCCTCTAAAACAACTAGGGGAGCTTCCTCTACCTCCCCATACTCCCTCTCTCCCTACATCCCTCTCCTTTTCCCTTTTCCTCCCTCCACCACCTTCGGCCACCATACCCATCACCGTGCGCCGCCACCTTTGGTTGCACCACCACTTTTATTCCACCCCTCTCCACCTGAGGCACCTTCCACCACCTCAATAACCCCCTCTAGCCTATACCACTATCTCTCCATCTCTCTTCTGCCTCCACCGAAGTCGCTGCCGCTGCCACCATCCTTAGGTGGTACTCTAACCTTCCCAACCCTTAAACCCATTTTATACAAGTATTAGCTATTTTTAATAGTATTAATGATACCTTCCTTAATATTAATATTAATATTAATATTATTACTGCTATGTTATCCTTATCAATATTTAACCTAACTTCAAATATATTTCTAACTAATGTTATTATTATTAAAGGTCTACAACTTTAGTATTATTATGATTATCTTTATTATTATTATTAGTAGTAGTAGTAGTAGTAGTAGTAGTAGTAGTAGTAGTAGTATTATAATTATTATTGCTATTATTAATATTATTATTATTATTATTATTATTACTGTTACCATCATTATTTTTCTTACTAATACTATTAATACTAACCTTGGCCCATTATCACTTTTTTTGTTTGTGTAAATATTTGAACCCTTATATTACTACTACTATTTTGGTTATTATTATTATTATTATTTTGGATGTGGCTAAGAACAATTATGCCCGTATTATGTGTCTTGTGTGCTATGTGTTTTGCCATGTTGTGTAATTATAATTATGATGACTAACTACTTGTAGCGCAGCTTGGAGTTTAGGTATGCTTATGTGAATTCCTTATGGCCTGTACCATGATGATATATGTTGTGCTTATGATGTTATATGATGTAACCCTCTAGGATATGTATGCTAGGATGTGCAATAATATTATAAGGGATGAAAGGATAAAATGGGAAAAATGAGAAGTGAGTTGACTAAGGGGACATTAGGTTTACCTTAATATCTCATGATCGACAAGGGGGAAAATAAGAGGAGGTTGTGATGAAAATGAACAAGTGATGCGAATCCTTAATGGGAAATTTCTAGGGTTTACATAGGATGGATGGATTTTACATGGGGATGAACTTCACATAAGAAAGTTGTTTTAGGATGAAGAAAGGTAAGGGAGAGTTAGAGAGTGATTAGAGACATGGGATGAAAAATAGTATGTAGGTCTGTGTAAGGGTGTATAGGGGACTTGAGTAGGATTTTGAGAGGAAACCCTAATCTGAGGAAAAATGTGAAAGTAAATATAATTAAGGAAGAGTGGAGTATGGAATAAAAGTGGAAACTAATTATGTGAGGGATGAGTATGGGTGCTATAGGAATGAAGATATCTTAGGTGAAAAATAGAGAGTTGACTTGCGGGGTTGGAGTGGCCAACTAGGGTTGCTTGATGACATGTGTAACTAGTGCGTAAAGTGATATGATTTGGGTTGAATATAAATGAGATGAGGTTTTAGGCAATAAAAGGAATAATGGTAGTGTAAGTAAGAGGAAGTTCGGCCACATAGTTCCAATTAGGGTTTCAAGGAAAAACCCTAGAGAGTGGTATAAGTGGGTTTGGATGTCATAAGGTGATGAACCTTAACCCACACCCTTAGGAGTTGGGTTTTCATTATGTTTTAGTGGAAGCAGGAATGGATATTAGGGTGTGATATGAGGTGTAGGAGTCTTAAGATATGGGACGGGCCCTCTTGAGAGGACAGAAGTAGAAGGTTAGTGACATGTATGTTAAGGGTGAAATATTTATTGATTAAGACATGTGCAAGACACTAATCATTTATAGATGAAGATTATTGGGTCGGGCCCAGCCCAATCCACTAGCATAATAGTGACTAGGAGCCAGGGTACCCTGGAGTCCAATCCACCAGCATATAATAGTGGTTAGGAGAGTTCTGCCCTGTTCATTTTCAATTCACTGGATATAATAGTGGGAGATCTTGATCTCAATAAACTGAACCCTAAGTTACAAAAAATCATGGGAAAATACTATGTAATTATAGTGGAACACCATGAGAATCAGGGCTAGATCCATTAGCTAAAATAGTGGTCAGAAGCATTCTGCCCTGTATGTTTCTGATCCACTAACTATAATAGTGGAGTTTTCGCACTCGCATGGATTAATAAAGAAAGTGGTGTAAAATGATTATATTATCTAGAGATCTAAAAAATGAGCTTATTTGCACCATAGCTTGGCCTTTATTATCTGTTCATTTTATGTTGTTTTTATGATCATGTTTGTGTTATATGCCTTATATTTTTTTTACCTTTGTTGTATGGTTACCTTACTTAGTACGTAGCGTACTGACCACCCGTTCAATTGGTGATGTTTCTTCCAATGAGCAGGAGACCCACCTAAGTTTGTGTAGATAGGAGATGATATCTTTGATGCCTATGACACTTACGAGGCATTGGGTAGAGCTGAGAGTTGAGCCTTAACTTTGTCTGGGGATCAAGATTGACTTGGCCATATTCTATCTTCCATTTCTTTTTCCCTATACCATTTTGATTTTAGTTTGTTTTATTGTGCGGTGATTTCTGTTGTTGGGAACTTTAAATTTTTACTTCCTGGGTTGTAACTCTTTTGACCATTCTCTGATTTCTGTATGGTGATAATTTAGTTCTTTTATGAATTCTCATTTTTAATTAATGACTTGTGTTTCATGATGATCCTCTTCAGCCTTAGCACTTGGTACGGGAATGGTAGGAGCGAACCGGTCTTGTACTAAAGTGGCGGTAATATTCCCATAATCTACAGTTTTGTTATTTTGTTTTTGTTAAACCTCTTCAGTAAATGAAAATTTTCAGTAGTAAATTTTAGGGGTATTAAAAGTATATAATTATACCCTTCATAACTTTGACTTTTATTTATTTAGTTAGTTATTTGAAGTGTTGGTGGGATAATTATTTTATTTTGTTCTATTACAGCTGGTGAATGCAGTGGTGAGCCCAAGTGGGTATATTCTATTTAATTTGATAAAGTTACCCATTTTGAAGAGTTCATAAAGTGAAGTTAATATGGTGGATTTGTGTGACTAAACTTAACTAAAATATCATAACTTAAAGTGGAACCTAAAGTGGGTCTTTGGTCCTTTAGGTTTGGCATCTAAAAGTTGGGGAGTGGCAATAACCTTTCTCTTTTTCTATTATGGATTTTTTTTATTTGCCAGCTATGTCTGATTATGGCTCCTTGTCTGCTCTATAGGCTTCTTCGGACCCTATTAGGGGATGTGCATACATAAGGATAGGATGACTGAGGTGGTAGGTCTTCGGAAGTTTGTTATCCCCTTTAGACTATGTCCACTGGGATGACCTAGGTGTGATTGATATCCCTTCTGTTGTTGGTGGTAGATCTTTAGATTTTCATTTTTCTATGTAACCCCCTAGTTGGTTTACCCACTAAAAAATTGGATGTCACGATCACCTAAATAAAGATTAATAATCAGGAGGTTTTCTTATAATCTTCAAGTGTATGCTTATGATTTATATGCTTATATAAATGTGTACATAAAATATTATTCCTTCATATTTACGTGTTACTTAGTTGTTCTCCTAGTTAACTTATTACATATTTTAAATGGAGTTGTGATAATCTATGATGCACATGGTGAGTAGATGAGGATCACTCGGGTATAATTTCAAATCCTCTTGTGGTTGATGGTAGCTCTTCATATTTTGATTTGCTAGATGACCCACTGGTTGGTTTACCCACTTAAATAGTTGAATGTCATGATCACCTAAATAAAGATTAACAACTAGATGTTTTTTCTTTTATAAGAGTTCCTCATATGATTTAAGTGTATATCTGTGCTTTATATGCTTATATAAATATCAACATACACTATTATTCCTTAGTACTTACTTGTTACTTAGTTTTTCCCTAGCTAGTTTATTACATATTTTAAATGGGGTTGCAAAGATCCATAATGTACATGATGAGTACATGATCTAGTGTAGGTTGGTTATGAATCTATTTGAAGCATTGATGGCTTGCATGATAGGGAAGAATGAGAGTGGTAGTCGTTTTTAGAGCTTCATTTATCATGTTAGTTTTAGTAGAATATTTTCTTGGTTTCAATTGTAGTTAGCATTTCTATTTGGTTTCCATATATTTGACCAAACATTGATATGCTTTTTATTGGTTTGAGTTAATAAACTAGTTTTGTGTGTTTTCTCAATTTTTTGGCATTAGAATCTACTGTCAGGTGGACTTGATGTCTGCTTATGATGGATGTGGCTATGATGACCTCATTGTAATTAGCTTTTGCACATAATTTTCAATGAGTTTTTGATTTTATAAATAGGGGCATTATAATTCGTTTATTACTTGTAATCCCCCAAAAATTTTAGAGAACCAATACCCTAATAAATAGCTTTTATTTAAAATAAATTAGCTTTTAAAATTATTTAATTTAATTAATTTATGGATTTTTGAGTATATAAATTTGGACGGGAAATATTTAGTAAATTAAAATAGATATTTTGTTATTTTATCATGCTAATTTTTATTTAAATAACTTTCCAAACTAATATTTTACTAACTTTATCCTTTTTAAACTAATATATTAGATTATAAGGAATTAAATTATTAAATTAATAATTTATCAAGAATATTACATTTATGATTTTATAAATTAATTTACTTTATTTTCCCTATTTTTCCATTTCCCTTTTTACCCTTTTCCCCCTTTTTCCTTTTCTTCTCTTCTTTTTCCCTTTTCTCCCTCCCTTGGGCTGCCCGGCCTGACCAACCCCTCCTTACGCACTGGGCCACAGTCCCGATTCTCCCCCTTCCCCTCCTCACACGCCCATCCCTTCAGCCCAAACGCCCCTTTATTTTTTTCCCCTAGACCGGTCGGCTCCACTTCTTTCCTGCGTTGGTCCAGCTGCTCGCACCTCCCCTCCCTTTCTTTCTTCTCCCATGCCCGACCAACACCCTCTGTCATGGTCGAGCACGCCATGCCGCTGCAACTGCCGTCACCTGCCTCCCTACTACTCCTCCTCTCTCCCCCATCATTTTCTTTCCTATTTCGAGCCAAACTAACCCTGCATCCCTATCCCGCATGCCCTCTTTCTTTCCTTCTTCTTCCCTCTCTTTCCCCTGCCAACTGACCACCATCTGCCGCCCTTCGTCCTCTCGCTGACCAGCCACTGCCCCTCTCTTCTCCCTCTTCTTTTTCTTCATCTCCCCAGCCCTTCATTCCCTATAATTTTGAGCCCTCATCTCCTTCCTCGAGCTCCCTCTTATCTCCTTCCTTCTCACCCCATTTTTTTCCCCGGTTTTTTATTGCCACCGCCAACCGCTACTTGTACCACCGCACCCAGCCCCTGCGTCGCCTTCTGCCACCACCTACTACCACGCTGCGCCACCACGAGACCCCCCAAGCCACCTTCGAGCCCCTGCACTTCCTCCCTTCTCTACCCCTTCCTTTTTCTCTCCATTTTCCCCCTATCGCCGAGCCTCTTGCAACCACTCCTCCCACCGTCGCCCGGCCACCTCTACTGCCACCGAACCCACCATTCGACACCCTAAAACCCACTCTACCACCCCCATACCTTACTTTCCCGAAAACAGCCCCCTTAACCCTTCATTTTCCCTCCTCTTTTCCTTCTTTCTCAACCCCTCGACCTTGACCCATCTCGGCAGCCAACTTCGCCGCCTTGCCGCCGCCCTCTGCCGCCGTGAAACCACCCTTAGCCACCATCTACACCCCCTCTCCACTCCTGCACCATTCCTTTGCCTTGAAACCACCCCCATCTACCCTCTTTTCTAGCCCAAAGACCCTAACCCGAAAATAACAAATTTTGCTTCCTTCACCCTCCCCTTCGAACCCTTCTCCTCTCATTTTGCATGAGACTCACGCTGCTCATGCAGCGTGAGCTCCCCCTTTATTTTGGAATTTATTTGGCTAATTTTTGAGGTATATTAATAGTTAATTAAAGTGTTTTATTATTAAATAAATTTTTATAAAGTTTTACCCTTTTAATTTCTTATTTCTAACATAATAATGATTGATATTATTTTTAGGTGTTGATTTGCTAATTAAGCCTTGAATCCTTAACCGGAATACCGGTAAGGTTTGATTTTTACAGGATTAAGGTAATCGTTAATCCTCACTTAAATACTTGAAACAATGTATGCTACCACATTAGGGATTTTAGTATGATTTTATGCATGTTTTGTGTGCCTAGCATGATATATAGATGATTGTTTATGTTGATTGATAAAAAGAAAAGTATGATAGCCTTTATGCCATATGTAGGTATGATAATTAAGGAAGGAGTTTGATTATTGATGGAAATGTTGAATGCTTATCTATGATGTATTATGTTGCTCATGTATGAATAATATTATTATCCAAGGGTATTTTAGTGATATGCTTATGAAGTATGTGATCTAATATATGTAGTTGCTAATGAGTATTATGTTGAATAATGACAAGTTAGTGGACTTAAATGATGAGAATGAAGTGTTAATATTGGTATTTTATGTATTGGTGGTAAATTCTTAAAAGTGGTGTAATAAAGGGGTTAAGTGGAAATTTTATAAGTGAAAAGGGTATTTTGGAAATTTTGTAAGTAAAAGGGTATTTTGGTAAGTTCAAAAGAAAGGGGTGAAATGATAATTTTATAAGTAAAAGGATAAAATTGTAAGTTGTGAAAAAGAAGGGCATTATGGTAATTTTTGAGGCAAAAGAACAATATGGTAATTTTATGATTAAATGGAAAAATGATAATTTTATAAGTAAATGGGTATTACGGTAATTTTTGGAGGAAAGGGTAAAGTAGAAATTTTGGAGTTAAAGAGCAATATAGTAAATTTATAAGTGGTAAGAATGGTAATTTTGGAAGTAGGGGTAAAATAGTAATTTTAGATGAAGGAGGGAAAGATGGTAAATTTGCAAGTAAAGGGGCGTTATGGTAATTTTGGAAGTAGAGGGGCAAAATAGTAATTTCATAAGTAAATGGTAATATGGTAATTTTATAAGTGAATGGCGAAATGGTAATTTTATAAGGGGGTATTATGGTAATTTGGGAGTAAAAGGGTAATATGGTAATTTTGGAAAAGAAGGGCAAAATGGTAATTTTGTAAGGAAAGATAAGAATGGTAATTTTGGATGTAAAAGGGGTAAAATAGTAAATTGGTAAAGTAAATGGAGTGTTATGGTAATTTTATAAGTAAAAGGGTATTGTGGTAATTTTGTAAATAAAAGGATATTATGGTAAACTTGGGAGTAAGGGATAACTTGGTAATTATGATAACAACTAAAGATAATTTGGCAATTAAATTATGATTATAGAAGGGCAATTGGATAATTATGATACTAGAGAAGGGTAATTTGGTAAATTAACTAATTGAAGGGCATTATGGTAATTCTAATAATGGAGAAGGGCAATATAGTATTATAAGAATGGAGAGGGGTAAATTAATAATTATAAATATGGAGAAGGGTAAATTAATAGTCGTAATTATGAAGAAGGGTAATTTGGGATTTATGATAATCGAAAAGGGTAAAATGGTAATTATAATAATTAAGAAGGGTAAAATGGCAATGATAATAATTGAGAAGGGTAATTTGGTAATTTTGATAATGGATAAGGGTAACTTAGTAATTTATCCAATTGAAGGGCAAGTTGTTAATTGAATAAAAGAAAAGGGCAAAATAGTAATCTAACCAACCAAATGGGAGATATGTTAAGTGTAACAATTATGAAGGGTAAATGGTGGTCTAAACAAGCGAACGAGATAACTTGGTAACCTAAACCAAGTAAAGGGTAATTTAGTAATTAAGCAACCTAAAGGGGTAATATGATAATTTGTCAAGTAAAGAAGGGATGACTTAGCAGTTATATAAGTAAGGGGTGAATAAGTAATTTGTACCTAATATATCGTTGAGATTGTGGAATTTCATAATATGATTTAAATAATACTGATTAGCCAAGTAAGAGTATTTGATAATTAGTATGGCCTTAATGGTTTCTCTGTGTATTCTTGGATAACCGTCTGAATAAGAAATGACTAATGATATCGGAACGATTGAAAGTGAATAAGTATCTGATTATTGTGCTTTTCATGATCACTTTAATTAAGACACTATTACTTAAAGTGAAAGACCTCGAGATCGAGAATGGTGACTCCTTAGGGGTCGCTACCCTAAGGACGTGGTTTAGTCCACGATTATTCTGGTATTTGTTGGTGTGCCTTTGTGCCCCAGCCAGGCCCTATATCTTACTCTATCTAGCTCTACGGACCGAGTTAGGGGGTATGCATACTTATGGATTAGGTGTCCTTGTCGGTAGGGTACTGAATTAGCTTTATACACCAGTACAACCAGGGTACCTTTGCATCCTTGGGTTCATGGTTGAAGGGTGCTGAGTAGCTTTGTGTATGCACCGGTACGACCGATGTACCTTTGTGTCCCGGGTTCTTGATCTCCCGTCCGAGGCAAATAAATATGCTTGTTGTGCCGATTAAGGAAAGGAAAGATACTAATTATAAAAGTGAAATATTAATGAGTCGGGCCCAGATGACTTATGATATTGAGTACCGATCCACCGGTTATAATAGTGGCCCAGGAGCGTGTTGTCCTGGCAAGTGATTATGAGTACCGGTCCACCGGATATAATAGTGGCCCAGGAGCGTTGTGCCCTGGATGATGATGATATATATATATATATATTCCGGTCCATCGGCAATAATAGTGGGGGTCCTGAGCTCAATAAAACCAGTTGTGTATGTGAATAAAGTTATGGAAAAATACTAATCACTTATAGTGGAACACCATGTGAGTCAGGCCAGAGTGGTCCATCAGCAAATAATAGTGGCTAGGAGCTTCTTGCCCTGGAGACCGGTCCACCGACAAACAATAGTGGTCAAGAGCGATCTGCCCTGAGTGTATACTTTCCGGTCCACCAGCTATAATAGTAGGGTTCTCGTACTCACATGGATATAAAATATGATATTGATTGAATGATGACGGAATAATGGCTTAAGGCCCAAATGTAATGATTTACACTATGACATGGCTTAAGGCCCAAAAGTATCGATCGTGAATTATAACTTGTTATATGTGTGATTGTTATATATGCACCTCTGATTTCATATGTATATAGCATGCACTATGTGTTGCATTCCAGGCCTATTTTTAAGTGTGGTATTAAAGGGTTACTCAGTACGGTAATACTGAAGGGATTCCCTTCGTGGGGCCCATGCCTATGCAATGGGCAGAGCCCTAGCAGGTCTTTTCAGGTACTACTCAAGTGGGCCACTGGAAAGAGAGTAAGGAATTATCCGGTACCATTAGGGTTTTCTCTTTCTCTTTTAAATTTCTTATTTTTTTTTATGTTATGTTGTTACTGTAGCCACCATTGATGGATTTTATTCTTGTAACGATTTGATGCGCTACTCTGATTTAAGAATAGATTATAAATTATGTTTTACACTTTTAACCTTAGCACTTAGTATTGGTACGGTAGGAGTGAGCCGGTCTGGTACTAAGTATGGTGGTAATACTCCCAAAGTTCACGGTTTATTAATTTTCTTCCGCTAATTTCCTTTTAATTAACGAAATTTTTTAGTAGTGAATTTTAGGGGTGTTACATTACTTAAGCATCTATCTCTCCATGAAATGTAAGATATGTATTTCAAGGATTTTATGATTAAAGAATCAATATTTTTTATATTATAATTTCAAGTAATTATCCTATCGACTCATTCATTTTTATGTCTATTTTTGTAACAATTTTTTTTATTATTTATATATAAAATAACATTTTATATAGACATGTCTATTGTTGTAAGTAAAATGTTCAAATTTTGTTACTGTGTATTTGAATCTAAAATTTGTGATCAAGATTTATTTTGGATCTTATTTATCATTTCTGGTTTGTAAGATAAATTATAATTCTTGTAGTTAGATTATTTTGTTGTGTGATTGTGCCTCAAAGGGAGAGAAAACCCTTTCTTGGCCATAAGTAATGTGGGATCTCTAATCTATATTACTTGTTCTTTGTAATGCACCACTTTAGACGTACTTCTAATCCCAGTCTAGTGACAAGGGAATTATAGATTAATTTTCATTTTTGTACCCTAGCAGTGAAGCAAGAATAACCATAATTAAACTCAATTTTTTTTAATTAATATATGTTTCTATTATCTAATTTTGTTATAGTTTTTGATGACAAGTTGTTTATCTAATCCTAGTAACTTTTCTGTGTTATTCTAATTGATCATTTTATTGTATTCTTTATTCAACTCTTATAATGTTTTGATTACTTAAGTGTATTCTAAGCTTCATTTGTATATGGTGATAGTTTTAATATTATCTGGTTTATTTTATACTTTTAATAACATATGTTTTAAATTATTTTCCATATCCATGTTTTGGCAAGTGGGGCGATTACTTTTTGAGCAGTGGTTTCACAGACTACTTTCGAACATTTCAGATGAGTATCTTGAGGCATAGTTGAAGGTTGGAGATCTATTGTTCTATCAATCGGCTAGTTTGTTA
The DNA here is from genome assembly GCA_030549775.1 of Tamarix chinensis. Classification (NCBI taxonomy): domain Eukaryota; kingdom Viridiplantae; phylum Streptophyta; class Magnoliopsida; order Caryophyllales; family Tamaricaceae; genus Tamarix; species Tamarix chinensis. The sequence goes on along the minus strand of CM060176.1, from coordinate 21,600,797 downwards.
GGATAATTATAAGCTTATAATAATAAGTCAGTAATGCTTTTCTGGTAACTATTTATCATAGACAAATCTCTTTCTCATTCATTTATACTCTTTTCTATGGTTAATAAAGTTCAACACACTTTTTTTTCATAACTCGTATAGTTTGTGGCATCAAAGGATAGTTTGGGGGTGTAATAGAAGTGGTATCAAAGCTTAGTTTCACACACCGAATTATTCACCAAGTTTAGCTACGTGGAGACTTTATTTTCTCACTCCTTGAGAGACTAAGTCAGTCTTTCTCCTTAAGTGTATTCAACACTTAGACTAGAGACGCCTTTTAGACCACCACATCAAACTCTTCACAAGAGAACTCAAAATAGAGTTTTTAGAGAGAGAAAGGAAGATTATATTATAGAGAGAGAAGCTCTAAATGTAATTCTTGTCAAATGATCCTCAAATGCTTCTACCCCCTCTATCTATAGGAGAGGATCCACCCATTTCCCTCCCCCAGAAAGATTCTAGATACGGGCATAATTGATTTCTCTAGAATGGCCCAAGAAATCCATTATAGATTTTAGAATATTCTGTTCGAGTTTCTAGAGTCTCCCTTATGATTTATAGAATTATCCATATATATCTATATAAAAAGAGAAGGATCTAGAGACATCCCCCTTTAAAATCCTCTAGGAGAGTGTATAACTCTATACATCTCTCCATACTTATCTAGATTATATAATGATATTCTAAACTATTCTGGGATCAGTGGAACCTCAATGAGGGATTTTTGATGCAGTCCATAACATTCTCCCCCATCGAAGTAATCGTCGTCCTTGGCAATGATGGAAGACAAGTACCTCTAGATGGCTTCCTAAAACTACCACAAATCTTCTACCTTTTCCTAGCTGTTTTGGCTCTTCGGTAACCCCTTCCATCTTATGAGATACTCTTTATAATTCAGCATCCCCCTTTTCTTGATGACTCGATCGTCTAGAATATTCTCAACCTCATGAATAAAGGAAGTCACATTTGCGGGAGGAGTGTGTCTGGACTCCTTTCTTGATATGTCTTCCATGTCTTCATTATAAGTCTTCAACAAGCTCACATGGAAGACTGGGTGCAACTTCAGCTTGGATGGCAATTCTAACTAATAAGACACCATTCCCACCTTCTTTAGGATACAATAAGGTCCTTCATACCTCTCCACCAAGCCTTTGTGCACTTGGCAGTAGGCCTTGAACACTTGTGGGACAACTTCACTATCACCAAGTCTCCTTCCTTAAACTTCAGAGGCCTACGATCTTTGTTGGCCCACTTCTTCATCTTCCTCAAGGCCATCTCTAAATGTGCCTTGTCTAGGTTAAGTTGGTTATGCCATCCTTGAGCGAAATTGTGTGTTGTAGGACTACTCCCCTTGTAGCCCCTTGGTATGGTGTGTGGAGTGAGGGGTTGTTGCCTCATGACCAACTCAAATGCGCTATGCCCTATAGACTCACTCCTATTTAGATTATAGAAAAATTGAGCCACATCTAACAACTTGGCCCAATACTTCTAATTAGCACTTATGAAGTGCCTCAAATATATCTCCACTAATGCATTTACCCTTTTTGGTTGGCCATTTTCTTGTGGGTGAAATCTTGTAGGGAAATGAAGCTTGGACCCCCCATCAACTTAAATAGCTCTCTCCAAAACTTAGCAGGAAATTAAGGATCCCTATCACTGATGATGGACTTAGGTAATCCCCAATACTTTACCAGATGCTTGAAGAACAATTGGGTACACTAATCTGCTGTGCAATCCCTCGAGGCAGGGATAAATGTACCATACTTGCTCAATCTATTGAGCACAACCATGATGGATCCATATCCTTTAGACGTTGGAAGTGACGAGATGAAGTCCATCGAGACACTCTCGTAAGGTCTTTCGGGAATGGCTAAGGGCTCCAACAATCCTATAGTGTATCTCTGCTCATTCTTATGTTGCTGGTACACAAGACAAGTCCTCACATAGCCTTCCAGATCATCCCGCATCTTTGGTCAATAGTAAGCATCTTCAATAAGTGTGAGAGTGTGCCTCATAACTAGGTGTCCACCCCATTTGGAATCATGGAATTGTTCATCAAGTCCCATCTCATGTTCCTCCATATAGGAATGTAGAGTCGGTTCCCTATGGTGTAGAGTGCACCATCTTGCTCCTAGGATCTTTGAGTCTTTCCTTCCTTTTCTATCTCCATAAATGTCTTGGTAAATTCATCATGATGGATCCCTTCCTTAACTCAATCTAGGATGTCACCCATAAGATAGCTCATACTAGCAAGCATCGCCTTATGACTCGGTGCATCCACTATGACATTGGCACTTCTGGACTTGTTCTCCATCTTATAATTGAACACTACCAAGAAGTCCTACCAAAAATCTTTCTTAGGACTCAATTTCTTCTAGTTCTAGAAGTAGCTTATTGCAACATTGTTTGTTTTGATCACGAACCTACTTCCAGTAATGCCTCCATACTCACAAGCAATGTATGATAATGGTCAACTCATTATCATGGACCAGATATGACCTCTCTATATCATTTAGCTTGTGGCTTTTGAAATCAATGGGATGCCTCTGTTACATGAGAACTCCTCTAATAGTAAAGTTGGAGGCATCTGTATGCACCTCAAACTCCTTGGAATAATAGGGTGAGAATAGAATCGGCTCCTCCATCACAACCTTCTTTAGATCTTTAAAGGCATTCACACACTCCTCATCCCAGCTCCATGGAACCTTCTTCTTCAACCGAATGTTGAGAGGGGTATCTATTCCCAAATATCCTTGGATGAATCATCGATAATATTTCACTAGGGCAATAAAACTCCATAACTCCAAAAAATTCTTTAGGGCTTCCCCTCTTGAATAGCTCGTATCTTGGTCGTATCCATCCCAATACTACCATTGTTGATGTAGTGGTCCAAGAACTTCACCTCCATAAGAGCAAGCTAGAATTTCTCCTTCTTTACATAGAGCTTGTTCTCCCTAAGCAACTGGAAGACCTTCCTCAAATGCACCGCATGATCTCCCATTGTCTCACTATAGACCATTATCTTATCAAGATATACCACCACAAACTTTTCCAAGTAAGGATGAAATATCTTATTCATGAAGTACAAAAGGTTGTAGGGGCATTAGTAAGATCGAAAGGCATAACAAGGAACTCATAAGCTCCATACCTTGTCACATATGTGGTCTTTGGCTCATCTCATTCAGAAATCCTCAGTTTCCAGTACCCCGAGCGAATTCCATCTTTGTAAAGTACTTCACCTTCCCAAACCTATAGAACAAATTAGCAATCAATAGAAGTTGATACTTTTCTTCATCGTGATCTTGTTGAGTGCTCGATAGTCCATACACATCCTGGATGACTCACCTTACTTCTTTTCAAACAAAACAGGTATACCATATGGGGCTTTTGATGGAAGGATAAATCTAGCATTTAACAGAACCTTCAACTTCTTTCTTAGCTCTTCTAACTCCCACGGGCTCATCCTGTAAGGACTTCTTGCAAGTGGCTTTACTTCTAGCTCTAACTCAATGGCATGATCCACCTCCCTCCTAGGAGGAAGCCTATTGGGCAACTCTATTGGCATTATGTCCTTGAACTCATGAATGACCTGTTCAATGTCCTCTAGTACCTCCATGGGTTCAAGGGATTCCTTCTCAACATTGGTAGCCAAGTAGCAAGACTCCCCCTTCTTAAGCCCCTTTGAAAACTGCATAGCAGAAAAAGCTCGGGACTCTACCTTTGGTAGGGATAGGAGAACAACATGAATCTTCTTCCCCTTAGTGAGGTGCATGGTGTTATCCCCCAGAAAATTAAGTAGAGATTTCATCTGTGAACTCCATACTTAGCACCATGTTGTAATCATCCATCTCAATCACCGTAAAATTCACCCTTCCTTCCTATGATCCAAGTGTGATGGGAACTCCGTATGCTACCCCAAGTATAGGCCTAGCATTAGAGTTCACAGCCTTCATTTGCCTTGCCTCCTTAGTGACCTTCAGGCCCATCCTTTATGCTTCCTTAAGATTAAGAAAGTTGTGAGAAGCTCTAGTGTCCACTAAGGCCTTACTAATGACACCCTTCACCTGTACCATCACATATATCATCCCCTTGGCTCGCTCCTTTAGCTTGGAGTTGATGGACTTGAGTAGGGTTACGGACCCCATCTGAGCTTTACTAGAGCTTTCCTTTTAGGCATGGCTCGCTATCATGGCACTTAGGGCCTTTTCTAGGGATAATCCCAAAGGAAATGATTTCCTCCACTTGGTTCGCTCCTTAGCTCTTGTTCAGCTTATGATTGCAATGCGTCTATGAAATATAGCAATCTTTCCTTCTCAGGCATGTCACGAATCTTGAACATCAATGAGTTGTATGCCTTGATATACTTTTTGATGGTTCCCATGTGCTTAAGGTTCTAAAGTCTCCTCATGGCATCTGCCTTGGCATTAGTAGGGTAGAAGTGCCTCTTGAGGTCAGCCTTAAACTCTTCCCAAGTGCTTATTACACAAGCACCTCTTTTAATATCTCTGTGATGAGCACACCACCACAACATAGCATCTTCCTCTAGATAAAGGGTAGCTTAAGTAATTTTCATGCTATCATGAAGTAAATAGATGGTAGAAAAGTACATATCAATGATTTAAAGGAAATTATCAATTTCCTTATCATTCCTAGAACCTTTGTACTTATGTGGTTGAGGGGTATCTAGCATCAGCATAGGACCTCTTGAGCTTCCAATTCTATCTGGGTATAGCCTCTTTGCTCTGGGTACATTCGGCCTCAACGTTGGCAAGTTCATCCCTCAAGATAATATTTTCTACCATCAACTGGTCCATTCAGACCACCATATCAGCCATGAGTTTATGATGGGTCTCCATTGTTTCCTTATGGAACTTGGTAGCTAGCGTATTGACTAGCCCTTGCACTTGCTCGTGGGTGGCCGGAGCTTCCACCTCCTTCTCTAAACCATTCACCTTCCCCTCTAAGGTGGAAATATCCTCCTAGCATATGGTGATGGAATGATCCAAATTCTCAAAAAGTTCTTCCAAACTTGGGACATGAGATTTGGAGGTAGAAATTGACTTCTTCTTCTTCTCAACTTCACCACCTTGAGTGATTTGTGATGATTTAGGGTTGTGGGCCATCAGAACCGAGCTTTGATACCACTTGTGATGCACCAAATTCTTCACCAATTCTAGCTACATGCGGCCTTAGTCTTCTCTCACTCCTTGAGAGACTAAGTCAGCCTTTCTCCTCAAGTGTATTCAACACTTAGGCTAGAGATGCCTCTTAGACCTCCACACCAAACCTTTAGAAGAGAACTCTAGAGAGAGTTTTTAGAGAGAGAAAGGGAGATTGTATTATAGAGAGAGAAACTCTAAATACAACTCTTGTTGGATGATCCTCAAATGCTTGTACTCCCCTCTATTTATAGGGGTGGATCCACCCCTTATCGTCCCCGAGGAATATTCTAGATATGCGCCTAATGGATTTCTCTAGAATGATCCAACAAGTCAATTATGGGTTCTAGAATAGTCCATTGGGGTTTCTAGAGTCTTCCTTAGGGTTTCTAGAGTCTTCCTTAGGGTTTCTAGAATTATCCATACATATCTACACAAAAGGAGAAGGATCTAGAGACACTCCTCTCTAAAAACTTATAAAACCATCTAGGAGAGTGTATAATATAATCCATACATATCTCTCCATACTTATCTAGATTATACAATGAAATTCTAGACTAATCCAAGACCATTGGAACCTCAATGTAGGCTTTTTGATGCGGCCTGTAACATTAGGATTTAGATCATTAATTACCTTATATGTTTGTAGTACATAATTAAAATTCATGTGTACTAAAAATGATATTGTGTGCTATGGTATTACTAATATGACTTATTCTTTATGAGTACTCCAATCTTTGTAAAATTATTTGATGATATATTTTGATCGCTAAGGACTTCATGGATTATTGTTAGTTTTGATTAGGTTTCATTAAGACCGTATGAACATATGTTCTAAATTATTGAGTAACTCACAAGATCAATAATACATATTCATTTTCTTATAGGATGTTGGAGATAGGTTCCAAATATTAAGAGGTCTTATGTATCAACTATGTAAATTATTGGGTTCTTTTAAGCCTCACCAAGTATATTGTATAAAGATGTACTTTCTGTGTCATTAAGAATTTGTATATGCATGTTCTTGAGTTGAAACATTTGTGAATCTTATTTTTGTTTTGTAATTCTTCTTATTAGAACCAATGCCATCTAGTGTTCCTGTAATACCCCAAAACCCTATTTTAGGATTTAAAAATAAAATAAGGAGTATTTGATAAGATTTAACTATTTATGCCATTTCTAATAAAAAAAATAATATAATAATAGTTATTATTATAACCATAAAAGAAGCAAAATAATATAGGGATCTAATTAGAGGAGTCAATAATTATTTGCTAAAATAAATTATAAGTAAATCATAATAATATTTTATAAATTAAAAAAAATATTATTAATACTAATATTTATTATTCCTAAAATTTTAAAAAAAACTCTCAAACCACCTTACCAACCCCATTTTTTTCTTTTTCCTTTTTCCTTCCCCTTTTCTTCCTTTCCTTTCTCATTTTCTTCCTTTTATTTTTTTCTTCCTTTCCCCTCCCTTGGCTAACTAGACCATGCCCAATGCCGGCCCAATCCCTCTTTCCCCTCATTTTCTTCCTTTCCCTCCCCCAGCCCACTCTTTCTTTCTTTTTCTTTTGTTTCCCCACGCTGCCAGCCTGAGTGCGCACCCCACTCCCCTATTTTCCCCTTTTCTCCCTTCTTCCCTTTCTACCCTTGTCTTTAATCTCCTCCCCGATTGGAGTTGCTAGTCATGGCAGCTTTGCAGCTTTTCCCCTCTCTCTCCCTTCCCCCTTTCCTCATCTAGACCTATTGGGAATGCAGCTGGCACTACCCTGCATGGTCCCCCTTCCTCCTCTAACCCCCAACTACCCCACCTACCCCCTGTACCCCCTTGCAAAACCCTTACCCTATCCTCTTACCGACCTACTGCTCCGGCCTACACACCAATTGGTAGCCAACCACCCCCTCCCTTTGTCTTCTTCCCTCCTTTTTCCACTTCCCCCAACCATTCAGCTACCGCTACTACTATCGTTGTGCTCACCACTGTCTCTATACCTTCCCTACATCATCCTCCACCCAACGAACATCTTCCCTGCCCCTAACTCCCCTTTCTCTTCTCTCTCCACCTGTGTAAAGTGGGTAGCTCAGGATGCCCTTTTTCACCTCCTGCCACCATCACAACAACCACTACCCTCACTGCCTCCTTTCCTCCCCAAAAAACCTTTCCTTATCTTACCATACCACAACTTTCTCTTTCTTTCCCCTCCTTCCTCCACCTTTTCTCTTCATTCATGTCAGCTGCTATCACTGTTGCCACTTGTGACGCCACCATAAGGTCCTACCACCATCACCACAACCCACTCTAACCCAAGAAATCTTACCATGTAAGAAGCCTTGACACTCCTCCTATATTCCAAACCCAAAACCATCATTTTTACATCACCACCACCTCCACTATCTTATGCCGCCACCGCTGCCACCCCCTTTCCTACTACCCCTTATGGTTGTGCCCTAATCCCTCCTACCTACTTAGTATATTTTATTTTAATATTTTTTATTATTAAAATTATTATTATTATTATTATTATTATCACTAATATTTAATTAAGGAAATAAAGAAAAAGGAAAAAGGAGTAGGAAGACGGTCAAATGACTAGTATGCTATTTTTATAGGTTGTGAGGAGGCCTAGGATTTGTGCTCCAAACCCAGAGTCCTATTAGATAAGGATATAGTTAAGACTTTGGGTTTTGTTATGAATTATGTGCTTATGGGTGTAATGGTATGTGATGTGTACTTATATGTGAATGTGAACTAAATATGTGCGTAGTGTATCTTGGCTTGCAAGGAGCTAAATTATGTTTAGTATGATGTATATTATGTGTAAAATGTGTGATATGACTTGTTATGGATGACATGCTCTTCTATATGATTTTTATGGTATGACATGCATGTTTAGATGCCTTAGGTGGGTTTGAGTGGTTGTGGGGAACTAAGAGAAATAAAGAGAGTACAGTGAGTAAGGAGAAGTGACAGGAAAAACCTAAGTGTATTATTAAATATGGATGAGAAAATAAAGGAAGAAAGTAATAAAATAAAGGGTTAGGGTAAAATCTTGCATGGGAAGTGTGAGTCTTACGTGGAGTGTTTCTCTATATAGAGGAAAGGTTTACCTGGGAAAAATTAGTTTGAGAGTTAACAGGGGACAAAAGAGTATTTTGGGCAATTGAAGTGCTTGGGGGGGAGATAGTATGTGGGTTGGTGGAAGTATGTATGCGAGCCTAATTATGGTTTTTAGGGAAAAACCCTAGTATAGGGGAAATGTGAGAGAGGTTAAAGGGGTTGGTTGGACTTTGGGTTGTGATTTGGAGTATATTGTATGAAGGGTGTGATTAAAGTTAAATGGAGGGTGGATATTGTGTATAAGGGGAAGGTGTATAAGAAAAAAATTGTATTAGGGTTTTTTAGGGGTAACCAACTAGGGTTCATTGTCAAATGGGGAAGTTGGATATTCGAGTTATGATGTTTGGAGTAGGTTGAGTAGAGTGATATATTGGAATCAAGAACGAATGTGGGTTGTGAATGATAATGAGAGGTTAGGGCCAAATAAATCAATTAGGGTTTCAAGGGCAAAGCCTAATAGGTGATGATGAGCCCAAGTGGAGAGTGGAAAAGTGGGCCTTAACCCACACATGTAGGAGTTTTGAACTTTACGGTGAGTAGGGTTGAAGGTGAAGAGGGGTCCTAGAGCCTTTTGGAGTGTGAAGGTCACAAGTTATAGGATGGGTTTATTTAGGGAGTCTAGGGTTGAAGAGTAATAAAGAGTCGGGAAAGTCCATTGGGGGCGTGCATGTCTAGTTCAAGGGGTTGTGGAATAAAACACTAATTATTTAAAGTAAAAGATAATTAAGTTGGGCCTAAGATTAGAATGATTTATATTCTATTAGTAATAATAGTGGCTAGGAGCATTCTTGTCCTCGAGACTATTACACTAATAATAATAGTAGTCAGATGCATTTTGTTATGGAGTAGTATATTCGCTCCGCCAAATATAATAGTAGAGGTTCTAAGCTCGATAAACCAAACTTTGAATGATAACAAATCATGGAAAATATATTAATTACTTAAAGTGAAATACCATGTGATTCAGGGCCAGGTTTAGGATGATTTTTATTCCACCAACTATAATAGTGGTCGGGTGTGTTCTACCCTAAAGTAGTTATTTTTATTCCACCGGCCATAATAGTGGAGTTTCTATACTTATGTGGATATAATTCAAGAGATGTGTAAAGATGAAATTAATAGCTTAAATTCTAATAATGGTGATTAATCTAATTAACTTGTTGCTTGCATTATCAACCTTTTATATAATATAACTTATCTTAGCTATATGGTTACCTTACTCAACACATAGAAACTGATCACTCCTATCATGGATGTTGCTCATTCCCACAAGCAGTGACCCCTCCTAAATCTGTGTAGGTAAGAGATAATTCCCTCATTAACTTTGATGCATGTGATGACTTGGTTGGGGAAGAATGACGATTTGATATACTTAGAGTGGGGTCCGAGAGGGTATTCTTTGGACTTGTTATTTTCTAATTACTTCTTCCATTTTCATTCCCCTATGGTGGAAGTTGTTTTGTGCTTTATTTTAGTTATGCATTAACCTTAACATTTGTGTAATCTACTTTTATTAATTAAGGTGATCTGTTATGGTTTTTAATCATCCTAGTTAAAAAAAATTGTACCTTTAACCTTGTAGTTAGTATGGAATCAGTTAGGTTTCAATCTTATACTGATCAATACAGTAGCACCCCCTATTTTTAGTACATGACTTTCCATAACAAGTGAAACATTTCACTTGTAAATTTTGGGGGTGTTACAATTCCACTAGATTTAACTAAAGATATATATGCTTTTTTCTATGGGGACTTTTTGTCAAATAAATAGTGCTTTGATGTTGACGAGCGAGATTCCAAATTTAATTGAGAGTTTTGTATGGTTTTTTTAGGTCCACTTCTAATAAACTTGAGATCTATTATGATGACATGATTGAAGCAATATGGTCTGTACCATTATATACTGTCTTAATTAATTCAGCTTTATGTGAATTTATTAATATTATGTATTTGTGCATTTTGGGATAAGAATAATGCACATAGAAGATATCTTGAACTTAATGGAGACATTAATCTTATGGGTGGTTTACAAGTATATTTTTAGATGCGAAATATAAAGCTTGTCCTTGAATTTTCATATTTGATTATGGTGTTAACAGGCTTAAGCTTTGATTTATATAGTAGTTGCAAACTCATGTGGGACATAGCATTTATATTCTTTTATATATTTTTATAGTTTAAATTGAATCCATGTTATTACTATAGTAGTTTTGCTTATATTTGGGTCAATTACCAACTCTTATCTTATCGAGCCTACGTCTTATGTTCTTGTTGTTACATTATTGATCAACTAAGAAATTAATCACCAATTCTTTGAAATTTGGAGATTTGATATGAAATTTTAAAATTGATGACAATTTACACCTAATGTAATTAAATGTGTATCCCAATAGAATAGTTATTAAATTAAGATGAGAAATATCTACATTAACTTTCAAGATAACTAAGTTTCGAGGATGAGCCTTGTTTTTAGTAAACCTTAATAAATAAGAAATATAAATATGTAACTGATAAATATTAATCCTAATTATTTCTCTTTAATAGGTCTTTAGTTATTGAGTAGACTAAATGTAATAACACAAAATAAATACTAAATATAAATACGTAATTGAAAAATATTAATTTTATGTATTAGACAAGATTACCTTTATTTTTCATTTAGGCTATTTTTTATGGTTAATAAAGTTTAGAAATATATATATATATTACAGCTTAACTATGTAATATTAATTTGAATTTTTTTTATTTAATCGGCTAGTTGCCTTATTAGATGAGATTGAGTAACATATCAAATCAGATAAATAAATATTAGTTTAGATGAATAAGCTGTAATTTCCTTCATGTTTAACTATGGTTACCTGCATGCTTTATATTTCACCATAGTTATCATTATATTTTACCAATATTAATTGTGATAGTTTTTAGAAAACCTAACTTGCGATGTTTTATTATAATTGTCTTCATGTTTTACTATAATTGCATTTATGTTCAACTATAGTTGTTGTCATATTTTACCGTATTTGTTATATTTCATTAATATTAGTTGTGATATTTTCTAGAAAAACTAACTTCTAATATATTACCATAGTTATCTTCATATTTTACTATAATTGTCTTCATATGTCAACTTGGTGGTTATTATATTTTATCATTATTACTAATGATATGCCACCATTATTATTAATGATACTCCACCATTATTATTATTGATGTTTCCTCATTATTTATATTAATATTTCACCATTCACATTAGTTTATTTGAACTAGTATGTTACCATTGATGTTTCACTAGTTAAGTTTTATTATTATTATACTTGTGTTTTACCTATGTTATCCTTGTACTTCACTATTTTTTATCTTGTTTAATCAAGTCTATGTTGATGTTTCATTGAGTTAGTATTGTTATTCACCATGTTTATGTTTCACCGTCATTTTTTTCCTCAGAGTGTTAATATAGATCTTCATTTATAAAGAAAAGCATCAAAAGAATTATTATGTAATTTTTTATTTTTTAATAGTCCAAATTAAAAACAAACTAGTTTAAAAAAACTTAAAAGAAAACAGAAAAACTAGTGCATCTACATTTATGTATCACTTACTACTTTATATATAGTGAAGGTTCTAGTTATTTACAACATTGTCATATGATACACCAGGCTTATGGTGTATCTGGTGACACGATAGTGTCGTTAAGTCATACTAGTCATTTGTATATTTTAAATAAAAATTAATTTTAATATTATATTTTTAACTTTTATTGAAAAATAGAAAACAAATTAATACATCGATAATGAAAGAAAATAAATAAGGCCAAACATAAAAGTTTGATATTGACTTTTTCAATATGGTTTAATTTTAGAGCAAAAATTTAAACCTAAATTACTTATTTTCAATCAAATGGAGAAGTAAATATTTATTTATAATCCTATGCATTATTGTTAGTAAAACAATTAAACAAATAAGGGTTATCAAGCATAGCAAGAATGCAAACATTTAACAATACCAATTAGTATTATATATATTTGTGTAGTTAATTCGTCAATTTTATTATTTTGTATAATAAATTAATGGCTTAACAAAGAAAAATCTAACTTTTCAATTACACTATTTTTAGAACTTAAAGTCTTCAATGATACTATTTTAGGAAATTATATTATTATTCTTATAACATACGTTGCCAAAATTACAATAAAAATATTACAAAACTAAAACAAAAGATATGGATATTTGAACATATAATATAATAACTAGCCTTTAATATTGAATCTTTATGCTAAAATTTAACAATAATTATACTATTATTCAATTATACTCCAATTTAGAAAAACTAAATAATTAAAGCTGAATAAAAGAAAAAGAAATGACAAAGCAAGCATATAGATAAAATATTACACATCAAATAAAGAGATATACTCCACTTTTTTCTTATTTGATAAAATAAGAGCCAAGAATGTAGGAAATCTCTTTTCTTGCACAAAATGTGTGGTATATTAACCTCCTAAGATATGCTACATAAATCTTGATTAATAAAATGTGAAATGGGTACTAAAGTATGATTTGAAAGCATTATCCCTCTCAAAGCTTTTGATTTTGCTTCCCATTCTATTTTTTGAATTTTCATAGATGATTTTTCCGATGGTAGTCTTTAGAGTTATTAATTTAATTTTCAAAATAGTATTATTTTTTTAGTATATGATAAATTCACAAATTGATAGGTATTTCTGAATAGTATTTATTTTTATTTTAAGATGAAATGGTACATGTTGTTCTTTTCAATTTATTACCATAGTCCTTAATGCTAATGTTAGTATTTTTCTTCTATAAATTATAAGTTTTGATTTTTGTAAATAGATTTTTAATCTTGTGAAATTGGCTCAATTTATTTAAAATACAAATCTTGAAAGTATTTAATTAAATTTTTTTAATTTTTAGAACTATAAATGTAGTGATGATCTTTTTGGTTGAAACTTTAAACCATAGCTTATTTTAAATTAGATGGAGTCGCAAATATTTATTTATAATCCTATAGATTATTGTTAGTAAAACCATTAAATAAATAAGGGTTTTTCTAACATGTATTCTTAATACATTTGTAAAGTATAAAACATAGCAACAATGGCAACCTTTAAATACACTAATTAGTATTATATATATTTGTCCAGTTAATTCATCAAGTTTATTATTCTTTAAAATATATTAATGTCTTAACAAAGAAAAATATGAATTTTAAATTATACTATTTTTAGAACTTAAATTCTTCAATGATACTATTTTAGGAAATTATATTATTATTCGTCTAACATAGGTTGCCACAATTACTATAAAAATATTATGAAACAAAAATAAAAGATATGAAGATTTAAACCAACAATATAAGAACTAGTGATGTGTGTGGGAATGTGGTATTATTTAATTGGTTAATATAATGCTCGATTATGATAGAATTAGGAAGAGCATGATTCAAAAGTGGTGAATTAATGATGTACATGTTTGAATAGGGTAGAATAATGATGATGATGATGATGTTTTGATAATGGTGAATGATGATTCAATGGTGTTGATGATTCAGTGATGATTATTTGAATTTGATGGATGAATGATGAGTATGATTCAACAATGATGAGATGATGATGAGGGTGATTCGATGATTAGGTTTTGATGATGGATGGTTTCGTGGGTTAGGGTTAAGGTTTAGTTTGAAAATTAGGGTTAGGGTTAGGGTTTGGTTTAAAACTTAGGGTTAGGGTTTCGAATTAGGTTTTTTATTTTTGGGATGTGTTTGGATGATGAATATGGCTAGAAGGACCTGGGTTATGGAGTTTAGAAAAGATAGTACTTAATCTCTAATTCCCACAGATGAATAGATTAAGGGTTTCAAGATTAATTGTTCACACATATTCGATTAAACTTGAGATGAACTCACATAGATTTTAATAATTGCAATTTGCATTCAACTTCAATTCAATCAGATAATATATGTCCAATTGTGGGTTCTATTGCTTTATATAGCCAAGACTACCAATTATAAGATACTAGCTAAAAGGTATAATTCTTCAAAAGATACTTAGCTAAAAGATAATAGATTATAGAATATAATAAAAAAGGTAGATTTATTCTACTTTATTTGCTCGTTAATTTTTAAATCTACTAATTAATTAATTAATTAATTGATTAAATCAACTAACATACATGTCCAAGTTGCATATTACTTCCCCATGCACGTAGTCATACACAACATGCATGTCATACACATGCACATATACACCTAGTATCTTGTATGGTACGTTTTATTTATAACTAGCAATGTAGCCATCTGTTTGTCTTCAGTTTTATGGGAGATTATTTCTAAATGAAGAAAAATTGGTTCTATAATGATAAATGTCAATTCTTGAGTATTTGCTCCTACATCATTCTCCCCTTGTTGATTTGAATTTTCCTTCAAATTTATATCGTTGTAGTAAGGGCTAATGTCTTCACCATTGAATGTCCTTGATACCACCCCATCTAAATATGGAAAATCTAGCTCATAAGCATTTTCTCTAAACTTTCAAAGTACTTTGAAAGAACCATCCACCCTTGGCATAAGCTTATATTTCCTTAGATTAGGAAATCTCTCCTTCCTCAAGTACAACTATACCAAATCTCTCGATTGAAAAGCATGTTGACTCCTATGTTTGTTTGCTCTTATCGTGTACACTTCATTTGCCTTCTCAATATTGTTCTTGATTTGTTGATGAGTTTTCTGAAAGGAATATACTCTCTTGTGCATCATAACTCTTCACTTCACCTTTATTCAATGGTATCATATCAATCGGCGTATATGGATTAATACCATATACTATATCAAATCCCAAAAGCATTGCATCTATCATGGTAAGTACTATATTCCTCCTAGATAACGCATCTACCAGAACATTCTCTTTGCCATCCACGTTTCTTGTAGAGAACTCAAATATTTGCAGTAAGCTTATCCACTTAGCATGTCTTAGACTCACCTTCTTTTGACTATGTAGATACTTTAGACTTGGGACTCCAGTAATGACTTCATGTCTCCAATCAATGCACAATAACATAGAACTCTTTGTCATAAGTCGAATAGTTTAGTCTTGAACCATTCAACTTTCCCCAATACTGGTGAGTTTGAGAGCTTTGTCTTCAAGTCTTCAAAAGCCTTTATTACTTGATCATTCTAATGGAACTATCTTTTCTTCATAAATTTTGCGATGCGTGCTACAATGGTAGAGAAGTCTTTGATGAACCGCCTATAGAATGAGGCTAACCTATGGAAACTTCAAACTTCGTAGAGATTAGTAGGAATAGGCAATATTTGAATAGCTTCCTCCTTTGACGGATCAACTCTATTACCATCTTCACTCATAATATAACTAAGGAAAATCACTCTCTCCATCATGAAATCACATTTCTCCAACTTACCATAGAGGTCCACCTCTCTAAGCTTGTCAAATATACACTTTAAGTGTTGTATGTGCTCGAACTCTCTCTTGCTATATACTAAGATATCATCGAGGTAAATAACAACAAAGACTCTAAGGAAGGGTCTAAGTACCTCGATCATCAATCTCATGAAGGAACTTGATGCATTACATAGCCCAAATAGCATCACCAACAACTCATACAACCTATACTTAGTCTTGAAGGTTGTCTTCCACTCGTCCTCTTCCCTTATTCCTATTTCATGATATCCGCTCCTAAGATCAATCTTTGAGAACACCTTTGCACAATGAAAATCATCTAACATGTCATACAATATTGGCTTCAAAAATCTGTACTTGATTGTGATGTTGTTGATTGGTCTTGAATCAATACACATCCTCCTCGTATAGTCTCTCTTAGGCACCAACAAAGATAGAACACTACATTGACTCACACTCTCCTGAATATAGCCTTGGTCCAAAAAATCTTTCACTTGTCTCTATAGCTCTTTAGCCTCCTCCAAATTACACCTATAAACTAGTTTTTTATGTAATGGAACTCCTAGCATAAGATTAATAACGCGCTCAGTATCTCTTAAGGGAGGTATCCGAATTGGCAACTCATATGGAAAAACATCAGCATACTCTCTCAACACTTGTTTCAATTTCAAATCTATATTAGCATTCTCCCCTTGTTGAGCTTCCTTTACCACCAATGAATAGTATAGCTCTTCATCTGTGATAGCTTCAATCATATCACACTCCTTAAGGATCAACAACTCCATGCTACTCTTCTTTCTTCCTCAACTACACTCGACATCTTTCTTCTTCTTTTTCTTCCTTTTTTCTACATACTCTTAGTTCCTTCCCCCTTTTCATTCCTCAAAATTGAATCCTCCCCACCAAGATTAGGTTTTAGCTTAAACTTCTTTTGGCCCTTGTATACCAGATACTCATTAATGACTCCATCATGCACAACCTTCCTATCAAATTGTCACAACCTCCCCAAAAAAATGTGACAAGCGTCCATGGGTAGAATATCTCATAAAGCATCATCAAATAACTTTCAATCTTAAAAGAGATAAGAGTCTGTTTTGTTACCCTTACACCTTTGTCCTTGTTGTTCCATTGGAGTGAATATGGTTTTGGATGACCCATGGTCTCCAAACTGAGCTTACTCACCATCTTCTCAAAAGCTACATTAGTGCATGAGCCACTATCAATGATAACTTCACACACTTTATCACCAACTCTACACTTAGCCTTGAAAATCTTCTCCCTTTGAGTAAGTAAAGGTTGTTATGGTACTTAGAGCACCCTTTGCAACACATAGCAATCCACTTGGCTCTCTTCTGAAGCATCCTCTAGGCTATTACATTCTTCTTCTCGATCTCCATCAAGGTCTTTGTTCTCATCACAAGCCTCAAACTTGTTATCTCCTTCAAAGTTAATGCCCTTTGGTTTAGACAATCCCGAGCAAAGTGACCATAACCATTACATTTGAAGCATTGGTTCTTCACCTTATCAACCATTTTATCATTACCCTTTTCTTCACGAGTGAACTTTCTGACATTACCTTGATTTGTGGCTTGAGAAATTGATGGCTTCAACACCCCCTTGAAAGTCGAACCATATGGAGTATTGGTTGACTTATTCAGTGCCTTTGTTCTCTTCAACTATTTCTCAAACTTGATTGCTAACTTGGCTTGGTCTTCAAACACTTCATAAGGCTGTACCTCCACCTTCTCTCTAAGGTTCATATTTATCCCTCCAATAAATCATGCACACCTTTTTTCTTCTCTTTTTGAGACATCACACATTAGAGTTAGTCTTTCGAACTCTCTAATATATTCTTCAAATCTAAACAACCCTTGCCTCAAATAGCTTGAACTGATTGATCTTATGTGTTATATGTTGTATTGTTTTGAGATGATTATGATAGGATAGTTCCATAAGGATAGAGACACTCATGTGTTATGTGGGCTTTATATGCTTGCCCTGTATTGTGCAGTGTAGAAATTAGGGATGAAGTACTTTTAAGGGGGTAGTAATGTAATATCCTAAATTTTAGCTAACCTAATACCATATAAATTTTTATCTTAAGCCTATTCTAATCATACGAGAACTCTTATTTTAGTTGTAACCCAATTTCTTAATCCCAAAACTTTAACCGAATCTAAAACCTTGACTAAGATAAATTGTAATTTGTAAACCAAAATCAAAGCCCGCTAAAATTTCCATAATCCTAATCACTTATGGATAATCTAAAAATAGCCCTAAACTAATCCTCCAACCCATTCTCTTTTTTCTTTTCTTTCTCTTTTTCTTTTCTTTATTTCTTCTCCTCCTTCCGTCAACTTTGAGTTGCAATGTTTGATCTTCTTGCAACTTGCACCTGCAACTTGCATCCCTCTCCACTTGCACCATCTCCTATCTTCTCCTCTACAATCATCCATCAACCTTTCTTCTTCTTCCATCTCTGCCGATCTACACCACCCTCACCTCCCCCTACCACTCTTCTTCTTTTTTCTCTTATCCTTATGTAACCCATACTCATAAGCATTGCCATCATCTTCATTTTTCATCACAACACACAACCATCACATCCATTGTCACCGTAGTGACCTACATGATGACCCTACGCAATATTTACATGCATTTCCCCTCTATTTTCTTTATTTCATTCACACCATACACACATGCACATGTGAGCACACGTGCGCGCACACACACACACATACATATATACACATTACATACTGTCCTTCTTTTCTCTTTTGTTTGCATCATTCTATCTATCTTTATATCAAAGATCCATTACCTGAGCTCCATATTCCTTCTCTTTTCTTTTTCTTCTTCCTCCTTATTTCACTATTTTTGGCCTTTGTACCACTCATTCCACCACTGTGCACCACCTCGACCATCACTCGCCACCCATTGGTTGGTGGACCAACCACTAAGGTTGCCCCAACCTTCCCTAACACCATCGTCGTCCATCACCGCCGACCACCACCTCTTTTCCTTTAGTATTTCCCTCATCTGTCACACTTTATTAGAGTGCACGACATATGCAATGCCTGCATTACTTCACAATCGTGCAACCTTTGCACGGCTTTGATGTGCATCATATTTTCTCTTAGCTTGGTGCACATCGCTGCAGTACAACTGTGCAGCTTTTACACCACCTTACCGTGCATAATATTTTCTCTAGGCTTGGTGCTTCACAGTCATCCAACCACCGTGTGTTGCTTTTTCCCTCAATCAAGGGTTGCATCGCTTGCTACACAACGGTATACCTTTCCATTTTTTATCGTACACCCCTATTTTCACCCCTAAACTTTTTCCAAACTCCACCAAACTTTTACCATAGCTCCACCATACATTCCACCACACTTTGTGTAACCTCAAATGTGTCAATTACTCTAGTTAATTCTCTAACCACTTTCCTATTTAATATTAGTTGATTTTGGATTAATTTTGGTGTTATGTTATATACTAATATGTATGTTGGTTGTGTTAATGTAAGTAGTTTGAAGAAATTAAGTGGAGACTAACTGAGGGAATATTGATTATTTATTTTTGTTTCGATAAGAGGTAAATTGTACCCTCCTATTAAGATGTGAGATCATGTGGTAACATTTAAAAAAATCTTTGTAATGTATGATTTATGCCTCATTTTTAGATAAATATATGTATGTATTTTACTTCATAACTTTTAGAATGAAAATGCAAGTGTTATGATTAGGTGTGAATGTAAATGGCATAATATAAAATATTTAGCATGTTTCCAACATATTAATTAATCGATAATATACACGTGTGTTTCTTTTGATAAATTACATATACATGCCTAGGGTTTACTAGAGTTTGAAACCCTACAACCTTATAATGTAATTTACCATGATAAGTGTACTACTGTTATCCTTGTATAGTAAATGGGGTTGAATTAAATAATATAAAACATACACACATGATTAGGGTTAGTAGGCAATAAATGTTAATTGCATGTTCTAGAGTTGAGGTGTTTCCTTACCTACACTACGATGTTAATTACCTTGTTGAATGATATAATATACTATAAATTTATATATATGTGTTATATGGAATATATGTGACCCTAGAAATTTATGATTTAGGCTATAGACATAATTTATTAAAGGCAAGAAAAGTGGACAATATAGTCAATCACTAAAATGTAAAGATTATTCACATGCTACCATATCATGAATAATTATCCTTTAGCATTTTCATGACAAAATGGATCATAATAATGTTGCTTGATATGAAATAGGATAAAATGATAAAATTAGGGGTTTGTGGACATTTTTTTCATTTTGACTTAATACACCTTTTGGGATTAACTAGATATGACCTTAGGGTTTACCTTAAATAATTAGAAATAAAGGAAAATGAATAAGTATAAAGAGGTAATTTCTATCCAATGTGTGATATTTATGGTCACCCTATAAAATACTAATATGCAATGTGGAAGACCTCGAGTTTAGGAATAGTTTCTCTCTAGAGGTAGCTACCTTAGAGACGAGGTAGGAGTCCTCAATTTATTTAGTTTTCTAGTGTGTTGATCATGCACCAGTAAAGCCCTAGTTTACTCTACATGTAACCTACAGGCCTTATAGGGGGTATCAATATTTAAATATCAGGTGATCTAGGTATGGAGGGTACGGTGTTGCCTTGTGCACCAGTATGACCAGAGTGTTGTTATGCCTCTGGGTTGGATGGTTGGAGGGTACTTTATTACCTTGTGTGCTGGTATTACCGGTGTAATTTTATGTCTCTAGGTTATTATTGTATCCCCATCAAGTAACTAAAATTGAAAATAATCATTGTGTAAAGATTT
Organism: Tamarix chinensis; assembly: GCA_030549775.1. Taxonomy (NCBI): domain Eukaryota; kingdom Viridiplantae; phylum Streptophyta; class Magnoliopsida; order Caryophyllales; family Tamaricaceae; genus Tamarix; species Tamarix chinensis. The sequence goes on along the minus strand of CM060176.1, from coordinate 21,580,185 downwards.
TAATGAGTTGCTATGGATTTAATATTTTTAGTAGCTATTGTTGCACTCTACATGTTGTGATATAAGGTTTAGATGTTGCCTTTGCGCCCTACTTTAGTAACTAGAATTTATATGGATGGTTGTCTCGGCAATTGCCTTAGTGCCTTACATTGGTATATGGGTTTCTTTTGACTATATTATGTGTGTTCATTTTATGAATACATACTTCCCTGACATACCTATGCTATGTTATTTTTTTGCCTCATATGGCCTTACATGTTGCTGTTAGTGTAATGTTTTTGTTAATATTGTAGTACTGACAGATTTCGTTTTACGGTCCCCTACCTATTCAATAGATAGTCTTTACCTTGCAGGACCACTTTAAGGGTAAGGTCTGATGGCTTCTACTAGAGGGTTGAGAGGTAGAACTATCCAGTATATGCTTTGGCTTCTTTTGATCTGGATATTTCATGCACTCTTCTGTCCATTATTATGTCTCCTTTTGTTATATTGAAACTCTTTTCCTGATCTTTTATATTTATCAGGACAATTTAAATTTTAATAAAACTTCTATCTCGCATTCGTTATAAATGTTATTTAAGTAAAGTAATATTTTAGCCTTAGCACTTAATATAAGGATGGTAGAAGATGCTAGACGTATGCTAGTGTGATGGCAATACCCATAATCTTTGTATCTAACACTTCTACAAAATAAAATTTTTAAATTGAAAATTTAAGGGTGTTACATTAGGGTTAGCGTTACGGTTTGGTTCGAAACTTAGTGTATTTAAAGATTTTAGTTTATTCAAAATTCAAAATGGAATTTAATTAAGCCAAATAGATTTAAATTAATAATTTTGACATATTAATTCCTACTTTTAAATATCAAATGCTAATATTTTATAAATTTCATTAAGAAATTAATTAATTCAAATAAAAATATGATAATATGTGTAAAAATAATAAATAAAAACCAATAACATTATAATTTATTTATTTTAATAAAAGAGAAAACCATTAAAAATAATAACAAATTTAAATAAATTGAATCTTATAAATAAATGAATCCTATGTAGGTCTGCTCATTTTTGTTCAAAAACTATAAATTAATGTAAATATACTAATATATTTATATTTTATATAGCTTAATAAATAATTTTTCTTAAAACAAATTCTCTAATAAAAAGATAATTATTTCAAAAATAATTACTTTAAATTTTTAAATAATATTTTAATAAATTGGGAATAAAATGATTTATAGGTTAATAGATGGCCTATAAAGTAAATAATATAAATAAAATTGAAAAGATAAATTAACACTCTTAAATAATATTACTAGAAAAATAATGAATATATATATATACATATAGATATAATAAATGAGTCGGACTAGCCAAGTCTTGGTCTAAAATTAATAGGCTATTTAGATATGTTTAGATATATAAAATCCAAGTCCAATTTAGATCATTATGATATAAAATAATAATCCTAAACTTATTAAAAATAAGATAAATTTCACAAATTTAAATAGAATATGGAACTCATTATCGTCCTTACCCCTGGATGCTTACCATCGTTGGCTATGCTACTGGACAGTAGCGATGATAAGAAATTTTTTTAAATAAAATGGAATAGAATTAAATAAGTAAGCACACATTTTTAAAAAAAATATAAACTAAAATGAAACATTGAGATATAGGGTAGGCAATTGCTGGCCATTTTAGTATATTAATTTAATATACAGTATAAGTATTTTCTTAACTATTAATTAATATAATTTAATTTTTATTTATTTATAGAGATCCTGTTAAGATAAATGTATAGATATGAAAATAATAAATGTATTGTGAATATAATTGATAAAGAATTTAAAACAATTTTAAATATTAATTTAATCACTAATAAAGATCATCGTACCAATAAATTCATACTCAATGGAGTATTTTGTTTTTGAACAGTAAATTTTTAACCTAAAGTATTTTTCAAACATAATAATTTTATATTTTAAATATTATCTTATTAAATATAAAAGAAGAAAATATGCAACATTATTTTTCTGTCCATTGCACTAATCAGATCTTATTTTCCTTATAATGAATTATGATAAGTGTTATTTTATTATTTGTTCTCAATGATGATTTAGATTATTTTCAAATCCAATAGTTAAAAAAATAAAAAATTTCCACTCAATGCACCTACAATGTCTGCCACGTGTCTAATTTTTATTCGTTCTCAAACATTTGATTGGATTACTTTGAAATGTGACGGTCATATTATATTTTCCGGGCTAATTTACTATTTGTAATTCTTATATATACATAACAAATAAGATTTGACTCCTTAAGAAAGTGTAGTTTGTCCAGTTAAAATTTGTAATGGTGAGAAAATTTTTTCCCACTTTGGTGTCAGAAACGTTGTTTGGTTATTTTACAATCTCCCATAGGTATGTCTTTCAATTTAGTCATTTTCTGAATTTCTATATATATCATTTTTACATTTTAATCACAAATTATAGTACAATGAAAAAAAAATTTATCCTTGTTGTCATATTTATGATGCCATTTATCAATTTTCCTAGATTTTTTGTAATATTTGCTCGACTGATTTAAAATATTATTAAGCAAATCCACTTTTGCAATTATCTTTATTCATTTCCTGTACTATCATATATACACTGATATATTTAATTAACTGATTTGGCAATTTTATATACACACTGATATATCCAAGTATTTGTTAATAACATGTACATATAAAGAAATGGCAATATACACAAATTCTAGCACTACCACGGAAAGGGGTTTTAATAACGGGACATTAATAACGGTAGTTAGAAAACCGTTGTCAAACGCGTGAAAATTAATCGGCGGGAAGTTTTGATAACGGTTCTAGTTAAAAACCGTTATTAAAAGGGCAGCGTTAAAATTTGGACGGATGTTTTAATAACGGTTTTATATAAACCGTTATTAAAAGAGGATTTAATAACGGTTCATATTAGAACCGTTGTCAAAAGTCAGAAGGTTTTAATGATGGTTCCTGGAAGAACCGTTATTAAAATATGTTTTAATAACGGTTCTCTTAGGAACCGTTATTAAAACCCCAAAATCAAACTTTTATTTCGCTCGGTTCTGTTTCATGCCAAAATTTTCAGACTCTCTGCACTTTCGTTCTCTTACTCTCCTTCCTTCTCCTTACAAACCCTCGCACTGCCACACCGTGGACCACCAGGCTCCTCTCAAGTAAAGGAAGCCCTTGCACCGCCAACTCTCCACCACACCTCTGCCATTGTTCCGAAGCTAGCTGACACTTGCACCTTCATCATCCGTCGTGTTTGAAGCCCTTGCCTCTCTCAACATTCTCACCGTCGTGTTTGTAGCTAGCTCACTTTACGTATGTGTTTGTAGCTAGGGTTTCGTTCGAAAATGTGTAGTTGAATGTGTTGGCTGAAAATTTTGCTGTTTGTTGTTGAATTATTTGTTACGTTATTGTTATATATTAACAAATGCATGTATTGGCCGAGACCTTTACATATTATTGTTGTATTTGTTTGTATGGAGATTCAACATTATTTAGAGCTACAACCATAATAAACAAAAGTGAAGACATTATTGAGGTTATTTAGAACTGCCGAAAACTTTGGAGGGTCATAACTTTTTCATGGGACCTCGGATTTAGGTGATCTAGGAGGCTATTTTGGGTATTTTTTCGAGATCTACGACGTGGCAAACCGGCAGAGCCGGTTTGGGCAATATCGGAGCCCAGAAAATGCCATTTTGGCCTCTAAATTGAGTCTTTTTTGTTACATATAAGTGAGGGTATATTTTAGGTCATAACCTCTTGATTAAAGTGGTATTATATGTTGCCTACCTTTGTATTATTTTGTATGTATGGTAATACATGTTTTTCAGTTATTGTTTATCTCTTTATCCTCTATTGTAATTATGGATGAGATAAGAGCTTTAGGTACCTCCAAAATTGAAGATCTTCGAGACAAAGGAACTTAGATGATGATGATGATGATGATGATGAAATTGAAGTTTTTAAGGGTTCAAGTGATGAAGACGAGCAATGGATCTTAGAGTCTAGAATAGATTGGTCAACATAGATTCAAGCCATATATGTTTGCTTTTCCATATATTTTCTATTAATGAATGAATCATGACATACCGATGACTATGCCCAGCAATATAAAGTTGATGAAATTGATGAAGTTAGAGATCAATGGGCCAAGCACGTGCACTCATTCATTCGGTATTAGGTAGCGATCTATATATTCTACATGCATTTTTAGGTTTGTATTTCGTCTATATATTTACTTTGGGGTGTAGAGCTACCAAGTTGTGGTATGCCCACTAATTTTATTGCTAAGTATAGTTGGTGTATTGAGACATGCATACCAATTATAGATTGATTGAAATTATGGTGTGATTGCAGATTTGGTATGAATTGATGTTGTTTTACATTGCAGATTTGGTAATTGTTTTAACATACAACTGTATATGTGGGCAGGAACAAAACTGTAAAAAAAAAAAAAAAAAAAAAAAAAAAAAAAAAACTGGAGTTTTAATAATGGTTTTCATAAGAACCGTTATTAAAACCTACTTTTTAATAACGGTTTTTATAAGAACCGTTATTAAAACCTGGAGTTTTAATAACGGTTTTCATTAGAACCGTTATTAAAAAGTAGGTTTTAATAACGGTTTTTACTTAAAAACCGTTATTAAAACTCCAGTTTTCGCACATATTCGCGGATTTTTGTGTATTTTTCATGACGGTTATGAACCGTTATTAAAGATTTAATAACGGGCGATTCAATAACGGTTGAAAACCGTTATTAAAACCCCTTTCCGTGGTAGTGTAGAGAAATACACCCTACAAAGAGCAATTGGTGTGTGAAGCTTTGACTCAAAAGACTTTATGATAAGCCTTCATATGGCAACAAAAAATGAGTCATACAATTTAGAATGTGTATTTCATAACTCTAAGGTAAGTTTACCGACATCTTTTATCTTATTTCCTTACATTTTTAAATTTTAATACATAAATATACCTGATAATTTATGTTCTTTGAATAAAACGGAATAACAAAGTTTATGCTTCTATCAGAAAATCTCATATTCAACAATATAAAGCAAAACTTATTGAAGGATAGCTATATCATGTCAATAATTTTAGAGTGGTAGACAACTAGATGAAAAGAAAAACAACTTCATTCAAATATACCATCTACTTTAATAACTTCACACACTGTAATTTGTCAAAAACTATAGAAGTATTCCCAAATAAACTATTCAAGTTCACAACATTTTAAGAATTAGCTACAATCCCACAAACCTATCTTACAAGTACCAACTAGATTATTATAAATTATAAACACCTTATTATTTTGTCATAACAAACATACTAATAACTAATTAAATGAAAGACATTATTGGAAGAGTTTGTGTAGCACATGTATTAAGAGCAAAGGAAGTTCTTGGGCAGGTCACAAAATACATCGATTTTGTTATGGATGATGAAAACTAAGACGGTGCTTATAAATACGCGCCTACAATTATACTTTTTAAACAATCATCGTTATAAACTATCTACTTATACAAATTTTATTAGTCAAAAGAGAGTAGAATGCACACTTTGAGGAGATTATGTTATAGAAATAAGGAAATATGTTACAAATACAAATCTAAACCAACTTATTATTGTTCTCCAATTTTGATGAATCAGTAAATTTAATGGTAAAATTTCCATCTTTATCTTATAGCATTAGGATCTTATTCAGTTAATATTAACTACACTTAATACCTATAGACTAGGTAAGGATATCAAACACTTAGAATGTGACAAAATTAATTCTTGATAGTATTATGGAGGAGATTTAAGACTTTGAAAAAAGGTAAATATTTTAAAACATTCATATCATTTAATTACTTTTGTAGCAAAAAAATATGAAAACTCAAAACAATTTTGTTTTTACAGATTACTCGAATGTGAATCTTTACAAATCACAATTTGTGAAGAGAGTCAACCATTATCTTCACACACAATAACAGAGGAGCTAGTAAGAGGGAGATCAATTTTCAAAATAGTCAAACAACTTTAAGAGAATGAGGTGAATTTAATTTATTCTAATGCAGCTTATGGTTGTTTTATTTGTACCTCAATTAATAAATTTCTTTTAGGTGCGTAAGTTTTGGATCAATGTTCAAGTTGCAGGAATAGAAATAGTAGGAGAGTGGTTTTATGTGGTGTGTAAGAAATGTCTAAAGAAACTCAAGGTTACTAGAGACTCTTTCTACTGTGAGAAGTGTAAGAATAATAATAAAGGAAGTCTCAAATACATGTTGCAAATTAGAGATGTTGATGGAATAGGAAACATCCCACTACTTCTATAGGATAGGGAATGTACACAAATTATATGGAAAATCAGCATAGGAGCTTAAGGAAATCATTACCGAGGTAATTTATAATTTAATATTACATTAATATAATCATTTTTGCTTATGTAAATTATTTTATTCACATTATAACTACTCAAAAAGAGGTTGAATGTATGAAGCTACCAACAGATTTGGAAAAACTCATAGTTTTGAAGGCTCTTTTCTTAGTCCAAGTGAAGGAGAAACAATTGAGGGCATATTCAGTTATCAAGCTAAGTGTGGATGAAGCTTTAGTTTGCAAATATTATGCACAAAATTCATTTGATAGTTAGGTTAATCTAAAGTATGATAATTTTTATTGCTTATTATAATGTAATTTTTATATAATCAGTCACTTTAAATCAGAATCTGGATTATTTCAGGACTCGGATGTGCTTTCCAAATTAGAAAATGCAGTTGAGGAGTAGGTAATATTCACACAAAAATTTAGAAAAATATAGGAATTATATGATTATTTTCTAATATGATAATACATTATTTGTACAGGTGGAATCTCAAACATATGAAATTCACACACTAAATCAGATTACAACGTGTCATTCTGAGAGTATAAATGAAGAGTTGGGAAAAAGGTGTATGAATAGGGATCTTTTCTCTACAACTTTTAAAAAAAGAAATCTAGGGTTAATGTTAAATTAGAAAAACTTTAGGTTGGGAATAGCAAAAAAGTAAAGTGTTGAGGATATATCTCCTATCTTTTGATTTTTTTATTAGCATTTGAAATTATTATTTTATATTCATCTGACTTAATTGTGATTTGGTTAAGAAACCAAACACTTCGTAGATTAGTATTACTTTTGGTATGTAGTAGAAGAAGATAAGGGTTTCAATTATGTATGCGCTATTATCATTTTAAGTGTTTATTTAGTCATTAGTGTTAATCTTGGCATGTAATAGATGAAAATAGACCCTTCTTTTCCCTCAATTATGAAACCCTCATGCTGATCAACATACACTTCTTCCAACAATTCTCCATTCAAGAAAGCTGAATTAACATCAAATTGATATATTGGCCAATGCAAATGAGCTACTAAGGTAATTAAGATTCTTACAATTTCAAACCTTGCCATCGGTGAAAACGTGTCTTCATAATCCATGCCTTATTCTTGAGCATATCCTTTAGCTACGAGCCTCGCCTTATGTTTTTGTATGCTACCATCTGCGAGATATTTACTCTTAAAAACCCATTTCACTCCAATCGAATGTTTACCTTCCGGGAGTTCAACCAGCTGCCATGTTTGGTTCTTCTCAATGGCTACTATCTCCTCTTTCATTGCATTGAGCCATTATTCTTTTTCAACTACCTCATCAAACGTTTTTGGATCAACAATAAAGACTGTTGGAGATGACTCATAAATCTCGTACAAAGTTTTGAATTTTTTAAGAGGAGTTGAGCCTGGACTCTCTTCCTCACTATTAGAATTGGCATCACCATTGCGAATAGGACTTGCTATAACTTGAGTTGCTGGCTGTCATCATTGCTTTCTAGGAAAACTTCAACCAATTCACCATTTTCTCCTTCACACCAACACCAAGTTGTATACTCATCAAAGATAACATTCCTACTCTCAACAATCTTGCCATTTACAAGGTTATACAATCTATATCCTTTAGATTGAGAACAATAACCAAGGAGTATGCATTTTTTAGATTTTTCATCCAACTTTCTTATGTTATGAGCATCAATAAAAGAGTAGGCAACACTACCAAAAACTCTTAGATTACTTACCCTAGGTTTTCTCCCACCCCAAGCCTTATATGGAGTTATGCTCATCATAGCCTTCATAGGAGAAATATTCGGCAAGTACACTACTATCCTCACGTTTCTGCCCAACAATGGTTTGGTATATTTTTCTCCTTCAGCATGCCCCTAGCCATCTCCACAACCGTTTTGTTCTTCCTTTCTGTAACACCATTCTGTTCCGGTGTGTACAACATGGTAAGCTCACGATTCAACCCTTCTCTCTCACAAAACTCTTTGAATTCATTGAACAGAAACTATGCACCTCTGTCAGTCTGTAACACCTTGATTTGTTGTCCACTTTGTTTCTCAAAAAGTGCCTTGAACTTCTTAAACACTTCGAATGTTTCTCCCTTGGACTGTAGAAAGTATATCCAGCTCATCCTGCTAAAATCATCTGTAAACAATAGAAAATACTTGATGCCTCCAAGAGAAGCAGTTACATAGGACCACACAAGTCGGCATGAAAAATCTCAAGACATTCAATAGCTCTCCTTGCTTTTCCTAGAGGAAATGACCTATGATTTTGTTTCCCATAGATACAACCTTCAGATAACTCAAGAGTATCACTCTTCAAAAACCAATAACCATTTCTTCCTTATTCAACAATTTTAACCCATTCTTATTTAAATGCCCATGTCGTAGATTCCATAACTTAGAACCAGCCGAATCTTTATTAGAAGAACGTGCCTTTCAACAGAGGATATTCCTAGCAAAAATAAGTTATTTGTAGTTTTTTTCACATTTGCTAACGTCATATCGGTTTTCTCATCTTTAATCTCACAAAAAATTCCATCAAAGATAACCGAAAAACCACTTTCCATCAACTGCCCAACGCTTAATAGGTTCTAATCCAGATCAGGAATGTAATAAACATCATAAAGGAGTTTGATGATACCATCACCATCGTTAACAGCCAATGTTCCTTTTCCTTTGACCTGAAATTCTTTGTCATTCCCAAGATTCACCTTTAGCTTGTGTGACTCATTTAGCTCCTTAAAAGATGATTTGATTCCTGTCATGTGATTAGAACACCCGTTGTCCAAATACCAAATATTATTGGACACAACCTCAAAAGCCTAAGTTCCCCGTCCTCCTTTTAATAAAGCTGGCTTGTATTTCTCTATTCTGCTTTTTCCAACAATCACCCTGCATATGACCATATTTCTTGCAATAATAACATTGAATATTACTCTTATTAGTATCTCTGCTACATGAATGCTTGTAAGTGTCTGAACGGCCTCTGCCTCTGCCTCTTCTATGGTCTCCACGACCTCCAGATCTACCATGACCTCTTCTAGCGCCGAAACTACTACCATTTTTCTATCCAAAAGACTCCCCTTTCACCTGAAAAGCTTTCTCCTTGGATTTTTCATAAATTCTGCCAAGTTTGTCCTCACAAGCTATCAAAGAACTCATCATTTCATCAAAAATGTAGATACTCAAATCATATACCTCTATTATCACAGGAACTACAATCTCAAACTTCAAAGTTAGACTCCTAAGAACTTTACTAACAACTACTTTATTTTTTAAAAATTCACCATATGACGTCATTTGATTAACAATGGCAGAAACTCTAGCCAAATAGTTCTGTATTGACTCAGTTTCTTTCATTGCAAGTGTTTCAAACTTCTAACGAAGTGTCTATAGTTTGACAGAGATTACCTTCTAATCTCCCATGTACTCTTGTTTTAGGATCTCCCATGCCTCATGAGATGTACTCTTTACTGAAACTCGAGAAAGGATGTCCTCATCAAGTGCCACCTGAATGAGGAACAATGCCTTTGCATCCTTCTTATGATTCTCCCACAACCGTTGGTCAGGGTCCTTCGGGATTGCATCTTCGAACCCATTTTCCACTAGATCCCAAAGCTCTTGAGATTGAAACGTCGTCTGCATCTTAGGACTCCACAGGTGATACTTTTTACCTTTAAACAATGGAATTAGAGCCTACTAATTTGCTCCATTTGATGCCATTACTTACTGCTTTTTCTATGAAAAAAATAGGGAATCAAAACCTTTGCTCTGGCACCAAAAACGTTAGAGAAAAAGAGAAGAGGACACGACGAAGTAGAAGAAGACAAAGGTAAATTTTTTAAAATTGCACTTTTTTCATATTCCACAAATCGGTGAAACTACATCAATTTATAGAAATTCTAGGATGACCTAATCAACCCACAATCTCAAATCCCTACAAATTTGTAGAAAATGGAAAACCCCAAATTGACTAGTTATTCCTAAAAACTAGGAACAACAAAGAATATGACTTATTATTGAAAAATAAGGATAAGATTAAGTCTGCATCTAACTTTGAATCATAATTCAACATAATGCTGGTGTTACTTGATAGTAGCAGGAGAGCCTGGTGGATCTCAACTTACACCAGTCTCGAGGAAAGGGATTATACGCTATCATCCTAACTACGTGAGGGATGATGAGTTCCAAATGATCGGAAGAGAAGATGACAGAAAAGAGGTCATGAGAATGTTTGATGAAGATCCTTCCAACTTTATTTTTGTAATAAGAGGAAAGGTAGGAATGGGGGAATCAATGCTTTATGGAGCTATATACCTTGATGAGGATGTTAAAAGTCATTTTGAGATTCGTCTGTGGGTTGATTTTAGAAGTGTTGGTGGATTTTCTTCCATAATTTTTTGGAAGAAAATAATAATGAAACTCAAACTTACTGAAGAGGCTCATCTAGATCCGAGGATAGAGGAGGAGGATCAATTGAAAGACATATTTGCTAGATTCATCACAAAGAGGAAAACTTTGCTTGTTTTTGATAAAATTATAATTGATGACGATTTTCCATTTAATCCACCCCTTGATGAATGTATGGAAACTTTTTGGCATGAAGAGAATAAGATCTTAGTGCCTCAACTAGAGGTATCCATGATGGTAGGACCAAGCTACGAATTAAGCGATGGACTATCCGAAGAGCATTCTTGGTTTATATTTGAAAGAAGTACATTTGAAGGGAATGCATCTATCACCCAACGTGATTTGATGATATCACTTGGGATGCAAATTTTAACAAGGTGCCATAGAATTCCAATTGTTCTCAAGGGTGTTGGCACTTCATTGTATGGAAAGGATAATAGGAGTATTTTTCTCATGATTTTGATTTTGACAACTAATTTTTTATTTATAATAAATTCTCTCAGGTACTCCTATTTTCTCCAAACTATCCTCACTACTTTGGTTACTTATCCTTACTTAAAGATGTCGAGTTCATGTATGAGGATCTAATGGATCAATTTGCAGCTCACGGAATTGAAATGTCTAATATAGTGTGAATAAGCATAAAGTGTGGTATTTTTTTATTCAACGCACAATTGGGTAGGCAAGAGGAATTGTATAATTTCCCCAAAGGCAGAAGATATAATTATATAGTTTGTCGGTGCAGAAAACACCATGCTAGGATTGACGAATGACATTATTCCTAAATTTACTCAACATGTTTCTTTTTCATCATCTACTATTTGACAACATAATGGAATGCTACCAAATAGTTTGCTTAAGGATATAATTGATGGGGCGAAATGAAAAAGGGTCAACAACACCAACCACAAAATAGAAATAGTAACAAAGCAATGACACATGATTTATGTGCAAAAACTCTTCCTATACGAAAGGGAAACAACCACAAGACACTTCGGTCCACTTGAAAACTTTACTATGAGAAAATTGAGATATAAGGTCTAGTATTCAAGTGCTAAATGGATACTATACTTATCAATCCAAAATAGCACAAATAGACAACAATCATAATGCCCAAAGAGAAGAGCTTGCAAACCCACAAAAGGGTCACTGCAAACACATCCAAATGTTGATCTAAAAGCCACAAAACAATAAACCTTTTTCAGTAATCAACATCAGGATGTAAAAAGAAACCTCACCAATATTCAACCAAAACCAAATACAATAGACCACTCAATCGAAGCCAAAATCGAAACAAATCTGAAACTGACCTACATAAAATCGCCCACTTAAATACCAATGAAATCTGACCAAGAGAGCTTGAAATACGATCTCCACCATTCAAAATCAAGATTGGTATCCTTGAAAGCGTGTATCCAAAAATCAGAAAGATCTAATGGTGAAAAGTTTGGATCTTTAAATTGATCAAACCTGTGCTGAAGGTAAAAATTAGTAGAATTTTTTATGTTTCTCCTTCACTTAAATATAGGGTTCAAGTCTCAATATATCTCTCATCTTTCACATATTCCCACATCAACCTTTTAGGTAATGTTTAGAATTGCCAAAGTTGGGTCATTAATCAAAATGAAAAAAATAATCTTGGTTTAAAAAATTGGGATTTACCACATAGGAGGGAGCCCAAAAGTCCGAACAATGATACATAAGAGAACTCTTCTTTTCTTCGGAGTGTCATTCCCTATGGTTATAAGTGGACAAACATTAGATTTTTTATTCTCTCATCTCTAATATTTAAGGGGGTTATCTCTACAAGACCTGAATATTTTGAATATACCAAGTTCCATAAGTAATTTGATCCATCTAAAGTATCTCAATCTATCTGGCAACAATTTCAATGAGCTCCCTATATCAGTATGTTCATTGAAAAAATTGTGTCTGCTAAAGCTAATCTAATGTAGTGAGCTCAAAAGGTTTCCTGGACAAATCACAAACTTTCATCAACTCAAACACTTAGAGATCAATATATTTTTTGACTTAAATTATATGCCACCAACAATAGCAAAATTAACTACTCTTCAAAGATTAGATCAGTTCATGGTAAGTTCAAGTAAAGGCGGCCTAAGTTACTTAGAACATCTAGACAAATTAAATGTAAATTTGTCCATCGAGCTTCCTCAAAGATGGACAGATTCTACGAAGGATTCAAAGAGGGAAAATTTAGAGAGAAAGAAAGGATTTACTTCACTGGAATTCAAATGGCATGGTACAAATCAAAGTGACAATGACCATTATGATGTGCTACAACAACTCAAACCTTATCCTAGTGTAGAAAGTTGATTTGTTAGTAATTTTGGAGGAAGAGAATTCCCAAGGTGGTTCATATCTTTAGAGCATCTTACTAAAATTACTTTATCTCGATGTCCAAATTGTCGTTTCTTGCCTCTAGTTGGAAGGTTGCACAAACTAAGCACCTCACTCTTGTCTCTATGGGTTTAGAGTATCTAGAAGATAAAAACAACTATATTAATGGTACGCCCTTCCCATCACTTGAAGAAATCGGGATTGGTTGGATGCCCAAGTTGAAGGCATGGTGGTCAATGTTTTTATTTGATTATCTTCGCACATCAAAGTTGTGGATATGTGGCAGTGTCCTTAGCTCATGTGGGTGCCTCCTTTCTCTGATGTTGATCAATTGATGTTACAAGATTATCCAGTGGAGGTGATACAATTGACTAGGGGAACTGAAATGTTTTTTGAGCATCCAAGGTATGGTTTTACTGTCCAGTAAGCTCGCATTTATGTTTCCACAGAGATTGATAATAAAAGATTGCAACCAATATCAAATGCTTTTGACAAATGATGATGAAGGGATGCAAGCGCGGGGATCTCTCTGTGAGCATCTAGTGATAGAAACTTGTCTTGCAATGGAAAAAATTATCTACCAGTCTCCGGCATCTAAATGATTTGATGTTCTTAAGAATATCCAAATGTAGTGAAAAGCTTGATTGCTTATACAATGAAACTAAGGATGGAATGCCATGGAAAGCCCTCCAAGAGCTTCATACTTTAACAATCGAAGGCTTTGAAAATTTTATAGCAATCCCAAGGGCTCTTCAATAGCTCACTGCACTCGAAGAGCTTGAAATTAAAGAATATCCTAGATTGAAGCATTTGTCTCATGCATCTAATTAAGCTGAAGTACCTGAGGCTGTCCAAATGTAGCGATGAGCTTGATTGCTTATTCGTAGACGGTGATAATAGAATGCCAAGGAAAGCCCTCCAAGAGCTGTATACTTTAACAATCGAAGGCTTTAAAATTTTGACATCACTCTGAAGGACTCTTCGATGCCTCCTTGGGCTCTACGAATTTAGGATTGAGGATCATAAGCATTTTGAATGGGGGGCGAACAGCCTACCAGAGATACGATGGCATATCGTTGTCGAATCATGCCCCCTCTGCTCTAGGAGTATAGAAGAATTCAAAGCAATGCAATCCATTGCTATAGTAGATGATTACGAGTGAAAGGCATAGTGCACGTACATGTTGGCTTCTGTAATTATGTTTAGTTATGTATTTATGCAATGTATTTATGTTGCTGCACTAACACTATACGTATCGATATTTGTTTTGGGTTTTTTTCCTCCTTTGTTATGTTGAAAATTTATTTTTACATTATCAATTGGAGTGATTTATTTGTTGGACTTTAATCTATTGATATGGATTGTGTTAGTCTCATTTCTTTGCAATCAAGGTTATGCAATCATCGTGTTGTAAATAAGAGTAGGGATTCAAAACTAGTGGAATGGGAATGGGAATGGGTGTTGGTAAGGGACTGTAGTGAAATTGGTTTTCTTGTAATATAGGGGAATTACTTTGGATAGGAAAATAGAATGAGCTCCTGAATTTTAGTATTATTATTATTGCTACTACTACTAGTAATTTCTTTGTATTCATCCTTTATAATTTAAAAATAATATAAATATTTTATAAAATACAAAACAAAATTAGAGGCATCACTGCAGTTATAATGATTTTCTATCTCAATTATATGGAATACAGTATGTGATGGCATAGAATACACCACATGTGCTTATGCTTCCCCAATATAACCCTCTATTCTCTGCCTCTCCATGACTCCGTCCATGATGATCACCACTCCCTCGTCCTTCAAGAAAGCCAAATATTTTAGTGAAGACATTTCCTCCTCTCCAAAGTTGTTGTTATGGAAGAGTTGCCTCATCTCCTTTTATTCAATATCTCTATATTTGGTGAATCTATTTACTGAGCTTATATGTGCCGATTTGTGCAAATATACTCTTAATATATAATGTCACAGACTCACCCATAAATATATCTAGCATTTCCGTCCCCATGGCTAACCAATATATTTTCCAATTCCGTCTTTTCTATCCTCACCGCTTCCTAATATATTTTCTAAGTTCACCTTCCACCATCCTACTATAGTAGAGGTTTTTCCTCCCAGTCAACTAATATCACATCAAATAATTCATAGAGCGAGCAAAACCACCCTATATGGTCCAGTTCCGGGACAACTGATTAGCATCATCATCAGGAACAAAAAATAAGACACACCTTCGAAGAAAATTTGTATATTTATGGTGTTTGAAAATTATGACATTCTACAAAAAAAAGCACAAAATTAATAATATTATTATTAATGATAATGATGATGATGATAATAATAATATATTTAATATATTTTGTGTCGTAATCTTTTTAAAATTATATTTTTTTTCTAGTTTTTTTCACTCATTTATAAATAAAAATAAAATTAGTGCATTAATATGTATTTTTAAATAAAGTTAGATTTGAGTTTGAATTTTAAATTGAATAAATACAAGGATAAAATCTTTTAAATTAAATAATCTTCTCAAGGCCTATCCAATCCATACTTGTAACTCCTCATACATCCTAACTTGAAGTGGTTTATGCATTGTACAACCCATAATAACTAAGTTTGTCAATATGGTCTCGCTTCAATCATGTCGAGATGGTGGTGGTGACTTACTATGAAGTGTTTTTGTTATTTTGCAAATAAAGTTAGTGAACTACTTGATAATTATTTAGTTTTATTTAAGTTAGTAGAAGTTTACGTGGGTTCATTCCTCTTAAATTAATACATTGCCACTTCATCCTTCTTACTGAGCTTCGTCATTGCCATCTTAAACACCAAAAAAGGAGTATTTTTCAAACCAAACCAATGACCAAATCCATAAGTTCATTTGATTTGTACCTAATTCAACTAAATTTAAAATTAATACTCCAAAACAAAATGCACTAGCTCAAAAACCTCTAATACCAGTAAATAATCATTATATAAATAATTAAATATAAAGTATAGCTACAAAACAAATTAAAGAATAGATAATTTACTAAGATTTTCAATTATATCAGGCTAAATATGTGTCTATATCTCAATTTCTACATAGGAGGTAGAAAGATGGTGTGGTTAGATGAAATATTTCATGGCCCTATTTTCCACTTCAAATAAGTTTGAAAATTATAGGAGTCGATGCCGACAGTTGATGTGTGAAGATGGTTTAATCAGTTTTGTTCCCATTTAACTTTTAAAGAAGACACTTTATTGCATATTTTGCATACCACTTTTTCACTCATTTGTATCCGTTGGACCTCTCCTTATCCAAGCCTGACAGTGTTCTAAATTATAATTATCTAGTAGGTTGTACGAAATTTGCGTCGTGAATTTCTACAAACTTATAAGGTAGGTTAAACTAAATTTGTAAGGATAGTCTACATTATGACCAAGTATACTTTAAGGGCTTGAATTTTTCATGTTTTAAAGGTTTAAGGATCTAAATTTTATTTTCCTCAATTTAAAGACCTCTTTAAGTATTTCGATCAATATTCTAATTAAATATATTTATTATACATAAAATATGGTAGAAAAATACACTAACAGTACATGATAACTCAATGCTATTTATATGTATTATTTTTTTCCCTATCTCACATACAAGGAATATAGTAAGAAATTACACTCATTGATATGTATTACTAGATTAATTTCATTATTTCAATCCATATGGTACTTTACAAAAATTAACTTAAATTAATATAAGACAGAATACATGTGCAACTAATACTCTATATACCTCACACAATACACTAAATTCATTTCCCAAGTGAATACATGTTATTCCATCATATTTCATTTTTCTTAGCTTTCATTAGTCAATAAATATAAATTACTAAAAACTAAGCATACATTTAAGGTAATAAGAAAAATGCTTGCTGATAAAATTCAAATGAAAATTTTTTAACACTAACGATAAAATTCCATACCCAAAAAGTAGGAGTAACACATGTATAATGATCACTGCCAAATTATATTGGCGTAGCTTAGTTATTCAATTGATGATAGTTTCTTCATATATAAATTTGAAAACCTTAGTTTCACTAACTATGAATATTTATAAGTTTATCAACTTATAATACATTTTAATCACAAAATTTAAATATAATAATGAAACAAAGAATTCGGGTATCCATAAATTTAAGATAAAAGATATCATCATAAAATTTAAATAGCGTAATATCAATATGAAGCAATTACATGAATGTAGTAACTAAAAAACTATATGATAAATTTGGTTGTCAATATATATATATATATATATATATATTATCAACATTTAATTTCAGTTAAAAGAAAATAAATCAATACAACAGTTTCTATTAAGGGTGATTGTTTCTTTGTATTTGATTTAAATAAGGCAACAAGAAATGTGTTAATTTATTATTTAAGACATTTTAATGCATTTCTACTATATATTACTTAAAATAATTTATTTGATTAAAATACTAACTAAAATAATTATAAATATATTTAAATTACCAAAAAACGTTCAGGCTCTAAAACCATTAAAATACAAAATTCTGGTCCTTGGAATATACTTTAGTGGCACATAATAAGTTGGTGTCTAATTAAAGCTTATAGGTTTGTCGGTAACTAAAATCTCTTTTATTTTTTTTTTCTAAATTTAGTTGGCAAGCAAGATGTCACATAATGACAGCGATCTATTACCATAATTGAATTGCATATCAATGGATATTGGACATTATATCATTATAATTGTTATCATTATCATAATAATATACAAGCACACACAATACTACACATTGATGACTTCGATTCAAACCCTTATAGTAGACAAAATAAATCACCCCAATGTCAATCTTACCATTAAGATGGAGTACCTGACCACTAATATAAGATAAGTTAGCATTAGAAGCAAGGAACACATAAGAAGTTACAACTTCAGTAGGTTATCTTTCTCTTCCCATAGGAACTTGTGATCCAAAACTCTTATTCTCCTCCTCTAAAAATGAAGATAGAATCAAGGGGTCCATATCAGACCTAGCGCTATACCATTCACATGAATACCCTTCTATACAATTTGAAGTGCTAGACTTCTAGTGAAAGCTATGATAGCTCCTTTAGTAAAAGTATAGTCAAGTAGTGATGAGTTGCCTTTATATACAACAACTAATGTTGTGTTTATTATGCTCCCTCATCCCTTCATATACTTCAATGTATTCTTATTAAAAAATTAAACACAATTATTAATATAATAAATAAAAAACCAAGATTCACCTACCTACCTACAACCTATTTATTAGATAACTAAACCAAGTTTGTAGATTTGATTTAATTATTACCTGGTGACAAAGAATTAGGAGAAAAT
Source organism: Tamarix chinensis (assembly GCA_030549775.1). Lineage (NCBI taxonomy): Eukaryota > Viridiplantae > Streptophyta > Magnoliopsida > Caryophyllales > Tamaricaceae > Tamarix > Tamarix chinensis. Next base: position 21,561,636 of record CM060176.1, on the reverse strand, counting down.
AAGAGTCCTAAAAACCCTTTTGTAGCCTCTATTTGTCAATTTATATAACACTTCTAGACTCGTACTATTCTACAACATTATTGGGGTGTATGTTTATGTTATATAGGACTAAAGTCATTAAAAATTTGATCAACAAACTTCTTAAGGTTTTTATTGCAATGCAAATCAAGTGGTATAGCAATAGGGCCTTTAGCATATAGATTATTGGCTTCTTTCACCATTGTAAGTGTGCCTTATGTGTCCTTACCTTCTTGACCTTTTACATATGTGAAAGAAACTATAGCTCCTTCTTGTACAAAATAGTGAGAGGTAACTATACCTATGCCTAATTATCCTCTTATCACCAAGGCTATTAGGCTACCTTCCCCCTATTTCATTAATATTGATTCATTTGAAGGAGAGAGAGAGTGTGTGTGTGTGTGTGAGTGAGTGTGTGTGTTAAAGATAATGGATATGTATTAATTATTATGATCATATGAGATAATTTAATTAACTAAAATTAGTGCAGGAGAAATGAGAGGTGCATGGAGCTTGTTTGCAAGCTTGTACCCTATGGCAGTGGAATAAGGAAGGAGAAGAGTTCACGGGCTTCTTCTGGATGAAATAATCAGTCATATACCATATTGCTATAATTATATGTATGAATATACTTGACTAGGGTCAGTGCCATATCTTATCCTTTTTGTTTACACAATTAATTTTACTCTATGCTATCACATCATGTTGTTGTCGAAAAGTGGAAAGATTCACTTCTGTATATCCTTAGCAAAAACAATCTAAAAATTGATAAATATATGTTTCATTATGTAGGTGATAGATAGAACATACCTATTCATTGAGGACATGCATATTATATAGAGATTTACTTGTAGGTAAATTGCCATGTTGTAACAACCACATGAAGAGGTGAATCCTAGGATCCCCATCTAGCTCCCATGTCTACTTCCAATCTTATCTTAAATATTAAGTAAATCCCCTCAATATAGTATTATATCTAAATCCACATAATATGAACCCATGAGAGTATATCCCTTGTTAAGAATAAAAAAAAGACCATTTAGCTGAACCTCCCTAGCCTTTTGGATGATTAAAAGGAAAAAAATATATAAGAGTAAATTACAAGCATAAGAATGTAAATATATATGGAAAAAAATGTGACTTTTACTGAGTATGAATAATGGGATAAAATAAAGAGTTTTACACACAACTTACTAAGGGTCAGGGGAGGACCTTTTATAACCTTCCTCATCCTTATTCAGAATACTTAATCATTATTGATTGTTTGACTTATACATCTTTCTACCTACCATCAATCATAATTAGAAAAATGTACTAGTTATAATTTAATGATTGACTCTATGAGTTGACCCCTGACAACTTATATACTACCATGCTAATAGGTAACAAATCCCTTATATTAAATGATTTTATTACCACTACCTAGTATCCTATATTCACTCATATTTTCTTATTTAGTCTTAACCCATGATTCCTTCCCAAACTAACTAATTCCATAAGTTAGTCTTAGAATCATCGCCTTTCACTAGTGGACAAACATTCCCTCATTCTATCACCCCTAGAAGTAGCCCTTATTTTACGCCTCTAGCAATCACTCCTTCGCTAAAAACCTTATCATATGCCTTTAGATGATGCTATTGACTTATATATTTGGCTAACGGACCTTTTTTTCTTTATAATAGCTGACACACCTTCTTGTTGCCTTTTGTTGATAGCTTATTTGTTATTTATGCACTGATCGATGGCCTTGGGTCTCTACCCTTTGATTCCTATTGAGGAAATCAAACAATTCTCCCCCTTTTGGGATATGGGAAAAATTATTTTCCTCTCTATTTGAGAGGAACTATGCACCCTACTTAACCTACTTTTAGTACAACATAAGTCATTCTTACTTTTGGGCAAGGACTTTGTAATCATATCTAACTTATTCTTATTTGTATAGAATTTATCTAGACATTTTTTTTCTTTTTTTGAGAATATCTCTTTTCAAGTGATACCTAACTTGGATATGCTTGGAACTTGAGTGGAAATTGGCATTCTTGCTAACATGAATGATACTTTGTGAATCACTAAATAATAGAAATTTATCCTATCTTAAGCCAATCTCCCTAAAAATATCTTCATGTATAGAATTTCCTTACACCCCTTAGTAATGGCTCAATCCCAACTACCATAAGACAACTCCCCCATATAAATAAAATAGGAATTATGATCCACATCTTCAACCATATTTAAGTTGGTGTAGCACACCAAAACTAGCTTAGCCTTGCTAAAAAAATGTCTCATCTTAGACTTCCCTCATAGATACCTTGATATGCACTTCACTGCCTCCTAATAATCATTTTTAGGGTTACATATGAACTAACCGACCACACCAATGGCAAATGCAATGGCTGGCCTTGTACACACCATTGCATATATCAAACTTTAAATGGCTGATGCATATGGAATCTGACTCATATTCTTCCTTTCATCTTCATTCATAAAAAATGATGCCTTTCTTAGCTTGAACTTGGGAGAAAGGGGAAAACTAACTAGCTTTGTTTATTCCATATTGCATCGCTTGAGAATATTCTCTATATACTCATCTGGAGATAACCATAGCTTGCCCTATTTTTAGTCACACATGATGTGTATGCCCAAAATATATTTGACATGGACTAAGTCTATCATTTTGAAAGTGTTAGCTAAATCTTCTTTTAGCTTTGAAATCTTCTATTGATACTCACCAACTATCAATATGTCATCAATATATAGAATTAGAAGGATGAAATTACCAAGCTTAAATCTATGTATGAACACACAATGGTCTATTGATGTCTTCTTGTACCCTTATCTAGCCATACATGACTCAAACTTTATGTATCATTGCCTCAGTATAGGTTTCAGCCCATACGTGCTCTTTACTATCTTACACAAAACACTCATTGCCCTTGACCTTAAACCCCTCCAACTATTCCATGTATACATCCTCCTTGAGGTCTCAGTGTAGGAAGTTTGTCTTGATGTCAAGTTACTCCACCTCTAAATCTAGAGCAACAAATAGTCCTAAAATCACATGGGTAGATATCATCTTTACCACCAAAGATAAAATTTCATCATAGTCAACCCCTTATCTTTGGCAAAATTCCTTGACCATCAATCTTACCTTATGCCTTGACTCATTTTTCCCCTTCTCATACTTGATCTTCAAATCCCACTTATTCGTCAATATCTTTCTCCCAATCAACCTCTCTATAAGCTTGTAAGTATTTTTATTTTTAAGGGAAATCATATCTTCCTTCATTGCAAATAACCTCTCCTTGTGGACATTACCATGGACCTCATCTCAGCATAGAGGCTCTCCCCCTTTTGAGAGTAATGCATCTTCATTACAAGGTACTTGCTCATCTTTCTTGGTCTTCTTGTGGATCTTTATACTTCCCATGGAGCTTTAGGTATGCCAAACTCTCAGGGTTAGACTATCTTAGGCTCATGATATTCACTCTTTATTAACTCGACTTAGTGCCTTGGCATCTCCTCATAGGATTCAGAATGTGTCTTGGCCACCCTATTGGATAAGCTTTTTCATCGATCTATATAAGTCAGAATCATCACTAGATTCCACAATATCATCAATGTAAGCTGCTAATCTCCCATATTCCATGAATTCTTTGATAATTTGTTCCTCAAAGAATAAGACATATCTACTTTAGATGACCTTCTTGGCTATTAGGTTTTATAGCTTGTAGCTAATCTTCTCTTCACCCTATTTGATGAAAACACACTGGTAAAACCTATCTTCTAGCTTTGTCTTTTCAGTTATTAGTATGTAGGCAAACACCCGACAACCAAACACTCTCTAGTGGTTGTAGCTCACGTCTCTTCTAAGCCATATATGTCAGCCACATCACCATCGAGAGGATTTGATAGATACAAGTTGATGAGGTGATATATCATCTATAAACCTTCTAACCCAAAATTATCTTGGAATCTTGTTATGTGAGAGTGAAACTTACCATCTCTATGAATGTGTAGCTCATCCGTTACTCCACCCCATTATGCAAAGAGGTTTTTAGAAATAGTATGCTTATATCAGATTCCATGAACCTTATAATATTCATCAAATGAATCAAGATATTCACCACCATTGTTGGTTCAAATACTTCAACTCCCTCCTAGTGTCATTGATGTGTATCCAACTAATTTTACTTATTATTTGAGTAGTTTTTTTAATTATTTATGGTATATTAATTATATTTAACTATTTTTCCTTTTTTGTGGTTTATTAGGAAAAATAAGGAAGCTAATGTAGCTGATGATTGTGATGATAGTAGATAATCTTTATTCTCATATAATGCAATCGCCATACCTAAGAGCTAGTGGAGTTAAGTATTGGCCTACATAGGCAGATACTCGACTTACATTAAGTTAGCTGAACTATTGCGTATATAGCCCCTTAACCTCTACAATTAGCAATATATTATAGCTTATGGGAGATTAGAATAAATTATAACATTTTACATTTATTCTTTTATTACTTGTAGTTAGGACATTTATGTTGTTTAGTATTTTGGGTTATATCCATATACCTGTTTCATTTGGTATGATAAATGGTAATGGGCTTGATTGTTGATAAGCCCATCCCAATTGGCAATAAGGTAAGGTTTTGGGTGCTTATATAAATACCCTTATACACACTATAAACAACAACTTTCCACTGGCTAATATTATGAATAATACATTCTCTCTTTTCTTTTGTTGGTGCTCTCTCTCTCTCTCTCTCTCTCTAAAAATATCACTCTTGCTCTTGCTTTCACGCTTTGGTCTCTTTCACTCTACAAATCTCTATTTCTGAGTATCTCAGATGTCATGCCAACTATCTTAGAGACTTCATCATTTCCCATCTGCACCTCATCAAATTTTCTTGATGTGTAGAAGGAAAAGTACTTCTTATATAGGGTGATGTGGTAAGACACACCATTGTGTACTACCTGTCAATGTCGATACATGATGTGCTTGTGTGAGCATTCACATTATCCAAGACCACCATTAGTTCATTATCGGTAATGACTATCGTCACTTCATTTATCTTACCTTTCATGTTTGCACCTTTCTTCAACTCCCAATAATCCTTCTTCCAGTGGCCTAGATTCCCATAATGGAAACATGACATATATTTCTTTGAGTTTCTTAACCTACTCTTAGACCTCCCCTTTTATTTCTTGCCCACAATTCTCCTTTACCTCACTGTGTGTGTCTCAAACCTTTATGACGAGGTCACACTACCTCTTATTATCATCTCTTCTCCAACAAGTAGTATTGTCACTGATGTCATTGTGAGCTTTTTACTCAAGACATAATTGTTAAGAGACACAAAAGGTGTCTCCTAGCTATCCACTAGAGAATCTAAAACCAATAGGGCTTGAAATTCATTCTGAAAACTACCTCCATGCTCTTTAAATAGATGACTATGCTATAGAACATATTAAGGTGTGTAGTGATGGGATCTCCATATTTATACCTCTATTTGTACAACTTCCTCATAAGTTATACCTTGTTTCCAGTGGTCTTATATGCATAAAGAGAGTCTAGCTTAGACCACACTCCCTAGGCTATGGTTTCTTCCTCAACATGATGAATGACGATGTCATCCAACTAACACTACTACGAAAACGAAAAATAATAATGGGACATTAATAACAGTAGTTCGAAAACCGTTGTCAAACGCGTGAAAATTAATGGGCGGGAGAGTTTTGATAACGGTTCTAGTTAAAAACCGTTATTAAAAAGGCAACGTTAAAATTTGGATGGATGTTTTAATAACGGTTTTATGTAAACCGTTATTAAAAGAGGATTTAATAACAGTTCATATTAGAACCGTTGTCAAAAGTCAGAAGCTTTTAATGACGGTTCCCAAAATCAAACTTCTCCTGCTGTTTTAAAACCCCAAAATTTCGCTCAGTTCTGTTCCGTGCCAAAGTTTTCAGACTCTCTGCACCTTCGTTCTCTTGCTCTCCTTCTTGCAAACCCTCGCACCACCACACCGTGCACCACCAACTCGCACCACCACACCGGCTCCTCTCAAGTAAAGGAAACCCTCGCACCGCCAACTCTCCACCACCACCAACTTGCTCTCCTTCTCCATGCTGTCATTGTTTCGAAGCTAGCTAGCACTTGCACCTTCATCCTCCGTCGTGTTTGAAGCCCTTGCCTCTCTCAACATTCTCACCGTCGTGTTTGTAGCTAGCTCACTTTATGTATGTGTTTGTTCTTCCTCTCGTTTGTTTGTTATTGAAAGATTGTGGTTTGTCATTCGAAAATGTATTGTTGAATGTGTTGGATGAAAATTTTGCTGTTTGTTGTTGAATTTGTTGCGTTATTGTTATATATTAACAAAGATTGCGTTATTGTTATTGTTACATATTATTGTTGTATTTGTTTGTATGGAGAATATAGATTGAACATTACTGTTGAATAATGGCTCTTGGGTATTATGGATCAGAAATACAATATATTTAGAGAAATAAAATCACTAACATTAACACCATTCAACAAATTAGTAAGTAATAAACAAAAGAGATGACATTATTACTGTAAACTTTGGAGGGTTATAACTTTTTCATGGGACCTCGGATTTAGGTGATCTAGGAGGCTATTTTGGGTATTTTTTCGAGATCTACAATGTGGCATCGGCGGAGCCAGTTTGGGCAATCTCGGAGCCCAAAAAGGCCATTTTGGCCTCTAAATTGAGGTTTTTTTTGTTACATACAAGTGATACAACCTTGAGGGTATATTTTTAGGGCCTTTTTTACAAATTGAACCTTTAATCCTGAAAACCTTTTTCACATTCTAGGGTATGATGGTGTTATATAACCTCTTCATTAAAGTGGTAATACATGTTGCCTACCTTTGTATTTTTTATATAGAATTTATTCTAGAAACAACCATTATATATCTACCCCCTTGTATTATTTTGTATATACATGTTTTCCGTTATTTTAGTTTTTACTTTTATCAGAATTGTTTTTCCTCTATTGTTTATCTCTTTATCCAGCCATCCATCTATTTAGCCTCATTGGGTATCTTACCACGTCTTAGCTGGTGAGGGTTGTAATAGTATTTCTAATGGGGCTATTACTTTCTTTTGTTTTCATGGTTACTAAGATATTGAGGCAGGATAGTGTAACATATTCAAATTTAAAGACTTCTTAGTTCTTACTGTAATTATGCCAATTCTGTGTAATTATGGATGAGATAAGAGCTTTAGGTACCTCCAAAGAGCTACTGGAACCAGATCTTCGAGACAAAGGAACTTAGATGATGATGATGAAATTGAAGTTTTTAAGGGTTCAAGTGAAGAAGACGAGCAATGGATCTTATAGTCCAGAATAGATTGGTCAACATAAATCCAAGCCATGTATGTTTACTTTTCCATATTTTTTTATTAATAAATCATGACATATATATTTTTGACCTAATGGCTAACTGTATATTAATTGACACATGGGTTTTATAGTTTTTCACCGATAACTATGCATGAAGCCAGCAATATAATGTTGATGAAATTGATGAAGTTAGAGACCAATGGGCCAAGCACGTGCACTCTTTCATTCGGTATTAGGTAGCGATCTATATATTCTACATGCATTTTCAGGTTTGTATTTCGTCTACATCTTTCGGTCTTCCAGCCTAGATCTGTGAACTCTTTACTTTGGGGTGTAGAGCTACCAAGTTGTGGTATGCCCACTAATTTTTATTCCTAAGTATAGTTCGTGTATTGAGACATGTATATCAATTATAGATTGATTGAAATTATGGTGTGATTGCAAATTTGGAATGAATTGATGTTGTTTTACATTGTAGATTTGGTAATTGTTTGAACATACAACTGTGTATGTGGGTAGGAACAAAACAGAAAAATGCTAAAAAAAACATATAGTTTTAATAAAGGTTCTTTAAAACCGTTATTAAAGCTTCGGTTTTAATAACGGTTTCTCATAGAACCGTTATTAAAACATATAGTTTTAATAACGGATTTTAAGTAAAAACCGTTATTAAATCTGAAGTTTACGCACATATTCGCAGATTTTTGTGTATTTTTCTTGACGGTTATGAACCGTTATTAAAGATTTAATAACGGGCGATTCAGTAACGGTTGAAAACCATTATTAAAACTATAAAATAACTGTTATTAAAACCCCTTTCCGTGGTAGTGTAATAATGGATATAACAACAGGATCTTATATCGAGCATCTTCTAATCCCCTTCGTTTACTTCTATGCTTTCAAGCATGACTCTTTTATTTTCAATTGCATCAGCTTACTTTTCACATAGAGCAAGTGTTCCATCTTACTCTTCTAAGTCCTATAATTTTTTATGTTCAACATCACCATGACTAGTTTATTAGCTACCATAATTGTGAGCCTTTCTTTGATACCAGTTGTTGAGAATTAAAAAAATAAATTCTTTTAGCTAGGTGGATAATAACCCCCATGATCTTTTACACAATTATGAGGAAAAAATATAAGAGTAAATTGTAAGCACAAGAATGAAGATATGTTTGAGGAAGAATAAGAGAATTTATTAAGTATGAATAATGGAAGAAAATATAGAGTCTTGCACAACTTATAAAGAGTCAGGAGAGGGTCTACCATATTTTTCATCATCCTCAGTAATAATGCTCAATCATCATTGGTTATCTAACTTTTATAACTTTCTATCTACCATTAGTCATAGTTAGGAAAAATATAAGTTACAACTTATTGATTAACTTTATAAGTTGAACCTTGTCGGTGATAAGCTTATATATTAATATATTTTATACCCTTATAATCTTAGTGTTTAGTATTTTATTTAAGTAATATAGGTGAATAATTATGATTTTATACTTAAGTGGTAATAATTGCATAAATATTATTATTTAAGCTAAAATGATATAAATTAAATAAATTTAGAGTATAATAGTATTTATTAATTTTTATTGGTTTTATTTTGTAGGTATTAATTATAATTAAAAAAAATTGTTTGACCCTTGCACCAATGGCCCAAAGGCCGAAAAATAATAAACAGGAGACAAAAGCAAGAGAGCCAAATGGGAGTGTAGGAGGGGAAAAACGAGTTGCGCACCAAGATCAGCTGAAGAAAATTCAAAACAAAGAAAAAGAAAAGGTCAGTAGGGTTGAATGACAATTATAAGCGACAACGGCACCATAAAGAAACGGAGCGTCTGGGGAGAGAGGAACAAGCGACACAAAAGGAAGAGGAGGAACGTGAGAAGGGAGGAACGAGACGCATGAAGTACAGGAGCGGGAGCACTAAGCTGCATAAAAAGGACGGCCGGTAGAATCAAAGACATAGAATGACGTAGAAGAAAGGGGAGCGCCACACGGAAGACGAGAGAAAGGACATCAGCACAGAAATCGAGGCGGAGTATGCCACTGAGAAGCCTGCACCGGAGAAAAAAAAAAGAAAAGAATTTTGCTTAAAAATCAAGGAGCACCCAATGAACAAGAAATAGCAGAGAATTTATTTGATAGAATTTATTTTAGATAAAATTAAATTTTTTTATCTGAATAAATTTTTAATATTTTATCCATAATTAATTTTAGTTTATTCTTTCTCTATTTCTCTTTTATATTTTGGATATATATTTATGTGTAATTAATTTAATAATTATGGCTGGCTAAATATTTATTACTAGGGAATAAGTTAAAACCCTAGATTAGGGTTTAAAGTATAATTTTATCTTCTTTGTTTAGTAAGATTGTTCCTTGACTCTATTTTAATTGCTATCATATGTATATATATATATATATATATATATTTGTCAGGTATAATTTATATGGTGCATGCTTTATTTTGGTTTCCTCATAAGTGACAATATGTAGGATTATTTACCTACTAGGTGGCCATATAAATATACTCTAATTTATATGTATAAATTGCAGCTAGGTTAGATAACAATTCACCTGATAGTTTTGTGATTATAAACAAATTAGTAAAACGTTTGGATACGTGTGGGTTAAGGAAAAGAAATACAGCTAGACATACTTTGTGTACTAGTTTGGATACTTAGATTGAGAGCCTTCCAATTATACTTAACGCATTAAAACTAGTTAAATATAGGAGTCACTTTATTGTTGTTATACTGTTAGTATTTAATAGGGTTAATATTAGAGCTTTGTCGTATTAATTAATTAAGGGAAGTAATATAAGATTTATGGACCTACTTTTGGTATACAACTTAGTCAATCTCATTATCATGATTAAATATTGACTTAGAAATTAATATTATATTTTTGACCTAATCTAGTGGTGGATTTCGAATTTCCTAGCATATTTATCTTATCTACAATGGCCCCGGCTATCTTCCCCTTGATTCCTTTTGAGTAACTCCAACATCCCTAAATATTAATATATGTATTTTTATAGTTGTCCAAGGCACACATGTTTCTCAAATATGTTCTCTAACAACATCATGAAGAATAAAAGATACAAATTAAATTTCTCTTCTTGGTTAATTTAGATATCAACAACCTAGATGCAATCTTCTCCCTCATGAAGTGGCCTCTCACAACACTATCCTATAGGTATTTCCTTGCACCATAAATAAAACCAAAAATCTACATTAGAACATTAATAATTATTTCTTAATTCCATAATTTAACAATGATTGAACCTCAATCAAAGCTTTCAAAGTTAAAGAGAGATTTGACCTTGGCTATTGGTTTTCCTCTGTCTAATTATTTCTATATTAATGCTATAGTCCATAATTCTTCATTTTGTTTCACAAATCTCCAAGATAATCCCATAAGGTGACTTTTTTAATACAACTTGACAGATCTTAAACCCAGACCCTTAATCTTTAGACTTAGTTACTTTATCCCATGAGCACATGATGCATCTTTTTTTTAGATGATCCCCATAAAAAGGATCTCATTATTTTATTCAATTCAATTGTAACTTTCTTAGGTATATATATATATATATATATCGGTAAGTATTCCAAAGTTATCTTAGCTAATACAAGACATACGGATAGAGAGAGACACATGCCTTTCCATGTAGCAATTTTGGATTCCATTTTTCTAATAAATACATGGAATTTTATTGATGAAGCTTTAGGGCTAGTTAGATGTGACATAACCCAAATATTTTTCCCAAGTCTTGCATTGATGGGATTCTAAGCTCTAAAGAATATCTTATTTGCTCACTATTTTTAAAATTACTAGAAAAGAGTAATTTTGACTTATCAAAACTAACACTTTGACCCAATTCATCATGGAAAAATTGTAGGACCCTCATAATTGTAGCAACATTACTATCATTGGCTTTGGAAAATAAAATTATATCATTAACAAATACTAGAGGAGAGAAACCTATTTTCCTTTTTAATATAGGTATTGGGATCTAGTTTCCTTCTTTTACTTAATGGTGGATATTTGCTACCAATGCTTCTATACACATTATAAAAATACAATGAGATAGAGGAATCTTTGTCTTATTCCTTTATAAGGAGTAGTATAAAACTAAAAAAATTACTACTTAAAATTTTTATTTTTCGAAAGCGTAATGGATGTTACCGCTACACTTAGCATAAGTCTAGCACCATCAAATATTCTTATACTCGGTGCTAATGATAAAGTGTTACAATACATAAATAACATTTACATCGTAATAAAAAAATTAAATATTTCATTATAAATTACATGTCTTGATAAATATAGAAGGATTAGGCAAATTAATTACAAGATAATAAAAGGAGAAATAGTAAGGGACTTAAGAGTCTAAGGAGTATTCGGATCAAAAGACATCGAGATGAACACCAGATAGTCCTAACTCTCAACCTTCTACTAGAAGCCATTAAGTCAAACCCTCTAAATAATCCTACAAGGTGAATATTTCCCATTGAATATGCAGGGAACCGAGAACAAAACCCATTAGTACTATGGTACTGAGTGAGCCATTGCACAACACTAACATATAAGGCCACAAGAGTCACACATATATAAAAACATAGTATAGGTGACACATGTATTCAAGGGTGGATGAAGATTCATGTTATTGGAAATGAAGTAGGATCGGTGGTTGTCTAGTTTTAGAGAAGGAATGAAGATATTTGAGCAAGAATTTAAAAAGAATTCAACAATAACTCAACAAGAATTCAACTAAATCAACTTTGAAGGTCTCCCATCTAAGATTACTCCAAGTAGTCTTACAAAGGATTATTCAATGACAAATAGAGAATTAATCTAGTGAATTACTTATATTAGATTTCAATATACTTAACCATCAACATGTAATAAGAGTTAATGACACTATATATATATATAGGTATAGAATATTGCTAACTAGCATACTAATTTAGGCACATGACACCCAAATGGATAAATAGAATATAAACTAGTATTAACAATGCATTTATATCCTATATAATACATACCTCAACAAATACTATTACAAATAAAGTAAGCTAATTAGTACTTGCAAATAACTTACAAGAATCCTAATCAAAACAATGATGTTGACTTGAAAGATTGACTAGGTCTTCTTTACTTGTAGAGTTGACTTTCATATACAATATCTTTGTTTATAATAACCTATAACACTTGAAAAATATTAGGTATTTTTAATTCTTAAGTGGATTGATCTTCTTCTTACACATATGTTACATATCTGTAAAAGTGAATTAAATTAATATCATTAAGTTTAGTCATAGTATTAGTATCAAAGACACATAATGTGATCAATTCCATAAGTATGCAAAATTATTATCATCTTGAGGATCATCCATGGATACTCTTGCATCATTCTCCCTAAATTGAAAAGAATTTTTTTCTCAAATTAACATCACCAAAGTAAGGAGACAAATTAACAACATTAAATGTCGTCGAAACACCGCCATATGATTTAGGAAGTTCAAGTTCGTAAGAATTTTATCTAAATTTTTTTAGAATTTTAAATGGTCCATATGCTCTCAACATTATTTTATGTTTCCTTAGATTTGGAAATATATCTTTACATAAATATGACTACACTAAATCACCAAGAGAAAATACTTATTGAGTGAGATATTTATTAGCATGTTTTTGATATTTTTCATTGGCTCACTCTATATTATCCTTGATTTGTTGATGAAGATTTTGGAAGAGCTCTACTCGTTCCTTGGCCTCATAGCTTTTAAGTTTACCTTTCTTTTAGTGTACAATATCAATTGGTATATAATGATTTACTCCATACACAATTTTAAATGGACTCAAATGGGTATTACTTAAAGGACTTTTATTATAATCAAACTCTACATGATCTAACTTAATATCCCAATCTCTAGTACTTTTACTTACCAATCCTCTTAACAAAGTGCCAAGAGTATGATTAGTAACTTCAGTTTGTGCATCAGTTTGTGGATGATGTAAAGAACTAAGTAATGACTTGGTGCCTTAAATATGCTATAATATTTTCCAAAAGTAGCTAATAAGCTTGACATCCCTATCTAAAATAATATTTTTAGGTATGCCATGTAGTCTTAAAATTTCTTTGAAATACAAATCAACAACATGTGTGGCATCATCAGTTTTATTGCATGGAATAAAATAAGGCATTTTAGAAAATATATTTACCACGACCATAATAGAATATTTACCTCTTTATTTTCTAAGCAACCCTAAGATAAACTCCATACTAACTCCTTCCCATGGTTGACTAGACACAAGTAATGGTATATATAAACCTTTGTTAAAGAAACTTTTACTCTTTTTACATATAATACATCGTTTTACTATAATTTGTACACCCTTTATCATGTGTGGCCAATAAAAATTTTCTTACAATATCTCTAATGTTTTCTAAGTACCAAAATGGCATGAAATAGCTCCTCAATGTACCTATTTTATGGTTAAATCCCTTATGCTTGACCTTGGTACACAAAGTCTATTAAATTTAAAGAAAAAATCATATTATATTGTATAATTACCATAGTTTTCATTTTATATACATGTTCAATTTTTGTCATGAAAATCTTCATCAATAGGATAAATTTCTTTGAGCATCTCAAATCCTAATAATTTAGCATTCAACATGACAAGTAATACAGATCTTATCCTAGTGTTTGACAGAGAACATAAAGGATTATAAGATTTTTATCCACTTTGTGTGTCTAAGACTTATTTTCTTTTGACCATGTAAGTATTTAAACTTTCGTGATCAAAATGTTATACAAAAGATTTAGGCTTCATATAATGAATCCATATCCCTAAACTTTATATGATGCCAAAGAATTCCTTATCATATCTAAAATACATCAATCTTGAACCATTTATTTTTTCACTAAAGTATGTTATAGGTCTTTTTTCTTGCGAAAGAACACCTCCAATACCTACCCCACTTGCATCACATATTACCTCAAAGATTAGGTCAAAATTAGGAATAGATAATGCAAGAGTGTTACACAATTTATCCTTAAGGATATCAAAAGATTTAATGGCTTCATTTCCCTAGATAAATTCTCCCTTTTTCATGAGTTGAGTAATAGATAAAGCAATAGTAGAGAAGTCTTTAATAAATCTCCTATAGAAACTAGCTAACCCATAAAAAATCATTACTTGATGTATATATTTAGAAATAAGCGACTCTTTAATAGCATGGATTTTTATAAGATCAACTTTAATACCCTCAGCAATAATAATATAACTAAGAAAAACTATACTTGGAAGCATAAATGCACACTTTCCCAATTTTCCATATAGTTTAGTTTTCCTTAGTTTATCAAATAATTTCCCTAAATGTAGAAGGTGATAATGTTCATTATTGCCATATACAAGTGTCATCCAAATAAACTGCAATGAGGTCACCTATGAAATGATGAATAATTTCATTCATAAATCTCATAAAATAACTAGGTACATTATAAAACCTGAAAGATATCATAACCCATTCATAGAAACCATATTTAGTTTTAAATATTGTTTTCCATTCTCCCCCTTCTGTAATCCTCATTTAATGGTAAGAACTTCGTAAGTTTATTTTAGATAACACGTGCACCACATAGCTCATCAACCATGTCATCAAGTCTAGGCATAAGAAAATATATTTGATAGTTATATTATTCACTTCTCTAGAATCTATGCACATATGCTAGGTGCCATCTTTTCGAGGAATTAATAAGGTTGGTACACAACAAAGACTCATGCTCTCTCTCACATAACACTTATTTACTAGCTCTTAAATTTATCTTTGTAATTCCTTAGCTTCCTTTAGATTACATTTATGGGTAGTTCTATTGTGACGGCATTCTAGGAATTAAATTGATAATAATATCTATTCCCCTAATAGGTGGTAGTCTGGGAGATAAATTATTTGGAAATACATCACTATACTCATCAAGAAAACTAGTAAGGTTTAAAATTGATAATAAATAAAATCTTCCCAAACTGAGATGATTTAGCTACCAAGGCATAATACACACCCTCCTCCTCAATATAATTAATCATTTTCTATACATGTAAGAATAATATCTTCTTAACCATGGGTAATTGTACATATTCATATTGAGATTATTTCAAATTATATTTATTTATAGCCTGAAGTACCACATATTCATTAGCTACACCATCATAAGTTGCATTTCTATCATATTGTCATGGTCTTCCTAGTAAAATATGACAAGCATCCATAGAAAAAACATCACATAATATCTCATCATGGTAAGCACTAATGCTTTTTTTAGTTAGTTTAGTTCCTTTATCCTTATTAATCCATTATAATGAATATGGTTTAGGGTGTATAGTAGTCACCAATCCTACTTGTTTGACCATTTTTTCACTAGTAGCATTATTCCATGAACCACTATCTATTATGATCCTAAAAACCTTATCACCAATTCTACACTTAGTTTTAAAAAATTTATCCTTTTATGTATATTGATCATTAGGTTGTATTTATAATGCTCTTTGAGGTACGAAAAAGGATTTTCTTCCTCTTGATACATAGTTAAGACATCATTATTAGATTTAGTTTCTAGGTTATCATCATCAATGTATAGTCATATGTTCTCAATTTCACTCAAGATAAAAACTCTTAGATTAGGACATTCTCTAGTAAAATGACCATATCCTTTACATTTGAAACATTATGTAGTGGATATTTCACTAAACTTAGTTTTACCCTTATCATCATGGTTAGGAATATTCTTTTTATCATTAGTCTAATAGCTATGTGTCTCAAGTTTTGATATATATGCATTAGAATTAGTTTTATTGGATGTAGAAGTTGAAGAACTTGTCTTATTATAGGCTTTGGTAGAATTATTTTATCTTTCATAATTTAAGGCCAACTTAATCAAATCATCAAGAGAATCATATGAACATTTGAAGCTCTATTGTTGAGGGTTATATTTTGGAAGAGACTGTTACCTTTTATTCAAGATATATAGAAGGCATCGAGACAATCTTTGCTAAACTAAAAGAAATGATGATGCTTTGGAAATAACTAAAATAGATTTGAGTAGGGAGGACACTCATTCTGATGACATTGAAGATTGCTAAACACCTTTTAATAGCTCTCAAAAGGTAGCGTGGACCAATGATATATTCTTTGATAATGATGATGTCATTCAAATTATAGGTGATATTTATTATTTTTATATCTTATATTTTTGATAAATTTAGATACATTAGCATTTTTTTATATATATTATTACATATGCTAATAGAAAAATTAAAAAAAGACATATTCAGTTAACTCAAGTGTGGTTTTTAGAGAGTGGTATGAAATTCATTGTTAGTTTCAACACATTTAAGAAGCATATCAAAAGAGGAGGACATTTTGGTTTGATTTCTTGGTGAAGTTGCAACAAAGGGTGATCTTTGTCCGATATGTAATATTAATTGGCATAAGGTTCATTGCACCCATAAAGTGGAGATTGTGAAGCTAGTTTGAGTAAGTAAATTAGTGTTAATGATTCACAACTCATGTATATCTTTTGAATTATATCTTACCCTAAACACTCTTCATTTTTAATATTTTTCTTTTTTTAATATAGGAAATTTCAAATGCCTAAGGACATGGAGAGTAAATACATATAAGAGTAAATACAAACATATAAGAGTAAATACAAACACATTTACCTTGATCCTAACAAAATACAACATCAAATTATGAATGAGGTGCTAGAAAATGTGGTATGAGAATAATGGGGTGGACTTGGTTCAGTACTAGTTTTCTCCAACTAGAAAGGTATAAATTTACTTCATAAATTAATTATTTTTTTATTTTTACCTTATCTTTTAAACTTGTGTTATTTATTATTTATATAAAATTTCAACTATTGGAAAAAGATCACATGCTCAAAAAGCTCAATGCCACACAACTGGATCAAAAAAATTTACGCAAAAGAAATATTAATTTGTGAGATGTGTTATCTTTGAGTTTGCGTATGTCAAAAGTGGAACTTTCATTTTTTTTAATTGCTTACTATTTATTATTTATGTTTTATAGGCTAAAAAAGAAAAAATAGAACCAAGCATGTTGGAAGCTTGGAGATTAACACACTTGAAGAAAGATGGAAGCTATGTCAAAAATACAAACCTTAATGAATTCATGGTTTTGATGTTATTATTTATTTATTTATTTCATTGCTTGAAGTGCTTGTACCAATAATATTGATCTTCTCATTTCCATACCATGAATCTTTTATTTTTATCTATGTTATTTTTTGTTGCAATTTTTGCATATGATTGTAATTATTGATTGATTACATAATATAAAGTTCATAAAAATGATGTAGGAAGTTGGTGAAGACTTGGTAAATGAATGTGTTATGAATCATCCTAATATTTCCAAAGAACTAATAAAGGATGTAGTGTTTAATGAATTGATGTATGATGAAGAGATTCCTAACCAACGTGTGGTTAATTACGGTCAAGGAGTGCCTTGAATTCAAGTGCTTGAATTGAAATGACTTGACATAGAGGTTAAACAAAAGCTAATTTCTGTAGAAGATGATAATAAACAATTAAAGAGTGCATATATAATCCTACAATCTCAAGTTCATTGAATAGCTTATGCACTTGCTTGAAAAGGCATAGTATTTTATGATATTATTAGTAGTGATAAAGAAGGAACCAACATAAATGATTAGGAAGTGAGTATCCTTCTATTATTTATCTCACTTGTCTTGAATTAGTTATATTTTTATCTATTTTTATTTTTGATTAGGTGAGAGGGATAGATTTCTTACATTAAAGCATGGATGGAACAATATGAAGGCAAAATCCTAGAAATCAAGTAGAAAATAGGAGATCGGACTTTCATAATTAGCTAATTGATTGTATTTTTCCTATTTCATTAATTATATATTTATTTAACATTTGCTATGCATATAAACACATATAAAAGCTTGTATTCACAATTTCCTCAAATGATTTCTACATGTGTTTAAAATGATAATGTATCTAAAGATCTTATTAAAAGTGATAAAGTTGAAACCAACCTAAGAAATCATAAGTTCATACTTTTTTTTTATTTCTCTTATTTTTATATATTTTTTATATTTTTGATTAGATGAGATGGATGGATTTCTCAGATCAAATTATGCCTTGAACAAGGTTGTTAAAAATTATGCTATTCTTCAATCATACTCCTATTAAGATTTAAGACAAATCAAATAAATAAAGTTCAATAAGGCTTTATTTGGTCCTAAGAAAATCATGAGGAAAGGAAAGAAAATCAGGTGGAAATGGTAATGATTTGTTTGGTTGCAAAGAACATAATAAGGAAAGAAAATAATAAAGAAAAAGTAAAGGAAAGTAATACCAGTATATTTTCCTCTATCAAACCTAAGGAAAATGCAAAAGTAGTGAGGAAAATTTTATTGAGCTGTACCCTAACACTCATTTCAAATATTTTTTTTCTGTTCTTCTATCTATTGCTGTCTTCTTTTGTTCATTGGCGTCTTCTTCTATTCCTCCTCATTGATGACTTCTTCTTCGATCTTCATCGCCTACCTATGATCTTTTGCAATCTTCATCTCATGGATTCGGAATCTCAGCATAATCTCCACACCAAAGTATGCACTCTAAAGCTTCCTATAAGCATATCAGCTATATCAACTCAATTTGAAAAGGTATTGATTTGAACTTACCAACATACCTAATGTCGAAGCCCTAATTTTTATTCTTGAGTTTAGGATTTATCATGCTTGATTTTGGATGCTTGATCTTAATTTTTGTTTGTGTTTGATTCTGATTTTTGGATTGGTGTTGAATTGGTGGAATTTTGATTTGGGTTTAGCTGATGTGGAATTTCAATTAAATAATTGGTTCGTGCACCTACTTTAAAATGCACTAGTTAAAAGTAAAGTTATAGATGTCAGAGATGGAAGTTCAATTCCTAATTACCTATCATATATGTTGGCAAGTTTCTTTCTATTATTATCATTATGATGAATATAAGTGTATGACCTATAAATGCATCTACCCCTTAGGGATTCTATAGGGGATTTAAAATGCCCAGTAATGTTAGAGTATAAGTTTGATCCTTCACTCTTGATGGTGTTTATTGTTTATGACCTATCAACTTTTGTATAATTTTAGCTAGTTAACTAGTTAATTAATGGTTACTAGTTTAGTTCATTGGTTGCTACTATTGTTTAGTACATAACTAGTTGGTTGGTGTTTAATTAGAGTATATCAGGATATGGATATTTAATCTAGCATGAATTAGTCTTTCTTCCTATATATGACTTAAGGTTTGATTCGGTATATGATTCTAGAATTGCATTGTAAAGTTCTTCTTCAAGAGTAGGTCATTTATTTATGTTATTTGAGACTTTTTAGTTACTTCCTATTGAGTTTAGGCCTTTTGTATCTTTGTTATGATTATCGTCTCTATAATCTTATGTAAGACTCATTCCTTTTTTTCTTCTTATTCTCTAATTACAACTTGTTCCTATTGACTTCATACAACAAGACACACAAATCTATTTAATTAGAGAGGGAAAAATTACATTAAATTCAATAACATCCAAACAAAAATAAAATGAATTTTAGGATGGTCATCACATGAATAAGCCCATTGATCATAAGGTGGTGCCTTTAAATCAGATTGTTGAACATCATTTTTCCTTCCAAAAGCATATCCTCCATCTTCTCTTCCAAAGTCTAGAGGCTTAGTCTATATCTCTATAACATCATAGATTTATGTAGATATTCCAAAAATTAAAGAGGCTTTGACACATTCACATCTTCCATATTTTCTATTCCTAGATCTACCCAAAGGCCTTTCATTGTGCATCTTATTATAACCATATCTCATTACATCCTAATCTATGAGACATTCATAAAGTAAGTTCCCCTCCTTTCCACTTCCAAGGTGCTACCTCCATTTCCAATTACCCTTAGACCCTTTCCTATCCCTATTTCTTTCGCCCCTGATTATTATTTTTACCTTTTAATCTATCATCCCTGTGTCCATCATTATCCAATTCCTTGTGCTTCAAACTACTATTTCTATCATAGTCCCCAAACATGGACAGAAGTTTGTGATTGATAAAATATAGAATCTTGATTTTTCTTCATGTGATGTGCAGGCAGAGTCATCAATAAAGTCCTCAATTTGCTACTTTGAACTCAAAAGATTCTTGAAACTTACTACGTACATATAGTGATGGTGCTGACCTATGCATAAAATACACACTAAACCTTTGAACCAATAGTCTATAATATATTGCACCTACTTTTGCAATGAGTAAGACTAAATTTCCTATGCTAGTAGCTATCATCATGCATCACACACCTCTTAATTTAATCATAATCATAATCATGCCATCATTTATTACTCATTGATAATATATCTATCGTAGCATTGATAATGTAGCTAAGTTGCATGGGAAGGTTGCTAAAATGTATCTCCATGGACTTAGTTTTAGCCTTTTGCAATTATGATATGAAGCAAGCTTCTAGCCTATATATTCTTGGAGTTTTTAGGCTTTTATGTATATCTGTAGTTCTCAATAAATGTGAGCATATTTCCCTCAATTATGTTTGAAGGGTTGAGGGATAGGAATTGTAGATATCCACTTTTTTTGAAGTAGTCTTACTCAATTAAGTTCTGAAATTTGATCACTTATGCAGCTTTACTCATAGCTATGCAGGTGGATGGTAATGATTCAATGAATATACGTCATTTTTGGATCATAGATGGGATACATACATACATACATACATACATACATATATATATATTGGTTGGATTGTAGATGACCGGTCCATCAACTAAGATGGATGTTAAGATTAGTGACATGCATCACATGGAGTATCTTGTAATATATGCCTCATGTACATATGATCAAAAATATGCTATCTTGTTGTTTTGCCGGCAATCTGTGAGGAATATATACCTTTTTTTCAGTGCTAGTGATACAATGGTACCAACCTATGCACCACCCTTTGCAAGAGCTCTAGACTAAAAAACACATAGCACATTTTTAGCTAATTCATCAACTAAAAACATAGCAATTTAACTTTCATTTAGCTAGATTCTTGAATGCTTCTATATGGAGTTTTATCTCAATCAAGTATAAGAATTGAAATTTTGTGTCCATTCATTGTATTTGAGTGAAACAAATTGATTATGATACTGCCATGATTTTATCGTATTGGTTAGCTTATCTTTCTACATAATTCACTTTTAATGTAATTATTCATTATATATCATGTTGTATTTTGAATCCTCATTGAAATATTTATTCAAAAATTTCTTAGATGTACTATGTTATGATTTTTTTTTCACGGTGGCGGTGTTGTAGGTTTTGGCTAGAAATAATGAAGATGCGATTCCAAGCATTAAACGGTTGACAAAGTTATGCAGTTGGGGAGTTTTAGTCTTACAATAGTCTTGTAGGCCCCTTCTTTTGAGTTCTGTTTCTCTCCCTTTAGGTTATACATTATGAAGTGTAAAAAAAATATTATAATCCTATAAAGTTTATTTCATGATATATTTTATTGTAATAAAATCTTCTTAATTATTACTACTACTAGCATTACAATATTTTATGCGATTATTGATAAATGAATTGGTTCGATTGTTCTTTATTAAATTTCATATTGGTCCCTTCTTTTTATGGTTAATTTTCTTACACTTTCTCCCTTGGTCATGTTATGCTAGACTAACTCCATAGAGGATGGGGGAAATTAAGAATTGATCATTTTATTTATTTTTACTTACTCTATTTCTTATTAGTAAGGTGTCTTTTTTCTATTTTTGTTGTGTCATGTTTGAAATGGAAAGAAATATGGAATATTTTATATATTTTTTAGATTTTTTTTTAGAAATTATTGTAAGCTATTTATGTAATATTTTGGAATGTTTCTAAGAAAATATTGCATTAACATCGAGTTTGTGGAGTTTTTATAATTTTTTTGTAGAAATTTGATGGAATTTTTTATGTATTAATATAATATTTTTATTTTAATCAAGTATATAAAAGTATTTAAATAATAATAATCAAATTTCCTCATAATTTTCTTTCTGAAAAACTAAACATCGAAAATACTTTTTAAGAATTATATTTTCCATAAAATATTTCCAACAACCAAACAAGTAAAAGAAATTTAATTTTTCTTACTTTTTGCCTTCATTTTTCTTCTTTTTATTTTATTTTCCTTTTCATTTTTTACAAACCAAACAGACCCTAAGAAAAATGAGCGGCAAAGCAAAGTTTAAAGACAAAAAAAGATACATTAAATAAAGAGATATACTTTAACAATTTAAAGAGATAAACTTCATCGAGAGCCAAGGACATGCTATAGAAATCTTTCTTCTTCAAAAGGCATGCTAACATAAATCAATCTCAATAGCGTACTTAAATTTTGATTCTAGAAAACCTCCCTTGCCTCCCCTCTCAACCTTTTTGATTTTTCCCACCATTTTTTTGTCTTCCTACTACGGTTACTCGTAAACTACCCATACACCATCTGGTTCTTCGAACCCTGGTTCACTACGTTCTTTACAAGAAAGAACAAAGGAAATATGGCCCAAGCTTTTGCCTCTATTATTTTGGACTCTATCTTAAAACAACTAGGGGATCCCATGTTTTAGAGCAACAAACTCCACCTCAATTTTCACATTCAACTTTGAGATCTCAAATCAAAGCTGGAGCTGGTCAGCTCCAGCTTTGTGATTGATGAAGCCAAGCTTATGGTAGTCTTGTTCCCCAAATTCATCGGTGAGTGGGTGTGTGAGCTCTAGAATGTGTTGTATGCGGTAGATGACGTATTTTATGAGGCTTTTACACTTTCAAGGTCTGCATTAGACATGGTCGCAAAGGTGTGACTCCACCTTTACAATTTGCCTTTTGATTTCAGGATAGCTCCAAAGATGAAGCGCATCAACAAGAGGCTGGATAGCATTATGAAAAAGTTATCCGAGTGTAACATAATACAGGGTAGCATTGCAAACCCGAATGCTAGGAAAGGGATTCTATGTTATGATCCCGACTACGTGATAGATGATGAGTTTGTGATGATTTGAAGAGACAACAACAATAAAAAGTCATCAAAATGTTATTTAAAAAGGATCCCACTATGGTTGTTGTTGGAATCATTGGGCGGGTAGCAATAGGGAAAACAACATTGTGTTGAGCTGTATAAAATGATGAAGAGGTTAAGAATAATTTCTAGAACCGACTATGGGTTGGTTTTGGAAATGTCAGTGAATTTTCTATAATATCCTTATGGAAGAAAATATTAACGGCACTTGAAGCTGAAAAGGCTCTGCCATATCCAGAGATGGCTAGGGAGGATCAATTGAAAGGTATTTTTTCTAGCTTCATTGGAAATACAAAAAAAAAATTCCTTGTTTTGGATGACTTTATGCCTGGCATTGGAAATGATGTTTCGCTTGACATGTTTTGGTCGGGTCTTAAAACATTGATCTGTCAGATCCCTAGAAATAGTAAGATCTTATTCACTCAATTAAAGCTCGAGCCTTCCATGATGCGGGAACCTCAACAAGTCCCAACTTGGAAATCAAAAATTGATGTTGTTGAGATCCTAAAGGTTTAGTCAGAACGTCAGCTAGTTGTAATGTAGATTTAATGTGATGAGTGCAAATGAATCTAGATTGCACTAAATATCTGATATAGTGGCAATCTATGTTTAGATGCTTGGTACACTCATGAAAAATTAGATTTTTTGCAATATGTCTAGCTACTTGATTATCACAATGTACATCAACAGGGAAAGTAGTGGGAACACATAAATCTTCCAAAATTCTAATGAGCCAAACTATCTCACTTGCTATTGTTGACATGGCCTGATATTCAGATTTAGCTGAGGACTTAGAAACAATCTTTTGTTTCTTTGTTTTGCATGAGACAAGAGATGAACCAAGAGTTATACAATATCCAGTAAGAGAATGAGACGTAAAAGCACAAGTTCCCCAGTCAGCATCACTATAGGCAGTAAGATTGAAATCAGAACCAGCAGAATAAAAAAGACCTCGATCAATAGTGCCTCACAAGTATCTTACTACATGCATTGCAGCTTGTAAATGGGGTTTGCGAGGAGAACTAAGAAATTGACCAAAGTGTTGGACTGAGTGAGAATGATCTTATCTACTGAGATTAAGATGTAATAATCTTCCAACCAGCCTTCTATAAATTTCAGGATCCTCTATAGGATCCCCATCATGCAGTTCAAAGCTTTAGACCTTTAGGAAGAGGAAAAGAAATAGGTTTACAGGTGCTCATACCTGTATCAGCCAAACTGTCAATAATATATTTCCGTTGGTTGAGAAAAGTGCCAATATCATTTCTCAAAATTTCGAGCCCAAGGAAATATCTTATGTGCCCCAAGTCTTTAATGGTGAATTCTTAATCAAGTGCATGCTTGACAAACTGAATTTTATCATCATGATTACCAGAAATCAAGAGATCATCTACATAAACAAGAGCAACAATGAAATGGGAATCATTTTTCTTAATAAACAAGGAATAATCCCTCTTGGACTGAGTAAAACCCAATCTTGTAAGAAATTTAGTGAGTTCAAGATTCCACTATCTTGATGCTTGTTTTAACCTATATATGGACCTCATGAGATGACAAACTTGTCCTGGAGAAGCTCAAGTATAACCAGCGAGGTACCGTATAAACTTCCTCATCTAAAAAACCATGAAGAAAGGTATTGTTCACATCTAACTGATGAAGTGGCCATCCTTTAGACATGGCCAAAGCTATTACAACTCTAACTGTTGCATATTTGGCAACTGGTGAAAATGTGTGCTTGAAATATTTCCCTTCAATCTGGTTGTATCCCTTAGCCACCATTCTAGCCTTGTATCTCTCAACTATTCCATTAGGACGATTCTTGATTTTATAAATCCATTTTGATACAATTACTTTCTTCCCGAGTGGAAAAGAAGTAATTTCCCAAGTATTATTCTCCTCTAAAGCCTGTAACTCTTTGTTCATGGCTTCAACCCACTTGGGATCTAATATTGCTTGATCATAGTGAGTAGGTTTAGGAGCCGATAGAACATTGCACAGAGAAGCCATATAATCAGTGGGGAAATTTGTAGGAATAAATGTAATTATTGAGGTATTTGATGCATGTAGAAGAAAAGGAAGTGTAAGACATATATAATCATGTAATCTAGAAGATAGTTTTGGCTACCTGGTGGATTTTTGAGTGGGTATAGATTGTGTATGTAAGTTAAATGATGGTTCAGATGATAAATGAGGTGTGGGCACAATAATGGGTTCAGTATTGTTATTTGATGGCTGAGCATCCGTAGTAGGTGAATGATGAACCTCATTAGGTATAACAGAAGTGACAGGTGAATGAGAAATGCTAGGTAGATCTTGGGAAATAGGTGATATATTTTGATGGGAAAAATTAGGAGATCTATGTGTTGGATTGACTAAAGGAAGTGACAACGAAGAAGGAACTGATGGTTCCACTACAAATGGGATTTGAAAAGGAAAATTATCTTCTAAAAAAAACATGTCTACTCAAAAAGATCTTATGAGTAGAAAGATCATATAATTTGTATGCCTTTTTCCCAAAAGGAAATCCTAATAAAATGCATCGTTTGGCCTTGGTCTGAAATTTATCTATTGTGGTGGGATTAGAAGCATAACATAAACATCCTATAACTTTAAGATGAGCATAATTTGGCAGATGAGTAAACAGGGTTTCATATGGAGATTTCTAGTCAAGAATTTCAGTAGGAAGTAAGTTTTTGATGTGTGTAGCTACCAAAATGCACTCTCCTCAAAATTTTAAAGGTAGATTTGCATGAATCCTAAGTGATCTAGCTGTTTTAAGTAAATTTATGGGCTTCCTTTCCACTCTACCATTCTGTTGTGGAGTATAAGGAGCACTTCTATGATGTACAATGCCATGATCAAAAAATAGTTGAGAACATTGAGAATTAATGAATTATGAACCATTTTCAGTCCTAATACATTTAACAGGAACTTGGAAATGAGTAGCAATATAAGAAATGAAATAAGATAAGGAACTAGAAACTTGTTGCTTATTATGCAAAAGGAAGGTCCAGGTACATCTAGTATGATAATCCAAAACAGTGAGAAAATATGATGATCCACATATAGATGGTGACTTATAAGGTCCCCACAAATCCATATGGACTAAGTCAAAAGGATGAATGGCTCTAGACTTGCTAATTGGGAAAGGGAGTTTGTGATGGTTTGCCATTGTACAAATATCACATGAAAATTCTTTTAAATGTGAACAATGACATATTGGGATATGTTGCCCAAGTCTAGCATGTAACAATGAGATATCAGTGATACAAGCATTAACCAAAGGTAATGCAACAGAAGAAGAATTTGAGCAGGAAGCTTTCACTCCTTGTAGTTTGTACAAGTTACCATGTCTGCAACCAGTTGCTACAACTATCTTAGTTGATAGGTCCTGTAACAAGCATAATTGAGATTCAAAGTGAATGGTAATAGAAGTTGAATCAATTAGCTTTCCAACTGAAAGCAAGTGATGCTTAAATTCTAGAACATATAGTACATTATGTAAAATCAGTTCAAGAAAAAGGTGAATTGTACCTACTTGAGTAACTAATTTTATGTTATTGTTAGGTAAAGCAATGAAAATGGCATTGGCTAAGGTTCTGATATTATGAAATAAGGTTACATCATGACACATATGGTCTGATGCTCCTGAATCAATTATCCAGAAGGATAAAACTTCATCGGTAAAGAAGGTTGAAGGTGTGTTACCTGCGAAGTTACATGAGGAATTATAGCCAGTAGAGGATCCGCTTGTTTTCTTTAGTATTTCTTGATATATGGCTTGCACCATAGCTGGATCTACTTTATGATTGGATTGATAAGATGACTCCATTTCAAGAGGATTATCTTGAATATATGTATCTTCAGAGGTATTTACATTTGTAGTAAATTTGGAAGAGGAAGATTTTCCCTTAAGATAATCGTGCCAGTCTGGATATCCATTTAACTTGAAACACTGATCAATAGTGTGCCCTTTCTGATGAAAATACGTGCATTTCCTGCTAGCCTTCTCCTTCTTGTTATCTTTTATTTGGTTTGTAGCATACGACTGTTTGTTCACTACTAGAGCCAAATTTTCTTGGGAATGAGAAATATATCCCAATATTTGCTTTTGTTTCTCATATTGTAGCAATAGAGAGTAAGCCTTGTTTACATTGGGCAGAGGTTCTTTGGCTAATATCTGAGTTCATATAGCATCGAACCCATCATTCAGTCCCATGACAAACTTGATTAACTTGTCTCGTGAATCTCGATCCAATAATTTCTTGATAATTTTGCATTTGCAATGTGCAATTCCACCACAATTACAAGAAGGCAATGGATCAATGTGGTTAATTTCATCCCACAATTTCTTTAATTTTCCATAATACTTCACTATTGACAAATTACCTTGTGTTTGCAGCTCTAGACTTCGTTGAAGTTGGTAGATAAGTGGACCATTTGCTTGACCAAAGCGTTCGGTCAATTCATCCCATAACTCTTTACTTGTTTCGGCACAATCGAAGTTCTCAAAAATTTCTAGATTTATTGAATTTAAAATCCAACAGTTGACCATAAAATCACATTTATGCTAGCACTGGTAAGCACCGTCTTCTTCAATTGAAGATTTTCGACATGTTTTTTCAATGAACCCTAATTTAATTTTAGCCTCGAGAGCTCATAAAACTGCTCTATTCCAACAAAGAAAATTTGTGCCATTAAAGGTGGTGTTGGTCAGCGTCATTCCTGGATTATCGGTGGATGATAGATGAAGTGGATCATTATAGTTGTTATTGGTGGAGCCACTAATATTTCAATTGTTGGTTTGAGAATCGGTTGAAGGAGTTGAATCATTGAATCTGTGTGAATTAGGAGGAGCCATTACTATAATCAGATTGATTGTTAGGTAAGGTGATTAATCATGGCTTTGATACCATTTGAAATTAATCACGGGATAATTAAAGAGATAATCAATTGAAATTCTCCATTGTCTAAGTAACAGAGGAGAGAAAATTTCTTATTCGATAACGAAGTCTGAAATCTGAGAAAAATGACACCTCAGCTTCTCTTCTATTTTATTTCGTATATATATACAGTATATACGTCTATCTAACAAAAATATCTCTAACAAAATATTAGCTATATAACAATATAGTCAACAGCTAGAATGGAGGACAGACCTGGAGAAACAAATATTAAGCAGATGCACAGGGAACCCAGTAGTTCTTAAAGGTGTTGGCATCTTCTTGTATGACAAGGAGGATGGGGGTACGTGGGAGTATTTTTCTCGTGATTTTGATTTCCACGAACTATATAATCGTTACAATAAGATTTCTAAAGTATCTTGGATGTTCCCAAAATGACATCAGTACGTTGGTTACTTATCCTTATTTAAATATGTTGAGTTTAAGCATGAGGACCTAATTCATTAGTTCGAAGCTCACGGATTCCCAGAGTTACCTTATACAATGCAAGAAAGGTTAGGGCGTGCTCTTTTTTCCTAAACTGTGGAAGACGGGATGGATACTAATAAGGCAAAGTATCTGTTTTCGAGTAAAAGGTAGAGAGCGTAGTGCATGTGTGTGTTTTTATTTTCATACAATTTTTGCCCTTATTTCTGCAATGACATTATAAATGGAATTTTATAAATATGTACTAAGTATCTGTTTTTTAGTTTTTTTTCTGCTATGCTGATAATTTTTAATAATGTAATCAACAGAGTTGGAATTTTATTTATTGATATTGATTATCTCACTTCCTTCCTAGTAGTCAAGGTTAATGTAATCACCCTACTGCTATAAATGGAAGCTTGCTGGTGATTTCAGTGAAGGCCAATAGCAAAACATAGTTAACAAATCCTAGATAGTTTCTGTTGGCTTCTAATTTACTTATTATCCATTCCAATCACTTTTCGGCAACTCAAACCTTCAAACTCTAGAAATTATCTTCAGTATTATACTGAAATCTAGGTATCAACATGCAAGTCAGAACTTGAAGTAGGCATTTAAAAAAAACCTTCAAGCAATGTATTAGTCAATGACTGTTGTGTTTTCCACCATGCAGTACAGCTAGTTTGCTGGAGGAGGGAATCCTGCCGGCCCTTGCTCTTTCGATGAATTTGGTAACTATAGGGGATTGTGGGGGTGTTGTGTAGGTTTAGAGACCATAAATAAACCTCCATACTACTAATGGAATATCTGTTGGTGACGATACAGTATTAGTTGCAAAGAGTAAGGCTCCATTTGATTCTAACAAACTTTGAATAAAAGAAAACTAAAACCAAAATACTTTCTTTTAAACTTTCTTCAAAGAAAATTAAATAACTATAATTTAACAATTTTATTCATCACTCTTTTTCTATCTTATTAATTTATGTAAACCAAATAACAAAAATTATTTTCCTCTTCATTTTCTTTCTTTTCTTTAAAACTTTCTAAAAATCAAATAGAGCATAAATGTAAAAAAGAAAGAAAAGTAGAAAGGGGGGAAAAGAAGAAAGAGTTAGAGGGCATTGCATAACAAATATTTTAGTCTTTGGAATCAATACTAGAAAATGATTATAGAGTTTGTTTGGTTTTACTTAGGAAAAGTAGTTTTTATATAATTAATTATAAAAAGTAATTATATATTAACTATTATTTTTTGGATTTATTTTAAAAGTTATTTTTAAAATTAATTACTTAAAATCACTTTTTATAAGTTAAAATTTAGAAGTAGATTCTGCCTACTTCTAAAAATAACTTTTAGATTATACTGGTACGTTAGTTCTATTATGTAAAATGTCGTTTAAAATGTATGGATGAAACACACTGATGCTGCCCAATTATCATCGCCCGTTTTGTGTTCATCTCTCCCCCACTGCTGCTGCTCGCCCGTTCATCGTCTTCACATCTAATCTTCGCCAGACTTCTCCACTCGGTGTTGATTTTGCTTCCACTACTTCAATTTCTCAGTGTTATGCGTTCTCTATTGCACTAACCAAAGAACATACAAGAGTTTTGATAGTTTGTTCTACGAAATTTGTTTGAGGTATGCAATCTCTCTTGTTTTCAGGTTAGGTATCCTCTTTAATTTGTCCTTCATTTTTTATTTTCCCGTTCGATTGGTGTTGTGTTGTTGTATTATGTTAGAATGAATTAGGGCATATCAACAATGATAAGAATGAACAAGTTTTCAGAACTTCCGATTGATTTGATTGTGTGTTCAAATTGTAAATGACTAATAAAATTCATTTTGCTTCATGATATTTTTTCCATTATGGAAGGCTGAGGTTCTCTGGAAATTCATTTTCTCCTAGCAAAATGTATGTATAGCTTTCTATCATATATGCTTGGTAGTAAAGCTGAAAACTAGCATTTTTTGATCTTAGATTCTTTCTTATAAATATAAATTTTGAGCCCCAAGCAAAGAGAACCAAGGAAAAAAATGCAAAGCATAATGATTGTTTGTTGTGTCGTGGGCTTCAGCTTTGTGAATTTAAAGCTTAACTTAAGTTCAGTTAGTGTTTAGCCATGACAAGAACTTTGTTCTAGTTATCATTCATTGCAATTTATTCCATAACTCCCCATATATATACCCCTAAAGCTATTACAGGTAGCACGATTTTGTCAAATATTGGAGAGATACTGGCACGCTTGATGGACTGAACTTACAACATCAATTTTCTTCTCCAAAGAAGTTGGGCCAATTATCGTGTTTCCATTCAAGCCTTTGGGAAGAGGATTAAGGAGGTTCTCTTCTCCAACCCACAAGAAAGTTGAGTAAAACTCTTAGTGGGACTGAAAGAATTGGCTTAAGCTGGCCTGAACTAGCCCTGAGTTTACTAGGTCAGCATGTTATGGAGAGACCAAAATCTCTCATACCAATAGTGTCTTTCAAATCATCCAAATATTTCAAGCAATACAACTCTTTCAAATTGAATAATGACCTTAGAACATTATTAGATGTTAGTCTCCTAGCAGAAGTAGATCTTGCATCACTTTTAAACAAACGCCGGCAGCCAGCATATGTGAGGATAGTCATCAAACAAATGATAGGAATTTTCATCACCTTATGGGTTTGTAGAGGCTTGCGGAAATATATTCAAAACTTAAAGGTTGATTTAGTTGGCATTGGTGTTATGGGATACATTGGTAATGTCCCTAGATTCTCCATTTCTTAGAAGTTCATCTTGTCTATGTTCTTCTACATTTGAAACATGGTTTGGTATTGTCCCTAGATTGGCAAGGTCTAGTAGTGTCTCAGGATTCTTTAGAAGTTTCTTCTTCTTCGGAAGTCTTTTTTCCCTCCTCCTGCCCACCCTCCCTCTCTATTCTCTTCTTGTGCTTTCATTGTGAATGATATCGATAGTATATTATTTAGTGTGCCTATCTTTTATGATTGAAGGCCTAGTATTATCCAACAGAACTGAGACTAGTTTCTGTAAGATGGCCCTTTCATCAATCATTAAGCCTGCCTAGAAAAGGTTTTTATCCATAGAAGTTGTCTAAGTGCCAGAACAAGTGATAGAAGTATTGCTTGATCTTTAGCTTAAATGATAAATGTAAATAGAGCTAATGCTTCACTATCTTTACTCTCTAGGTTCAATAGTTCATACCTATATGGATTTCATAACAATCTCTCCATTTTACAGGGATCAATATCAGTTAGCATGTTAATATATCAGACCCTTTTTTGTTTCATATGTACACACTTGAATTCTAGTGAAAATGATGGCGACGAACATAAAAGAAATGCTAATGTGCATGAGATACATAGAAGAACACGTTTCTATCCAGTTTTTGGTCTTGGACTTCCAAGAGCATTCTTGATCATGAGCAAGTGCCTTTATCATGCCAAAAGAAATCTCTCGATCTAGATTCTAGCTTCGTCTTGTTGAATTATGATTGTGATGGTTATGCTAGCTGCTTCTTCTGTTGTTGTAATGCCATATCATTTTTTTAGAGGAAATGTTATACCATGTTACTACTCTTATAGTCTCAAGTTGAGATTAGATTATGATGACCTTATTTTTCAGAATATGGTTGAATCAAATCATTGGTGGATGTGCAGAATTGATATGCACACAGAAGTATTCCTTTTACTCTATGATCGCTCAACTGGTCTAGAACATTGTTTTCCTTTGTTTTCTTTCCTCTATAAATTGAATCTGGAACAATTAATGAAAACCAAATCTTCAACCGCTTCACATGTTTTGAACAACCAAACATCAAGCATATTCTTTGTCCTTTTCCCTTGTACACGCATGTAAGGTTTACTTTCTTGGTTTTGTAGTGCAATTATGTTAGTTTTAATTTTGGCCCCTGTTGTAGAAAAATATTTTGGCTGGGAGATTTGAATTACCGTATCAACTTGTCATATGAGGAGACTAGTGAACTAATATTTAAAAGGAATTAGTCCAAGTTGCTTGAGAGTGACCAGGAGAACTTCTACCTGTACAATTTTCTCTATTGATGCATTTACTTGTGACTTGTGCCATCCTAAACTCTTATATGTTAATATCTGTGGTAGCTTGTAAAGCAGCTAAAAAAGGGGCGTGCCTTTGATGGATGGTCTGAAGGTATTTTGAACTTCCCACCAACGTATAAATATGAGACAAACTCAGACATTTATCATGGAGAGGATCCAAAGGTAGGAAGACGTACACCGGTAGTAAGACATTTATCATAAGGCATTCGACCTGTTAAAATCTCTAACATCATCACCCCAAAGCTGTATACGTCACTCTTTTGCATAGAAGAAAATTAATTCTATTTTCTTTGCTAACTTTTTCCTAAGAAGGCTGCAACACTAGCTTGTTCTTAATTATCTTATTCGGGTTTGTCTCACTATCTCTTTTCTAGTTATACAGTAATTATGATATTTCTTAGTTTGTTACTTTCTATATATTTATATGGTCAATGAGCCTGTTTGTGAGTTGATCTGTGACTCCTTTAATTTTGGAGTTGTTGCTGTTGAGTGAGCTGTCATTTATGATATCTTACTGTCTACATTACGTACATACTTTAAGTGGGAAATCTCTAACAAGCTAATGAAATTTAGATGACACATAATAGAAAGGGATTATAGTAGTTGAATTGTTGATTTCTAATATAAATTGTGATGCTAAAAGAACAAATTGGACATATTTTATCCATATAATGTAGCCATGGTTGCTTGTGTTTACTTTTTCCTCGTCCTTTCTTTTTTTCGGGGTGGAGGGGTTGATTTTTATATTGTGGCATTATGAACTGATCGGTTTTATGTAAACGAGTTGATAGAATCTTATTTTTGTGGACTTGAAATAACCAGCTTTTATCTATTTAACATTCTCAAAGAAATTTAACTTTATGTTACATCTAAATTTCTGGTCTCCGTAGAAACCGCAAAGTTCCAAAATCTAGTTGAGATGAATGGATTAAAAACTTATCCAAGCCCAAAAAACACATTGGACACACATATTAATCATAATTAG
Organism: Tamarix chinensis; assembly: GCA_030549775.1. Lineage (NCBI taxonomy): Eukaryota > Viridiplantae > Streptophyta > Magnoliopsida > Caryophyllales > Tamaricaceae > Tamarix > Tamarix chinensis. The sequence goes on along the minus strand of CM060176.1, from coordinate 21,527,661 downwards.
ATAACTCATGATAAAGCATTTCAATTAATCATAATAGGTAGTCATGGGTTATTCATGAGTCCTTAGTTTTCTATTCACCTAACATGTCGGTAACATATAATTATAAAGATAAAATAACTAAAAATATCAAAAATAAAAATAAAGTTTATTGCATAATATAAACTTTGATTATTGTCACTATTTGAGTTTTAAATGTTTGTGAATTTTATAAAGTTTATTTATTGGTTCTTCATAATTTTTTTTAATAAGTTTATAATTTTTATTTTATAATTTTTAGTACTTTGTAATATCTTTATATTTTTTTATACTTGTTAATGTTTCATATTCTCTTTAATATTTAATATTACATAATTTATATAGTAATTATTACTAAAAGATATATATAGAAAGATAAAAACTAAAGATGGAAATGAAAAAGTAATTTTATAAAAAAAATAAAAACCAAACACTAATAAGGTACAATAAGTATTTTTTTAGTATTACTCACTTATATAATAAAAGTAAAAACAAACATACATTTTACTTATAAAAGTATTTTTTATCTAAAAGTAGTTATTAAAAATAAGTAATACCAAATGACACCTATATTATCCGCTACATATTAAGAAAATTCAAAGATTAAGAAAATAGACAGTGTCTAATTTACTATTTTATATCACTCCAATTTACACTTAATAGCTCCATGCAGTAGGCTTTTTGGTCTACTGAACTTGCACCTTCAGTAGGTTGTCCTTTTCTTCCCATAGGAATTTGTGCTCCGAAACTCTTGATCTTCTCCTCTGAAAATGAAGATGGAAACATTGGTACTCATATCTAACCTGGAGCTACACCATTCACTCGAATACCCTTTTGTACGGGCTGAAGTGTTGGACCTCTAGTGTACTAGCTGAAGTGTCGGACCTCTAGTGAACCCCATATTTTTATTTTTCAAGCGTATGGAGTGGATGCATATGTGCCTCGTAAACTAAGAGAAACGTGCTCATACTGTTGTGCATTAGTGAGGCATTGACATGGAAAGTGGAGCTCAAAGAATAATATGGATATAGAGAGAATGGAAGAAAGCTAGGTTGAAGGAAAATTTTGGTGCAGAAGGCAATGTTTGTTAGGTGCAGAAGGTAATGTTTGTTAGGCATAGCCAAATGATAGCTGGAAACAAGCCCTGATGAAGTCTATGTGGAAGGCGGACAAACAAAGGGTTTTCAAGCCAATCTTAAGAGATGACCAATCGTATATAGAGGCACTTAGCCCTAGACACAACGAGAAGCCAAAGGAGGTGGAACAAACAGAGGTGCTTGAGGATGGTTCAAACAAAAAATGGTAGCCAATGGAGAAACATGAGGATGGGTATTATAAGGTGGTACTTGGGATGGTTAGTACGGAGAATCTGAGATGCCTCAAATCAGTGGCGGAGCCAGGGCTTCCGCATGGTGTCCCGGGACACCACGGAGCCCTGGCTAGAATATAAAAGTTTTGCCTGATTTTTAGATATTATATATATATAATACTTGTAGGACACCATAACAAAAGATTAAAATGGACGAGCGGTAAGGTAGGTTGGGGTCCCGTGTATTGTTGCCCAGACGTCACAGGTTCAAGTCCCGTGGTCATTTTGTTTTGAATTTTTGTCACACCATCAAAACGACGTCGTTTTGATGTCCCCCCCCCAAACCCTTACCCTTCCTGGCCTTCTCTTCGAGTCTTCGACCGTTGCTGCGCCACTGGCTTCGACGTTCGGCCCTCCCATTCTCTCGAGACCAGACCACTCAGTGAAGACGCACACCACCAGCTTGGACAACGCCGGAGCTCGCCGTTTCTGCCGCCGCCATTTCTTCTTCTTCCAGTGGCTGCCTTTGTGTGGTGCGGTGCGGGCCGCCGCCGTGCAGCTGCTGAGTGCAGAGTAGTTGCTCCGCCACTGGCCACCACCACTGCGCCTGGCACTGCCGCTGCCTTCTGCCTCTATCTGCCATCTTGACTGCCACCGCCGGAGGCCCGGAGCCATTGTCGTCTGTGTCTGTAGACTGTTGTGCGCCTAGTTGCCTTGCCTTCTTCAACCGAGCCAGTCCACACTCCACACTCCACAGCCGGCCCTGCGCCCCTGCCCACCAGGCACCACTCACCAGTCACCAGTGTGCCACCACAGTCGACATTAAGGTAATATTTTATTTTGTTAAATTATTTATCATCAATTATTTATGTAATTATGTAAAATTTAAGTTAATTTTTAGTTTGTTAAATTATTTATCATAAATTTATAAGTTTGTGAAATTAGAATACAGTATTAATTGATTATATTTATTGTATTAATTGATTATATTTGTTGTATTAATTGATTGTATTTTTTAGTATATAGAAATTCTAATTTATCTTATTAATGTAGAAAATATAAATTGGTTTATTAATTAGGTAGAAATCAAAATTAGTTTGTAGAAACTAATTTTTTTAGTTTATAGAAATTCTAATTTATCTTATTAATGTAGAAAATAGAAATTGGCTTATTAATTAGGTAGAAATCAAAATTAGTTTGTAGAAATCAAAATTTTTAGATTATAGAAATTCTAATTTATCTTATTAATGTAGAAAATAGAAATTGGTTTATTAATTAGGTAGAAATCAAAATTAGTTTGTAGAAATCAAATTTTTTAGTTTATAGAAATTCTAATTTATCTTATTAATGTAGTAAAAAGAAATTGGTTTATTAATTAGGTAGAAATCAAAATTAGTTTGTAGAAATCAATTTTTTTAGTTTATAGAAATTCTAATTTATCTTATTAATGTAGTAAATAGAAATTGGCTTATTAATTAGGTAGAAATCAAAATTAGCTTGTAGAAATCAAATTTTTTAGATTTATAGATTGAAGTGTTTAATTTATTAGTTAGTTTTTCAATTAGTTTGTTCTAAAATTATATTATCAATTAAGTTTTAGTAAATTCCTTAGTTAATTCATTAAATTGTTTAATGTCTTAATTTAGGATGCAACGATACTTTTCAAGCTGGCTTAAAAATAGCCACAATGAATCTAAATCTATTAATCAAGTTGTGTTATCAACTTTCGAAAATTTTGACGAATTTATTTAAGCACCTACAAATATTATTTTATTTTAATATCTATTTTAGTATATTATTTACTGAATAAATATACTAAGGACACCATGGATCCAAAACTCTGGCTCCGCCACTGCCTCAAATGAAGTGTGATAGGTTTAGCAAACTCCCCATCCCATCCAAGGTTCATAGAAGCACAGGTTAATATGCAAAGGGTGATGAGTATATGAGTGTGCAGAATTGTTGGCCCCATGCATCTAATTACATTATTGGAGGTGAGAGACATGGAAGATATAAAGGAGGATGGCTTCTTATATATGGCTCCAGAATTGGTATAATTAGGTAGAGAGGTGGTCACCACCTCACGGTCCTCACTGGCACAAAAAATGGCATGGAGAGAGGCATGGATAGTCGTAAGAGTTGTTCGATGGCTAGCTTGGAGTTACAAAACCTTCTACAACATTGGATGCTTGTCGAGAAGAGTGGTGTCCATAGAGAACTCGAACTTCCATAAAGCGGTGTTAGATTGTTGCAGGATCTGTATCTCCATACCATTCATGAAAATGATAGAGGAAATTGTGCAATTTAGCATAGGAAGAGAAATGAAACCCATAAATGTCATAGAAGAATATCTAATTTGGAGCTAAGTATGGTCAAAGGTGCAACCAGGGACGTTGGTCGATGGGGCGGTGACAATGGAAGGGTGGCGATAGACAGCTCGATAAATAAGAATTTTAAATGGGACAGTGCCACATCAACGTCAAAGGAGAGGGTCTCTTCTATTTCACCAAAGATGATTCGTATATGGGAGAATCTAATACTGACCTAAGGAAATGAGAAAAAAAAATATATTGGCCTCCTCTTTTTGGGTAATCCCGAGGATAGAAAAACAGCGGGACAACACAAAAAAATAATGATGGTGAAGTATGTCTTATTTTAGGAGAGGCGGCTATTGGATGTCAAAAAAACACCGGACCCAAGAACCCAAGCTAAAAACGGCCCAATAATGGGAATAGATTATGCCGTATCCCCAAATATAGATGATACTCTGTCCATCTTAGTATCTGGGCTATCTTGCCCTGTAAGATTTGATGCTCAAGGCCTAGCGTAATGTTAAAGAAGACCATAAGAGGCTAAAGAGATGACGGGCCAATTTAAAATGGGAATTTTTTTTGAGAAAATGTAAGGAACAAGTGTTGAATCAAGGAGGGAGGAAGTCGTGTTCTAGGGAAACTCTGCTGATTTCGCAGGAGACATCCCCTAGATTTTATGAGGCCATTGAAGAAGATTTAGCCATGGGTGAGAGCTAGGAATGGTAATGGGTGGAGCTGGGCTGGGTCCAACACAATTCAAATTCAGATCCATTTAATTTGAAAGACTTAGATCTATTGGGTTTTAAAATTTTACATCCAGATTTAGATCTATGGGATTTGTTGGGTAATAAAGTCTCAAATAGATTTTTAGCGAGTCTAGTTATCTTATAACCAAAAAACCTATTCATTTTTATTGTAAACAATATATCTATTATACACCAACTAAAATATCATATATAAATAAATAAATAAAAACTTGTATTTAAATATAACAATTTGCTACAATCATAAAATTAAGAACTAAAATTAAATATAACGACTTATTATGCTACTGTGCTACAACATCCATGCAAATCCATCCTTAGCTAATTTAAACTATTATCAACAAGTCAATAACAGTAGGTCACTACTTATAAATACAAACAGTACAATGACAAAAAGTAATTATACAAAGAATGACAAAATGAAAATCGAAATCAACATAATAGTAGGGCATATGCTTAGTCATTGATTTCTTAGCATCAATCATCATTTTCATCATTGTCAATATCCTAAAATTTTATAGGATTATAATATTTAGTTTTACTCAGTAAAAGTTTATAAAATAATAATATTAATGTAAAATTAAATAATTATGTATTATATCACAAACGTCAATTACTTTTGTTCCATCCTCAGTATCCAAATATTCTATCATTATAGCAAATGCATATGGAATCTCTGATGTACATTTTACACAATATCAAACAAACAAATAATACATTATCCCATATATAATAAGTTATGATTTAAGAGAGATTAAAATCACCTTCAATTTCTTCAACCATCCAACTTTATTAACACATCAATGCCCCCATAGTTTTTTGCATGAAGTCTCAAACGATGGGGACTTACAACCCATCATTCTATGCTAAAAGCACTTTATGAGGCTGTAGTGGAAATGGAAATAACAAGAATATCCCTAACAATCTTTTATAGAGTTGGATACTTGAGGTCATTCTTCTAAAAATTAAGGATATCAAAACTATCACTTTTGAGCAATGTATCACTTTCTAAGTAATGATCTAACTCACACGTCATACTTACTTTTCTTACTTTAGTTTTCTTAACTAAAACGAATTCATCCTTCTCATTGTCAATAGAATTTTGAGGTGATGCCCGCTTTAGATAATTCCTTAATGGAGATTTAGAAGAACCACCAATCACATTAGATATATTCAATCAAAAGAGTATCAAATATGTTTCTAACCCTATCTAATTCATTATGAGACTTATCATCATATAGTGTCCCAAAAGAGTATTCACCACAATATATTTTATTTCTAGGATCCAAGATACTAGCAATAGCCAAAATTCCATTAATTTTATGCTAATATTTATCAAACTTTTCAATAAGTTTTTATGCCATAAAGCTAATGATCTCAACATCACTTTATAGCCAACTTCTCAAAGCAATTCTAATCATCTAAATTTCAAAAAAAAAAATTATGGCAGGATAGTTTATTCTAGAGAAAACCACATTAGTCTTGTAAAAAGTTCCAATTTCTCGCATGCAACATGAGCCAACTAACAAATTATCATCACTGAGAACTAAAAACTTAAGCCTATCATACAAACATTTCAAAAACACATCGTTTATAAGGGAAAGTACTCTGGAGCATCAAATAAGTAGAATTCTATCTAGTTTTATAATCAAGAACTAACATTTTAGAAGTATTGACCTTCAAAAATCTACATGACTCCTTAAACTTTTCAATTCTTTTCAGTGTTAACATCCAAAATGAGACACAATCCTGAATATTTTCCATCCCTATCATGATCATATTTAATCCATTATTAACTATCAATTTAATAATATGAGCATTAAACATCATATTTAAGATTGCTCCACTAATTATAAGAGAATTTTTCACAAATTTTCTCAACAAAATTATTATCACTGCATCATTGGTAATACAATTGTCAACCATCACATAAGAAAGTTTGCTTTCAAGGTCAAATTGAGACATACAATCCAATAAAATAATGGAGATAATGCCTTTTGTATGTGGACATGAGTCATATAAAAACCTTAAAAGATAGTAATGAAACAATCATAAAAAAATAAAGCTAAAACTATAATAAAATATATTGATAATAATTAACTAGTTACCTCAAAGTTCTACTTCACAAATTATAATCTCCATTAATAAAGTGTGATGTTATGACCATATATCCTTTTTTTTGTTTGGATGTAGGTCATATACCAGTTGTGGTTGAAACTTGACTATGATTATGATCCAACAAATCCTTTAGATTGTGTCTCTCACTTTGAAACAACTTCATCGCATTTCATTCTTCAAATCATTCCTTGAAATTATCTTGAAGGAAGAATTGAGGCTTTGCAAAAATACCCTAAATTTAATATGTTCAACAAATAACAACGAATACTCATGGATGACCACCATGTTCACCAATTCCTTCCTTAAAATCTCTTGATCAAATGACGTATTATTATTTTGTTATATATCCAAAGTTGTTGAGCCATTGGATTGAGTCTTTATACTCAATTTTTATTACTTGACCCCTCTTGATCCAAGCCTCAAATGTCTTTTATGGCAAGTCTTCTCTACATGCTTTTTAAGATATGAGGTTCTACCACTAGTTGCACAAGTTAGAATAGTCTTAAAATGATGACATTTTGCTTTTAGCACACCCTTAACTTCAATTCTATCAAAGAAATCACATACTGTTGAAGTGCACTTCCTAATTTTTTGTATACAAATAGCATAATAAGGTTCTTGATTTACTTCTTCATCACTTCGATGCACTTCATTGTTGTAACTTTGAATCTCCACCATTTTTTCATCCAAGATCATCCACACGTGAAGTAATTGGTTGAAATAAACCAACATGAGTGCACTTAGACCATGAAAAAATTGAATAAGCATAGATAGATTCTTGTTCATGTCCTATGACCTACTAGAATAATATATATATATACACACAATTTGAGACAACCTCAAGAATAAAATATTATCAAATTTACCAATGTAATGATTAGTAATGATAACCTACCTAAAATTAAAAATAAAATTATAGCAAAGTTTGAATTCTAAAACCTACTCATTACTAAACTTTGATGATTATCAACAATATTTTATGCTCATGAATCATGATCTCATAAATAAATTTATATCCCACATGATAGACAGACATATGAAATTCTAAAAGGGAATAAAACAACAAATCAACAAGGTAAATGAGAAATTGGCATCTTTGTTAGTAAGGTGGATGATTTCTAGACTTATTCATGTCATTATTGAATTACCAATTTACAATATGTGTGGGCATATATGTCGGGTAGCTAAATGTAACCTCAAGTAAATATTTACACCATTTGGCCTCAGATATTAGTTTACTGTAAATATATAATATGAAGTGCATGCATGTAACATTTAGCCTTTTGTCCCGATTAATATATAATTTCTCCCCATAATTTATCTATTATAGATGCCAAATTACTAATTGCTAGCAAGATATACATATATTACTTAGGTTAGGTATCTTTGAAATTAAGATCATGTCAAAAAGTATACTAATGAAATCTCAGCTTCTTGTTGATAGTTATCCATTTCTGATGGTTCTAACTACCAAATTACAAATTGCTAAATGCTAATTTTTGTATAGGTAATTCAATAAACTAAGAGATTAATTTATCAAATTCAAACATAATTAGAATAAATATTTGAAATTAACCTATGACTGTGAGGCTCTCTTGATCTGTCAACTGACCAAATTATCAGAACCTAAAAACAGTAAAATAAGATATGAACAAAAGAAATAAAAAACAAGCTATATTAATCAATCAAATTGATGTAATTAAGGTTAATGAATGAAGCAGAAACGTGTAGAATGTAGAGACAAAGAAGGAGGAGTGAATACACCTGTAGGGTATCGACTACAGATGGAACAATGAGCTAGTGACTTTGGTTGGTATTAGACAATGGTTGATGGAGCACACAATGCTCTAGGCCTCACCGGCATCACCACATTTACCTCGCATCATGTTCTAAGAAGTGAGGGACTAAGAAGGGGGAGAGTATGATATTGAAGGCGCATTAGGGAGAGGGACTGAGGGATGAGGTGGTCGGCGTAAACTAGAGATGATGGTCACGTACTCAAGGCCTCGCTGCCTGGCAGCTAGGGGCTGGGGATTGATACTCACTACTCGCATGAACTAAGAAGTGAGGATTAAGGAGGGATTGACGGAGTTGAGGCTCGAGATCAAGGGAGGGACTGAGTTGTGAGGTTGTAACTTGTGAAGGTGAGGAAGGGCTAACTTGACAAGAGTTTAAGGAATTAAGGTTCATATATATATATTTTAATTAAATAGATTGGGGATGGGTTTGGGTCTACATGACTGGATCTAGACCCAAATCTGTTCAATCAAACCTAGATCAAGAACTGACCCAAATCCATTGGGTCCAAAAATCACATATCCAGACCTAATATAAATAGGTTTGGGTTGGGTTCAGATCCATTGCCATCGCTAGTGAGAGGTGTTGGAATATTATTTTATATTAGACTTACATGTGAATGATATAAATTATGGGCTCTTATATAAACTTAGTATAAAAGTTATTGTATTTAAGTATAAATTATTTGTGATTAATGTGTCTAATTAGATGTGGACACATATCAGTCTAATTGAATGTGGAATCATATGTAGAGACTTTGGATATTTTAGATTATTGATGGATCGAACTAAAATAGCTTGATGGGTAACATAACCTTTGGGTCACACACATTTTATCTTATTCAATTCCCATCAATCAATATACATAGACGAGCTTGCACTCGTCCTGAAAGACCACATTATTGGCCGTGTGAATATCATTTCAAATTCAATGTTATCTAAATATTGCTAGCATTATAGATCTAGTTACACTTATGTATTATTCATATCTATCAATCTTGATAAATTAACATACAATCTTATCGGGTTTATTATTAAACTCTCTCAACTGATATCATATCATGTATGTTTAATTTATAAAGATTAATAAATATTAATCATACTTCTTTTTTATCAAAATAATTCCAATATGCAATTATTTGCTACCGCTCATCTCCTTCCATACTCCATCCCTAAGGGCATAAGCCACTATCGGTAAGGATGGTAGTGGGGCGAGTTAGGGATGGGGACTCCATCCTATACCCGATCTTGATTAGTAGAATTATCCTCAAACCTACCTTTTCTTATGTGGAAATCCCTGACCTAATCCCCATAGGGATCAAATCCCTATAACTACTCTAGTCCCCGATCCCCATCCCCATTACTTAATATTCGTCTCTAATCTTCGTCCCCATTACCAAATCAACATACCAAATCCCCATCCCCATTGCCCAATCCATGTCTCTGATCTCCATCCCTATTACCCGATCATTATCCCTAATCCCTATACTTGATCCTCGATCCTCATCCCATTACCTGATTCTAGATACTCTATTACATTTATAAACATAAAACTATGATCTAGTAACCTACACAAAAAAAAAATCCCTTCCAATAATCTCTCGAATAATGTTCATTTCCTATATAGAGGAAAATAATCTTGAACCTGAAGGGTGCTCCAATGACATGCTTTTGTAACTAGAAACATGATATAATCAACCTGACTAATAGACAAGAAAAAGAAGGAATAACATAATAGCATTAGCTTATAAGATCCAAGGACCATTCTAAAATCATAATGTGTCTATAGAGATTACAACGGATAACTCACAAACTATAAAGATATATGAAATAAAATAAAATAAACATAGAAATTATCCATTGTATTAAAAGTTATAATTTTGGAAGCAAAATGCCATAAATTTCTTGGTATAATTTCAGTGTGACACCACTTTCAATAATGCTAAAAGAAAATCGCATTGAGGTATATTCCATTTCAAGTAATCCATAATCTATATGCATAAGCCTTTAACAATCATTGCATCCTGAGTTCCCAATCATTAATCATTAAAGGCACACAAAAAAATATATAATGTTATAGAGTTTCACCAATAAAATTAGTTCACAATTTAGTAGACTATATAATCATTTAGAAATCAAAAAATTACACCAAATCACTCCTCATAGTGTTGCTCTTATAATTATATACATTAGTTGCCTACAAAGCAGTGGAGGCTTATATAACCCTATCTTTTTTAGAACTATATTATAATTTATACAAGGAAAAAGCCTACAGATAACAAGACCAAAAAGCAAACACCTAAATAACATATAAAATAAGGCATAAGAAAAATTATTAAAAATAGGTCATATCGAAGATATAAATCATTTACCTCTATATTAGCATAATCATCAAAATTTTAACACTCAAAAGCAGTTGTGGAGTTTGAAACACAATATAAATAGAAAAATAAGCAAATAATAATATTTACAATAAAAAAAAGCACTCAAGTAAATAACTTAAAATACATGATAATACCTTCAATTTCACTCCATAATCTAGTGTTATTTGTTAGTTCAAAAGCAATAGTAGTCGCAAGAATGACCAACACATCCTTAGCAATATTTTCCAAATTTAGATACTTATACCCATCCATCTACCACCAATATAAGATATAAAAATTAGAGACAATATTTGGTGTAAGAGGACCCTTTAACTATCTATCTAACTCCAAATTTATAATTTTAATGCTAGAATTTGACTCCATGAATCTTTCTAGTCTATCGCCCTTAGGGAGAGGAGGCTTTAAGGAAGAATAAGATTGTTACCCTTGATGGGCAACATGATATTGCTGAGTCTTGTTCTTATAGTATTCAATCAGTTCACCCACCACTTTCTTCACATCATCAATAATCCCCAAAGACGTATCACTATTACGGTTGTTCATGTTATCTGATATTTGCTTATTTGATTCGATATCTACTTATTTGATATGATATCTAAAGCTATCCAATAAAAAAAAAACTAATTTGATTTTTTTTTTCAAATAAAATATCCGATCTGGTTAACAAAAAGTCAAACAAACCAAATATTTAATTCGAAAAATACAAATAATATCTAATTCAAAGAATATTATTTATATATACTTTTTAATTTTTTATTTTATATATAATTGTATATACATAAATTTAGATGTGTGTGTGTGTGTAATTTTTACATGATTTATTATTTGAGCCAAAATTTAATTTAGTTAAAATTATATTTTTAATATAATTCCCTTTTGAATATTTCTATAAAAATAAAAATACTCTACGTGTCGATAAACTCTATCCACCCCTTCCTTATTTTAGTTTTAACATCAGATATTTGTTGAGTAAGCCAGATATTTGCTAAGTGAATATGGTATTTACTTAGCAAATTGGATAATATCAAATACATTTGTGGTTTGATGGTTTTTTTATATGTGAAATTGTATTCGCATAATATCAATTATATTTGATATTCGATCCGAAAATTTAGATATTTGATCTTTCGGATATCTGAAGTTTTTAAATCAAATATTAAATATCAGTTTTAGATATCCGAAATATCGGATATTTGAACCGTGATCATAACACTGAATCATTTATCATGGATTGGAAGTATTATAAGACACTAGAGCCTGATAATTGTAATTAGATGAATACAAAGGAGTATAAAAAATTTTCAAGGATCATGCATAGTAAAATCACACAACCAAAAACAAACATAATGACACAAATAACAAGCCAGGTAACGGGAGAAATGCCATCAACAGGTGTCCCAGTATTATATAGATGCAATATTTTTATGCATAGCTCCTATTTGAGATTCATCAAAAAATGACATGTGTGTATCAAAAATCATAGAAGTGACAACATCGTTCATTGACTATGAATGAAATAAATTTTTTTTTTTCATGAATCTATCTGTAGACAAAATGATAATCCAATTTGGTAGGGGAATATCTATGTGTAGAGATACCTACCTTATCCTTTCTTTAGACGATGGCCAAAGTGTTATGACCTCATTGAAAAAAATCACTCTTGAAAGCTGGCTCACATGGGGAAGCACCCAAAGGTTCATATATCCACTAGGATATTAAGTTTTTGAGTAATGTGGGCTTTCGAATCATAAAAGTCCACTAGGCTCCTCAAAAAATGTCTACGATAACCCATATTACTTAGATGGATGCCTTTGTGAACCCTACCTAGGAGGTTACAACTTCCCAGGTCACCTTGTCTATAAAGGGAGTTGTAGAGCCATACCATACTAACCACAAAAATAGCAAAGTGCATCACATAACATACTTGGCATGGGTTGTACTCTCATACCAACAGTTATGACTAAGGGACCACTATAACCATAACACTGAATCCTATTACCGTAGTAATCCTTCCTTGAGTTGTCCAATTCACAACTCTTGTAGTATTAGTGTCTCTTTGGGTAGCCCTAAACAACCTATTCCTAAGTTGAGATACAAGCTTCTTTTGCTGACTACCTCTAAACCAATGCCTTTTTTTACTCCCATTATTTGGTTCACCATTAAAGCTTGTCTTATATCCATTTAAGGCATAACATGTACAAATGATGTCTAAGGCCCCCAAAGCCTTCTTGTACATAGCCTCCAAATTAGGAATAGTAACTCCAATGAGAAAGTATTGGAAATAGATCCCAAGGCCTAATTGAAATTTATGTACCTTCATTACTTTTTTCACCTCCATCTTAGTGTAAAAAAAAATAGATCCACAAGCATTGCATATTACTTCTCTAGGGACAATGGATCTTGTTGTAGAGATTGAAACATGGCCAGATAAAACTTATCAAGTAGAAGTGAATATGGTGTAATTCCAGAAATGAACACTATAACATTGACCCTCTTGCTGTTAGGTCTACCTAACCCTCAAAGATTGATGGTAATTAGGTTGTAACCAGCCTTGCATAACCCATCCTCAAGTATAGGTATGCAAAATTGTCCTTGTAGTGGTACTTGTTATGGTGCCTCATCCTATAAAATATGTCACTCGATGTAGGCTTTTATTATCGCCATAAACAGGTTGAGATGTCAGTTAGCCACATTGAAACCCTAAGTTACTAAGGTCACATTGGAAGTAGTGAGTGTGATACTAAGAAAAAAAGGTTAAACACATATGAACACATCATAAATTAGAGACCAAACTCTTAGAAAAACCCCACACTAATTCTCACTTACAAGCTATAATAGCACAACTACTCAACTAAGCCAAACAAATTCATTTCACATTTCATTTTTTAAGTTCAGAGCCAAAAACTTTTATGACAACTTGTGGTATCAACTCAAATCATAAGAATATCAAAGAATTTTGGAACCAAAAACAAGTTGAAAACCAAAAAATTATAATATTTGTAACCTAAAAAGCTTTGGCACCACTCTATAAGACCCCATTTCTCTCAACCCAATAATTTTGTTTTGGAAAAGATTTTATGGATGCAAAATAGGAAATGCAATTACCACCACTTTCACCATGAAAAATGTAGAAGCAATACCTAATCCATATTGGGTACAAGGTTAGAAGTACTATTATACCTCAATGGATCAAGTGTAGCTGGCACCTAACACGAGTCCAATATGAGACTTACTCAACAAAAAATTAGAGTGTGTGAAAAATCTTTTACTAAACTAGATTAAAACATAAATAGTGAAATGTTAAATGTTTAACTTTCAAGTTAAATTGGGAAAAATAAATACAAGGAAATAATAGAGGAAAATAAATGCAGTAACCTATGCTAGGATTAACATTGTTTCCTTAGAAAGGACTTCACAATATTGACTTTCCTACAAAAAAAGGCTAATTGCTCCTTAGATGTATTAGGGTTGATGTAGAGCTATGTAGAAAGTTATTAAGATTAAATAATTCATAAAATATAGCTCTTATGAGCACTCAAAATTCAATTCATGCAATCACACAAAACTACATATCGCATTAACACATGTTGGTACTTTCAAGCAACCTAGTGTAGATAATGGCATACAATCTCCTAAAGGATGTAAAACTAGAACTTATTACATTCATCCAAAAGATAATATCATAGAAATCATTATTAAAGAAAAAGACACACATTCATCACTAGAAAATAATGAAACCATTCATATGCACGGGTTGTACACACCTACCACACATGGTCTTTTGCCAAGGCAACCAACACATATCAAACACACTAAGGGGTTATTCTTCCCCAAATAGGCTCTTAGGGGAATGTTTAGCCTTGAGTAGACTATTAGGGAATCCTTTTCCCCAAACAATACTTAAGGGGTATTTGACCCCAACCATCTCGACTAGGAATCAACACATAACTACGTGGCCATCTCAACTAAGAGTCAACACTCAAAAGTGTGGCCATCTCATCTATGAAACAATGCAAGTTAATGTAATAGCCACCTCGAGGCAAATTCAAACACACAAGTTGTCACAAAAAAGAAAATATCAAATAAAAGTATGAAAAACTCTTGCATTTAGTAACTAACATAACAACAATACAAAACCACGAGTGTTTCACATGCTAACACCAAATATGACACATATCCTACAACATATGTTCATACATCGCACTAAACTTTTATGTAAGTGTTTTTAGATGATGTTGTATTTAATCCTAGTTTTTTATATGTGACATGAAACCCAACTTATACTTGAACTAATTAAGGACACTCCAAAAGAATCCTTTATAATTCAAAAGGGTAAAGTGTGTCAAAATATCAAATATAGTTGAGTCTCAAATCTTAAAATAAGGTCGTATGCCATTTATTGAAAACAAATATTTTTCATAATATATAATTAAAGTCAAAGATCAAAGTCCAAGTCAGTGGTCAATGGCCAAGATCATGATCAAATTTGACATCTACTATTCACAAAATCAACATTTTGACAACTTCAGGCTAATAAGGTCATTTTAAGTCTAATCATGATTAATCCTCATTAAATCCAAAATAAACATGATTGATTCTTTAATAACCCTATATATTATGATTAGTGGGTAATCAGTGAAGAACACTGTAACACCCCAAAATTCACTACTAAAAAATTTCGTTTGATTAAGATAATTAGCGGAAGTAAAGTAATAAAACCGTGAATTTTGGGGATATTACCGCCATACTTAGTACCAGACCGGTTCACTCCTACCGTTCCAATACTAAGTGTTAAGGCTAAAAGAGAAAATACAACTTACGAGAAACTCAAGCCATAATTAAATTAGATTAGTGTAGTAAACAATTTACGAGAGTAAAATCCACTAGTGGTGGTTACAAAACAATGAATATATTGAAACTATAAGCTTAGAAGAGACAGTAAAACCCTAACAGTTCCAGATAGTTCCTTACGCTCTTTTCCAATGGCCCACTTGAATAGCACTTGAAAATGACCTACAAGGGATACTGCCCATTGAATAGGTAGGGCCCCTATGAATGGAACCCTTCAGTACTACGCTATTGAGTAACCCTTTAAAACACACTTAAAAATAGGCCCACAATGTAACACACGATACACCACTATATTCATACATAACGACATGTGTAAACATAATATTCAGATCCACGTATTCACATATTCAACAAGTCAATGAGATATTAATGGTGTATACGTAATATTCACTTTCGTACATTCGCATACTTCGCAAGTCAATCAAATATTAATAGGCTGAAATGAACAATCGATACTTTTAGGGCCTTAAGGCCATTAGTCCATCATTAATCAATCATCTCAGATTATAAAGATCCATGTGAGTGCGGGAACCCCCCTATTATTTGTCCGTGGACTGGTCATGCAAGGAAAAATGCTCTTGGCCACCATTATTCACCGGTGGACCAGTCATGCAGGGAAAAATGCTCCCGGCTACTATTATTCACCAGTGGACCAATCTGGCTCCGACTCATATGGTGTTACACTGTAAGTACTTAGTGTCTTCCCTATGTCTTATCGTTATTACATTTTGTTTATTAAGCATGGAATCCCCCACTGTTATAGCTGGTGGATCAGTCATGCAGGGCAAAATGCTCCTGGTCACTATTATTCATTAGTGGACCGGTCATGTAGGGCACCCCTGCTCTTAGCCACTATTATTCGCCAGTGGACCGGTCTAGGTCTGGCTCAACATCTTCCTCTTTAAGTGATTAGTGTCTTATTCGTATCTTATTCAAAGGTATTTCACCCTTGATATGCATGTCACCGACCTCTACTTCTATCCTCCCGAGAGGACCCATCCCATATATTGAGACTTGCACACCTCTTGTCACACCCTAACATCCATTCCGCCTTATATCTACCCATAACAAAGACCCAACTCCTAAGGATGTGGGTTGAGACCCATCACCTTATGACATTCAAATTCTCTCACCACCACTCTCTAGGGCTTTCCCTTAAAACCCTAATTGAACCTATGTGGCCTAACCTTTCTTTTATCATCCCACACCTCATCTCATTTAGATTCGACCCATATCCCAATTATATCTACCAATTATACATGTAACAGTAAAACCCTAACTGGCCGCTCAAACCCTAACACCTTTCTTACATATAATCATCCTATACAAACCCTAGAAATATCTCATGCAAGAGTTGCATCACTCATTCATTTCAATCATAATTTCCTCTTATTTTCCCCTCATGTATCATAATAAGGTCAATCTCATGTCCCCCCTTAGTCAACTCACTTCTCATTTGTTCCTTTTTTTTATCCTTTCACCCCACATTCTATTATTAAACATCCTAGCATGCATGTCTTAAAGGGTTACATTATATAACATCATACACACAACACATGTAATCATCATCCACAGGCCATAAAGAAGTTACATGAGCATACATCCATTCCATGTTGCACTACCAATGATTAATCATTAAACATAAAGCACACAATATGGCATAACACACGACACACATGGCACGTAACCCACACATAGTTGATCTTAGCCACATCCCTACTCGGTTTGAATTATCAAGTTATCTCTCACATTTATTAGGCCACTAAATACCCTTCATAATTGTTATATTTATCATAATTCCCATTTGGTTGGTTAGATTACTGAATTGCCCTTCTCCTTGTTGTAATTACTAACTTGCCCCTTTAGTTGGATAAATTACTAAATTACCCTTCTACATTATCATAATTACCAATTTTCTCTTTAGTTGGTTAAATAATTACCAATTTGCCCTATAGTTATTTAAATTACCAAGTTACCCTTCTTCATTATCAAAATTACCAAATTACCCCTTTTTACTTATAAGTCACCATTTTTTCCTTTGCATATAAAATTACCATTTTCCCTTTTTCATACAAACTTACCATTTTGTCCTTTAGTTATAAAATTATTGTTTTTTCCTTTAATTATAAAATTATCATTTTACCCTTTAATTACAAAACTACCATTTTGCCTTTTAATTACAAAATTACCAATTTACCCTTTATTTACTATTTTACCCTTTATTAAAAAATTACCATTTTGCTCCTTTACTTCTAAAATTGCCATTTTAACCGTTACTTCCAAAATTATCATTTTACCCTTTTAGTTACAAAATTACCAATTTATCCTTTTACTTACAAATTTACCATTTTAACCCTGCCTCTAAAATTACCATAATACCCCTTTTAATTACAAGTTACCATTTTGCCCCTTATTACACCACTTATATTACATTATCATCACTATATAAAATATTAATATTAAAACTTCATCCACAACTATTATATTTAATATAATACTTATTAGCACCCACACATATTAGGCCATATTCTTACACAAGATACATTACTAAAATATCCCTAGGGCTCACAAAAATATTAACCATGCATTAAAGATCACAATAGTATAATACGACATGGATAATACTTAACGTTTTCATTAATAATCAACTCCTACCTTAAAAAATATTTCCATACATAGCATATAATCTATCATGATTCCTTTTTATCAATCAACGCAAGAAACCACATATATTATATTAAACAACATATATCAAGCATAATACACATTAAAAAGCCTAATGTGCTAACATACGTTATTTATGTGTTTAAGTGGGGTTTAACGGTTACCTTGATTCCCAAAAAAACAAACCTCACCGGTATTTCGGTTAAAGATTCAAGCTTTGATTATCAAAACCAATACCTAAAAATAATATCAAGATTTATTATATTAGAAATAATAAAAATCAAAGTATAAGACTTTATAACACTTAATTAATTAAATACTTGAATTAAAATATTATTATATCTTAAAATTTATTAAACAAAACATAACCAAGCATGTAGCAGCTTATACTGCTCATGCAGCATGAGCTTCATGCAAAGGAATGAGGGGAGAGGTTCAAAATGGCAAGAATGGGAGGAGGGAGTGGTGTTTTTGGGTTAGGGGTTTGTGGCTGGGAAAGAAGGTGGATGGGGGAGGATTTAAGGCAAGGGAAGGGTGCAGAAGTGGAGAGGGGGTGTAGGTGATGGTTGGGAATGGGTTGATGACGGCTAAGGGTGGTGGCAGCAGCGAGGCTGCGAAGTGGGGCTGCCGAGGTGAGTCGAGATGGAGGGGCTGAGAAGGAAGGAAAAGGGAGGGGGAAAATGGAGGCATGCGGGTGGTAGTTTTAGCCAAAGGAGGTTTAGGGGTGGTAGAGGGGGTTGTAGGGATTAGTTTGGTAGCTCAAGAGGTGGCAAAGGCAGCGGAACCGTGGTGGATTGAGGCGGTGTAGGGTGGCTGCGGAGAAGGGAGGGAAAGAAGAGAAAAAGAAGAGAGGAGGAAGAAGGAGGTTGCGGGGTGACTCAAGGGGTATTGTGATGGTTCGAGAATGAGGTAGAGGATAGTAGGGGTGGTGCAGGTGGCTGTTAAGGCAGCGGTAGCAGCGGAGGAAAATAGGGAGGATGAGGGAAGGAGAAGAAAGGGAGAGAAAAGAAGGTTGGGGCATGCATATGGAGCTCGAAAATTGGCTGAATGAAATAGGAAGGGAAGAAGAAAAAGAAGGAGGAGAGAAAGGAGGGGATAAGGTGGCTTGGTAGGGTGGCGGCAGGGTGGTAGGGGAGTGGCAATGGCAGGGAGAGGGAGGAGAAGAGAGGGGTATAGGCAAGGAGAGGGAGAGGTGTTGTGGCTGAGATAAGGCAGGAAAATGAAGAGAGAGAGAGAGAGAGAGAGGAAGCAGTAGGGGGAGGGTTGTAGGTAGGGTGGCGGAGATGGTGGGTGGTTGGGTTTTTCACTGGGAAAAAAAGGAAGAAGAAGAAAGAAAGAAGGGAGGCAGAGGCTAGTGCATAAGGGCGGCCAAAGGGGAGAAGGACGCGGGCCAGCCCGGTCGGGGGAGAAAGGAAAGAAAAGAAAGGAGGAGGTGGCCCAGGAGATGCATGAGGGAGAAGGAGAGGGAGGAGAGGAAGCTGGCCTACGACCTAGGCACAAGGGGGAAGGCAGGCCGAGGCCGGCGGCCCATGGGAAAGAAAAAAAGGAAAAAGAAAGAGAAGAGAAAAAGGAGAAAAGGAGAAGGAAAAGGGAAAATGGGATTAAATAAAATAATTTAATTTATAAAATAATAAAATAAAATATTTTTGGGTAATAAATTTATTTAATAATTTAATTTAATATAATTAAAATATAAGGGTTTAAAAAGGATAATTTTAGTAAAATAATGGTTTGAAAAATTATTTAAATAATAAGAGTATAGTAAAATAAAAAAATTATTTTAATTTATTAAATATTTATATCCAAATTTATATACTCAAAAATCCATAAAATAATTAAATTAAATAGATTTAAAGGCTAATTTGTCCCAAATAAAAGTTATTTATTAAATTATAGACTTTTAAAAATTTTGGGAGATTACAAACACCTTAAATGCTTGTGAAATTCTTATGATATGTAAAAAAATTAGAAGAAATTAGAAAAACCTCATCAAAACAAAACTTAACTCTCTTTCGTTAAACTAAAACCACTAAGGAGCTAAATCTTAGTATTTTGTGGTTGTGAAATTTGAAGTTTGTGTGTTAATGGAGGAAATGGGTTGAAGGAAAGAAAAATATGATGAATAACACTTTAAAAATATGAATAAAAGGAAAGAAGAGATGATGGTTGATTAGGAGAAAAGCTCATGCAGACAACACACACAAAAATGCACTAGATTTGGAAGCTTAGTGAGTAAGAATTGTGCTCATGAAATCATGATGAACGTGGACACTTGTGTGCAAGTGAATGGGGGAGGGATTAATGGCTTCACTTACACGTTAAAAATGAGTTCTAAAGGGGATTTTATGGATTATGGCCAAGGATTAAGAAATGGGGGATGAATGCTAGATGTTGTGGTGTGGTTGATAGAGATGGAATATATGTAATGATGGAGGGAATATATGGGTGGATAAGGTTAGCTAAGGGGGATACGCTTTGGGAGGTTTATTTGGGGAATATAAAAATCTTAAAAATATAAGGTTTATGAATGGAATTTCATGACAAAGGGTAGGAAGAAGGGGGAAGAATCACACATGGAAGATGTCGATAGGTTAAGGGAAATATGGTAATAATAGGGGATTTGATGCAAATGTAGAATTAAATAGGGGAGGTGCACTTGGGGAATTTTTATATGGGGGATTTAAAAATAATAATAAGAGCTTAATAAGTCTACAAATGGCATGGGTGTAGGATAAGAAAGAATAGAATCAAGTGAGGTTAAATGCATGAATGAAAGCATGAACAAGTGAAATAAGCCTAGTGATTAGGAGAATATTAATCATGAATTTGCACATACTTAAGCCATGTTTAAGGGAAGAGGGTATGTGGAATATCTATGCTTATTTTGGAGGTTTAATATTAGATCTTGATGGACATAGATAACTTAGATTAAATTTCACAAAGGTTAGGGGAAATACGGTAATGATTAAGGGATCTTATGCAAGTGTAGTATTAACTAGGGGAGGTTCACTTGGGGAAGGTATATATAGGGGAGTCAAAAAGAATAAGAAAAGGATAATAAGGCTACAAGTATCATGGGTGGAGAATAATAAATAATAGAAACAAGTGAGGTTAAAGGCATGAGTGAAAGAGTGAACAAGTAAAATGAATCTAGTGACTAGGAGAATATTAATCATGAATTTGCACATGCTTAAGCCACATTAAGGGGAAGAGGGTATGTGGCTTCTATAGTATTAGTTTTGAGATTTTAGATTATATCTTGATTAGCATAGATGGCTTAGATTAAATTTCACAAAGGCTATGTAAGATCAAATAAGAGAAAGACAAGATTTGATAAACGATTATGCCTAAAATGAAAAGCAACAATACAAATAAAGGTAAAAATATTTTAAAATCATTTTTATATCCAAAACATGATAATCCTCAAAGTTTCATAATTTTCTGATAGGAAAAAAGGCTAGGTTGGGGATTAAAACCCAAATAAGCATGAAATAAAGCATGATTAGCACCTTTTTGTCATAATCGCCATTTATCATTTTGAACATGACTAGAAGATTTAGAAAAAGACAAGGTGTTCAAATGTAGATTATTTAGAATATTTCAAAAAAATTGGGTAGCTAGAAGTGACTTATAATTCTCATATGAATCAAAATCGTAAGACATGCCAATTAAACAAGAATAAAATGTTTTTAGAATGCATCTAGGGTTTTCAAATCTTTGAAGGATGCAATAAAATTTTTAAAAATAATAAATTTATTTTGAAACCACAAAGATCTTGAACTAATAAAGGTTTTAAAAATTCAAAGTACTACAAATTGTGGTAATTATGTAAGATAATTATTTTTTATAAGTAATATCAAATAAGGGGCAAGTCAAGTTATTTTTAAGTATTTTCTTAGTTATCGATCAAGATCATTTTCTTAGTGATGATGAAAGATGAATTATTGATTGAGATGGTGTCATGGGTATAGACAAAACATAACATACTTAATATTCATAAACAAAAGTAAAAACTAAGCCCTTTCCTCACCTACATGCTACCACCTTTAAAAGCTTACTGACACTCCTCTACTTCATCAGTAAGCATATATTTGGTAAAATTATTTTAGCTAATTTTTAGCTAATGCAATCTAAAAATTTTTTGATTAATTTTAAAAGTGTTTGGATGATAAATTATTTTAAACTTGAAAACTTGTTATTGGAAAATTTTGTTAGAGTAGCTTATAAAATAAGATTCACTTTTCAAGTTTCAACTTTCATCCTTCAAGTTTTAGATCTTGTTTGGTGAAAAGCAATTCAGAGAGTTTTCAACGTTTTTAAGAGATGTTAGAGTTTTGACTACATCAAACCTAATTAAGTTTTGGTAAAAACCTTTTTGTATTAATGGTTAATAAAAAGAGTCTTTATGAAAAAAATTTAAAATATGAGCATTTTCAATTAACTTATTTATAATTAGCTTTTTAAAAGTTGTAAATGTTATTATTCGCTAATAACTAATGCTATCAACAAATATTACCAAACATCTTTATATAAATAATTAATATTATTTGTAAAAACACTCTAGAAAGGGTAAATAGGGTTTTATGGAATAAGAATGACTAAATAAAAATTTACATATAATGTAAAGTGGTTCAAGAATGAATTACTCTTTACATCTACTACCAAAAGGTCCTTCCTTTTAGATTTTTGAAATAGTGACGTATTTTATTGATGATCACTCTTCTTTTGGTTTATGAGCATTACAATTTGAATGACCCTCTCAAGAGATGATTTACGAATTTACCTATTTTTCTTCTCTAGATTCATTGAATGACTCTTTCAAGAATGATAGGAAACACTCACTAACCCCTTTGATTGATTTTTTGAGAGGTGGTTGTGATTACAAGTGTTTTTAACCAAATAAAAGATATGAAAGTGTTTATGTTTGAAATAGATGTAATCTAGCTAGAATTAATATATGATATTATAATTTGAGAATAATTCTAGCTAAGAGAAGTGAGCAAAGAACACTTTTCATTAAAAACTCAAAAATATAAAAGTTTTGAATATTGAATGAGGAATTGAATGATTTTAGCGTAAGAGAATAATTGTACAATCAATGATTTGAAAAGTTATTTTGTAATAAATGTAGAGGGACTTTATTTATAAGGATTGCCCTCAAGTATGGCCATTAAACACAATTTGTCAAAAGGCTATTTTGCCCAATGGGTAGAAAATCGGCATTTAACGTTGACCGGTCGATCAGTCTAAAGAAACCAATTGATCGGTTGTACAACAAGTCAATCAATTTGTTCCAACTAGTTGATTGTTCATTTTTTTGACCAAAATGGAAAGCTACTGTGGTGTTAACCAGTCAATTTGTTTGTCAAACCAAACAATCAGTTTGTCAACAAGTCAATCGGTTTGGTAAAAACTAATCGATGTGTTTAAATGGAGAAAAACTAGGTTTCCATAGAACTGAAACCCATAGATTAGTTTATAAAACCATTTGATCAGTTTGTCAACTAGTCGGTGTGTTTAAACATAGAGCAACCGAGGCTTTGCAGAAATGAAACCCATAGATCGGTTTGTCAAACTAGTTGATTGATTTATCAACCAGCTAATCGGTTTGGCAATAACCAGTCAATGTGTTTAAATAGAGAGCAACTGGATCTCTGCATGATAGAGACCTATGGATTGGTTGGTCAAACAAATCGATCGGTTTCTCAACCAATTGATCGACTTGTCTGAACTAAACGATGTGTTTAAACAAAGATGAATTGAGTTTCTACAATAGTGAAACCCATGGTTTGGTTGTCAAACTATTCGATTGGTTCGAAGAAACTAGTCGATCCATCTTAGTTTTAGCACAACTAGTGGCTATATTTAAATTAAACTAGTCGACTGGTTCTGACTAAAACCAATCAATTTATTTGGAAAATACTTTGAAAAGATTTATAACAAAAAATCAACTCAAATTTTTTCCAATAAAGAGTTTTAAATAGTTTTTGTTTGAAATGTGACATTTGCTCAACTTAACTCTTTACAATAAACATAAGACATATCAAATGCTTGGCTTCAAGTCTTGGTTCCTTATTTATGTGTTGATTTGTTGAATATGCACACTTAAGTAAACACATTAGATATTAAATTCATTTATTATCATCAAAATAAGTATAATGATATTGCTTAACCTTTGAGATTAACAATTTACTAGTCAAATCAACTAAAGTAAGTTGCTATCAGCTAATCACTAATGTAATCCACTAAATTCTATCAGATTGTCAAACAAGGCCTTCAATTTTAATCTAGTTGTATCAAATATACTCTACCCACAAAAGATATTAGAGCAATAACATCAATGTTTCATATTTAATACCCCAAATTGTACTAACAATTATTTTATCTTTCCTACTTTTATCAATTTCAATCAAATTTAATCCTCTATTCTACATTAATGGTAATAAATTTAATTGTCTAATCTAATTTTATTAATCACACCATCAAATATTATACTTTATTTAAATTTTAATTTATTTGATCAAAACAAATCAATTAATAATTTAATATAATATTTTTAGTTGAATATAAATTTAGAAATTATTTTAAAGATCATTTTTATACTTATATTTTCTTAGAATAAAAAAATATGTAAAATTTTATTAATTTTTATAATTAATTATCTTACAACACTAATAATTAATAATACATATTTAGAAGTTTACTAAGTTTTAAAATAGCCAAATTTTTATAGATTTTTTTTATTAATGTTCCCTTTTTTTTAAACTATATTTTATCCTCAAAAAATTTCCGTCACCTACAGTTAAAAAGAAAAGGGCGTTGAAAAGCCGGATGATTCCTCTCCTCTCTGTTGTACGTGCGAGTAGCATGGATGCACCAAGATGGCGGATATCAGTCATTTCACATCCCGACAGAAACGAGCTCGGAGACACCGAAAATAAATGGGAATGACATTGACGAGTACATCACTGTTGCCAAATGTTTTCTATTCAAAACATAGTGAGGATTTATCTTTCTCCACCGATGTCTTGTGCTCCATCATCTTCTAGGCATCTTTGTTGTCTTTTGACCTTTGTAGGTTGCCATTGTCATTGAATACCTTCAATGATGTGGGTACTGCACTAGTTGATTATTTTGACCATCACAGGCGCTGCATTTTTTGTTGAAGGAAACAATGTAATTTTAAAACAGTAGTAACTAGTTAAGGTTAGCAGGCAGAAGGCAAAGTTGGGCTTAGGCCTAATCATTCTAGTCTATTTTTTATATAATAAGTTAGAGTAATATAGAACTCAAATATTTTTTTTGAGTCATCTATTCAAATTTAATTATCAAAAGTTGAGTCTTAAATTTGGGGAAGCTTTATTTTAGATTACTTAGACCCTAAATATTAGCTTATTTAAATGTAAACGTATAATGAGATATATAATTAATGTAAAAAATTTTAATTTAATATATATGCCTTTCATATAAAAAAAAGAAAGAAATTATAATAATCTGTATATTTTTTAAAAAAATAATAAAAATAATCGTAAAATTATATTTATATTCTTTATTAAAAAGTAATAAAATATTTAATGTATAGATAAAAAAAGATAAAAATAAAATGTAGATTTTTAAATTTTAAAAATACTTTTTTATATAAAAATTAAGTAACAGAATTATTTTTTTATACTGAAAGATAATATATTACCATTTTCAAAGATCCTATTATCTGTATCTTTTAACTTTTGGGACGGACAATGTTGGGGAGTGGGCCCACTTCTCTCTATTTTTTTTCCCACAACGCCCGCTTTCCTCCATTGATAATGCCCCCCAAACTTGATTTCTGTGTGTCATAATGTAAAATATTTAGTAAGTTCCAAATACAATTTGATATCTTTCTTTTCTTTTTCTTTTTTTCTTTTTTTCTTTTTTTCTTATGTGGTTGTCCTTAAATAGGAATGGTAAAAACCTTATCTGAAATTTTTTATTTAAGTTAGATTCGGAAGAAATTTTTAGAAATAGGCTTGGCTTAAAATATTTATTTAGAGATGAGATGGGGATCAAGATAGACGATCATGTCCTGATCTAGATATATATTATGGCATTATATTTTCTAAAAAAATAATAAAATAATTTATTAATAAATATTGAATATAAATATAAAAATAGAAATATATTCTCCGTAAAAATAAAGATAGTAAATTTCTATTATTAAAAGTTGGAGAATAAAATAAATTTAAAGATGAAAATTCATTTGAGA
This sequence comes from Tamarix chinensis, assembly GCA_030549775.1. Classification (NCBI taxonomy): domain Eukaryota; kingdom Viridiplantae; phylum Streptophyta; class Magnoliopsida; order Caryophyllales; family Tamaricaceae; genus Tamarix; species Tamarix chinensis. Next base: position 21,501,206 of record CM060176.1, on the reverse strand, counting down.
TTCAAAAATGAAGATGGGATAAAGTCTTTGGGGACCATCGTCAAACCTTAGTCTTAAAGCTTAAGTTTAATTTCTACCAACCTTGGTCCGCCCATGGCCCAACTTTTCTGATTTTACGTCAAATAGTAAATGCACCACCACTCCTGACGCCATCTGATTCTGATGTGATGCGTATTGATGAATGCATTGATGAAAACAGTATTCTTAATACGGAGAGTCTCTTTGATTTTTTTAATTTCTACCAGCATTGACGATTGACGAATGCACTGAAACGGCGCTTCGACTTCGGTGTCTTCCACCGGTTTCGAAAATATTTTTTTTAATGTTAAAATTTATATTAAAATTAATTAATTAAGTTTTTATTTAAAAGAAATATTTAAAAAAATTATTAAAAAATTAGTAATAATTAAAATTAACTAATATAAATAATAATTTTAATTTTTTTAATTTTCTTTCTTGATTTTAGTAGATTTAATTTATATATATATATATATATATATATATATTATTTTTGTTATCTGTATTTTTTAAAATTAAATAAATAAGATTTCTATATATTTTTTTTTAATTTTTTATTTCTCTCTCCCTACAATACTAGTGGAAGGTGGGCAAGATGTTAATGTTAGTTTATGTACAGGGAAGGGTAGGTGATATATTAACTGTTTTATTATATTTAGAAATAACTTATTATAAAATAATATAAATTGAAAAATTTAGTATTAAAAGGCAACTAATGATTTATTGATCAAAATCAGTTGATTAAGATTTAAGATGATGCGATAAAAATAAGTCTTAGTGCTTGTTTTATTAGAAAATAATAAAAATAAAAAGATTATTTCTATATTTTATATTTTATATATTTTTATAATCTAATTAAAATTAAATATTTTCATTATTATAAATATATATTTTAAATTTTAAATTAATTTAAAATAAATATTTTATTAAAAATATATTTATTATTATTAAATAATTAATGTAAAATATAAAAAATAAAAAAAAATTCCGCCCCTAATAATACGAATAAGTTTCAAGAGTAAGTCTTAAAAAAGATGTTACGGTATTCATACAGTCATACATACATAAAGATATTTATTGTAAGACAAATGAGTAGGTCAGCTGGCATCATCAATCTTAAATACTGTGAGATGAATTATCAGTTGATTAAAGCTAAGTAATAGAAAAGCGTCCTATCCGGCTAGCCCTTCGGTATATATAGACAGACATCATTTGATGTTTGCCAGCCGTACCTTGTCAATCAAACACGCCACCAAAAGAGTCCCTTTCCCGCTTGCGACGAGGTAAACGCGGTAGATTTAACGCTTAAAAATTCTCACAAGAAATTCTAATTGGGCGTTAATGAAACCTTTTATCTGAATCTTTCATCCAATTCTAAACTTTAATTATCAACTAATAAAAATAATTCGTTATTAGGCAATAATATTTAATTTTTTATTTTTATACTCTTTTATTTATACGATGTAAGCTAGCTTTTGTTTTTTTATGTTTCTAATTTTTGACTTTTTTAAATCAAAATACCTAAATAAATTCATGTTTGACATTAATATATATTATTATATTGTATATGTAAATCCTAGATATGAAAAGGTACAGAATTCTTAGATATTTTATACTTAATCATGACGCCCTTTAAATATTTTATGTCGGAAATATTTGTGAATATATTTATATTTGTATTTTTTAAATATCGATCATCCTATAGATAATTTATTATCTATGTAAATTATTTAACAGATATTACCTAATGAGTAAATTAATAATCCATTTCAATTTTTACTTAATTCTCTATAAATATCAGCATCCCAAATAATCTATTATACACTAACATCTATAATTTCAAACAAACAATTTATTATTTTAACAAGATGCTTTAGTAATATCAAATTTTCGACCTACTCCGATAAGTTTAAATTTTCAACATGTAAGTTTATTATCAATATCATCCTTCACCTAACTATCAAACAATCAATAATAATACAAGTCTGGTTCAAAAATACCATAAACAATGATATTTGTTTGTACAAGTATAAGACTTCCATAATTAAAATTGAAATCAATAATTACTAAAACATAATAATATAACTTTGTTTAGATAAAAATAACATTAAGAAGAAATTGTTTGTCACGAGCTCCAAAAATTTCATATAACTAATTAGCTTTTCTATCCCCAACCTCCATACTTTATGCATCCATCTAACAAATAATGAAAAAAAAACATAAATATTTAAAACAATTAAGCGTGATCTAATATTCTATTCAATAATAATATTTATGACAAGTTTTACTTCACATTCATTAACATTTGAGTCGGATTCCTCATTTTGTAAATTAGACCTACAATAAGTTGAGTCTATATTAAAATCATTATCTACCAAAAATAAAAATTCATAACATTAGAATTAGATAAATATAAAAATAGATATATTATAACTATTTAAACATTAAAAGTATAAAATTAAATATTATCTTCATCCCTTACAGCATCCCAAAGCCAATATCTACAATACATTAATACTTCCAAAGCTTTTGGGTGTATTCGATGTGATGAGAACTTACAAATCTTCCATTTGTATTAAAAGGTGACTTAGAAGCAACGGTAGATATAGGGATGACAAGTATGTCTCTGGCCATTCCTTACAAAATTGAATACTTGGTATTTATTTTCCACTATGATAACACATCAAAGTCATTCATCTATGGCATCATAGATTCCTCCAAATAATAATCTAACTCAGTCTTATCTGGTGCACTAGGCATGTCTTGGTCTGCCAACCACTAGTTATACTAAAGCTTAAGGGAGACTCTAGAACCCAAAGTCATACTACTAACACTTGAACCACAACCTTTACTACTAACACCTAAATCACGCAATATTGATGAATTTATCTCCATATGCTTATACTTCTTCCCATACTCATAAAACAATTCATGACATATTTTACAAACATCATCAACCTCTTCACCACAAGTGCTCACATAAATAATAAAATAAAAACACTCTACCATATTCAATTTATACCTTGGATCCAAAAGAGTTGCCACAATCATCATTTCATGAATCACACCCTAATATTTGTTAAAATTTTCTAACATTTTTGTTTCCATGCCACTAATAATTTAATTTTGATCAAGAAACCATTCAATCAAGGAAATTCTAACCTCACAAACCTTAGAAAAATATAAATTGATAGTTGGATATCTATTCCCAGTAAGCATCAAAGTAATATCAAACAATAATAATAATCTTTCACAAATAGATCAAGCCAAACCTCATTCATCACTTGTAGGACAACAATTAAAATTATACTCCAATCATGCCAAGTGAACAAATACATTTTCATACATTAGAGTAACTTGAAGAATAAAAAATGTAGAATTCCATCTTATCCTACAATCATGTGTTAAGGGTCTGCTATACAGAATTTCTTTTTGATGACAAACCTCCATAAACTTTCCAAACCTTTGTGGTATGGCTTTCTAGCACATCACACTCTCATGTATGTTCTCAACATCTTTTTGAATGATCGCCATGCTATAGCTAACAATAATATTAATCATGTGAGCAGATTTGAAAATTTCTCCCACGCAATAAAAAAAATACTTCGACTCAAATCTATTTTTCAAATCTCCAATCAAAGCATCATTGGTAGTACAATTATTGATAGTTAATGTAGTAATTTTTGTATCAACATTCCATTCCATCAAATAATTGGCCAAAACATCACACAAAATCTTATATGTATGTGCACTTGGAACATAGACAAACCTTTAACAAAGAATAATGATAATAAAGAACAACATATAATTACATAATATTAATATTTTAAAACTATAAATGAATATGAATTTATCAATCTAGTAAGTTGTGATAGCCATGAAATCCTTTCTTTTTATTATAAGATGTCCACATATATGTTGTGATTGAAACTCAACATTTGTTCTACTGGACAACAAAATTGTTTTTTTTTTTCATATTCAAACAACTTGAAAATATAGCTTCACAAAGTGTTCCTTGAAATCATTTCAAACGATGGTTGAAGAGACACTAAATATCTTCTAAAACCTCCATATTCCACTATGCAAAGTGGATACTCATGCATAACTATCATGTTGCACAATTCACTCCTTACAACTTCTTAATTAAATTCCACAACCATAAGCTTTCCTTTTCCTTCCCTCTTCTGATCAAAGCTCAACTTAGTTTGGGCTACCCCTTGTATAGGCCTTAAACGTATACATTTCTTTATGTCATCATGCAAATTAGAAGTACCATTTTTCAGATCACCACTCAAACTCTTATTACAAACTTTACAAAATACTTTATTTACGCCATTAATTTTTGCTACCTTAAAGTGATCCCAAACAATTAAAGTTTTCTTTCTTTTATTACACTAAAGAAAATGGATGCACTTCTTCTACCTCCTCATTGGTTTGTGGTTCACTAGGTGTAGGGTTACTAGCTGTGCCAAAAGAATATGATTGTAGACTTTGTGAATCAGTATTAGGTTCGTTACTTGATGCCATCAAACTAATTAATAATCCCAAATGTTGTACAACAAGAAAACAAAATTATAATAATTCATGCACATAATCTTAATTATTTGGCATTTATTATAATATTTAGTTAGTATAAAAGGTATTTAATAATGGATATCATCACAATGATGTTGATAACTCATGTCGCAATCAAGTCTAAAGTGCTTGGCTTAATTATTTTCAAGTTGAAATTGATAATGAGTACATTATGATGTCAGAATTGAATACATTAAGACCAAGATACATTAATAATGAGCACTAAATTTTACGACTTAACATCTCCAAATAACAACAATTTTGATGACAACTTGTAAGAAAAATTAGAGGTTCTATATGAAGATCATCAATAGTCATTACAAGATTAAATAAGTTACCTTTTTAAGATTTATTATGTTTTCTTGAAAAGTAAACACATATTTATATTGTCATATGACAAACAATTAGGTTTACTTATCACTTATTAAAAATTAAAATTATATATATATATATATATATAATCATTGTTCTTTTTTCTATTCTAGAATGACTTGTTTATATATCAAATTGTTTTACCATAGACCTTTTTTGTCATATATTAAAAATATGTTTGTATTAATAATTATAAATATTCTATTAGTCTATTATTTAAAAAGAAACTTATATGGAATTAAAAACTAGTATTACTTAATCTCATTTCACCATATTACTTCTTACCAGGAATGATGTCTACTTTACCATTGACTAAGAGCCCCTATAATTAAAAACCAATTAATATAACTAGAGAAGAGACCATATCCTAGTATAGATCAAACATGTTGACTAGATAGCAAATAACATATCTTAAGGGTTTAAATCCTAGAAACCATTTGACAGATCTTCAGATATCAAATTTCAAAATCAAACCATAAGCAAAATATATATTACATTATATATTACTAGCTATAATAAAAAAGATGCACTTTTTTCCTAGTTTGATTTCAGATCTCAAATACCAGATTTTTCATTTTCAGTTCATAAATTCACCCTATTGTGTTCATCTTCATAAAATTTTGTAAACTTTTTTGGTTAACCAAAACAACAAGAAAAATTAAATATACACTTGAACTACAAATATACAGTCAAAGTGTTGAACATTAAACAACCATGATCCATATTTCATAAAATGAACTTGCTAACTATAATAAAAAAAAAGATAAAAAAATCCTATAACTTATGATAAGTTACTTAATGAATAATGAAAGATGAAGATGAAGATGAAGATGACGAGATCTAGAATAGTGGAATGGAGGAAGGTAATGTGGGGTGAAACATCAAATTTGGTAGATAGAGAAATAGAGGAAGGCAACATAGAGGTGGAACATCAAAGATAATGATGAGATTTAGAGTAGAGGAATGGATGAAGGTGACGTGAACATCAAAGATGTTGATGTCATCCGAAATAGAGGAACAAAGGAGGGCAATGTGGGGGAGCAAAGTTAAAGACTTGAAGACGATGTTGAGATCTAGAATTGAGGAACAAAAGAATGCCATGCGGTGGGGAGCAATGCTGAAGACTAGAAGTTGATAATGAGTACGAATGACGATTTGTTGCAATAACACTGTTGGTCTTAGAGGATGAAACGAAATGAGGAAAATTACTGGAGTGATCAAGTGAGATTCAATGACTAACAAACAGGTCATGAGATTGTGAAGGACAGAGTCACAAATGGGGATTGAGACTGAGAAAGGTTAGGGGGTATAACAAAGATGTAAATTTGAGATTTCTGATTTTAAACAACATTTTTTTTGGATTGAAAATAATCTAATATAATTTAGATCTAATAGAATTTTAATGTAATTACTCTTATAATCTTAAGAAACATATTAATATGTTATAAAAATAAAGGGTAAAAAGGTACCTTTATATCTGATAAATGGAGGAAGGTATGGATATTGATATGGATGTAGTATGGATATGAAGACTAGTTACCCATATCAGTACTTGAACCCAATGAATTTTCTCCTTCCTTTCTTATATCTGTCTTTATAATCATTTATCCATATATTTTTATGTAAGACCCTAAAATTTTGTAATCTTTGTGTTTGGGTGTTTAACCCTTTTACTCAAAACTAACCCTTAAACCTTGGCCATATTATTTATTTTTAACCTTTGACCTATAACCTAAATAAATTCCTACATATTTTCCCCAACCATTTTACCTCTTTCCTTTTGTTAAACCTATTATAAACCTAATTAATTATACTTGATATATTTTTATTTGAAACCCTAGGCTATCCAAACTAGACCTAAAAATAAATATTTTTAATTCTACTCTACCCTACCATTTTTACCCATATTCTACCCTTACCCTCACCAATACACCCATACCCCTCACCAATCAAGCCATACCTTTCCTTCATCTACGTAAACATATACATACACACAACCCTTTGCATTATATATATATATAGCCTCAACATTTTTAGCTAACATGATTATTCTCTTGACCTTAATTATTTTCATCTCCTACTCCCTTTATTTGAGTTTCTCACCAACCACTAACCTATTCCCTTCTCATGTCCTCACCAACCAACACTACCCCCTATCCAACCAGCAACCAACATGTGTTGCCCCCTTCATCACACCTCTGAGCAAACCATCCTCCACCATCGCATAACACCTTATTCCTCTTTCCCTTCTTCTCCTCTCCCCCTACCCTCTAGGCTTTGTTTGATTTTGAAAAAACTAACCACCAACACTCCTTCTACATGCACTAGCCCTTGTGCCATCGACCACCACAACCTCCATTGCCATCCTTTCCATTCTTCTTCTTCTCTTTTCTTCTTTCCTACTCCTTCCCATCCCATTGACCGTTTCTATCACAAGTTATCCCCTACATTCGGTAAATTCTCCCATAGCAACCCCTTGGGCAATGATAGTTTTTTCCGTTTCCTTTCCCTCCACTTTCGCACCTCCCACCGAGGCCAACCACCATAGTCTTCGACCCTTTCTACCGCTACCTTCCCTTCCCTCATTCCTGCACTACACTAGTTGAGCCATCCTCCATATAACTCCCCTCTAGCCCATGTATCACCTCCCTTTTTTAGCCTCATCATCCCTTCCTACACCCCAGACCTTCTTCGCAACCTCTCACCCACTAAGCCACTATCATCTACCACAACTCCTCCCTCCCTGTGTTGCACTAACACCACTAATATCTCCCTCAACCAATGACTAACTCCAATCACCCAACCACCGTCTCTACCCCTGCCTCACCTAGAAAGCCCATCCAGCTGCCTTATATGCGAATGGCTCATGTTGTGCACGAAGCATGAGGTATGTGTGATTTAAAATTTTACTACTTATTATTAATAAGGGTATTTTGATAATTTTATAAAAATAAATATTTTAATATTATAATAATTTTTTTGACTATTAATTTGATAATTTTGGTATTAATTTAGGTACGAAAGTTTATTAGATGGATCCTGTAATATTTAGTAGGATACCGCTATTTTTGCTTGAATTTAAGTAACTTTTATACTCATATAAACTGTTAAGTTTTACATGATAGCACATTAAGGTCTTTGTGTCTGAGAAATGTTGACTATGAGTTACTATGTTATAATTATGTGATAGCTACTATATCCTAAAACTTTATAAAAAGAACATGCCATCATATGTAAAATATTTTGAATAAAAAAGTATGGTGACTATGTGTATGAAATGTATATGGAAAATGATAGGATGGGCATGTTTAGATATAATTATGGAATAATAATCATGGATATGTGTCTTAGGGAAAATTTGGTCATTTTGTATTATGATTTTTTACATTACTACAAAATTTATTTTAAATAACACATGAAAGAAAACGGTTCCTAGATAAGTTGTTGTAAAGTATATTTAACAATGGTTAATACTATAATATTTTTGTGTTATTTATAATTAGAAGCACGGTTTAATGGGTTTGATATTATAATGGTAAAATAAAGAAATGACAATGGTTCTATGTACTGTTATAAATCAAATAAACAAAAATAGGTATATGGTATAACAATAACATGTTTAATACCATTGTTATATGTATAAAATGGCAACAAGTTAACCGAACAATTAAAATGGAACAAAAATGGGTATATGGCATATCGATAATGGGTTTATCACCATTATTATATGTATCAAATAACAATAGGTTAAACGAATAACTAAAAAGATTCTTAAACTGTTGTAAGAGGATATATATACAATGGTACAAATAAGATTCACTAATGGTGTTTTCGCCATTCTAATTTGTAGTTAAGCAATAAATAGCATAACTCACACCTTTTTCCCACACACTAACCAACTATTTTCATCTCCCTTGTGCGCTCTATGCTAATCTACTAACCCTCCATTTCACGTGTGACATTTAATCGAAGACATTGTTGCCTTAATGCCTGCCATAATCCCAGCAACCCATAATGCCATAAACTTAGACCACCATCTTCGTACCAACAATTCTGATTCCTTTTCATTGCACTACCCCACCCTCCATCGTCATCCTCAAGCTATTCTATTTATTTGTTCATTTTACCTAGTTGAGATTCTTTGTGCATGCTGAGGTAATTATCTATTATGACATTGTATTCTTAATTTATTTTTCAAGATTAATTAGTTAGGGTTTAATCTAAATTAATAGGGGTTTGATAGCGGGGTTTAAGCTAAATTTTTCAAGATTTATTTTTCAATAATGATGTTTTAGCTATTCTAATTTGTAGTTAAACAATAAATCATACCTCACACCTCTTTCCCCATATAGTAACCAACCATTTTCATCTTCCTTATGTGTGGTGTGACAATCAATTGAGCTTCCATATCACGCGCAAAATTCAACCAAAGATGCCATTCCCATAAAGCTTGTTGTTGTCCTGTCCACCCACATTGCTACAAACCCAGACTGCCATCTTCATACCAGTAATTCTGATTCATCGTGATCTTGTTTCCCCTTACTCCATCATCCTCAATCCCACATCATCATCCTAAAGCTATTATGCTTCTTGGTTCATTCTAGCCCATTGATATTCTTTGTATACACCGAGGTAATTATCTATTACTGCATTGATTCTTAATTTATTTTTCAAGATTAATTAGTTAGGGTTTAATCTAAATTGATAGGGGTTTGATAGAGGGTTTTAATCTAAAATTTTTAAGATTTATTTTTCAAGAACGATGTTTTAGTTGTTTTGATATGCAGTTAAATAATAAAGCATGACTCACACCTCTTTGCTACACAGTAAACAACCATTTTCATCTTCCTCACGCTCGGTATGACAATCAACCAAGCCTCCATATTGTTTGTGGCATTCAATCAAAGATATTGTTGCCATAAAGCTTGCCATTGTCCCAACAACCCACAATACTACAGACCCAGACCACCATCTTTATGCCAAAAATTCTGATTCAATGTCGTCGTGTTTCCCCTCACTCCATCATCCTCAAGCCCACATTGTCATCTTAAATCTATTCTATTTCTTGGTTCATTCTAGCTAGTCAAGATTTTTTGTGCATGCTGAGGTAATTTTCTATTACTACATTGTATTCTTAATTTATTTATCAAGATTAATTAGCTAGGTTTTAATCTAAATTGATAGTGGGGTTTGATCTTTCCAAATTGGATTCTTTCTATTATAATATGATGTTTGTTGTACCAATAATAATAAGTGAACTTACTTTGTGTTGTTGGAACAATGAAAATCTTTGTTGTTAGAATAAGTTTAGAACTAGAAATTAGCTTTTGGTATTTTCCACTATCTTGACTAAATCGTTATTTAGAACATTTTGATATATTAATAAGGTTTTATACTATCTCGACTAAATCCTTAAAGATTAGAGAATAATTTGGTATATGAATAAAAACATGTTGTGTACAAATATCAAGAAAAAAGATATTTCCTATTGTGGTCATCTGAAGCTTAATTAAAATGGAAACTAAAGTATGTTTAGGTTTAGGGAACTTGATTTCTAAATCTACTTCACTATAGATCTGCTATGTGAATAAAATATTAGGTTTGCTCCTCCATCAAATCTTGATGGAAAACACAACCCATATGTAAATTGTGTTCTTTTAGTGGCACTAGTATTGTACCCATTTCAATCATATTTTCACATTAAATAATGTAAAGGGGAATGAGTGTTTAAGGGATGATTCGGTGAAAACTATAATTAGGCTATTCATGTGCTCTGAGCATTTAAAATAGTCAAAAAAAAATTGGATGCCAGACTATGTTACTTGAAGAAGTGAAGATAAATTTAAAATGTAATGAACATGATAGATATTAAATGGTGTACTTCCTCCTCTCCATCCTTATGTTTGTACTGGGGAATTTCTCTAAAACAAGCATCAATGATTAGCTGATGGAGACTGACCATACATTAGTTAATCTATCTTTGTATTAGTTAAGGTATAGTTATAAATAAAGTAGTGGCAGCTACATGTAGTAGAAGAAATTAAAGAAATAGCATATTGTATCAACAAAAATAATTATTTAAATCCAATAAACCAGAGGAGAGAGATGGATGGAGTTTAACTTCATCCCTTTGTTAATTTTTCTGGTAGCGTGTCATTGACCACTACAAATTAGATCCTTATTATTCACCAAAATATAATATAAGCAAGTAGGAATAGGTGAATAATAGTTGAGCCCACAAGGAAAGTGCATTTGTAGATTTGAAAGTGAGGCATAGTGTTTATCATAAATAAATATGCCTTAACCTCTAGTTAAAAATACCTAAAAATTTTATACAATTGCTCCACTTTACCAAAGGTTTAAAATCTAAGCCGCTTAAATCACATGTAAAAATGTAGATCTTAATATCTAAGTGGTCTCAAACTCAACCCTAACCTAGCCATATATATCCCTAAGATTTTGCACTAAATTATGCTAAGTTTTAACCTTAAAAACATGTTGACAACAACAATAAAAATAAAAAAATCAGATACGGGATTAAACTATAAAATTTAGCCAAAAATGGAATAATTACCTCTAAAAAAGTATAAAAACCTACCTAAACTTATGTCACTTAATTCTACACTTAGTAATTGAATTCTAGTTGTGAATAATGCAAGAAGCATTACCTTCCAATGAAATGGAGCAACAATAAAAGAATAAAATCATCAAAATCAAGCTACTCTACCTAATATTTCAACACCAGAATGAACACAAATAATATTACCTAAATACAAACTCCATCTATCTAACTCTGGCTTATTGATGACATTTATTAGAGTCACAAGTCGATCTTCAATACCCATTCAAAAGAGAAATCAACCATTTCGAATTATGACACAGATTATGCATATAGTTACAATGCATTAATTAAAACCTAAAACTGAAATCAACATAAAAAATCTGCATATAGAGATATCTATGTAATTTGATCTTAAGGATTTAAGTAAAGAATTGAAAATGAATAATAATAAAATCTTACTAAATTTTAAATATAAATTTACTGACAATTGAATATCAAAAGATAAATAAAATAATAAAATTTTTATGGTTAGTTAAAATAAAATTAGTTAATTATGAAATTTATTTTAAGAAATTTATTAAAGAGTTAAAAATAAATAATAAAGAAAATAAGTAAATTAGAAGGTGTACCTAAAAGTTAGTCAACAAATTCTTCTTCTTCTTAATATCTAAGTGTATCATCTAACATTGAAGTTATTGTCCACGAAGATTTTATTGCCAATGAGGAATTTATTATGCATGTAATTTTCCATGTTGGAAACTATAGTAGATTTGTTTGTCCATGCTTAAGGTGTTGTTTTATAAAGTGAGTAAATGAATATGAAGCCAGAGATCATTTATACTTGTATGGGATTGATAAAAATTACACTATATAGATATAGCATGGTGAAACAAAAAATGTGGGAGCTAATGTGGGAAAGTCAGGAAAGTATTTTTGAGATATATGAGGGTGATCATTTAGAAGAAATGACTCATTATGTTGAGTAAAGAGTTTGGAATTTTCCTCAAATGTTTGATAAGTTTTTGGGTGACTCTGAAACTCCCCTACATAGCTAATGTATAAATTTTGCCAGATTATCTACAATTTTGTGGTTGTATAATTTCAAAGCATGTAATAATTGGACCGCTAAGAGTTTAACAACCTTATTAGAACTTGTAAAATATATGCTTCCAAATGATAATGTGATCCCAAGGTGCACTTACGAGGCTAGAAAGGTCCTTTCTACTATGGGTATGGATTATAAGCAGATATATGCTTACCTTCAGAATTATTTCTTATATCAAAATGAATACACATCTCTTGAAAGTTTCTCTGAATACAACACAAAACAATATAAAAAAGCAGGGGTTCCAATAAAGGTTATGTGGTATTTTACAATAATAACAAGATTTAAGCTCACCTTCAATAATCCCGATGATGCTAAAAACTTAACGTAGCACATTGATGGGATATTAACTCATGGCTTACTAAGATATCCTACAGACTCTACTAAATGGAAAATGATTAATTATTGATTCTCCAACTTTGTATAGGAACTAAGAAACCATTATTAGCTTTGTCTGCCGGTGGTATGAATCCAAATAATTCTAAAACTTATAGTATATGGCCTGCAGTTTTGGTAATCTATAACCTACCACCATGGCTATGCATGAAACAAAAATATATGTTATTATCTATATTAATATCAGGACAAAACAACTAGGAAATGATATTGATATGTATTTGGCACCTCTTATTGAGGATTTGATGTTGTTATAGCATAAGGGTGTAGAATTATTTAATTCACATAGTTAAGAGAGTTTCAACTTAAGAGAAATGTTGTTCTGTACTACCAATGATTTTCCTGCATTTGAAAAATTATCTAGATATGGTGTGAAAGAACATTATGCATGTCCTATATTTGGAGAAAATACATCTTTCTATCAGTTTAAGCATAGGAAGAAGACTACTTTTTTTAGGCACAAAAGATTTCTGCCAACGAACCATCCTTATCATATGCAAAGAAAACATTTTAATGCATATTCAAATTCATGTGAGCTCCAAAACCATTGAGTGGCCAATAGATACTTGATGGAACAAATGATTTGAATGTTAAGTTTGGGACGATGAATAAAGCCTCAATTTCTACTAGTGGGTGAAAAAATGATCAATATTCTTTGATCTTCCATATTGGAACATTTATATGTAAGGAATTATCTTGATGTGATGCATATTGAAAACTATATATGTGATAATATGATTGGAAAATTACTTACTATCCATGGAGGATGAAAGATGTTATCAACACAAGACGAGATATGGTTGAGATGGGTATCTGTGGGGAATTAACAACGAAAAGGAATGGTAATCAAACTTATTTCCCATCGACATGTTATACCCTTTCAAGGAAGGATAATCTTGAGTTTTATAAGTGCTTGAAAGGATTTAAAGTCACGAAGGGGTTTTCCTCAAATATTAGTAACCTTGTTTCAATGATAGATTTGAAATTGGTGGGTACAAAATTCCATGACTATCATGTTCTGATGCAACAACTATTATTAATTGTTATTTATTATACACTTCCTAAATGCGTTTGAAATATAATTACTAATCTTTTTTTTTCAAGGAATTTTACTGTAAGGTTATTGAACATGAAAATTTAGATGTACCGTAAAAGAAATATTATCATCACCATGTGTCAACTCAAGATGTATTGTCATCCTTCTTTCTTTGATTGCATGGTTCATTTGATGGTGCACTTGGTTAGAGAGGTGAAATTACATTGAAATGCCCTGAAAATTTCTAATTTTATAAACTACATTTAAAGGATATTTATTATAAGAATTATTTAAATAAATTATTTTTAAATTGAATTAATTAGGTCAAATCAAGAAGACATTTATAAGTATTTTTATTAGAAGAGAATTTGAGTATTTTAGCTAATTAAGCATTTTATTTTGAAATTTTATTAAATAAATTATTTTATTTAAAATAAGAAGGAGAAAATAGTTTCAAATTAATATTAATTTTATAAATAATTTAATTAGAAAATAATTAAAGTGATTTGCTAATTAAAAAGGAATTTATGGAAAATCATTTAAAAATCCTAATTTAGCCTAAAAAAAAGGATCTAAATATTATTTTATTTAAATATTATTAATTTTAAATATCCCAAATATTCTAATTAATTTAATTATCCCAAACCATTATTTTTCCTTTTTCTTTTTTTTTTCCTTTTTCTTTCTTCTTCTTTTCCTTTTTTCTTTTTTCTTCTCCTCGCCGAACTGGGCCAGCCCGGCGGCTCAGTTCCCTTCCTTTCTTCCTTCGGCCCAGCCCGTGCCGCGAGTCCTCCTTCCGCCGTCCCTCGCAGCACCGCGTTTTAATCTCTTTCACTCCCCAACACGTTGTTCCATTTAATGGCAGCCTCCCTCACGCCGACCGGCCCGGTCTGCCCTCTTTTTCTTTCTTTCTTCCCCGCGAACCGGTCCAGCCCCCCCATCTCCTCCCTTCTTCTTCCCCGACGTTGCCGCCGCTGCAACTCCTGCGCCCGATAATGGCGGCGACGGCTACGCGGAACTTTACTGACTGATTCACCCTTCTTTTTATTCCTCTTGACTCGCACATTGACTTGGAACGATCAATTATCCTCAACTCTCGCTCGTTCCTTCTCTTTTGGCTCGCAAATTTCGGCCTCGACCCAAATGATCGACGGTTGATTCCTGCCACCGGCCACCATAACCCTAGCATAAAATACCACCCAGGCGACCCCCAAAACCTTAATAACCCATATAAACTCTATAAATAGCCTAATGGTGGATGTTTTCGAGACTTCTTCTTCTCGAAAACCCTAAGAAAGATCTGCCTGCCACCGCTCCATCAGACGCCATCATCTCCTTCCCCGGATAACTTCAACACATCCTCTTGCTACCAATCTTTTTTCTGCATTACCCTCTAATTAACTAAACCATTTTCGAACTCCAATTCACTTTGTATGAGCCTCCATTATCGTGCAAAGTTGGCTAGTCCTCTCGCCAGAAAATTCCACCCCGAAACCTTAAACCACCGTCCGCCGCCACATACGCCGCTTCTGCCACCCTATAAACCACTCAAAATCTCCTTCTAAGTATCCTCCACCGAACCATAAGCTTATTTTATTTTTCCCCTTTCCCCTTCCCTCTTTTTCTTCATTTTTACCTCTCTTAGATCCATTTTCCGGCCACCTCCGGGAACCACCGCCGGTGCCACCAATACCCTCCAACTAAAGGTGAAACCCTAGACCTTTTAAATACTTACTTTCGATTTATTGATAATTATTATGCTTTTATTCTAATTTTTAATGCTAATTCGAGTTTAATTATTATTATTATAATTATTATTATTATTGTTATCAATTGTATTTTAATTTCTAAATTTGGTTGACAAGTATGGGAGTATTATTGAGTAAGATAAATTATTATTCTCGAATTTTTCCTATTTAATGTAATTATTACATGTTTATTATTATTATTAATAATATAATTAATATTATTATTGTTAGTATAAATTAGTTATTTGATACTGCAATTATTTCAGGAGAAGTAGAAACCTAAAATTTTAATTAAGTCTCGTAGCTTTGCCTTTTATTATTATTTCTAGCATTTTTAACATTATTTCTAATTATATTATTATTATTAACCATATTAACTTTATATAATAAGTATATGTATAATATTAATATCTTTTTACATTTCAAATAGTATTATCATTAAATGGGAGGTTTCGAAATCCACTTTGTAAATTTAAGGCTTAGATTATTATTATTATTATTAAGTTTTCTATTAATATTACTACTATTAGTAATAATTTGTTATTATTAAAATTATTATTATTACCTTTACTAAATTTATTTCGGTAAAGGGTAGAAACCCTTATATCACCTTTTTACTTTAAATTATAATAGTATGTATTAATGTTTTAGTGGTTTTGGGCATGATTAATTAAGAATCAAGACTTAAGATAAATTAGAAACTAATAGTAGTATAGGAAGGAAGCTAATCCTAGTATTTCTTCCCCATAATAGGTGAGCCCAGTCAAACCCCTCAAGTGGAATAGGACCGTGCACCAAGACCGGTGACGTTTTCGGTAAGGAGTGCTAAGGCCTTTTATGTGCTTATGTGTATTATGTGTTTCGCATGTTATGTATCCCGTGTTTATTATTATTAAATATTTTATATGTTGTATGACTTGGAGTTGAAGTATGTTGTGCATGGTATGTGTATTAATTATGTATGATGATATGTGTTGTGTATGTGAGGAAGTCGATGTGGTTTGTGTGGGAGAAAGGATGAAAAAGAAGGATGGGGAAAGAAGTTGACTAAGGGAAGTGAGTTGACCTAAATTTTATAGTTTTATAAGGAATAATCTAGTTTATGATGCTATTTGGGAGAATTTAATTTATGATATTATATGGGAGAATTTAATTTATGATTGATTGGGAGAATTAAATTATGGTTTGTTTGGGAGAATCTAGTTTATGATGTTATTTGGGAGACAATAATTTATGATGTTATATGGGAGATTCAAATTTATGGTTTATTTGGGAGAATTTAAATTAGGATGTTAATTGGGAGAAGGTAATTTATGAGGTTATATGGAATAATCGAATTTATGGTTGTTTGGGAGAATCTATTTTTTTTATGTTATTTGGGAAAATGTAATTTATGATATTATATAGGGGAATCTAATTTATGATTTGCTTGGGGGAATTCAATTTATGGTTTTCCTTGGGAGATTCTAATTTATGATTTTATGTGGAAGAATCTTTATGGTTTGAATTTAGGGTTTGGTATGGGTGAATCTTTGGTTTTGGTTGGATTGAATTTATGGTTTTGTATGACGGAATCTAGGGTTTACCTGGTGGTATTAATGGATGTATGTTAGTATTAGGGTTTGTATGATGATATTAAGGTTTATATGGTGGTAATTATAGTTGTATTGTGGTATTAGGATTTATATGGTGACATTGATGGTTGTATGGTGGTATTAGGGTTTGCATGATTGAATTTAGGGTTTCACGTGTAATTTTAGGTTTTGCATGAAAAAGGTTCGAAGGTTTGCATAGGGAGATTAATGTCTGCATGGGTATTAAATTTACGTATGGAAAGTTAATTTGGGATGTAAGGAATGTAATGTAAGTGTTGTTTGGGTGTTTGAGCACTTGGGATGAAAAATAGCACGTGGGGCAAATTAAAGGTATGGAGGAGACTGCATTATGGTTTGTTATGGTTAATTGAAGTATATGGTGGCTGATTAGGGTTTTGGTGTTATCATGTGTATATGGTGATTAAAGTGTAATTATGATGTGTGATGATTTACGCATGTCTAGGGTGAAAGCCTTTGAATAAGATACTTAAGACATTAATCACATAAAGTGAAAGATGTTGAGCTGGGCCTAGACCGATCCACCGGCATAATAGTGGCCAGGTACTGCGGTAACCTGGAGATCGATCCACCGGCTTAATAGTGGTAGGGTATGTTACCCTAGCGACCGATCCACAAGCTAAAATAGTGGGGAATCCCGAGCTCAACGAACCAAACTATACATGTTGATAATAAGTGGGAAGACATTATCTACTTATAGTGGAACACCGTGCGAGAAGGGGCCAGACCGATCCACCGGCATATAATAGTGGTAGGGCATGTACCCTAAGTGACCGATCCACCGGCTATAATAGTGGCCAGGAGCCAGAGTGCCCTGGAGACCGATCCACCGGCAAAATAGTGGGGTTCCCGTACTCGTATGGACTTGATAAAAAGTATGGTGTGAAATGAATTCTAATCAGAGATTAATTTAAAAATTAATCCAGTCTACAATCGGGCCTTGTACTCTTACTTGGATGGTCGTAAGCACCTTATGTCATTGTGTTGGTAATTATGCTCTCTTATGTTCTGCATGATTTATGTGTTTGTGTGTTGGCCTTAGTGATCAAGTCACCTTACTCAGTACTGGACCCGTACTGATACTACCTTGGTTGATGGGTCCTATGATGATCCACCGATGGTGGGGAGCAGACCTCTTGTGCAGGTTTAAGATCAGAGACTATTTTGGGGTGGCAGGCCTGACTTGAGTGAGTAGGCAGTCCGGAATTTGACCCATTGGGTTTTATCTTGTTTAAATTTATTTCTATTTAGAAGTTACAAGTGTTATTTGAAACTTCAAGGGTATTGTAATTAACTCTTAATTTCTTGTACTCTGATTTTGTTGTATGATCTTTCGAATCCTTTTATGAATTGTTAATTTGAATTTAACGTAAATCTTTTCTTTAGCCTTAGCACTTGGTACTGGAACGGTCGGAGAGAACTGGTCTGGTACTAAGTGTGGCGGTAACATTCCCAGAATTCATATGTTTTAAGTATTTATAATTTAATTGCTTCCGCTTTAAAAAAAAAGTAGTGAATTTTGGGGTGTTACAGCATGGTCCCCTCTATCTACATTAGATGTATCTATTTGAGTGATTTATGAAAATTTTAAAAGGGTATGTAAGGAATCCATATCAACTAGAGGGGTGTATTGCTGAGAGCTATATAGTTAAGGAAGCTATTGAATTTTGCACCAATTATTTATCAAACGCTGATGTAATAGGTATTTCTAAATCTCATCATGATGGAAAACTGAGGGGGATGGGTATGATGGGAAACAAGTTGATATGCATATAATGTAATATGTGGAAAAAAACACACTTGTATTCTCTTCATAATACCAATGAAGTCCGAGATGTAGAAGAACATATGCAAATGTTACATACTAAGAACCCATGTAGGAGTGAAAAGAGGATACTAGAGCAACATAATATATCTTTCATAAAATGCTTCCATGATAAAATTCCTCATCGAATGACACATTCATCAAGTTCTATTTTTGATACATTGAAATGGTTATCGTAAGGGCATCATATGGAAGTATCATATTTCACAAGCTACTTGATTAATGGTTATACTTTCTACACTAAATCCCAAGATAATAAGAGTACTATGTATAATAGTGGGATGACTTCTATTACCAAAGTGCTACATATTTCTAGTGAAAAAATTAAAAATCCTATGTATGTGAATATGTCATATTATGGTATAATCTAACAAATATGGAAATTGAATTATACTTTCTTCATGGTTTTTGTTTTTAGTTACATTTGGGTTGACAATAATAATGGGATTAAAGTTAATGAGTAAGGGTTCACTGTCATGTATCTTAATAAGGTGGGCTATAAACATGTTCCATTTATATTAGCATTTTAAGCAAGACAACTATTTTATGCCACCAATCCTCTTGATAAGAGGAGGTATGTGGTTTTAACTACAAAGAGTAGGAATGTGCATGAAGGTGATTATTTCAATGATTTTGTTTTTCAAGAAGAGGCAACATTCTCTATGATAAGACCATCATTTTCTCATGATGATTGTAACACCCCGAGTCGATATGACCACATAGGGGCTACCTTTGATTGCTTTCAAAATGATTGGATGACCCCACAAATCAACACAAGTCCTTTCAAAGGACTTTATCCTCACTCATATACTTTTGAAGAATTTTTAGAAAATTCTAAAACTTTCCAGGAGAATCACCCATCTAAAAAATTACTCCACGGTTAGCATGCTTAACTGTAGAGTTCTTTAGGACGGAATCACCAAAAGGATGGTATACCATATTGATATAACTAACTAGATCAATCCTTATAACACTCTTCTCAATTTGGGGTATTACATTCAGCCCCACTCAAGGAATGCAACATCCTCATTGCGCCTCAACCATTAACTGTGTTAATATAGTTTTTCCCAAGAATCATCTCGCTAGGTGGCTAACTAGCTTATATAAGTTTCACACACGATTGCGGTTTTGCTTTGATACCATTTGTAACACCCTGATTCAATACGACCACACAGGGGATACCTTAGAGTGCTTTTGGAATGATTGACTAGCCCTATAGATCAACACGAGTCCTTTTAGTGTGCTTTGTCCTCACTCACGCACTTCCCAATACATTTTTATTAAATTTTGAAACTTTCCATGAGGGTCACCCATCCTAAAAATTGCTCCACGGTCAGCACGCTTAACTGTGGAGTTCTTTAGGACGAAATCACTAAAAGGATGGTATACCATGTTAATATAAGTAGCCATATCAATCCTCATAACACTCCTCTCAATTTAAGGTATTATAATGATGGCATTGGTCCCAAAAAATATGATACCTATATGTAGGATGATCGCTCCCAAGGAGCATGTATCATAAATGAAAATACAAGTGAAAAATCACAAAGGAGAAAATATCATAATTCTATGTATGCACCTTTATTAATTTAAATATAATGATGTCATATATTATTTTTGCCTTATAATTTTAACTTTCCTCCTTTTCTATCATTGTAGAATGTGTTTGCAATTTGATTCATCTAAATGCATATTTCTCTTTGTAGAGTAAGGAGGAGATAGAAGCACAAGTTGAGATATTGTCTAATGAGGCCATGATACTTATTCTGGTATTTGGTATGTCTTTTAACCTTGTTTGAATAAGTTTTCACAATACATTATATTAGATAAGATGCATACAATTGTTGAATTATTTAAATAAAAAGCTACTTAGGAATTTATTGGTTCCCTTATAATTGTTATTATTTGTGTTATCATTAGTTTAAAATATTTTATGTAATAGATGAATAATTGACTAATATTGCATAAAAGTATATTTACCATGGCCATTACACTATGTATTTTAGAGACATGGCTTGTGATGATGGATGTGCATAAAATATTGGAGGTGCTTCTATCCATGACTCTCGTAAAAAAAGGGGGCCAACCACATTGCAAAAGGTGGCAATGAAAAGGTTATGAAATGAAAATTTTAATTCGGAGTGGAACATGAGGGGGTAGACCATTTGTGCAAATGTTAAGCTTTTATCTCCTTGCGTAGGAGAATGTTCACACAATCATGTGCCTATTAGCTATGAAACCTAGGATGAAGTGCCAATACAAAAAAATTGCATGGGAGGAAATATTGGTAATTTGATTCATACACTTTAAATAACACCTACATTACTAATTGAGGTTTGGTATTATAATTATACTATGACTATGATTTTGTGTAATTTGGTATGTTGATTTCGACATTCTTTTTTATTGAAAGAAGGTGCTTCTTGTTTGAGTTACAAAAGCATGGAGGTAATTTAAGTCCTATTTGGGAAGAAATTTCATTTATAAGGATGATGGCACTATTCAAAAAGAGCCACCAAAAAATTATCGAGTTCTCTAATCTAATTGGGATGTTTTTTTGATGAAAATGCTGACCAATGAATATAAGGTATAATTGTATAAAACATGGATCGTTGTCATATATATCTTGTTTATATATCACTATAATTTGGATTATTATCATAGGAAGAAAGTGCAATAATGTGACAGCTAGCTTTCAAGAATCTATACCATCATAACTTTTCTCCCAAGGGATATGTTGGTCTCGAACAAGAAATTATAAGTGAAATAAACAAACTTTTTCTAATTCATGTTAGTGTATCTATAATTATTTTCACCCTTTCAATAAATGCAGATTGTAAAGAATGGTTTGGATCTTAAGACTATTATAATAGATAGGCATGTCTCGTGGAAGGATGAAAGGGTCCCTAAAGATGGTACTATTACTAATGAAGATATTAAGGAAGTCGTTGATAAAATTGTAAGTTATTGTTATAATATTCATTTAAAAGTTCCAATTAGTCTCAGAACATGTTTTAAACTATAAATCTTATGTTATGGTGTTTGATGGAACACAATGGAAACTTCCAAGACTGGTTTCTTATTTGCATGACTTGCTAATGATTTGTTAACTAAGGCTCTGGGAACTATTGAACATCTAGGTCTTGTCAAGACTGGTGGAACAGAATTTACATTGAGAGATTATTTATGCTTACAAAATGCCTCTCAAACAACTTCTATCTATGAGAATATAACAACTTGAATAAAGAAGGGGGTGACGGAAGAAATAATGAAAGAGACCTAAGAGAAGATGGAAAAGAAGTTGTAGGAGTGGTGCCTTTAGATTGATGTTCTCTTATCCAATAAGGACAAGGAAGTTATTGATACACTAGAAATGATTTTTGTTCTTAGTGTCAAAGGTAGTTTTTTTTATTCTTGTTTTAGCGATCTACTAGAGGTATATGTCTACATCTATATTGAAATTTCTACAATACTATTTTATTATATACTATACAAAAAAAACTCATTTCTTTTTGTACACCTTGATTCATATTATTTTTACTAGCACAATAGATAAATAAGCCAAATTAATCTCTCATAGTCATTACATAGATAAGATAAATGACATTTGTGTCTAATTTTGTAGGGGGAGATACCATGTTTGTTATTGTGAAGTAATCCATATCAACTAGTGGAAATAGGAAAAGTATGTATACGCCATGGAACCAAAATTGTTATGCTACATAATAAACCCTTAGATGACAAGTACATGAAAGTTGTCTTTGACGTCCCTTTGGAAATTAATGCTCTATTAGCTATGCCAAATGATGAAGCAGGTATGTACAAGGTCCAATATGCACTCTCCTCTTATGTTACATGGCCTAAAGTTATAATAGATTTCAATATTGAGGTAAGTATTATTTAATTTTCAAATAACTTATTTCTGGATCATGCTAATTATGGATTCTCATGTATCATTTTTTATGATGGTTTTACTATGAAGCATATATCACAACCTAATCAAGATACACCACACCCTAATCAGATTGTACCACAACCTCAACAACCTGTAGCAACTAAGAAAAAAATAATAAATGCTGTGAAACCTATTTCTAAGGTAGCAAATGGTTAGTTTAAGCCACAATCCTCAAGTTATAACACTTTGGGGAAAAAGTTCATCAATATAAGGATATTGAAAGGTTATGTGATGGGATGGAAGTTGATGGAGTCTTCCCTTTCTAGATATTTTCCACCATCAAAAATATAAAATTAAGGAATGACATCACTACTTTTATGCAAAATGACCTTGAATCACTCTATGATGCTTGGGAACGATTTAAATATTTGCTTAGAAAATGCCCACACCATGGCCTACCCATGTGGCTTTAGATGAAAACTTTTTACAATGGTATCTCTGCTACTATCTGGCCTATGATAGATGTAGCTGCAGGGGGTACCATTATGAATAAAACTCAAAAGTAAGTCTATGAGTTCATTGAAGATCTAGCCTCAAATTCCCACCAATGGAACTCCGAACATTCATTGATACAAATGACTCCAAGAATTCAGTCTTTAGATACCATCACAAAATTAGAGGCTAAGATTGATTTATTTACTAAGAAATTTGACAATATGGGTAGTACTTCTTGTAAGCAGGTACAGGCTAATGCACCAGTGTGTGAGCTATGTGGTGGATCACACTTGAGCATAGAATGTCAAGTTGGGAATCCCTTCCAATAATCTTATGATCAAGTGAATTGCATGGGCAATAATTATGGGCGACCGAACAATCCCTACTCTAATGTATACAATCCGGGATGGAAAAACCATCCAAACTTCAGTTAGAGAAATGAATTTCCTATAAAGCCTTCGGAATTCACACAACAATGACCAACATCTCCAGCTCCTCTACTACTCCAACAACCTTAATCTTCTTCCCTAGAAGAGATGATGTCCAAGTTCGTCACTCGCACCGAGAGCACCCTTCAAAAACATGATGCTCAACTTCAAGATCATCTTTAGGAACAAAATGCTCGCCTCCAAAATTAGGATGCATCCATCAAGAACCTTGAGGCATAGATTGGATAACTTACTAATTCTATTTTAGGGAGAGCATCTAATGCTTTGCCTAGTGATACAATCATTAACCCTAAAAAGTAAATCAATGTAGTAGCCTTGAGGAGTGGGAAACCACTACTTGAACCATGCCCTCAAGAACCCAAGGAAGTTAATGAAAAAGCTACTAAAGAGAAAACACTTGAATCACAACTAAAGGTAATTGACACTTCACCTCAAGAGGTAAAAGCATATGTTCCCCCTCCTCCATCTTCAAGTAGGATTATACAATGCAAGTTAGATACTCAATTTACAAAATTCCTTGATATGCTTAAGAAAGTGCACATAAATTACCCTTGCTACACTTTGTGAGACAAAGGCCTAGTTATGGGAAGTTTCTCAAGGACATAATCACTAACAAGTGGAAACTAGATGAGGTTGAAATAATAATATTGAATGAGGAAAGTTATGCTATCTTGCAGAATAAACTTCCTCTTAAGCTCAAGGATCTAGGTA
Source organism: Tamarix chinensis (assembly GCA_030549775.1). Taxonomy (NCBI): domain Eukaryota; kingdom Viridiplantae; phylum Streptophyta; class Magnoliopsida; order Caryophyllales; family Tamaricaceae; genus Tamarix; species Tamarix chinensis. Next base: position 21,476,406 of record CM060176.1, on the reverse strand, counting down.
GTTTCACTATCCCATGTGTAATTAGGGATCTAAAATTTGAAAAGATATTGTGTGATCTTGGCGCTAGCATTAATTTGATGCCTTTCTTTGTTTTCAAGCGTCTAGCTCTAAGGAAACCAAAACCAATGAATATGTCTTTACAGTTGGCTGATTGATCTATCAAATATCCCAGGGGTATAATTGAAGATGTTTTTGTTAAGGTGGATAAATATATCTTCCCTGTTGACTTTGTTGTGCTAGATATGGAGGAGGACCATAAGGTCCCCTTGATTCTTGGTAAGCCTTTCTTAGCAACATGACACACTCTCATAGATGTCTAAGAGGGTAAAATCATACTTCATTTCCAAGGGGAAGAAGTCACTTTCAATGTTTTTAAGAGCATGAAATATCCCTCCAATTATAATATTTGCTATCGCATTGATATCTTGGATAATTTAATTAAGGATTGTTTTCAAGCAAGTGTTTTGCATGACCCCCTAGAAAGACATTTGGTTCAGCAAGAAAGATGTGAGAAAGAAGAGGAAGAAAAAGAGGTTGTTCAGTAACTTAATGCATATCCACCATATGGGCGCTACACCATAGATCCCTTGCAAGGTGTAAAGAGGGCCCATATCCAAAAGTTGAAGCCATCTATTGAAGAACCTCCTGCTTTGGAGCTCAAGCCGCTACCTCAACACTTAAATTATGCATTTCTTAGTCACAATGATACTCTTCCTGTCATTATTTCTTTGTCTTTAACTCAATTACATGAAGAAAAATTAATGAGAGTACTCAAGGAATGAAAGATAGATTTTGGGTGGACTATTGCTGACATTAAAGGGATTAGTCCTTCCATGTGCATGCACAAAATCTTTATGGAAGATAACCACAAGAAAGTGATCCAACCTCAAAGGCGATTGAACCTAACTATGCAAGAGGTGGTGAAAAAGGAGGTAATTAAGCTATTGGATACATGTATAATCTATCCAATTTTTGTAGCTATTAGATTAGCCCTATCCAAGTGGTTCCCAAGAAAGGGGAGATCATAGTGGTCAAGAATGACAATAACGAATTGTTTCCTACTAAAATTGTGACTGGTTGGCGTGTCTATATTGATTTTAAAAAGATGAATGATGCCACTAGAAATGACCACTTTTTCCTTCCCTCCATTAACCAAATGCTTAAACGTTTGGCAGGGCATGACAATTATTGCTTTCTTGATGGGTCTTCCAGTTATATGCAAATTTCTATTTTCCCTAATGACCAAGAGAAGACTACCTTCACTTATCCTTATGGCGCCTTCACATATAGACGGATGCCGTTCGGTCTTTTTAATGCCCAAACCACGTTTCAAAGATGTATGATGGATTTGTTTCATGATATGGTTGAAAATTTTATGAAAATTTTTATGGATGATTTTTCAGTCTTTGGGTCATCATTTGATGCATGCTTAAATAATCTTGAGCTGGTTCTTAAGTGTTGTGAGGATATAAATTTGGTTCTAATTTGGGAAAAGTGTCATTTGATGGTCCATTAAGGAATAGTTTTAGGGAATAATATTTCATGCAAAGGGATAGAGGTAAATAAAGCCAAAATTGAAGTCATTGAGAAATTTCCGCCCCTACATGTTTTAGAGATGTACATAGTTTCCTTAGCCATGCAGGTTTCTATATATGTTTCATCAAAGATTTTTCAAAAATTTCAAAACCTCTTTGTGATATGTTGGCTAAGGATGCACCCTTTAACTTTTCTGATGCATGTTTAGTTGCTTTTAACACTTTGAAGGCACAACTTGTGGATGCCTAGATTATTATTACTCCTTACTGAAATTTGCCTTTTGAGATAATATGCGATGCTAGTGATGTGGCTGTAGGAGTAATGTTGAGGAAAAATAAGGATAAACTTTTTCATACTATCTATTATGCCAACAAGACTTTAAACTCAACACAATTGAATTATACAACCACCGAAAAAGAATTTCTAGCTATGGTTTTCTACTTTAACAAGTTTCGTCCTTGCTTATTACTTAATAAGGTCATTGTCTATACTAACCACACTACCTTGAAGTATCTTTTTGTTAAGTAGGACGCGAGGCCTAGAATCATTTGGTGGATTTTATTGTTGTAAGAATAAAATTTGGAAATTAGGAATATGAAGGGAAGCAACAACAAAGTAGCTGATCATCTTTCTTACCTACCATCCACCAATGAGGTTAATCAAGGGACTAAACCTATTCGTGATGCATTCTCCAATGAGATACTCTATGCAGTAACAAATCACCCTTGGTACGCTGATATTGCTAACTTTCTTGTAAGTGGAATCTTACCCAATGGTTTATCCTTTCACTAAAGAAACAAGTTCTTACATGATTTGAGGTATTATTTGTGGGATGATCCTTATCTCTACAGGATTTGTGCGGATCATATCATTAGAAGATGCATCCCTAAGCATGAAATGCATTCGATATTGTCTCATTGTCATAGTAAAGACCGTGGCGGCCATTTCTTCCCCACCAAAACTGTTGCCAAGCTTTTACAATATGGGTTCTATTGGCCTAATTTGTTTCATGATGCATACTACTTTACTAGGACTTGTGATAGGTTCCAAAGAGATGGAAATATTTCTAGAAAACAAGAGATGCCTCTCAAGAACATTCTTATAGTGGAGTTATTTGATGTTTAGGGCATCAATTTTATGAGACCATTCTCCAAATCCATGTATAACGAATACATCCTTATGGTAGTAGGCTATGTATCTAAATGGGTAGAGGCTATAGCCACTCCCACAAACGATGCAAAAGTTGTTACTAAATTCTTGAAAAAGAATATATTTTCAAGCTTTGGGACCCCTTGGACTATTATTAGTGATGAGGGTTTTCATTTTTGCAATAGAGCATTTAATACTCTTTTGAGTAAGTATGGAGTCAACCATAAGGTTGTTACGTCGTATCATCCTCAAACCAGTGGTCAAGTGTAGGTATCAAACCGTGAGCTTAAAAGAATTCTTGAGAAAATAGTTAACTCCACTAGAAAGGAGTGGTCCTTGAAACTTGACGATGCTCTATGGGCATACCAAACTACATTTAAAACCCCCATTAGAATGTCCCCTTACAATCTTATTTTTGGAAAATCTTTTCACTTTCTTTTAGAACTTATCACCTTAACTTTGATATGTAAGCTGCAGGTGAGAAAAGGCTCCTTCAGTTAAACAAGCTCAATGAATTTTGGATTAAGGCATACTAGAACGCAAGGCTATACAAGGAGCGCATGAAAATGATTCATGATTGACGCATCACCAAACAAAAATTTAAAGTAGGGCAGCAAGTGCTCCTATTTAATTCTTATTTGCGATTGTTCCCTATAAAGCTTAGATCCTGATGGTTAGGACCGTTCATAGTCACATAAGTTTTTCCATCTAGATTAGTCGAAATCACTAGCCCCGATAAAGAGCCATTCAAAGTGAATGGGTAAAGGTTGAAAGTGTATGCAGGTGGTGAGGTTGTAGCCCTCAAAACTACTATTCTTCTGGATGATCCTAACTGAAGATAGAAAGTCAAGCAATTGACTAAAAACAAGCAATTCTTGAGAGATAACCTAAGTTCTTCCTCCTTTTTCATCTTTATTTTTTTCTTTTTGGTTCTTTTGGTTTGTTTACCTTTTGATCTCCTTATGACTTTTGTTTTGATGGATTTGTAGGTGGTGACACCCCCTTATCCCTCAAGTCCCCCACATTTTTCCATTTTTTTCCTCTCTATTTTACCCGATCTACAACTTCAACCATCATAAGCACAATCAATCCCGCTGCCATCCTGCCCCCACCACCACCACCACCGTCACATCATCCTTTTCTCACCACTACCACCTCCTCCATAAGATTAAGCTATGGATCTTTTCTCACTCTTTTCTCTTGTGCTTTTTGTTTCACATTAAGGATAATGCGATACATAAGCATGGGGGAGAAGATGGCCTATCCTTGTCGTTTGGTTAGTATTCTATTCTTCCCTATTTTATTTTGATGGGTATTGCTATCTTTTCCTTGGTTATTTCTTTTAAATTTTTATCTATTAAAAAAAAGAAAAACAAACAAAGAAAAGAAATTGGAAAATGACCTTTCATTGATGATATTAAAAATTATGTTTTATCTTGAAATGGCATGAGTGTTTGGTTTGGTGTGTTAAGACCCTTTGAATCATCTTTTGACAATTTATTTCTATGTATTTGAATGTTTTGGTTGCATTTTTATGAGACAAGTGTAACTGTGTTTGAAAACTTTAGGGTTATGCATGCCTTAGCATTCTTATGGTATTGTAGGTGGACTTATGTTGATTTACTCTTTGCCAAAAGAGATTAGAATTAGAGAATTTTGAACCTAGTGAGACTTTGAGCCTTTAGACTAATACATCACTATAGTCTCTTATCTTTATTTTGTGCATGTTTGTGTGTATATATATATATATATATATATATATATATATATATATATATATATATTCCTTTATCCCTTCCAAGTTTAGAACCAATGGGCGTTGCAAAATTTGAAAAGGAGGATGGGTGTGTAAAGTAAGATGAGCATGGGGGAAGGTGTGAAAAAGTGAATGGTTGTGTAGAGTGAAAAGAAAATCAATCTATCTCTTATATATCTATAATAATAAAAATAAAAAAAGAAGGAGAATCAATAAGAAGTTCAGGGCATTTTCTTTTCATGATAAAAGTTGGGATGGTAAAATATATGTCATTTGAAAAATAAAATTATATAGAAAAAGGAGAGGAGTGTCGTATTGTTGTTATTAACCATGCTTCATTGATACTAGACTCTTAACTCCACTTTCCAAAAACTCTCTGTCCTAACCTTTTAACCCACAACCCCGTTACAACCCTAGTAAGACCTCTTGATTTTTGTGTATCCTAAGTTTTTTCAGTGGTGGAGAATCTAGAAGCATTGCAAGCATATGGATGATCTTGATCATGAGTGAGAGGACTAGAGTGGAACCTTTAGATATAATAAAAACACATGATAGGTGTGTCCACAAGACATAAAATGAGAATTCTAATTCAAAACTTTAAGAGATGAGTGAGTTGGTATACAGTTGCCTGATGTCCGCTGTTGGATGTCCTTTGTTGCATGGCAGGTCCATAGAGTTTGATAGCATAGTTACATTTCTCACATAAGGGGGCAACCTAAATATCTTTCGAAAAAGGATTTAAAGCATTTAATTGATATATTTTTGGGTCTTATTGTTCTGACTTCACTCTTGTGCTATTAACGGGCTAAACACTCTTTTTTGAGAAAGTGATCCTACTAATTCCCCCCATGGTAGGTTTCTTATATTACTTTGCTTGGGGACAAGCAAATATTTAAGCATGGGGGAGTTGATAAGTGTGATTTTTGCATCTTATTCCTAAGGTTTACAAGATATTTTACCTTAAATTTCAATTGGAATTCTCCTTTTTTGTTCTTGTTACTACCTTTGTGTTTATAATATGTTTTCAATTTGGTTTAGTATAAAGGGTTACTCAGTACCGTTGTACTAAAGGGTTCATTTCATAGGCCTTTACCTATTTAATGGGCAGTGGTCTTTGCGGGTCTACTTCCAAGTTTAGTTGAAAACTAGTAATTCACTTTGAGAGTCTAGAGATATCCAATGTCTTTTGGTATATTTTATTTTGGTTGTATTTAGTACTTGTTCCCTCCTGTTCTTTCTCTCTTTTATGTTTTGTAATCACTAATGTTGCTTTTATATAGCACAATAGTTATCTATTTTCTTCTCTATTATGTTTATTGTAATAATGTTATAAATCTAAGTGGAGTAATACTTTTAGCCTTAGCACTTGGTATGAGAATGGTAGAGGTAACAAGACTTATACTAAATGTGGTGGTAACACCCTTCATTTTTATTGTTTTAGCTTCTATGCTTAACTCTATTAGTGAAATTTTAAAATCCTAAAAATTGGGGTGTTATAATTTATATATCCATCGGGTAGTATCTATCAAACTTTAGGTAAAACCCATCCTATTTACATCCCTAGCCATAGGCCTATAATACATTCACTCATTTGTTCTTCAACTAATTCTAATAATAATAATAATAATAATAAATTGCAGATATCAAGTCTTAATTTTTCCTATCGACCTCCATCTATCTCTCACCCCTAACCTTTTCGATTCTACTTTCCATTTCCTCTTTTTCATCACAATTTTCTAAAATTATGGGCGACTCACCCTTTTGATTCCTCAAACTTCAAATAATTCACCCACCCTAATCCCCCAAATTACATTTTCTCTAATTCCCTTACTTCTTGTTTAAGTTTACACATATCATCCTCCAAAGCTCCCATCAATGATATGACATCTTGATTGGCATTGTGCACGTGAGGTTTTATCCTCAGATGATGTTGGTTGTATTGGTAGTCCATATAAAACAAGTATATGTCCAACATTATTAATATAAATGATATAAGTCACCTTTCATATGTAAAATCTTAAGTTTGATAATCCTGTCAAAATAATGACATGACACAAATTGTTACATATTTATTGTATTAATGTTTTAGGAATTTGAATACGAAAACATGGATTATTTTTTTTTTGCTCAAAAATAAATATAGATATCCGATGGTTAGTAGATCTATCCTTTTATGATAAAATATGAACTATTAACAAAAATAATCATCATTGATATAGGGGTATTATGGGAATTTCTATCTACAAATATCCATTGGGGAAAATAGTCATTGAGGTTATTTTAGGAGTTTTAATTTGTTAAAAAATTAGAATAAAATTTATTTAAGCTAAATCAACTTAAATTAAAATTATAAAATTATTAATTCCTTTATTTAAATATAAAATGTTAATATTTTATAAATATTATTAAGAAAATTATTAATATCATAATTAATTAAAACAAAAATATTTTGATGTGTAAAAATAATAAATAAATTAATAACATTACAGTTTATTTATTTTAATAATATAAAAAATATTAATAATATCTGTTGAGGTATATATAAACCCAAATTAGATGGGTCTAGAAATTTTAGATTCAAACCTACTAAAAATAACTTGAAGGAACCTAATACGGCTTAGGCATCATATCTCCACCACAAAAGCATGGTTCACAAGGGAGCATCGGACATGTGCTCACTCGATCCACTAAGGTTTGAATATGATACTAAATCCACCTCAAAAACTAGCTTATAAGAGGATGTTTGATAAATGTTTATATGGTGCCAACCAACTTCCTCAAGAACTGATATGGGATGATTACATCATAATCCAAATTCTACATACCTAGATCCGGTCCAAGAATTATCAACGCCCCAAGCGGTAGGTGCCAACTGCTAACATCTATACCATTAAATAATAAAATAATACAATAAAGGTGATTAAGAAAGCTATAGAGAGAAAAAGGAATAATATTGAATAAGAAAGCATACATAAAAAATGAAAATAAGACCTCAATCTATCATTATTATTATGTAACGTCAAGAACAAGTCAAGTTATTGTTAAGTACTCCATCCGTATAAAAAATAAAATCATTATAATAATTTGCAAAATTTTTAAGAAAATAATAAAAGTAACTTTAAAAGTACACTTACACTATTCATTGAAAAATAATAAATCATTGAATGTATATATAATTAAAAAAAGTGAGGGTAAAAATGAAAAGTAGGCTTTAGTTTTTCTAAAATGACTTTCTTTTTTATGCAAAAATTTAAGGATAGAATGAATTCTTTTTGATACTAAGGAAATATTTACTTAATTATTAAATACTTTTTTTTTTCAATTATAGGAGTCCTTAAACACATTAAAAAATGTCATTTTATGTGGATGCTTTGATGCATATGTATTCAAAAATGATAAATATATTAAGTATATTAAAAAATGAAGAGTATAACTATAAGATAATTTTAAATATTGATTTTATTAGGTTTTCAGTTCTGATTTGATTCCAAGGATCTAGTCAAATATCAATAACAAATTAATCAATAGAAAATACCTATTGTAGTGTGATGAAAGAATTGTGTCAGGATGTGCGTGTGAATCATCATACATCTACTAGCATTCACACAAATGCGAATGATCCACTATCGCTTGTGTAGCACTAAGAATTTTTTTTTTCTTTTCTAGAATCAATTATCATAAGTCTTATTTTTTTGTATTGCCTATTCCTAAGGTGGCTTTGTTCCTTTTATAAGGAAGATGAAACCACATAAAACCCTATACAATATATTATTAGATGGTTCTAACGAGCTTGAATTAGATTAGAAATTTTAATCCAATTATGTTAAATCTTGCTCATTCTAGTGCATAACCTTGTAGGTTCACCTAAAATTGGTATAATGCCCAAAACACCCTTATTTTGGACCACAATTCATAAGCAACAATATAGTTAGTTATTATGACAATCTAAGTTGTGTAAAGATCGGATGTGTGACACAAATTTAGGTGGCAATCAGGTTGAATGGGTTGGGTTTGGGTCAGGTTATAGTGGGTTGGATCATTATTAGGTTGGGTTATTTGCGGGTCATTTCCTTTGCGGATCGGTTGTAGGTTGGGTTGGTCATTTTGGTTTTAGTTTATTTTTGGTTACCTTATTGTTTGGGTTGTGTTAGGTTTGGATTCTGGTTATTACAAATACAAGTTATATTGGGTTAATTTATTGGGCTAGGTCAGGCTTGGATTGAGATATCTTAGCTTCGAGTCATGTCGTGTTTGGATTATTAAGGGCTAGCTTGTCTGGTTGAGTCAGGTTTATGGATGTAAATAGGGTAGATTTTAGTTGACATACGATGAATTTTATCCATTAAATACTTAAACAAATATGGATAAATAGATATAGAGGATGGAAAAAAATACCCATTAGATACGGGTATGGGATATCCATATTTGTACCCCATACCCATACCATATTTGTACCTGCTACCTGATATATAATTAGCTTTTTACCCTTAATTTTAAAATAAATATGGTATATATTAAGGTTAAAATTATCTTTTGGCTTAAATATAAATGGGTTTATTCGTTGGATAACATATTTATCCACTGGATAATATCCGTTATTGGGTAAACAGATTATTTGTAGGGTAATAGATATCCAACGGATATAGATATGGATGTGTAAGTAAATATCCATTCTGGTACGAATACAAATTAGGGTACAGATATGGGTATGGGCATACCGGTCTTGAACCCACCCTGTTTACATCCATGTCTGGTCGAGATTGGGTCAAATAAGCTTGTATTTGAGTAATTTTGTATTTGAGTTAATTTGATGGGTTAGGCTTGGGTTAACTTGACAAATCAAATCTTTTTAAGTTTTGATGGGTTGGGTTGGATTGAGGCCAAGTTAATCTTGGATTTAATCATTTTAGATTTTGGTCCAATCAGACATTTAGCACTAAAATTAATCTAAATCATTAACTTCATAAGCAAATATTAAGTTTAACTTCATGTAAACATGTGATTAATAATGTGTTTATTATTATGGCTTTATGTGTGTTTCCAAAAAAAAATCACTAAAATTAAAATATCATTGATGAATAAGTAAGCTCATAATAAAAATAATAAAAATAATAAAAATAAATAAAATTTAAATAATAATATATTTTTAAAATTTTTAAATAAATAATAAGACATGCGTAATTTTTTTATTATCATAACCGATTAATATCGAATTTGGTTTTGTCGAGTAAGGTCGGATTGATAGAGGGTCAGGTTGATAATGGGCCTAGTTAGTAATGGGTCGGGTTATGTCAGGTCATGGATTGAGGTTGGATCAAGTTTGGGTTGGGTCTGGTCATTTATATTCAGATCAATATTGGATTAGGTCAGATTTGGGTTAGATTGGGTTGATGAATTTATTGGGTTATGTCGGGTCAGGTTGGGGACAACTTTTGCTAGCTCTAGACACAACTTCTATGATTATCTCTTAGGACATACGTCTAGTAGGTTTAGTATTTAATTAATACTCCCTCCAATTCAAATTAAATATCATCACTTATTTTAAGAATAAACTTTGATTATTAATATTTTTTTAACATATATTGATAAAAATTAAAAAAAGAGAGTTATAATTTTTTGATGCAAATATAGCCATTATATTTTTATATTATGATATATTATATTTTGATAAAAATAATAATCAAATTTATTCTTAAAAACTCTATGACATATATTTTGAATTGAAGAAAGTAAATATCATTATTCTACTAAACTTGTGTTTGGAGGAGTATTTTGTTTCTAAACCGTAGCATTTCAACTATTACTTTTAAAAAAAATATATATATTAATTTTAATAAATTTATACTTTAAATATAATAAAAATATGTAAAATATTTAGTAAGTTTCTAATATAATTTCATATCTCTTTTTTTTCCTTTGCCAATATGGTTGCTCTTAAAGCTTGAGTTTACTTTCTTCCAACCTTCATTAGCATATCACCCAACTTGTCTGATTTTACTTGCCATTCATAGTAGAAGGAGTTTTCATGATGGATATCAATGTTTAGTCATGGCACCATCTGATTCTCATGTGATGTATGTAGTCGTATGCATTGACGAAAGTAAGACTCCTAATGGTGAGAGTTGGTCAAGAAGGACTAATTATTGATTTGCTATTACATTTTTATTATATTTAGAAAGTAAACTTATTAAAAATATTTAATTTTTAAGAATTTCTTGAATAATAATAGTTGAAGCATAAATGTTAATTTATATTCTTTACACTAAATGTGAATTTTATGACAATAGTCATTAAAAACTTATCACATATTTGTTTTAAAAAATAATTTTTTACATTAAAAATGTTGTAGTATAGATATTTATTTACAAAGAGAAATATTTGAGAAATTTTGATATAATTTTTTATTTTTTGTTTATTGGTCCAAAATTAAAATAATTTATTTTAAATATTTGGATAAGAAAAGAGAATTCTAAGCAACTAGCAATTTATCAATATTATATAAAAAAGTTACTGTTATTTATAATTATGACACCAACCGGTGGGTCAATATACTTTGCCTTTCCCAAATAACCATCATCTATGTAAGGTGAATTTCACTTGAAAAAAAAAAAACTAAATTCATTAAAAAAACATAGCTACTATTTAGAAAATAAAATTTTACTCGGTAGAAAACATTGCTCCGAAATTAACCCATATGCCCTTCATTTACTTACCCTAACTGAACCACCTTAGGCTTCCATTCTTTGCCCATGTTCCTTTCTTTTCCTTCCCAAATTTGATCTTCTCCAGCCTATCCCCCTTCCCTTATCTTCTTTGAACTCTTCCCATCCTCGTATCTCTTTCCCTTTCCTTTCCAATTTTAGATTTGAAACTAGATAGACCAAAACAAAGCGTTTGAATGTATTAATTTTGCATTTTTTTATTTATGTTAATGCACAATGGTATAGGATACCATTCGATTGTCAAGAGAAGAGATAAAACATATCAGTGGAAAGGCATGGGAAATGGTGTTAGGTGTCGTTGCTACCTTAGCCTTGGGTCTCCCTGTCTCCTCCATTTTTGGGTGCCATAGGTGCCCTCTATGGGAACAACAAATTGTATCATTACTACCCCCATGGGAGTAATAGATGATGCCAGTGTAACTCAGGGGAGCAATTGTAGATGTGTATATATATACAATGAATCATGTAAGAAAACTAAATGGGAATAAATGAATATGCAGATATTAATCTTTACTCTAGGTGATCACAACCTCCAATTATTTAAGTGGGTAAACCAACTAGGGGGTTACCTGGCAAATCAAAGTTCGACGACCTACCATTAACCACGAGAATATTAGCATGATTTTATACGTAAAACCCTAACATGTGTTTCTAGAACATCAAACCATATTTTCCCAATGTCAACAATACATAATATATTTTAGGTATGTTTATCGGAACAATTATCATGATATGCTTAAAATAATTAAAATACACTTCGGGCATATAATCATGCTAAAACATAGGTTTCTAAAATGTCGAATCAAATACCTCTATACATAACAATAATAAAGACATATTAGTTATTCATATTAGAATAATATTATGACATGCTTAAATGATTAAATTTTCCTAGGGCACATAATATTAATATTTATGCTAAAATACACTTAGTTATGCTCACCTTATCATATTGGACATATATAATTTATTTTTGATATTACAACCATTTTAACAAATTTTTTTATACATATTAATTTACACAAGTTAACATACTCTATTTTACCAAATTTTATAATATCATTATTAGACAAATAATTCCAACGTGGTAAATATACTTAATAAAATTTACACATAAAAAATTATGATATACTAGCAAGTGATATCTCATATTTTCGTAAAGTATAAGGATTACTTGATTTCTAGAAAAATCCCAAATTATGGTTAACCTACTGAAGTTTATTAGACTCTACTAATCAACCTTTTTTACCTAAAAATAATACTACATAACCATATTAATATTTAACTAATAAAATAATCATTTCTATTAAAATATACATTAAATAAAAAATATCAAAATGTCCCTAATGTTGAAAATGGGGTAAAAAATTTATGGAAATCTCACACTACTCATGTAGCATGAATTTGGGTACATGTGGGAAGGCTCAAGTGAGTTAGTTAGCTAGTTGGAGGTGATGGCCGAGGTGGAGGTGCATTGTGGGTTGTGTTAGCGGTGTGTTGCTGGCTAGAGGGAGTGGCAGAGGTAGTTTGTGTTATTCTTGTAGCTTGGGTAGGATGAGATGGAAAGGATAAAGGCAAGGTTGAGAGAGGCATGATTGAGGGAGATGGTGGTGTGCTTGTGTGACAGGGTTTGTGGTGGTGTTAGGATGTTGTACTCATCGGGAGGTCAAGGAAGATTGGTTGGCTTTAGTTGTAACGAAGATGAGGGATAGGTGCTACAAGGTGAAGGAGCTGGAGGTGCAGGTCAAGTAGTAGTTAATGATGGTAGACGATGTTTTAGGGAGAAGGATAACAATTGTGGGTGTTGGTGCTTGGCAAGGGTTTTGGTGAGGAGTGACATAGTTCGGGAGGAGGGGGTTATAGTAGTGTTTGATGGTGTTGTGAAGGAGGAAGTTGTTGGGATTTAGTGCATGTGATGGTAGTTGGCAACGAGGGAGGATGGCGAGGTAGGGACATGTGTAGGCTGTGATGGTTGTGATAGTTAGGTGATGGGCTGCAACATGGGTTGTTGGGTGGTGAATGATGGTGGTGAGGGAAAAGAAAACTTGAGATGTGGGAATAGATAAAGAGGAGGGTGAAGGGAGAAGAAATAAGAAGAAGGAGTAGGGAGTATGGATTCAAATGAAAGGAGGGGAGTATGGGTATGTGTATCTATAGATAGTTAGGGCAGAAATGGTCTAATTGGATTAGGGATGGATCATGGATTGTTTGCATTAAGGGGTTGTAGGTAAAAATGGGAGTGTTATAGGGGTGTAGGGAGTTGGTGACAAAGGATTAGTGTAAGAAGCCAGAGGTACAAGGGGTTGGACAAGAGAGGGAAAGGCATGTGAGGGAGCATATAAGGGATTATTTGGTTGGATAGGGAAAGAGGAAATGGCATGCGAGGGAAGTAGGCATGGGGGATTATTTGGACAAGTAAGGAAGGAAGAGATGGGTTAAGGGTGAAGAGGAAGAAAATAAGAGGAAGAAGGAAGAAGAAAAAAAGGAAAGAAGGGTGGGCTAGACTAGCAAGCTGGAGCTTTATAGTCTATAGCTTAATAATGAAATAGTTATATATTATGGTGGTAAGGTTCAAGAGGAAACAAAAGAAAGATTATTCCAAAATTTAGACATAACAAAGGATACACTACCTATTTGATATCTTAGGCTACCACTAACAAGAAGAACTTTGAGGAACTTTGAGCATCAAGATCTTATTAAAAATTTCACTACATGACTCATATGTTGGTAGAATATATTCCTAAGTTATCATATCTATTTGTAACTTTTGAAATCAATGCTTTTCATAATCCAACCATATTGGAGTTTGATGTATCTTTTAACTTAGATAAGTATCAAAGTCATTAATGCAAAATATCCATCCTTTTTATGGTCTAGGAATATGCATATTACAAACAGAGCCTAATTGCATGGATAAATGTATGTAATTTAAGAAGAAATGAGGTTTAGGTTTGTTTAATCTCAAATGGTGGAACGATAAAACCTTCAAAAGATTACTATGGATATGAAAGTGAAAAAAGATATTCTGTTGTTGAAGTGGGTGCATGCTTAATTCCCTAAGGAGAGAAATCTATAGGTGACACGTACAGCTGCTACTATTTCTTGGAGTCTTCAAAGGCTAATGCAATTATGGGTTATATTTATACCTTTATAGAAAATAGTATGGTTTCCTAGCTCTGTGTTGATGATGAATACAATATTGGTAGAGCTTATAAGACATTAAGCTAAAAAGAGAGATAGCATAGTGGTGGTTGATTCCTTGGAACAACAAGTTCTCCTATGGTTTGTTGTTTAGGAAAGGCATTTCAAAAAGGATAGGATGAGCACCTTGAGACTTAAAATTGATGGTACTTGTGCCATATGCAAAGGTGATAGGGAAACACTTGACCATCTCTTTTTCTAGTGTTTTTTTATAAACATATATGAGGGGATCTTATTTGTAAGCTAGGATATACTCATGAAGCATACAATCTCAACTTAGTGGTTAAATGGATGTGTAGAGGTGGACAAGGATCTAGAAATTGAAGGTTTGTGTTGAGATATCTCTTTGCATCTATAACTTATCATTTGTGGGAATAGAGGCACTAAACAATTTTTAAAGCCAAAGAAAGGTCACCTTAACAAATCATTATCCTTATCATAAAAGAAATGACTACAAGAATAGATAGTAGAAATCGACCTTTATAAATCCTACAATGGTTTTGTAATTTAAGTTAACCTATAAGGTTTGAGGAATCTTGTTGTCCTACCTTTCTTTTATATTTATGTGGTCTTTAGAGGTTGTGTTTATATAACAAAAAAAGATATTTTTGCCATTCTTTTTTGGAACCCTAGAGACACATTAATATGTATGTATATATCATAAATAGATTTTGAAACAAAACTTTCTTTAATTAGTACTTTGCTCCATCTATCCTTCCTTAATCAATTTGATAAGACTTCGTGATTTTCCTTTGACATTAGACCTCTCGATACTTCTCAATCTATCCTCTCACCTTGGTTTTGTTCATCTTCTTATCCATTTTAGATTTGTATTATCTCAAGAAATTTGAATTTAGATGCTCAATTTTTCTTGATAATTTAGAGACCTATTACAAATTTTTAAGTTATTCTAAATAATGGTGGAGTTAGTGGTCATCTTCTTGTTGGAGCTCAATAGAGGCTATATGCTAATGATTAGTTTTATTCTCAAAGGTAACAATATACTAAATTCTTTTCACATGAAAGAATGTAGGGAGTGAAGTGCTCCAACACTTCCTGGGTGTGTTTAAAACATAAGTCTGTGCTTACAATATGTTTATGGCTTATAGTTGTTACCTTGAGTTGTCACATTTGTACTGGCACTCCAATAGGGCTTGGTTATTTTCTCCCTAATAATTAAGGTTTTTTTATTATCTAGAATTATTTTTAGTTTTTAAAGTTTATGTACCCATTTTCGTCCATCCAATTGAGTGTTGAAAAAAAAGGTTAACAACCCAATTTGGATTTCTACCAAATCTTGTAGTTATATCAGTTAAGACTTACTTTTGTTTTTAAACTCCACATTTTTATAAGCCAAACTTATCTATGTACTAGATACTTATTTTTTTACATGTTCTCAATTTTTTTTGGTAATTTTATCATATCAAAATATATATTTATTATCTTTTAGATTGGGATTGTTATTCTTTCTCATTGTGAAATTGTTTTAATTCTCACTACTTGTAAGTTTTGGTAATGATTAATATACAA
Organism: Tamarix chinensis; assembly: GCA_030549775.1. NCBI lineage: Eukaryota > Viridiplantae > Streptophyta > Magnoliopsida > Caryophyllales > Tamaricaceae > Tamarix > Tamarix chinensis. The sequence goes on along the minus strand of CM060176.1, from coordinate 21,460,512 downwards.
TTGTTTTTTCACTTTATGTATTAATAATAATAACTTAATTTATTCTTTATGTGGAAGGTAAGGCTTGCAAAAGTGGTGAAGCAATAATATTGATGCACATAAGTAATAAGATATAATACTAATCTCAATTCTTTTGTAGGTTTAGTAACTTTATACCAAATTAAGTACTATATATCATAGTTTTTATAACTTAATTAGCCATAAAACCATTCTTGCCAATGGTTTAGTGGTTTATTTGTTAGACAAGTGATTTGCAAGGTCCCCTAAAAATAAGAAAATCTTATATGAATTTGTTTGATTATATTATCTTATCCTCAATATTACCTGTCATAAACCTCAAAATAGCATATTACAATATCATAAACTATGAGCTTGGGACTCTTATTTGGTGTGTATAATAGCTTGGATTAGTGTGTGAAGTGTTTCGGAGGAATTTGGAGTAGAACTGTGAGTTGTTCTAGAAAGATGTGAATATTTGACCTTAATGCCACTAAAATTTGGAAATTTGTTGAATATTATAGTTGTATATCTTTCTGTTATCTTTATAATGCATTAAAAATTAGCTGTATTGGAGGTCAAACGAAGAAGTTACGGCCAAAATACTTAATAGTTAATACTATCAAAGCTGGAAAGAAACATGGGAGGGGGGCATGTTTAGTAAAAATACCATAATTTCTGTGATTAGATCTTTAATTAGCTTAGTGTCGTCATCTTCTCTCCTCTTGAGTTTTTTTTGTAATTCCTTAGTGAATTGAGTGGTTTAGGTGAGGATTTATTTGATCCTCTTTATAATCACAATTACTTCACACCAATAATATCATCTGTTTTCCTAATCTATGTTCTTGAGTGTTATTCTCTTCTCAATTCTTATGTGTTCTAATTGATTCCTATTAGATCTTATTTTTCCAAATCGGTATTTATCCCCAACATAAATATAATCCATTCAAAACATTCACACAAATCACAAAATAAAAAAAAATTATCATCAAGTCCATACATATTCAATAAATACATAATTGAACATAACAAAAGCTAATTAATAAACGACCAAAATTGAAAGTAGTTAATTTGCTTATATAACTACTCAACCAAACCATATGGATTGCGCACATTTTCATTTATAGTATAAAATATAGGAGTGAAATTTTTATGAGCACAATTATTCTCATCCTCTTGATATCCACTTTTGTCTTCACTATCATAAAGAGCTTCCAAGATATTTATATAAACACAATTGATATAATGCTAATTAAAAGGATAAAAAATCTCATATGATCTAATACAAAAAATAAAATGTTTGATCTTTATAGCTCATACCCTCACTTGCATTGCATTGAATTTGATCATCTGGAATAATATAGGAAGCCAATATATTTTCACCAATTCTATCTCCTCTTTATTTATGTGACACCATAAAATTTTCTATACAAAAAATTTATTTTGTAGAAGTATTAATTACAAAAATAATAGGTGTTACCGCCACACTTAGCATAAGTATGATTCCCTTACCTTCATTATACCAAGTGCTAAGGCTTACAATAAAACATCACTAAAATAAAATAATGGAAATTGGAGATAATACAAATATAAGTTACAAATATGAGTTACAGATAATATATTCTTTACAAAGATGAAAATCAAGATACAACAAAAGGACAAAAGGATCCAAAGGAAAATTGAATACCATAAAAGCTAGTAACCGAAGGTACAATATTGGTTTTCCCTAACTCATAGAAACCTTAACGATAAATTAGTATCATGTTTAATTAGTTATAATAAATATTGTAGGATGGCGGTACTAAAAATAATATTAATATATGTATTATTATGGTATATTAAATATAAATTTAATTAAAGCAAAATTAGTTAGAGAGTGGGTTACTAAATTTTAAACTTTATTTTATACCTTAACCAATTTTTGTTATGACAGGTAACCCTGATTCCGGCAACCAGATGTTTTTATTCGAAGATTTTACCCTATTTCTCGCCCTAAATAATTACCCTAACCTATACTATATTGATAGGTCACATCCCCCATTTCTCTCCCTCTCCTCTATGTTTTTCTCTACTCAACCTTTTACACCATGCCTCCCTATTTTGCATGTTTTCCTCCCCTTTTTTTGATCAAAGAGACACTTCACACCAAACCTCCCTCTCCTCCATGTTTCCCTCCCCATGTTTTGCTCTATTCTCCACTTTATGCCAAAATCCTTTTTAAACCCTTCCTCCCTAAATTTTGTGAAGAGAATCACCAAAACCAAAACAGATCTTTCTCTCCTTCTATCCCTCCTTATCATCATCACCAAATGCACCCCAACACCAAGAAACCTAAGCAACACATGCCACCACAGAGCACCTTTCCTTAGCACCATCCACAACCGTCATTCTTGCTTGCTTGTCTTTTACCATCCCTAGTTGAGCAACACTATTTGCTGTACACACTCCCACTAAAACCATCAACCATATCTTCCATTCCACCCCCTTTTACTTCAGCAGTTTCCACTACACATCACCTCCCACCATTATATGAAGCAACCGAAGCCACCACCCTTCCTTTGACAAGGGCGGGTGATCTCCACCCCTTGTTATACCTAAACACAATGGTTCTCCTCCTTTAGCTTTAGCTAAAATTGCCAAAGCTCCACCCCTAACATTGGTACATATTGTTGTTCCTCATCCTTTTCCTTGGATTCTTCTATTGTTGCTCACCTCTACTCCTTAGTAGCCTCCTTATTTCCTCCTCTCTTTGGTTCGTGATTTTGGGTTTTTCCTTACTACTTTATTTTGGCCTATTAGTTGTTATTTAAGTGGTTTTAATTAGTTTTGGGGTATTTTTATGTTAAATTAAATGCTAATGTATGTGTTATTAGGTGTTAATTTCTTAGGTAATCCTTAAAGTTCTTAGAGAATACAATTTTTGTACTTTTCATGTGAGCTTGGATTTAGGTAAATCCAATCACTCATAAGATAGTAGAATTTATGTATGAACATGTTAGGATTGTTAAGACATAGAATCATGCTAGGGTTATATATTTTTCAAGTAATATAACATTCAGGATGAAATAATAACATGTTAAATAAATGGTACATACAATTGTTGTAAGTTAAGTTATATGCATGAGTAATATGTTATATAATTTATATATGCATGTCCAAAGTTTTTCTAGGGTTGGTAATTTTGTCAAGTTATGATTTGAATGCCATGATAAGTGCCCTATGATTATCATTTTCATGGTAACTAGGGTAGAAATAAATAGTATAAATACATGCATGTATGATTAGGGTTAGGATACAATAATTATTAACCAAATATTCTAGAATTTGAAATATTTCCCTACTTGCACCATGACATTAAATTCCCTATTGCATGCCATAGTATGGTATATTTATATATGTATATGTTGCATGGAATATATGCTACATTAGAAATGCATGATTAGGGTTTATAGATGTAACTAATTAAATACATAAAAAAAAGTGAAAAATAAAGTCAATGGCTAAATCATAAAGATTATCTATGCACAAAAATATTGTGAATTATTATGTTTTAGTATTTTTATGAAAAATTGCTCATAATAATGATGTTTGGTAAGATAATGGATAATAATGGTGAAATTAGGGTTTCAAGGGCATTTTGATAATTTTCAATCTAATACACCTACTGTGAATAATTGGACATTGGGTGGGTATTTTTGATAGGTACACCTTAGTGTTAACTTTGAAGTTGACATAGACCAATTATCTTAGGGTTTGCCTTAATAATGGGAAATAAAGGAAAATAGTTAACAATGGAATGAGAATTTTTATGCTATATGTGAAATATATGATCACCCTATAATATACTAATACTTAAAGTATAAGACCTCATGTTCAGAAATACTTTCTCTCTAGGGTAAGCTACCCTAGAGATGGAGTTTCATCTCTCAGTTGATTTGGTTTGCTAGTGTGTTGCTATGCCTAAGTAAGGCACTTTTCTACTCTATAGATGGCCTACAAGCTTTATAGGGTGTATTAAGACTTAAGGATCAGGTGTCCTAGGTGAGAAGGGTATTGTGTTGCCTTGTGCACTAATATGACTAGAGTGTTGTTATGCCTTTAGGGGGGATGGTCGAGAGGGTACCGTGTTTCCTTGTGCGTTGTTGTGAGTGGTGTTCTTTTGTATCTCTAGGTCATTATTGTATCCATCTCAAGCATATGAATACAAAAATAATTATTATTGAATTATTGGATTGGTCTATAGCAACCTTTGTGCCCCTACCTTGGCATTTGAAATTGGTTTGGATGTGTTGAATTGGTAATTGCCTTTGTTCCCTACCTTAGTATTTGAAATTGGTTTAAAATTATGGATTTGGTATTTGCCTTTATTCCCCACCTTAGTATTTGGAATTAGTTTGGATGTGTTGATTTGGTAGTTATCTTAATGCCCTACCTCGATACTTGGAATTGGTTTGGATGTGCTAATTCGGTATTTGCTATACTACACTTCCTTGGTATTTTGAATTGATTTGATCAATTATATATGTCTTATGTACCTTGAGATGATGTAAAGTTATTTAGTATGTTTTTTTTGCTGAGTTTGAGACTTTATTTTATATACATTATCTCATTATAATTACATCTTGTTATGTTATATTATTTGTGCTTCAAGAATGATTTTAAAATTATTGTGTAATTATGTGCAATGTGGGTATGCTATCTCTTGTGAGGTATTGTGATTTAATTCGTAAAAGGAAGTTGTAGTGATACTACTTTTATAGATGGGTAAGTGAAGGGCATGGAGTGTTTTGAGTTATATTATAGTGGTAAGGATTAGTGGAGCCCTTAGGAAGAGGTTACATTCTTAGAATGGGCCTATGCGTCTATGAGTTAGGGAAAATCAGTATTGTACCTTTGGGTACTAGCTTTTGTGGTATTCACTTTTCCTTTCGACCATTATGTCCGTTTGTTATATTTTTATTTTTATTGTTGTATGGGGTATATTATCCATAATTCATATAAATGTATTACCTCTCATTTCTATTGTTTAATTATGGTGATATTTTATTTTAAGCCTTAGCACTTGGCATAAGGAAGGCAAGGGGACTAGACTTATGTTAAGTATGGCATTAACATCTATTATTTTTATAATTAATATTTCCACAAAATAAAAATTTTAAATAGTAAGTTTTGGAGTTTTATAAGTTGGTATTAGAGTGAAATTACAACCATGAGCTGAGCATGGATGAGGTCATCAACCGCTTAGTGGGATGATTCTTGTGATAGATTATATATAGACAGTCAGTGGTCAAGCCCAACAATGACATTGCGTTCTTTGAGTGGAGGTGAATGTAATACCCTAAAATTGAGTTGAGTGTTATAAGGGTTTATATGGCTATTTATATGAACACTGTATACCATCATGATTTTGTCTTAAAAATTTCATAGTTAAGTGTGTTTAACATGGAGTAATTTTTAGGATGGGTGACCCTCCTGGAAAGTTTTAGTAATTTTCCAAGAGAAGCATATGCGTGAGGAAAAAGTGTACTAAATAGACCTGTGTTGATTTATGGGGTCATCTGATCAATTTAAAGGTGCTCCAGGATAGCACCACAACCCTTATAGGTACTATTAGGTGTCTAAGAAGTGGGCCTCACACAGTTGTACTAGCTCACGGTGTTACAATTTAAGCTAAAAGACTTATCTATAAGAATCTAATTGTTTTTTACATCAAAATATTCACAATTAATTAGATCAAAATTGGCTTCTACACAAAAGACAACACAACTACATTCGTTAACAATATGGTCATATGAAACAATAAATATAAATATTAGACATGCGGATGATAAATGAATTTTGAAAGATATATTAACAACAGACCTTTATTTCAACCTCATGTTAGATGAACAAAGACCAAATCATTGAGATTTTGGATCCCTAGTCTATTTATTTTCTTCAAATAGATATGCTCAAATATGCTCCAAATTCATTCATAGCATAAAGCACTAGTAGTTTGGCTCAAAACACAAATATTAATTTTTATAGATCTGGAACACCATATCCATACGATATCCAATACTCATCTACAAGGTGTGAGGATTAATACATTAATATACCAAAAAAATAAAAAATAATTTCAATAGGAAGAAAGTATTGAAAATTAAAAATTATTCAAAAGCTATAGGAGGAACGAGAATCAAGCGATCTTCCAAAATCACCCTCTAGTTTTCTAAAATAACTCTTTTAACTTGTCAATTTTGATGAAAATTGGAAATTTTCATTAGCATACCTCTCAATGACATTATTAACAACAAACATAGTGTTTGATGATTTGTAATATTAGATGAATACTGAAAGAGAATATTAAACTAAAAACTAGCATAAGTATATCATCTCTAACCTTATGAAAGGATTGACACAAATAACCCAAAGAAGGTTTCTCTGTAGTATCCACCATCCATAGAACATGCATAAGAGCTTTCATAATTTGTTTAATAACAAGACAATCCTTCCAAAATACAGGACTCAACACATTCTCTACAAATTTATTTCCTTCCCTTTCTTTAGCATAAGCACAAGAGGTCCATTCTTTAGTAACGATCATTATCCTAACAACATTCATTTGTGAAAAAATACTTTACAAAACAATGAAACTAATTACAAATCTAGTCAAAACTAGATGAATGATTTTCCTTCCTTGAGTATATTTCCTCATAAAATGTAAAGCATAAAAATGATTATAAATGTAATTAATGATTTTATAAGCATGCTTTAAAACATCTTCAACCACATCTAGATTACCCATATCTTTAATCATCAAATTTATTCAATGTAAAACATATGGAGACCAATAAAGTCTCTTAAGCTTGTGCTCTAAGAATCTAGTAGCAACAACATAATCTGTACCATTATCACTCACCATATGCATAGAATTTTTATCACCAACATAAATAACAATCTCTCTAAATATCTTATGCAACAACTTGACAATTTTGGAAGCTACAAATGCATCAATAGAATTCAAAGACATAATCCATTTTGGATAATAAATTATAGCTTTATTATGTTGATCAGTCCACCCATCTACCATAATGGTATAACCCGCTTCTTTCTATATTTAATGAAAACCCCCAACATAATTCTTTACTCTTTCAACATTTTTCATCAAAAAATAACCATAAAGATAATGAACATTTGGGCTCATATATCTAGGACACAAGTGAGCAATACCATCGATCAAATTCTTATAATGAATAGAGTTTAAAGCATTAAATGGAATACAATCATCAATGATCCACTTAAAAATAATAATATGTACCCTTTCAAAAGCTTATTTACTTTTTATAACACTTTTAATTGTTTGTTGTGCAACTGGACTTGTTCTTGGCATAAGGTGATGTCATAGTGTATATTGCTTTCCTTTCCTTTTATCTAAATCATTTTTCTTAGTTCTAGAACTAGAACAACTAGCAACCCTATGAGGAAGCATGGAAGATGGTGGTTGGTCAATTAAATGTTGAGAAAGTGTTTCTATTTATATTGAGCCATATGTAATTTTTTTTATCTAATATCTGTTGTGTCTTCTATTTTTATTAGCAAAATCTTTAACTATATGATTAATCTCATAACCAATTTTAGGAAGAAAAAATTTTCATCTCTCTTTACTTGACCTTTGATACCTGCTAAATGCTATTTAAAATGTTGAATACCACCTTCCAAAAGCAGTTTAGAATAATTCAATCATTAAAACATTTTCTCCTATTACTATACACAACCTTCCTACAATGACCTCAAGCAAGATCTTTCTTTCCTCTAACTGTACTTCCTCTATCAAATTTCCACCTTTTATAGTGATAAAAATATATTATATACTCATAGAATCATAACAAAAATAAACAACAATACATGCGAGATATCACATAATAAGATAAATAGGTAGAATCTTGTGTTTAGGTCACAAAAAATTAATATCTCATAAATTAATTACGATAGGAAAATAATAATAATGGATAAGATCAACTAACAATAACACAACTAATAATCAAGCTAAAATTTAAGATAATAGCCTACGAAAATCAAGCGATAATGGATAATAATCAAGCTATTAATATATTTCAATAAGTGATAAGGTTCTTGTAAAAAAAAATGGGAAGTTGAGACTTGAGATTGAATAAAAAAGAAAAATCAATGACCAACCTCCAAGCTCCAACGACAATGACTTAGTGATAGAAATAATGGCACCAACAATGATAGTTATGATGGCATCCAGGCTCCACCTCCGATGATGATAACAAGTTAGATAAAAAAAGGTAGACAAAGACAAACTCTCTTAGCCTTACCCTAACATGCTTCACCTTAAAAATTAAAATTAAGTTTAAATTCAAATGATTGTAGGAATGGTGTGTGCTTAGTTCAACAATGTTTGGTAGGATAATCATAATAATGGAGCACAACACAATCGTGTAAGTATAGATAGTCGATCCAAGTAATAAAGTGATGAGAGGATGTCAATCCCACAATAAATTACGAAAAAAAATATTATCACTAAAGTCAAGAGTTCTATGAACCTATTTATGTAACTAAAAGTTGGTAGGGTAATGATGAAAATATAAAGAAGTAAATGAATACTCAAGAAGTTACTGATATTAATGTAGGATAAATGGGAAGAAAATCAAAACATATATTCGTGAGAGGAGACTTTTTAACACCAAGTATATGTACACTATAATAATTTGTAGCATGTTAGGGTTAATGGATATTAATCCTTTTATATTCACTAGGTTCCAGTTAGTGGTAAAACATACTCTCAAGCCATCTCCATCACAGTGTATGGGCCTCGAAAATGTCACGTAGTGAGGTTTAGAGGATTAATGAAAATGCTTCTTCACCTTTCAATGCCAAACCTATCACCATTTGTCATTATAAGTTTTGTACACTATCATAGTTGATACAGAATTCGAACAAGTGCCTAATATGGCCAAAATTCAATACTTCAATAAATACACCTCAATAAATGAAATATCATTTAACCTAACATGACTAAAATATCAATAATTATAGAAAAAAAGGTTTCCAACCTTTTCTTTCACTGAATAGTTTAGTTAAAGGTAAACACCCTCCAACCAAAAAAAAATCAGGAAGAGAAAGAAAGGAAGGTACTAGGTAGATCACGGTAATCCAACCCCTATCTATCCTAATCACTCCTTTTTCTATTTCCTCTCTTGGTTGAGCTCTACTAGGACTCTTCTTCCTTTTTTCCTTTCTCTACTACTCTTCCATTGATATTGTTATCTCTCTCTATATATGATGATTCATCGATAATTTGACATGCCTTTACTTGATATCTTTATAGGGTATTCATAATGTGCAACCATACAGATAAAATAAATGTCCTTTAGTCTTTTAATGGTTGGCTGTACCCAAGAGTCAAGCAGTTGTACCTTGTGTCAAGTGATAGTACCCTGTAGTGGACCCCTAGCGAATGCTACCAAATTCAGGAAAATTGTGAGTTCTTACTTTGTCGGCATGCAGACATATAATGGTGACTTAGGAGGTGGCTCCTACAGTCTTGGTAGGGTGTAGATATGTTTTGATATGATGGGTTTTCATTGTTCCTCCATATGACTTGAAAGTAACTAAGTAAAATCATGAATCCTATAAGGTGTCATAAGAGTGGAAAGTATTATCAGTTTATAGGATATAAGTGCTCTTTTTGGGTTAAACTCAAGTGAGTCATGTGAGATCCCAAAAGGTGAAAAAATTGTTAAGGAACACGCCCTATGACTCCCTCATGTAGTAAAAGTTATAGATATGATGATACTTGAAGGGTCTTTTAATTAACTTAAATCCACTCATATCAAGTACCCTTGTAGTATTAGTAAATGCAAGCTTTTAAACATAAGGGAAGAAATAGAAGTTTAATAAATTTTATAGAACTAGCCTAACCATGATAATAACCAGTCAGTTCCTAGGTTTTATAAAACCTGTTGGTCGGACCGGTTTTCGAGCAGTTTTGTTGCTCAACTAGTATTATTTGTTAATCCTACTCTCCTAGACACTGGTTCACTGGCTGATTAGTTCCTCCAATCAGTCTAGTCTGGTTTAATTTTTTAATGCTATGCTCTCTCTCCCTCTCTATATATAGTATTTAATAATATTTTCCATATAGTTAACTTTTATTCTTAATTGTCTTACTAATATCTTTTGTGTCCTCATCATTAAGATGATGTGATAGAACTAAAGGATTCTTAGTAATTACTTGTGTTATATGGATTTTCTTATAAGACTTTTTTTTTACCCGAGTGACATGCATATGACTAACCAATAGATTGACAAGAAATTGAAAACCTTCATTTGGAAAAAGGGTGATAGATATATAGTTGTATGTAATTTAATAAAGAATGTATGGTAAATATTTTTTAGATGCCTTATTCATTCTTCATTGTTATCAATCTACCTCAAAAACATTTAGATGTGTTAATTATTGGTCAAATTGTACAAATTATTATGTGATAGACATGGGTTTTGAGAAAATCACTATCATGTGTATGAAATATAAAATTGCGGAAATTTTGAAATTGCTCTAAATTTAACACGTGAGGAATCGTGAATAATTTATTATGAGTTATAAGTTTCATATCTATTTTATTTTTTGTGCTAAATTTTATTTTCCATTCTGCTTTTTAGATTTGTTAACTATTTGTCTATATTGGGTAAATATTATGGTTGTTTTAACCTATGAAAATATCATTTTTCAAAAATTATTTTTATATTTTTTTTCATGTTATCATTGATTCAACCATTATATTTATTCTCTTTGGTATAAATAGTATAGCTCCATAGAATGTATTTATTGATATTATCTCTTAACATTATTATGAGTTTATCTATAAAAACTATAATAACATGTGCTAATGTTAAGTTTTGTATATATAAGCCTAACACCCCGACCTTGTATTAGTAGTGATTCATTGCTTATAATGATTTCGAGATTAATAAGTGGCTCCAGAGATCAACAAGAGTCCTTTTGAGTGTACTTTTTTATTAAATGACACATGTCCTAAAACAACTTCCCAGGAGGTCACCCATCCTTAAGTTTCTTCAAGTTAAACATGTTAAACTATAAAGTTCTTTAATGATAGGTTTCTCAAAAGGAATGTATATATTTTTGATATAGGTAATCTTATCAATCCTTATACACCTCTATCGCTAACCACTAACTTGGGATAATAAATTCACTCCCACATAAAGAATGCACCATCCTTGGTATGCCTTAATCATTAACTATCTCATTATAGTCCATCCTTAGAATAATCTTGTTAGGTTATTGAATGGCTCATCTAAATTTAGGTCACACTTATTGTTTTGATCTACAACCATTTGTAATACCCCTACCCACACTAGCTGTGAGTTGTTACTTGGAGTGCTTTTGGGATTAATGATTGGCCCCACAATTAACACAAGTTTTTTTAGTGTGTTTTTTATTAACTCATATGCATCCTAGGAAGTTCTTTTTTTAAGGATACGTGTGATTTAATAAAAAAAAAACCCACTCAAAAGAACTCATGTTGATTTATGGGTTTAGTTAATAATCCCAAAATCACTTCAATTAATGAATGGTGACAAGTGTGAGGTCCGGGTGTTATAAATGATATCAAAGCTTTAGCTTTGAAAACTATCTTTTATTTTTTAAAATATTATTATAAAACCTTCTATCATGTGTTTGAAATTATTTTAATAGTAAATAAAAATGGTTTTGTTTTGGAATGGACTTATAGAATTTTCTAAAGTGGATGTTTCCAAGGTATTAGTCTATTGATTTGATGAATTGGTTTGTGGGCATCCATCATTTGACTGGTTTAGTATATCAGTTGATGGGGGATGGCTCCAAAAAATAGGCAATTTAATTAGGATACACTGGTTAACTGACAGAGCCAATTGATCAATTGCAACCTATGATTCTTAGATGTGTTTTTTATTTTAATTTGATTCTTAATTGATTTTATAACTATTAGATTGTGGGGTTTTTTTTATGTGTGCTAGTAAGCACATTGAGATATTTGGGGAATATTATTACACTATTTAGATTTACAAATAATTTTTATTCATTTAAATATCCTTAAAAGTAGTTTTTGTATTTTTTTCCCTACCTACCATTTTTCTTATCTCCTCCCACTTTCTCCATCTCTCTTATGGCTTGTAGAAACTTCAACACTTGCTACCACCTTATGCTTAACTTCACATCCTATCCCTCCCATGCGTCATCATTTGATTCTCTTTTACTTTTACCCATAACACTATACCAGCCCTTTCACCCCTTTCACCAAGTCAACTATACACCCTCTCACCTCCTCCTCCTTGTCACGATGAAGGATTCTCAAGCCCTCATTATTTAATTTCATTTCTATCTTATCACACTCTAACCCTCAGTTTTCTCTCTTATCTTTCTTACCAAGTTGGTCTAAGTGTCGGGTCTTCTTTTTCCTATCTTCCTTCTTATGTTTAGATTATAGACCTCCCCTTAGCTTCAATTTATGATTCTTACCTCCACTTAATGACATTATCTCCTTTCGCTCTTCTTTCCTTGGCATATTTTTCTAAGTGTGGATAACATGTCTTCTCTTCTTTCCTTTTAATGTTCCAATAAAAAACCAAGGCATTTGCCTCTTATTCTTCTATTTTTGGGTTTATTTGTCCCTTATCTTTCTTAATTCTTAATCTTTACTTTATTTCCTCTTTGTTTCCTATAAGAAAAAGAGGATTTAATTTTAGAGAAAGTTGAAGATTTATTGCTTCTTCTCCTTGTATCTAATCCATCTTTTAGGTTGAGGTTGAGGATTTGTACTCCTATTATCCTTCTTCTTATTTCCTCCTTTTGAGTTGATATTAAGTGTGTTTTATATATATTTTTGGGTTCTTGATTCCTTAAAAAATACGGAGTCTTGTACTTAGCCATATAGTTAGGTGTATTTTCTCTTTTGCTAGAAGTTTTGCTTTGAGGTAAGATAAATCTCTACCCTATGATAAGGTTTGGTGTTCATGTTTTATTTAGTTGTTATCTTAGATGTGTCATGGTTTTACATAAATTATGAGTTATTTGCCTATTTGTATATATACGTGGTTATAAGCATGAGTTTTGGGATATGGTTGATTTAGCAGGAGGTGTTTTAATTTTTGTAATTTTTAAGTATGTGAACATAATTTAGCCTTTTTTTGTTCTTGGCATGGAAGTTTATGAAATAGTATGACTTTTATGATTTTGAGCATATGAGTGTGAATCCATGTTTTTTGTTGTTTAGCATGATTTCTAGCTATCATTGTTAAGTATAGGAGCATTCTAGGAGTTGTGGTTATTATGATTTATTTATGTCTTTATTTGCATTTTCATTAGCACAAGTGACCATCAACTAGATGGCCATATTATTTCACTAAATGGTTTTCTCAATCACCTAATTTGGGTCCTCAACTGATGGGATGACTAGTATAATTTTAAGGCATGCTCTTTATTTTGTTACTAGTTAACTAGTCTCACCCATCAGTCGATAGTACTTATGGTTTAGTGGATGGGGCTGCTCAAACAATCAATGGGTACATTATATTGATTACCTTCCTTATTTTATCACTCATTATACTATAACACACTGATTTTAGAACTATTTTTTTTTCATTAAATGTGGAAGTTAGCTCAAATGCACAGGTGTTACCGCCATGCTTCATACAACTCCGAATCCCTCTCATTTCTTATATAAACACAAGGCTAAAACATTCAAATACATGATAATAGAAAGACATAAAATAAAGAGGGAAGGATATATATACAAAAAGGAGAAGGATATATAGAAATCTAATAGATATCCAAAAAGAAGTAATACTCTAGACAAGAGAGATAAATATTGAGAGGTATTAAAAATAAGGGAGAAGAATATCCGTAACTGAAAAACAAAAAATAACACTATCCCCTCAAGAAAACTCTGCAAAATCAATGGTGCCCTCATTGATCTTGGTCTCCACTGGAAAGCCCGAAAAAAGAAACAAGAGTAGAATGAGTATGACTAGCATACAGAGTAAACTAAATCTACTAAAAAAGGATGACATGATACACAAAAAACACTTTGGGGATAGTGCACAAGGTAAGAGAAAGAAACAAAGCATATTATCACATTGAAAACTTAAATCAGCATTAAAATTGTAACATTGACGACTAAAATCAAAGAAAATCATGCACATAAATGATCCATGAATTATTCTATTTCATATTAGGTTATCATGCAATCCACTAAGCTATTTTTTATCTGATAGGGAATAATACTAAAGTCAAATTACTAACATCTAATAAATCAATTCAAGGCACTTTAGCTAAAGAAACATCTAGAAACCATTAAGGAAAACATTAACCTTATGTATCAATACCCCTATGGGAACTTTAAGTTACATATAGAATAAAAAGAGGCATTGCTACATCTAACACTCCAAATTTTTACTACTAAAGAATTCATTTTAGAGGAAGCATAATATAAACATTAATGGGTGTTAAACTATAATCAATATAAATCTAGCTTACTATACCATCCTTACATTAATTACAATGCAAAACAATTAAGAATTAAAATATGAGAAATAGAGAATAAGAGAACTTTCATAAACATAGATAATAAGGTTCTAGAGCTTAATTTTAAGTATAATAACAAAGTACATGAAAAGAGATTTCATGGTAATAAGAGTTTAAAAAGGTATTTGACGAAATTCTGACCACGGGATAATATGAGTCTACTTCCAACCCTAATAAATAGGAATCACTCCTCTTTAAATAAAGCATCATATGCAAAAACATCATCTAAAGTGTAATTATCGACCTACACAAATACATTTGGGTCCTCTTTTCCTAGGAATGAGTAGCACCCATGAAAAGGATAATTAGTATGCTATGTGTTGAGTAAGATAACAATAAAATCGAAGTAAGGTTACATAGAATAAACGTACATGTGTGTTAACATAAAGTGATGCATGGTAAACACAGATTGATGAACTTGTTATTCGATGTAAATAAAATCTATACTTTTATATCTATTGAGTTTTGAGACCCCACTATTCTTAAATCGATGGAATGGACTGAAGTATCTCTCAAGGTGGAACACACCTTAGCCACTATTATCATTTTATATAATGGACCCAACACATAATAGGGGAATACACTTTTGACCACTAACTAGTGGAACTATTTAAAGTACCTCTTAGGGAAAAACATACCTGAGCCACTATTATCGTCTTATAGAATGGAATCAACACTTCAGTCGTTATTTACATAATCTTCCACTTTAGGTGAGTAATGTATTATTTATTAGTTACTTATCTTAGAATCATCTTCTCATTCACGTTGATTTTAGGGTCTTTCTATTCTTAATTTGGTGAAATAGACTAATCCACCTCTCAAGGTAGAATGTTCCTAAGCCACTATTATTGTTTAGTGGAACGAATACACAATATCTTACCCTAACTCACGTGATCTTTTACTTTAAGTTATTAGCATCTTATTTTATAGTTATTTATATCAAGATCATCATCCAAAACTCACGTAGATGTGCATGACACATAATTGAAAACAAGTAAGGCACAACCGCATGGTTATGGGGGCATTCCCTAAGGAAAAGATAATGATTTATCTAAGAAACCTTAATTTCACATTATGAGCATAACCCCTTTCTTATTACTCATTTATCTACCAATTTTAGCATATCATTCTCAGTTGTCATTGTTGTTGTTATTATTATTATTATTAATATATTCAAAAAGAAAGGTCTAACTCTAATGTCTTACACATAAGATAACAACCCAATCTCTAGAGTTCCCTATTCATAACACTCACAAAATGCTAATTTCACAAGTTAGATACAAATTTTTCTGTAAGAATCGTATAATCACTAAATTTAATATAAATTTCTAATATTCCAATCTTAACAATATATCCAAAAATCAAGGTGTATCTTCAACTTCTTACTCATACAATAATAACACCACTTTTCGGGTGACTATTCCCAATTTTAGCCATTTTCATATTTTATGTGACTTAGGTTATTTATAGTAACTACAAATATTTCCCACAATATATTTATTATAATTTAAACCATTAAAACTTCAAAATATAAAATACTGCATATTTAATTCATGTTAACCAAAATACGTTTAAAAGATGCCAAAACACCTAAATCTCACAAAAACCCTATATATCCAGTATCATTATTTTCCAATCCTCAATTCATTGTATTGCCATATAACTTAAACGTACTTATTTTAAGGGGGTAGTGATGGAATTAAGTCTCTTTTAAGGAGGCATTACATCAAGTATTGGAAAGATATGATTGAAATGAAGCATTTGCTTAAACTAATATACAATTGTACTAGCTGTTGTACACGAAGAAAGCATCAACAACTCCATAAACCGAGCATGGTACTACAATGATACAATGATCCCCTATATCAATTTCGTGAACTCATTTTCTTATCCTTTTTAAGGCTCTCCAAATAAAAATTTATGTATATCACCTTCTTGAAGTCCTCCTAAGACATCTATAGTCATCCCTATGCACAATGACCTACCTATAAGGCAATTGTAGCTCACTAAAGGAAGTAGGTTGATATACTCACTTTCCAAGCAGATGGACAATAAACTGTCTCATATTTATTATCCATGTTTGAAGTCCATCCCTCTAAGATAATTGGATCCTCCTCACCAATGTAGAGTGATGGGGGATTCCTAGTAAGCCTCCATAGTCACTCCTCTCTAATACCCTCATATGGGTAATGGAGAGGATGTGGAGGTGGTTGAGGATGTTAGACTGACTAACTCAATGAACAACTCTAATATCTTCTCCAAATGGCCTACGCTACCATTTAAGGCCATGGTAAGCTAGTTGCAAGATAGAAAACATGTTAGGACAAATATTCCTAGCCTACTACCACATAATACACATAAATCACATTTAAAGGTCACCTAGGTTACACATTCTCAATTCCTCACAAGTTAATCTAAGTTTTCAAAGAATTAATTTAAAAAAAATTTAAAATAGAATCATAAATTTAGACGGAGGATCATTTGAAAACAACATTATTTGAAAATAAAATACTGTAACCAAGATTTTTGGATGGGTTATAGTAGGATTAAGGTGGTCTTGGACTAGCACGGCATAATCTCTTATGGCTCGATTGAGATCATCACTTATGGATTGAGCTTGCAATCCCACTGGGTTTTTGTTAATGTGAGGGGGTAAGATCACTGGTAGTCGTTCCCTCTAATTTGGTTGTGGCACAGGTAGTATGTTGTTGCCATTTTCATGCTATTGTTGGACTAAATAACTTATGTTGCTATAATTTTCTTAAGTTGATTATTCTCCTTGATATTATTGTTGATGATGGGACATCTAATTCTTCCTTAGGGTGCACTCCATTTCTGGAGTTATTGGTAATAGGGTGCTCTGGTCAGTTCTGTTCATACAAGTGTTAATCCTATCAAAACAAAAGAAACTAAAAATTACAAAACACTATTTTTAGTTATGTAATCATAATTCCATAACACTTTATCCATTAGTGTGTAGCATTTCTCAAAATTTGAGTTCCCTAGCAACGGTGCCAAGAACTTGGCGTGTTCTTGGTTCAACAATGGTTGATATGATAATGACATAAATGCAGCACAATACAATCATGCAGGTATACATGGTTTTTCCAAGTGATAGAGTGATGAGTGAGTATTGTTCCTTTAGGGAATCAAACGAAATACACCTTACTAAAGTCAAGTGTTCTACAGAATAAACTATACGATGAAATATTGGTAAGGAGATAATGAAAATGCAATGAAGTAAATGAACACTTAGGAGTTTGCCAATATCAACAGGAGATGGATGAAAAGAAATCAAAAGTTAAAGTTGTTAGAGGGAGATTTCTTAACATCAAATGCATGCACCCTATGACAATTCATATCCTATCAAGCTCAAGGGATATTAATCCTTCTAGACTCACAAGATTTCACTCAATGGTGAAATATACTCTAAGGTTGTCTCCATCACGGTGCATGGGACAAGGAAATGTAACGTAGTGAGTTTTATAGGATTAATGGCAAGGTCACATCATCTTTTGGTGCTAACCCATTCACCATTCATCATCGTAAATTCTATTCACTATCACATTCATACATAAATCATATGAATGCCTAATGTGTCCAAAATTCAACACATCAATAATTAAATGCTTAATGAAATAAAATATCATATAAACCAAACATGACAACAAGTCACATATTACATCAAAAAGGGTTACTCAATCTTTTCTCCAACCAAGGAGCTTAGCTAATGTTAAATCTCCTTAAACCAATCAAGAAAGTAGTGAATAGAAAGAAGGGAAGGGATTGGGTAGATCATGGTAATCCAATACTAATCCAATCCCTATTTACCCTAATCTCTCATTCTTCTTTTTCTTACCTCAATATAACCCACAAGCACTGTTTACTGTCCACCTCTCTTCTCTTCTAATCTCTTATTGCTTTTCTCCCATCCTATTACTTTTTTTATTCTTGATCTAGCGGGTATTTATAGAGTGAAAAATGAGCTAGTTGGGACAGGTGTCATATGGTGTTGTGATAGGTGGTTGCACCTTATATTAGGTGGATGTACCCTATAGTGGTCCTTTGGTGAATAATGCTAAATTCAAAGATTTGGTTATTCTTCTTTTTTTTAGTGCCACAGATCCTTGATTATGACCTAGTTAGCGACTTCTACAGTCTTGGTATGGTAAGAATCGTGTTCAATTCTACTGAGTTGTAGCCACCCCTACACATGCTTTACAATTGGGTGAGTAAAGGCATTAAGTCTATGAGTTGTCAAAAAAGTGTAAGTACTATCAAATCATAGAATATTAAGGCTCTTTTTAGACTAAATTCAAGTGAGTCATGGGAGAGCTCAAAGGGTGGAAATTTTTCTAAGAAATACACCCCACAACTTCCTTATGTGGAAAAGATTATACATACAATGATACTCACAAGGTCCTTTAATTTGCATAAATAAACTCGTTTTAAGAATTTGTTAATGGTGGATCAGGATCATTTTTTCTTTAGAGGTGATTCACACCGTTCTATTATTTTAAGAATATTTATTAGGAGTGGGTTACCCTAGTTGTTATTCTATCTATTCCACCAAACAATAATAGTTTCTTAGGAGCATTCTGCTATGAGAGGTGCTTCAATTCGTTCCACTAAACTAAGAATAGTGGGATTTCTAAGATCAATGTAAATAAGATGTTCTATTATGATTATACTCAATAATGTAACTCTTACTTATTTCTTCTCTTGCATTGTACCATGTTAAATCAATATACATATCTATTTCCCCATGTGACCTTATATAATATGTGTAACCTTGTTATGACTATATTGTCCCCTTACTCAATGGTAGCATACTAATCATTATTCTGATAGGTGTTACTCATTCCCACAAGCTAATGGCCTAGGTGATTTTGTGCAGGTCAGAAAGGACCATCTTAATGACTTTTCTACTTATGATGAACTTCATGTTGAGGAGTGAACGTTAATGCCTTAGGAATGGATGTAGATTTATGTTATCCAATAGGTGGCTTTTGTTTGGATACCATTTTAGACTCTAAATTTCATAGGATCCCTTTTGATTGTATTTTTATTTATGATATACTTAAAGTTAATCTCTAAGTGCTTATTTAAGATTTATGAAAAACTTCTTCATTCTTTATTTATCATGTTTTAAATTCAAATTTTTGTGTCTTGTATTCGATTTAAAGATGGTATGATAGACCAAACTTATGTCAGGTATGGCTATAACACCCAATTATATTATTCATATGCTTTTGGTAAAATAAATTTTTTTTCATAATAACTTTTAGGGTGTTAATATTTGGAGCATTATTGTGTAGATGATAATAAAATCCCCTCCTCACAATCCTTATATTTGATAAGTTTGTTACCTTGCTAATTTTATTCTAATTACTTGTTACTTAAAAGTTGAAGTCAACTTGCTCTTTGTTTTATATTCTTAGTTTTACGCTCTTGATCATCGTATCATATTATTTACCATTATAGTAGCTGAGATTTGTGAATATATAATTATTTTATTATTTCACCTTCACAGTGTTGTCTTTCATAATCTCTATGAGATAACACTTACTCACTCTTTGTTATCAAATACAATTACGTATTGTGAGCATTGACTAGGTATTTGATACACAACATAATAGGGTTTCAGTTCGTGTAAGTTGCTGGAGATGTGTATAGTTTGGCATGTGCATTCTATTACAGACATAGTAGACACTGTAATGACTTGAGATCACTTTTAAAATGATTCACTAGGCCCATAAATCAACATGAGTCCTTCTAGTGTGCTTTGTCCTCACTCATGCTCTTCTTGAGGATTTCTTAGAAAATTTTGGAAACTTTCCAAAAGGGTTACCCATTTAAAAAATTTTTCTTGTCCAGCACGCTTAATTATAAAGTTCTTAAGATAGAATCACCAAAAGGATGGTATATAATGTTGATATAGGTAGCTAGATCAATACTTATAACACTCTGCTAAACTAGAGGTATTACATTCTCCCCCACTCAAAGAACACAATGTCCTTGTTACACCTCAACCACTAACTATCTTAATAGATTTTATCCCAAGAATCATCATATTAGGTGGCTGATCGGCTCATCCAAGTTCAGCTCACAATTTTGATTTCTCTTTGATACCATTTTGTAATGAACCGAGTCCATACTACCATACGGGGGCTATTCTAGAGTGTTTTTGAATTGATTTGTTGGCCCCACAAATCAATACAAATTCTTTCAACATGCTTTATTCTTACTCATGTGCTTCCTAAGAAATTTTTAGAAAATTTTCAAAACATTCTAGTAGAGTCACCCATCCTAATAATTGCTCTATAGCTAGCACGCTTAATTGTAGATTTATTAGGATGGAATGACCAAAATGATCGTATACCATGTTGATATAAGGAGCCAGATAATCCTTATAACACTCTACTCAACTTGAGATATTATAAACATATACCATATTTGTCACACAGAATACTTTGGATTGATTTTTGGGAAACTGTTGAGAGTAAAGAAAATAACATAGGGACCCCATGTTTCCTAAACACAGAATTTGTTTTTGGGTATTTTATAAAAACACATTATTTTATCCTATAGGGGTTTATTTGATATAAAAAAGTTGTAATAAAACCCTATTTGTGAAGTAGAACATGTGAATCTTCTTCTCCTCTATTGTGATCCCTTTGTTTTATTGAATTATTAGTTGTAAGATTTATTAAGTGATTTTTTCAATCCTTTTGTAATTACACAATTACAAGAATAAAGATCTCTAAATTTTCCTTTATTGTTCTATATTACGATTGAATTATCAATTGGTTCAGTCGTCATGTTAGTTTCAATAATTATTCTGATCCAGTCTTAGTACACTATAATAAACATCTTTGGTATCAAATCTTGGTTGTTGAAGAAATCTAGTATTCAAGATGGCTACAAGATTTGATATTGATAATTTTAATTGATCCATCAATTTCAAAATATGGAAATTAAATATGCATACAATTTTGATTCAAAACGGGTTGTAGAAACCTTTCTCTAATCATATAAAAAAGATAGAATCAACGATAGATAAGAGATTTGAGGAGGTAGATTTGAAAGCCCTCTCAACCTTATAGCTATGTTTATCTAACAAATTATTATGGGAGGTGACAAAGGAATCAATGACAATTGCCTTATGGGTAAAGCTCTAATCATTATATACGTAAAATTCAGTAGCAAATTATCTATTATTGAAGAGATAACTACATAACCTGAAATTAAGTGGGGTTAATTTTTAAAAGTTTATTTGGATGAGTTTGATTCTATTGTGAAGGATTTGCAAAAAATAGAAGTCAAGCTTAATGATGAAGATTTTTCTATAATACTTTGTGTTCTTTTCCTACAAGCATTGAAATTTTTTTTGAAACTATGTTGTATAAGAATGAAAAGTTGATCCACCATGCTACACATAGGAGTTGATTGATAATTAGTTGACAAGTAATGGTACTTCTTAGGACTCTCACAATAAGAGACTTATAGCTAGGGAGGACCTAGGAGCGAGGATTTGGTGACCATAAGAAATCTCAATCTATGTCAAAGAGTTGGCACAAGAATTTGGTGTGTCATAGGTGTCACAAGAAGGGCCATATTAAGAAATTCTGTCATAATAAGAAGCTTAATTCTAAGTTCAATGAGTCATTCGATACAAAAGATGATGTTATTATTTCCTAAGATGATAATGATAGAGATGTGTTGGCGGTCACTGATGGACAAGCCAAGATCACTAATAGATGGATCCTAGATTATAGGTCTTCTTACTATATTTATCCCAAATGGAGTTGGTTTCAAACTTTTGAGGTGACTTAGGGTGGAGTTGCCTTGATGGAAATTGCTATTGCTTACAAAGTTGTAGGGATTGGGACGGTGAAGGTGAGGATGCATAATAGTGTGGTCAGGATGCTATCAAACTCGAGACATGTCCCTAAGATGACCAAGAACCTCATCCCATTAAGTTCCATGGACTGTAATGGGTGTCGATTTGTAATTGATGTTGGTACCCTGAGGGTTATAAAAAGGGCTTTTATGGCAATGAAGGAAAAATAGATTAGGACATTGTATGAGATTGTGGGTTCCATTGATGTCGGAAAAGTTGTTGTAACATTAGGGAGGTTGATAGACTTGGATGTTAGGAGACATTGGCACATGAGACTAGGGCATATCAGTGCTAGAGGATTGATTGAGCTCTCTAAGAGGGGTCTACTAGATGGAAAAAGAACAAGTAATATAGACTTCTATGAGCACTGTGTGTTTGGAAAGTAGAAGTATGTTAGCTTTTTGATAGCTAAGTATAGTATGAGGGAACCTCTTGAGTATATCCATTCAGTTTTATAAGGTCTAACGAGAGCAGTTTCAAAAAGAGATTTGCAATACTTGCTCATATTTATTGATAACTTTTATATAATGGTATGGGTGTATTTATTAAAACATAAGAATGATGTGTTTAGTATTTTCTCATGCTAAGTTCCTTGCTAGAGAAGTAGACTAGGAAGCAAGTTAAGTGTCTTCGGATAGATAATGGTCTTGATTTGATTGAGTAGAGTTTCACTAATTTCTACTAGGACTATGGAATAGTGAGACACATCACTTATATTAGGAGACCACGACAAAATGGGGTTGCTAAATTGATGAATAGAGTCTTAATGGAGAAGTCTCATTGTATATTATCATAGGGAGGGCTTAGCAATGAGTTTTGGGCTGATGTGGTGCACATGGAAACATACCTGGTGAATCAGTCCATTGAGTTTAAGAACTTGAGAAGTTGTAGTCTAGTAAGCCAGTTGACTACTTTGATTTGCATGTCTTTAGTTCCCCTATTTATGCTTATATGAATAATGGTAAACTTGAGTTGAGAGCTAAGAAGCCTGCCTTTCTTAGCTTTACATCCAAATTGAAGTTGTATAGGTTATAGAACCCATATGCATCAAAGTTCTAAACTAGTATAGATGTTACCATCATTGAGTTCGTGTTCTTATAAAAGACTGAGTCTAGTGATGGTGTGTCTAAGGATGTGGAGCAAGATAGTGCTTCAAACCGAGTGGAGGTTGAGGTTCACTTAGATGAGAAAGACCCTTACGATAGATCCACTATTCTTAAAGTGGATAGATCTAAGAAGTAGTTGTAGAAAAGGGGCATTACTTTAGGCAAAGCACAAAGGATTGTTAAGCCTCAAGTGAGGTATATTTTTGAAGATTTGCTAGCTATGTCTTATTTAGTGTAGAGACAATTGTCGATATTCATGAGCCAACATCAATTTCAGAGGATACAGTGAGTTTTGAATCTAGTAAGTGGTGTGCTACTATGAAGGAAGAGATGCAGTCCTTATTGAAGAATTAGACATGAAAACTTGTGAAGTCGCATAAGAAGAAGAAGATAATTGACTACGAGTAGGTGTACAAGTTCAAATAAGGAACCCTAAGGACTAACAAACCAGGGTAAGAGGTGATAAACTGAATATTTTCCATATTTTTACCTTGCTTTACCTTCATTTTTGTAATTTTTTTGGAATATTGTGTGTGTTACTACACTCTTGGTAATTATTTTTAGGAAATTTCACATAAATGTAAAAAAAAAGAAATGGTGCATAGATTTAGAAAAAAATTCAAATATGGAAGGCATTGAATAAAGATAATCAACCCCAATTTTTTTAAGAGAAGTGAAGAATGTCAAAGAGCTGAAAAGATGAGCAAAGGAAGTAAGAGGAGAAAGAAATGGGTGTTGCATAGCTGCAATACAACTAGCTGCACAGCCGTGCAACTCTTAATCATCAAATTTTCAAGAGAAATAAATTTACACGGCTAGTCAGTATAGCCTTACACAACCATTCAACTATCAGATGAATGCACCACAACTAAAAACATTGCACAACCACAACACACCCTTAGCATAGGCATGCATGCGCAAGTTTCCAAGAGAAGAAAAGTTGCACAACCAAGTAGTGTAGCCTTACACGATTGTACAACTAATAGTTAAAACATTTTGCATGATCATCTCCCACCTTTCTTTCATCTTTTTTTTGTCAATATTGAATGGGGAATAAAAAGGGAGGGTTGATGAGTTCATATTTTGACACATATTATACCCTTATAATTTTAGTTTTTCGTAGTTTATTTAGCTAATATAGGGGAATAAATATTTTTTTATGCTTAAGTCGTAAAAATTGCATAAATATTATTATTTGAGCTAAAATGATATAAATTAAGTAAATTTAGAGAAAAATAATATTTATTAATTTTTATTAATTTTATTTTGCAGGTTTTGTTTTTAAGTAAAAGAAAAAAAAAGATAAGACCTTTGGACCAACCGCCGAAGGCCGAAGGCCCAAAGGCCTGGAACACAAAACTACGCCGAATGGAGATCTGGAAGCATGGAAAAGAAACGAAGCTGGGCAAAAAGGAGCGCCGCTCGGAAGAGAAGAAAAGTCAGCCGTAGGGCTGACGTGGCAAAGAAGAAAAAAAGAATAAATAGAGAGGAGCGGCTGAAGAGAGAGACACACTAGGGACGTCGAAAACAAAAGGAGACGCAGGGCGCGTCTGGGGGACGGGCGAAGGTAGAGCCTTCCGAGGCTCTGTAGGGAGCTACAGAGTGAGAGGCTAAAGCCTTCACGGCTCGGGTTAACCGCGAAAGACAGGAAAGAGAGCCACAGGGCGCGTCAGAGACGCACGGACGACGCACAAAGGACAGCCGCCGCACAGAGTTCGAGGAAGCACAGGTCGTCCACAACAGCCTCCGTCAGCTCCATCAGTCGTCAGCAACAAAAAGAAAAGAAAAATAAAATTATTGCACATAAATCAAGGGACCGAGCGAAGAGAAAATTAGAGGAAATTTATACCGATAGAATTTATTTCAGATAAAATTAATTCTTATCTGAATAAATTCTTGATCTTTTATTTAAAATTAATTCCGGTTATTTCTTTCTCTTATTTTAATTTATATTTTAGATATATATTTCTGTGTAATTAATTCTTTAATTATGAGTGGGTGATTATTTATTGTTAGGGAATGAATTGAAACCCTAGATTATGATTTGAACTATAATTTTATTTTCTTTATTTCGTGAGATTGTTTCTTGACTCTATGTTAATTGCTATCGTTTATATGTATGATTCTGTCAAGTATAGTTTATTTGGTGCATGCCTTGTTCTGGTTCCTCATAAGTGATAGTATGTAGGATTATTTGCCTGCTAGGTGGCCATCTAAATATACTAAAATTTATATGTATAAATTACAGCTAGGTTAGATAACAATTCACCTAATCATTTTGTGATTCTAACCACAGTGGTAAAACGTTTCGATACGTGTGGGTCAAGGAAAGGAAATACAGCTAGACATGCTTTTTGTACTAGTTTGGGTACTTAGATTAACAACCTTCCACTTACACTTAATGCATTAAATCTAGTTAAATAAAGGAGCCGCTTGTTGCTGCTATACTGCTAGTATTTAATAGGGTTAATATTAGCGCTTTGTCGTATTAATTAATTAAGGGAAGTAATATAAGGTGTATAGACCTGCTTTTGGTGTGCAACTTGGTCGATCTCTTTCTCATGATTAAAGGATGACTTAGAAATAAATATTATATTTTTAACCTAATCTAGTGGTGGATTTTTATTTCCCTAACATATTTCTCATATTTGAGGTTTCCCATTATTTTCATTATTTTTATTATTAGTTTATTTTATCTTATTTACTCCTTTATTATTATTTTTATAAACCCCATTAGTATTTTTCTTATTTATTTATTTAGTTTTATTTAGGATTTTTATTTTTAGTTTTAGTTTTACTTTCAAGCTAGTTACATAGAGGTGAGCCCTCTCAATCCCCGGCCTAGAACGAGACCCTATTTACCAGTGTTACAATTGACAATAAGAGGGTTTAAATTGCATGCCGGCTACGGTCGCACTAAGGGTGAATAACAGATTAAGGTAATGGAACTTATGCAAATGGTTTTCTTCAAATTAAGAGTAGTAAAATGTGTATCTCAACTCTACAAATAACTTATTTTTATCTTCAATCTATGATTTGATATATTCATTCTCTTTTTCGTTATTTATTATATATGTAATATGCATGTCATTTATATTTATTTTCTATATTTCTTTCAAATCATGAATGAGTAATTTCCTTTTCTAGGATTGATCTAGGATCTATTTGGTATGAATATGATGAGTTAAATTATAGGTTGTATATATGGTTCATATGACCTATTTCACATGTTAGAAATTATTGCTATAAGTCAAGTTTGATAAAATCTAATTTATATAGACGTTAACTATAACTGAAAGGTTGAAATTAATGTCAAAAATTAATATACGAACGGAAACTCAAATAATCATGAAAGTAGACATTTGATTCTTAGGGACTGTTGAAGCGGTGTTATTTAATGGATGTAATCTAATTTAATAGTCATGAAAGTAGTCGATGAATTAGATTAGGTATGTTCTTAGACCTTAAAAGAGGCTAGTGAATCACATTAGGCTGAATGTTCACAATAATTTCAAACTATACTATGATATATTGTTAATTCATTTTTGAATACTAAAAATGACACCAAAATTCAATCCTAGGATATACATCTATCATTATAGAACCTATAATTTGTTAGTCATTTTATTATTTCTTCCATTTTTTTCATTTCATAACTATGTACATAGATAAAATAATAAAAATTAGTAATAAGTCGTGAAGCCGTGTGCTTGTGAATTAGCAACCATCAAAAGGCTAATTTAGTTTCATGTGAATTTAGTGAAATTTCAGGCATAGGCTATAATGAGGAGGAGCAAATGGATGTTAAAACTGCATTTCTATATGGTGAGTTCGAAGGAGATTTACAAGCATCATCCTTATAGGTTTGTTGTTAAGGGGATGCATGATCATGTGTGCCTATTGATGAGATCACTCTAAGGTCTGAAGTAGTCTCTTTTACAATGGTATAAATGGTTGATTAGTTTATGTTTGAGCATGGTTTCTCTAGGTGTGAGAATGATGGATGTGCGTACTTGAATGAGATAGAAGGTGGTTCAATTGTGTATCTTTTGTTAAATGTTGATAACATGCTTGTAGCAGCAAAAAATGTGTCTGATGTTGACAAGGTGAAGACAATGTTGAAGATAAAGTTTGAGATAAATGATCTTGGAGCTAGGAAGAGGATCCTTGGCATAAGATCATACAAAACTATGATCATAAGCTTTTGTTCTTGTGATAAGAATCCTATATGAATAAGGTGTTTGAAATATTTCATATGATGGATGCCAAGTTATTGAGCACTCCATTGACTACTTACTTCATGTTGTCAGCTTTGGATTACCCCATATCTATAAAGGAAGAGGATTTCATAACTATTTTTCCCTATTATAATATTGTGGTTGTATCATTTATGTTATGGTATACACTCGGCCTAATATTGTTGAAGTGATTAGCATTGTGAGCTGATATATGATGAATTTAGGAAAGGCTCACTAGTAAGCAGTGAAGTGAATCTTGAGGTACTTGAAGTGTAAAGCATCAGCTTATTTGGATTATAGGAGATTAGCTAATCTATTGGTTGGATTCATAGACTCTGATTATAGTGGAGATCTTAATAATAAAAGGTCCATCAACATATATGCTTTTGTCTTGGTGGTTCAGCTATTAGCCGAAGGTCTTCCGTGTAGGAACTGAGAGCCTTATCCACTACCAAGGTAGGGTATATGGCTATGATTGAGTCTTTTTAGGAAATAGTGTGGCTTGGTGTTTTAATGCATGATTGGGGTTTTTTCATGGTTCTCTAGTTGTTCAAGGTGATAGCCAATGTGCTATATATTTAGTGAAGAATCATAACTCTTTCCATCATTGAACAAAGCACATCGACATCAGGTATATCTAAGGTATTGTTGTTACAATAAATTTTTGTTTTTATTGGAGATAGTGGGTACTTTAGATAATCCGGCTGATATGCTAATGAAGCCACTGACTGTGGGTAAGTTCAAGTGTTTATTGAACTTGATTGATGTTCATATGCCATGAGACCCTTTGTAGGGCTAGGATTTTTTGTAGAAGTCTTTCCATATCATGCATCACATATATTATTTTAAGGTGGAGAATTGTAAACTTTGACTAAGTATTTGATGCACGGCATAATAGGGTATCGGTTCATGTAGGTTGTTGGAGAAGTGAATAGTTTGGCATGTGCATTCTATGACAAACATAGATAGTGTTTGTCGACAGAATGTTTTGGGTTGATTTTTGGGCAAATGCCAAGGGTAAAGAAAATAACACTAGGGCCCTATAGTTCCTAAGCACAGATAGTATATTTTGTATATTCTTTGAAACACGTTATTTTAACCTATAAGGTTGTATATAATATAAAAGAGTTGGGTTAAAACCCTAGCCATCAATTAGAATGTTTGAATCTTTTCTTTCTTTTACAAGATTACTACTTATGTGATTTGTTGAGTGGTTTATTCATTCCTCATGTAATTACACAATTACACAAATAAAGATATCTAATTTTTCCCTTATGATTTTGTCTTGTGATTGAATTCTCAATTGGTTTAATTATCTTGTTCGTTTCAATAATTGTTCAAATCTAGTCTTAATAGATTGTAATCATCATTATTTTTTGACATATATACTTGCATAGTATGGTGCATATCTTCATACCCTATAAGCATAGTCCAACTTGTAATGCCACACCAAATCTCATATTAGTTCTTTCCTATAGTTGGTAAACCTTGACCTCCTTTCCATGCTCTAGGCATCTAAATACATTAACCAATGGGTGTACGTTCATATCTCTACGTGTGTACACATAGTAGAAGAGTGCTCTTAAGGTTTTTAGAGGAAGATAAGCTAGAGAATACTTAATAAACATGAAGAACACCCTATAATAAAAGTGACGAGGGAGCCTTAACCTTTCTTTTAGGGATTCGATGTATAGTGTGATGCATCTTAGTGGGGGGATTTTAGCTCATCGGTAAGCTTTAGGTAACAAAAACTCATAATAAAGGGAAACCAAGTACCTCTACTTTGTGTATGCCAAATTAGCATATGTTAAAATGCTTAATATTGATTCTAAGCTAGGAATGGGTGGTGCCCTTAGATGAAAGGAAGTTAGAGAATTGGTGGTATCCTTGGAGAAGCTCATCTTATTCGTGGAGGTGGGAGAGATTTTAGGAGGATGAGAGGTAATATTTATTTTATCAAAATAGGATGTGTAACTGGATCAAGTTTCTAGTAAACATGAGCTACGATGCTTACTGAGTTACCCACTAATTGATTAATTAACTAGTGAGGATTAAAGAGAATCATGTCAAAATGGGATGTAAAACTTGTTAATGGAAGTGTTGATCATAGGAGATGGAGAATACGCCATATGTATTTGAATAGGAGGAAGAGTTAGTGCGTGGAAAATGGGTTGTAAAGGAAGATTGGGCAAGCATCAAGGAGTTAAGGTTGAAGGGAATTGATTTATGGAGTTAATTAGTATGCTTACATCCCAATTTATAAGAAAAATGAGGAATGAAAAAGGGATAGGGTATTAGTGATCAACAATGACCAATAAATAGGGGTGAGAAGGGGTGTGAAATGGAAGCAAAAAGGGAAGTTAGGGATGCACACATAAGCGATGGGAGTTGATTGAGGTGTAGATTGATGGGTTGCATATCAATAAAGGAGTCAAGAGGCTCTTCATTAGTTTTATGAGGAACGTGCATGCAAAGGAGCAAATCTGGCCTGACCGCCCCAGATAGGAGTGTATGTGTATCCAATAGAGTCACATATTGCGTGGAAATGTTTATCCTTTGAAAGTTTTTATTTTTGAAATCAAGTTGGAAAAATTGAGGTGAAATCCCCACTTAAAGGACCAAAGTGAAATCCCTCCTAAGAAAAACACCAAATCCATACTAAAATTAAAAAGTGTGTAAGCCCTCTAAGAAGGTGTGGAAACCTTATATGTAAAATGTTAAAATGACAAAACCCATAAGGACAAGAAGTGTTGAAGATCTCTAGGCAAAAAATAAAGCCCATAGAGGCAAGAAGTACTAGAGTTAAAAATGTCAAAGCCCTTATAGATGTAACATGTGTATGTGGGCACACGTATAGTTAAATTGTGTATATAGATATATTTTTCATTTGTGGATAATGTAACAAGGTGGTTGTCATAGATCAAAGGCATAGAGTCTGATGTATCCAACTTGTAGGTTATTTTTCCCTTCCCTATATTTGTGAAAGGGAGTGATGTTGGGAGTCTAACTCAACAACCTAGTTTGGTCATGGACCTCCAAATTAGGGCCCAATTAGGTATAAGGGTCTATCTTCACCTCTCTCCATATATATGTTCTATAAATACGTGCCCTCTCCACTTTTAGGATAGGGCACCATATTTTGTTACTAACACAAAAATTCCCACTCTTTTCTCTCCCCATTAACTCTCTCTCATGGTCCAATTTTCTCCCACAACATCCATCTTCCAAAACTTTTTCCATTGTCGGTTGTCTATACAATCACCATTTTCACACTTTTCTGCTCTATGTATTCACTAAATGGAATTCCCTAACACTCATCTTAGACCACAATGTTAGTAACCCCAAAATTATGACAAAGTTTCAAAAGAAAAATTATTCAAGAGTAAAATGAAATAAACATAGAGGAGTATATCAATGGAGATTATTTACTTCCAATAGTTGACCAGTTCATCTTTCTTGGGCTCTAATTTACAATGAAAATTTGGAGCTCATGCAATGGTTTCTCTAGGTGTTGCAATTCTTTGTAATTCTCTTACTACTATATCCATTCTTGCAACAAATGGTGATTATGATCCTTGAATGATAACAAACAAATTGTTGAGTTTTCCCAAATTATACCAATTTGCCACTATAAATGTCATTAATCTTTGGTTTATAATTTAACTATTTCACTCTAATCTATTATTTCATATATGAAATATTATACAGATCAATTTCCTAATGTAGAATTTAGTTCTGCATAATTAATTGTTTCATGGGTTAGGATGAAAGCCTTTAGATTCTATCTTCATAATTTTATATCTTGGGTTGTATAAGAACTGATGGTGTCCACATAAAAAAGATTTAGAGCTTCAAAATTATATTCAAACAATTACTTTTTCCAAAAATGTGACAATTAATATGATGATTGTTTTTTATTTCTCTACTTTATTTTCATTATGATAAAGTATCTTGAATTATTAGATAGCTAATAATTCAATAGGAAAACTAAAAATAAAAGTGAGAGATCCAATTAAAAAATCTAAAAATTTAGATGGTGAAAATGTTTTGTGATACTTGCAATTCTTTGATCAGTTCTGATAGTTGCTACATGGACATACCTATTTGTGCATTCTTTGATTGGTTTTGATAGTAAATTATTCATAGGAAATGAAAAGAATCATAGTTATGAAGGAAAATGAAGAGATTGAGTGTACTATTCAAAGTAAAAGATAGAAGAGAGAAGAAAGACTATCACATGAATCTTTTAGTATATATAAATAAAAAAATAAAAAGTAATATTATGAAAGTATGTTTCAAGTCAATTATCGCCAATATATTTTTATATCATAATTCAATATATGTTAAGAGAAATTAATAGCTAAAGTTATCCATGAAATAGTATATATCTTTTCTGAAAGGAGAGTGTATATTAATCTAGTTAATTCCTAGTATTTTGAAGTGTTGCTATGTTGATTTCTATAATTGTATTACTCTATTCGTATAAAAAAGAAAGTCATTCTATCATTAAATATTTATATAAAAGAGAAAGTCATTTTAGAAAATTTAAAACCTGCTTTCCATTTTTACCCTCAATATTTTATTATTATTATTATATTTATATTAAATGCTTTGTTATTTTTTAATGAATGGTGTAAGTATAATATTAACATTACTTTTATTACTTCCTTAAAAAATATATAAATTATTAAAATGATTTTCTTTTTGATACGAAAGGTATAATTAGATTACATTGAATGATTCGTTTCTGCTTGCAAAATCCACAAGAGTAGAACCATCCCACATAGTATAGTGGTAATTATAAGAATTGGATACTCCTTTCATTTCATAATATATGACCTAAAATATTTTAGCATGCAAATTAAGAAATAATAAATTTTATAAATCTAAATACCTTCATTAACTAACATGCCCTTATGTTAACTATGTCCCTCTAATTAGTACGCTAACTTTATTTATAATTACCAATGAAATTAAAGGGGTAAAATGGGTAATAAAGTCTTTAATACTCTATACTTTGTGTAATAGGACTTCTCTTTAAACAACCATTTTTCTTTGTTGACATATCCAAATCTCAAATTTTGGAGACCTCAAATTTGAGGTTGTAGTCACGATAGAAAAAAAATTTTCCTCAAATTTGGTACAACTTCAAAAATTTAAGGCTCACAATATCTAAAAAATCAGCTTCCTCGGTCTGCACTTGTAGTTATCTTTTGATACTTTTTGGTATACTTTTAGCCTAATTTTTAGCATTAAAACATATTATATATATATATATATATTACCCTTAATATTAATGACAAATAAAAATTGCCTTTAAATACATCATTTTTTGTCCAATAATTTTCATATAATCTATTTTACCTTTCTTTCTCATATTTATTTCTCTATATAATGTATCTTATTCATTTCTCTAGTTATTTATTTTATTAATTTTTCTAGTTATATTTATTTTATGAATTTCTCTCCTTATATTTATTTTATTCATTTATTTTTCATATTTTTATTTTATAAAAATTGATCATACTAAATTTAATTTTTTGATTCTTTTAGATAACCCAAATGATTCAAATTCAAGAGAGTTTCTAAACGAAAATATCTTTGTAATGTTATTTAATTTTTATTTTTGTAAATGTTATTGTAATTGTATTTTTGTTTTTATATTTTCATAATAATATTATTTCTGTATTTTTATTATAATATTTTTATTAATTATTATTATTATAGTCAAAAAATAATAACAAGTTATTTCAAAATTTATTGAAATCAAATATTAATTTTAGATATTTATATAAACTATTAAATATTATGTTTAGAATGATATAACTTAAAAATTAAATAATATAAAGTGTAAACGATCGATGATGTAATTGATAACAATGATTGGGTGTTATAAATTTAAGATTGATAAATATAGAGTATTTAATTAAATTTAAAATAAATTAATAAAATTATAGAAGATAAAAAAAATATTAAATAATATGATTAAAATATCAAATTTCAGAGACGCTCTAATTTTCTTATTCTCGTCGCGGCTCCCATCTTAATGTACTATTGGCAGCTGTTGTCCTTGGCCTTTACTTAAATAATGATAAGTAAATAAATAAATACAAATATGTAATTATTAGCTATTAATTATTATTATTATAAGGTATTAGATTTTATCATTTACCATTTTATAATATTTAATATATAAAATTAATATATTTTAAAAATACTTATAGCCAAAAAGTTATGGCTCAAAAATAAAATACTCCATCGAACTCTAGTTTACCAATACCATGATCTTTACTGAAGATTAAACTAATATTTAAAATTGTCTTAAACTCTTCATCAGTTGATGTGTACAATACATTTATCATTTTCAGATCCATACACCTCACATCACTTGTCTTTTTATAAATAAAATTTTTTAATTATATTAATTAATAAGTAAGCAAATACTTACACTATATTATTGTAAAATACTAAAATGGCCATAAATTGCCGATCCCGGATCTCAATGTTTCATTTTAGTTTATTTTCTATTATATCTGTGCTTGCTTATTCAATGCTATTCGTTTTTCTTTTAGCGAGTTTCTTAACCTTGCTGCTTGTATTCTTGTATTGTTTAATAGTTGCCCGGCCGGCCATGGTAAGCAACTAAGCATCCAATTTTATTAATTCTAGTTCCATAACTTTATATCTAAATTATTTAAATCCAAGTTCGCTCTTATATATCTAAACATATCTAAATACTCTATTAATTTCGGACCAGCCCAACTTATTTTTCTGGTGATATTATTCAAGACTTTTAATTTATTTTTTTCCATTTTGCTTATATTATTTACTTTATAGGCAATTTGTTAATCTATAAATTATTTTATTCCAAATGTATTAAAATATTATTTAAAAAGCAAAAGTAATTATTGTTGAAATATTTATCTTTTTGTTAGAGATTTAAAAAAAATTATTTATTAAGCTATATAACATATAAATATATTAATATATTTATGTCAATTATTTATTTTTTGAAAAAAATGATCAAACCTACATAAGATTCGCTTATTCGTAAGATTCAATTTGTTTTAATATTTTATTATAAATATTATTTTTTATGTTTTATTAAAATGAATAAATTATAAAGCTATTCATTTTTTATTTATTATTTTTACACATATTAACATATTTTTTATTTTAATTAATTAATAAATTACTTATTTTTTTAATAACATTTATAAAAATATTAGCATTTAATATTTTAAAGAATGAATTAATATTTCAATATTTTTAATTTAAGTTTTTTTAGCTTAATTAAATTTCATTTTGAATTTTGAATAAACTAAAATTCCTTAAATATACTCGACAACTTTTTGTTCCCAAGTGAATCTTTGTAGACGGAAATTTTCATAATACTTATATATCAATAATTTCTATTTTCGTCAACAACTTATATTTTTCTTATAAAAGGATACCTCTATTAATCAAGAGATGCCCACTTTATTTTCTAAGAAAAAAAAAATTAGCCCATGTCCTAATCTTCAATTTCCTCAAAACCAAATATGCAACAAATTGTACTACATTATCGTAAGTTATCAAACATAGAATTTCACATAGTCAAGGTGACATGTGTCATTTGTATTATAAGTACTGGACATACGATTATTTTTGTTATTATAAAAAAATTATAATTTAAGATAAGTTTCTTATATTTAGCGATGTATATGAATTTAAAATAAAGTTGTAATCACACAACAAAATCATCATTATAAACAACATTAAAATATTAAATTTAACACATGTCTGACAACAAAATATAACTTTAAATGGTATTTAAAATCATATTAGTGTAATAAAATTATAGTCATAAATAAATTTATAAAATAAATGATAAACATAAAATTAATATGAAGTCGAAACCAATAATAAATCTATCAAACAAAGTCATTGGTAAAATAATTAAAAAAAAATCATTTTATAATGAAATCTAAGGGAAAAATTTTATGTGACAACACCTATTTCCGTAAATATAAAGTACGAAAAAGGTTGTTCCTTATAAGAAATTAATAAAGCATTATCTAAATAGTACCAAAAATTTGAAATAAGAATTTTCAAAAGTCTAGAAACTCATAAAAATATAGCTTAAAGTTTCAACATAAAGATCGTCGCTACGTTCATAAGTCTAAAAGTTCAAAAAACTTAATTAAATACTTTCAAGAATCGCAATTTAAATAAAATGAGCCAATTTCACAAGATTAAAATTTGATTTACAAAAATTAAACTTATAATTTATAGAAGAAAAATACATGTATCATTTCATCTTAAAATAAAAATATTTATTAATTAGTAATACCTATCAATTTGTAAATTTGTTATATACTACCAAACTAATACTATTTTGAAAGTAAAATTAATAACTCTAAAGACTACCATTGGCAAAATCTTCTATAAAATTATTTGAAAAAAAATACAATGGTAAGTAGAATAAAAAAGCTTTGAGTGGGAGAATGATTTCGAATCAAGCTTTAGTACTTTTTTCACATTTTATCAATCAAGATTTGTGTTACATATCTTATGAAGTTAATATGCCACACCTTTCATGTAAGAAAAGAGATTTCCTCCATTCTTGGCTCTTATTTTATCAAATAAGAACAAAATGAAGTATATATCTTTATTTAATGTGTAATATTTTATCTATATGCTTGCTTTGCCATTTTTTCTCTTTTGTTCATCTATAGTTATTTGGTTTGTCTAAATTGGAGTATAATTGAAGAATAATATAATTATTGTTGAAGTTTAGCATAAAGATTAAATATTAAATGCCAGTTCTTATATCGTAGCTTCAAATATCAATATTTTTTCTTTTAGTTTTGTAATATTTTGTTAGTAATTGTAGCAACCTATGTTATAAGAATTATAATATAATTTCCTAAAATAGTATCATGGAAGAATTTAAGTTCTAAAAATAGTATAATTGAAAAGTTAGATTTTTTGTTGTTAAGCCATTAATTTATTATAAAGAATAATAAAATTGATCAATTAATTGCACAAATATATACAATACTAATTGGTATTGTTAAATGTTGGGATTATTTCTATGTATGACAACCCTTATTTATTTAATGGTTTTACTAACAATAATCCATAGGATTATAAGTAAATATTTACTACTCCATAAGATTTAAAATAAGCCATTCAGGTTTAAATAGTTGCCCTAAAAAATTAAAAAAGTGAGTACCAAACTTTTACTTTTAGCCTTATTTTTTTCTTTCATTATGGATGTATTAATTTGTTTTCTATTTTTCAATAAAAGTTATAAGTATAATATTAAAATCAATTTTTCAATAAGAAATACAAATTACTCGTATGACTTAACGAAACTATCATGTGTCACCAAATACACCATAAGCATAGTGTATCAAATGACAATGTTATAAATAACTAGAACCTTCATTGTAACACCCCCATTTTTCAAAACCAATTAACCTAGAAAAAATATATGTGAAAACCAAATACAATGAGGGTATTACCGCCATAATTAGTGCAAATAGACAATATTATTATGCTTACACTAGCTGCTAAGGCTAGATAAAATAAGGAAATACATCAATCTTTATTATTAAACACAAAAAATAACAATATATAATAAACTCAACAAAACCAATAGAATGTAAAATGGATATGAAACGATTAATACAACCAGAATTTATGAAAGTAGTCATTAACGGTAAATAAAACTCTAAAAATTACCACCACTCTCATTATTCCCCACCATGCATGCCATCTACACCTTAAGCATGTTCATACTCAATCTGCGCTAGGTTATCTACTCACCATGTACATTATGGATCATCACAACCCCATTTAAAACATGTAACAAGTTAGATAAGGAAACAACTACGTAACATATTAGTGCAATGGAATATAATACTAACTCGGTGAAACATCAATACAAACTTGATTAAACAAAATAAAAAATAGTGAAGTACAAGGATAATATAAGTAAAACACAAGTATAATAATGATAAAACTTAACCAGTGAAACAATAATGGCAATAAATGAATGTGAATAGTGAAACTTAACATAATAATGGTAAAATATTAATAGTAATAATAATGAAACATCAATAATAATAATGGTGGCATATCAATAGTAATAATGATAAAATATAATAACAACCATGTTGACATATGAAGACAGTTATGGTATAATATGAAGGCAACTATGGTAGTACATCATAAGTTAGTTTTTTTTTATTAAAAATATCACAACTAATATTAGTGAAAAATAACAACAACTATGGTAAAATATGAAAACAACTATAGTTGAACATAAATGCAATAATGGTAAAACATGAAGACAATTATAGTGAAACATCACAAGTTAGTTTAAAAAAAAACTATCACAACTAATATTGGTGAAATATAATGATAGCTATGGTGAAATATAAAGAAAACTATAATATAACATGAAGGTAACTATATTTAAACATAAAAGCAATCAAGGGTTATTCATCTAAGCTAATATTTGTTAATCTAATTCGATATGTGACTCAATCTTATTTGACAATGCAAATAACTAATCAAATAAAAAATTTAAACAAATCAAATATTTGATATGAAAAATGTAAATAATATCTTATTTATTGAAATATGTATATTTAAAGTAAGATTATAAATATTAATCTTTTTTAACCATATGTACCCCAAACTACCTCCAGTCGGGATGCATTACACCCCGCTAACTATATGAGGAGATCCATATATCTAGCATGGATAAAAAATAGTTAAGCTACAAAAAAAAATATTTTGAAACTTTTTTAACCATAGAAAATAGTCTAAATGAAAGATTAAGAGATTCTTCTCTGAAACATAAGATTAATATTTGTCAATTACATATTTATATTTAGTATTTATATTAGGTTATTACATTTAATCTACTCAATAACTAAATACCAATTAAAGAGAAATAAATACAATTTATATTTATCAGTTATGTATTTATATTTATTATGGTTTACTAACAAAAAAGTATCATCCTCAAAACTTAGTTATATTAAAAGTTTATATAGATATTTCTCATCCTAATTTAATAAATCTTCTATTGGGATACACATTTAATTACATTAGGCATACATTGTCATCCATTTTAAATTTCATATCAAATCTCCAATTTTTAAAGAATTAGTGATCCATTTCTAAATTGATCAATAAGAACATGAGATGTAGGCTCAGTAAGACAATAGTTGGTGATTGACCCAAATAGAAGCAAAACTACTATTGTACTAACATAGATTCAATTCACGCTATAAAAATATATAAAAGTATATATATATATTTGTTTGTTTGTTTGTATGATAATATACACTTAAGAATATTGTTATGTCCCACATGAGATTGCAACTACTATATAGATCAAAGCTTAATCTTGTTAACATCATAATCAAATACAAAAATTCAAGGACAAGCTTTATATTTCCCAACTAAAAATATACTTGGATATCACCCATAAGATTAATGTTTCCAATAATTTAAAGATATCTTTCATGTGCATTATTCGTATCCCAAATTGCACAAATACTTAATGTTAATAAATTCATGTAAAGCTAAATTAGTTAAGATAATATATAATAGTATAGACCATATAGCTTTAATTATGTCAGCATAACAGATCTCAAGTCTAATAAGAGTGGACCTAAAAAAATCATACCAAACTCTTAAATAAATTTAGAATCTCGCTCATCCACATCAAAGCTCTATTTCTTTGATAAAGTCCCCATGAAGAAAAACCATATATATATTTAGCTAAATCCAATGGAACGCTAGCAGTCATTGATTAAGAATAATTAAAAAAAAAGACCTACACATGTTTCAACTCAAGAACATGAATATATCGATTCCTAATCACATATAAATTACATCTTTATATCATATACTTTGTGAGGTATAAAAGAACTCAATAATTTACATAGTTGATACATAATACTTCCTAATAGTTTGGAATATATCTCCAACATCCTATAGGAAAATGAATATGTATTATATATCTTATTTGTTACTAAATAATTTAGAACATATGTTTAGATGGTCTCAATGAAACCTAATCAAAACTAACAATAATCCATGAAGCCCTTAGTGATCAATATATATCATCAAATATTTTTACAGAGATTGGAGTATTCATAAACAATAACTAATTTGAGTAACACCATCACACACAATATCATTTTTGGTACAAATGAGTTTCAATTATGTAGTACAAACCCATAAGGTAATTAATGATCTAAATCCTAAGCCCTAATACCTCTTCTATAATACCTCCAAACTAACCCCAAGTCAAAGGCGTTACATGCTACGAACTATACGAGGATACCCATATAGCTAGCAAGATTAAAATAAAGTTGAGTTACGACAAAAATTATATCTAAACTTTATTAACCATAGAAAAGAGTATAAATGAAAAATAATGGGATTCATCCTTGATACATAGTTACAAGACAAGCATTATAGAATTATATATTATTATAAGCTTATAATAATCCTAAGAAACTAGCCGATGGATCAAACATTGGATTTCTAACCTTCGACTATGCCTCAAGCTACACATGTTCAATGTTAGAAAGTAGTGAGTGAAACCACTGCTCGACAAGTAATCGCCCCACCGACAAAAACATGGACCTAGCAGATACTATAAAACATATGTTATTAAAAGTATAAAATAAATTAAAATTGTCACCATATATGTATGCAGCTTAGAATACAGTTAAGTAATCAAAACATTATAAGAGTTGAATAAATAATACAATAAAATGATAAATTAGAATAAAAAAAAAGTTAGTTGGATTAGATGAACCATTCGTTAACAAAAACCATAACAAAATTAGATAGCAAAAACATATATTAAATAAAAAATTTAGGTTTAATTGTGGTTGTTCTTGTCTCACTACTAAGGTACAAAAATGAAAATTAATTAATAATTCCCTTATCATTAAATGGGGGCTAGAAGGATGTCCAAAGTGGTGCACTACAGAGCAAAAGTAGCATAGATTAGACATCCTACACTACTTATGGCCTGGAAAGGGTTTTCCCTCCCTTTGGGGCATAATCACAAAACAAAACAATCATAATATAATAATTATAATTTATCTTATAAAGTAGAAATGATAAATAAGATCCACAATAAATCTTGATAACAAATTTTAGGTTAAAATACATGGTAATAAAATTTGAACATTTTACATATATCAATGGACATGTCTGTGTAAAATATTATTTTATAAATAAATAATAAGAAATTTTTTCCAAAAAATAATATTGATTCTTTAAGCATAAAATCCTTGATATATATAGTTTATATTTGATGGAGAGAGATACTTCGGTAGTAAACAAGTTATAATGCCCCCATTTTCAAAATAAAAAATGTATTGAAAAGTATGTGTGGAAGCTAATTATAACGAGGGCATCATAGTCACATCTAAAATAAGTATGCATCGAGTCCAACTCACAACAGATGTTAAGGCTAAATAAAATAAGAAAAAACATAAAACTAGTTTATTAACTCAAACCAATAAAACAAATATCAATGTTAAATCAAATCAATCAAAACCAAATATAAATGCTAACTACAATTGAAACCATGAAAATGGTCTACTAAAATTAATATAATAAATAAAGCTCTAAAAACCACCACCGCTCTCATTCTTCCCTATCATGCAAGCCATCAATGCCTCAAATAGGTTCATAACCAACCTACACTAGATCACCTACTCACTGTGTACATCATTGATCTTTGCAACCCCATTTAAAATATGTAAAAACTAGCTGAGGGAAAAAACTAAGTAACACGTAAGTACTAAGAAATAATATCATATGTTGATATTTATATAAGCATATAATTCACAAATATACACCTAAATCACATAAGGAACCCTAAAAAAATCATCTAGTTTTTAATCTTCAGTTAGATGATCATGATATTTAATTATTTAAGTTGGTAAACCAACTAGAGGTTCATCTGCCAAATCAAACTCCGAAGAACTACCATCAACCAGGAGAGGATTAGAAATTATACTCGAGTGATCCTTGTGGACAAAATCCAAAGGAGATAACAAATATCTAAAGTCCTAGCACCTTGGTCATTATGCTCTTAAGTATGCACACCCTTTAATAGAGTCAAGAGAAGCTTATAGGTTAAATAAGGAGAGGAGCCTTAACCAAACATAGTTAACAAATAAATAAATATACACAAAATAAAGGAAATGCTATTGTTGACTTCCAACTTCAAGAAGCCAACCTTGAAGGACCCAAAACCTACTTGATTCACTTAAAGTATTAATGTTTTATTAAGGTGATCACATAATACACATAAGCAGCTACTCATCCATTAACTCTATTCCTTTTATTATCCACTTGCTAAGCATAAAAAATTTCTTAAAGTGGAAACTCTCCAAAAAA
This sequence comes from Tamarix chinensis, assembly GCA_030549775.1. Lineage (NCBI taxonomy): Eukaryota > Viridiplantae > Streptophyta > Magnoliopsida > Caryophyllales > Tamaricaceae > Tamarix > Tamarix chinensis. The sequence goes on along the minus strand of CM060176.1, from coordinate 21,418,245 downwards.
GTAACTTTTTAAAAATAGAAATATCTAAGTAGAGTAACTAACTTTTCAAAGCCGATTATTACTTAGTGTCAAGATAACCACCAAGAATCAAGCATTGGTCAAAACCAACACAACACAATAAAAATTCTATTTAGTAAGTGTAATACCCCGTATTTTTAGAATCCAGATTTATTGAGTTTAATAATTTTATTAGCGTAATTTGATGTAAATAATTAATTATTCTAATTTCGTTTCGTTTTACGGATTTATCGATGATTTCGAATTCATAATTGAATGTAATTAATTATTGTCGTTGCGAATCATTCTAGACAAATTCGTTCACGACAATGATTTTATTATATTCTTATGATTTCGATCTTCGGTTAAAAATATATTTTCCCGTTCTTTCCCGTATTTTGGTTTTTAATATTTTTAATTCGTTTTCGATTATATCTTCGTCATGTGATTACCGCTTTGTTTTGAAGTTATATTTCGTTAACGAAATATATTAATTAAATTATAGAATTTCTATTTAAATAGTTAAATTTATTTTAATGATTTTATCCGTAGAAAATATTTCCAACTTTAAATTTATTCGTTTTCGAAAATTGTTAATATCTTCGAGAAGTTTTAAATTAAAAGATTTCGGAGTTTATTGATGAATTTCTTTCCGGAATTAATTTTCTTCCATTTTACGATTTTTGGTTTACGGAAAACCGATTTCGGAAATTATTTGAATTAGTCTCGGTTTATTGGAATTTAATTTAAATATTTACTTTTATGCTTTTAAATATTATTTTGAGGTCTTATAATGTATTTCCGTAAATAATATAAATTTTTACGTACGTTGGTAAGTTTTTCCGAAAATGTTTCCGAAATTCTTCATGTAGCTTTTATATCGATTTTAAGCCTTCGGAACCTTACGAAATAATTTTCATTTAATGAATTTTAGATAAAATTCCCCAATAATAGTTTTTAAATTTTTAGTAGTTTATTTTATATGTGTATTTGAAAAAAAAAAAAAAAACCCGGCAGCCCTACCCGATCGGGACCCCGACCCCCATCCCTTCTTTTTTCTTTCTCTCTTCTCTTTCCCTGCACCTGCTCCCCGACTCCCCTGCCCTTCTGCTCTCGCAACCCAGCCCAAGACCCCAGCCTCCCTCACCACCTCTTCTCCTCAGCTCCCCCAGCTCCTCCTCGCCAACCACCGTCGGCCACAACGGGCGACCGACCAACGCAGCACAACAGCCGCGCAGGAGCAGCAGCGACTGAAGCCGAGCCACCACAGCAGCTGCGCGCAGGAGAAGCAACCGCAGGCAGCACTGCCACCGTCCGGCTCCGGCGAGCCTCGCCGATCACCGGCGAGCAGCCCTTGTTCCCCGACGAAGCTTCTCCGGCTTTTTCTTGTCCCGATTGTGTTGATTTCTTTCGGTATAAATTTCCGAAAACCCTAATATATATATTTGATTAATTGAGTATGGATTAGCTTATGAAAAGCTAAATTGGTTATTTGATTGTGTATATAGGTGCTGTAAGATTGATTTAGATACATTAATTTTGTGGTCGTGTTGAAATTTTGGAAAAATCAGATTTTTGGCCGGGTTATGCCCGAATTTTTCGGATCCGGCCGTTTTTGTGATTTCGGACAAATTGATTATACAATATGTTTTAAAATGTATCCAATTTCGTTTTGGAATTATCAATTTGAGAAATTTATGCAGGTTTTATCGGAATTTGATTCCTAGGCTAAATTTCGGGTATAATGAAATTGGGTCGTATAATTGAGCCATTCCGCTCAATTGATTTTATAGTATCGTTTAAAATGTATTTAATTTTGTATTAGAAGTGTTGATTTGGGAAAATTGTGCGTATTTGACCGGAATTGGATTTTTAGGTCAAAACTCCCGCGGGTTTAAATTGAATTGTATAATCGGGTTATTTTATTCAATTAACTATATAAATTACATTATAATATGTTTAATTTCATTTTCAAACCGTCAATTGATATGTTTTGGCAAGAATTAATCGGATTTGCGTTCCAGGTTCAAAAACCCTAATTGTGCTGAATTGCGTATTTCTTTTATCGGTTTTGAGCAATTGATTATTTGATATGTTATAAAATGTGTTTAATTGCATTTCTAAACCTTCAATTTGATTAAATTTATAGAATTTTACCGAATCATATTTTCGGGCTTAAAACCCTAGATTTTAAGTGAGGTTATGAAATTAGTTATTTGTATAGTTGTTTTGCTAAAATTAGATTTATAGAAGTAGTTGAAATGATCCTAATTACTTTCTAATACCTTTAATTGTAATTAATTGATTTGAATTACTTGAGTTGTGTCATGGGCTTTAAAACCCTAATTTTTAAAAATGGATTGTTTGGAATTGGTTAATCGGAAGATTGTTTTGTTGAAATTTAATTAGCTGGATTTATCTAAAATTTGTTTAATTGTATTTTAAAACTATCAATTTGAGGTAATCAAAGTAATTTGGTCGATTCGTAGTTAGGCATTTAAAACCCTAATCTTGGGGGATGATTTTGTAGAATTAATTTTGCTATGCGTAGTTTATCTAATCGATTTCTATCTTTGGGTTTTACATCATTTAAATTATGTTTTAACCAAATCGGTTGGGATTTGATTCTATGTAAATTGGTTGGATTACTTATTTAGTTGTAAAACCTAATAAATAAGTTATTTTCGATAAATTAACCTATGATCGATTATTCTTCTCGGGTTTCCAAACTAATTTGAAATGTCCTAAGTGTGTTTGTATTAATATGTTTTGATTTATATTTAATCTTAAATCTTAATAGAGCTATGCTTTTAAGTCCTAAGTTTTGGACACATTTTCCAAGAAAAATAGTTTGTGTCTCTTTGTATCGATTAAATTATAATAATTGAAATTATTGATTGATAGGATAGTTTCTAATTTAGTTTTCGATTTCTATCGGGTCTAGGAAAGCTTTCTCGTGGACCCACGAACTAGGGATCTCTTTCCCTCTTATAGGTGAACCGGGTCAAACCCCAAGAGGTGTAGGAGCGTGCTCCAAGCCCGGCGCCGATTTAGGTAAGGACGTAAATAAGGCCACTGGTGTGCTCTGCTTGTTTTAAGTGCCTTATATGCTTGTATGGTATTATGTTATAACCTGTATTCTATGTGTCTATTGTGAAGCGCAGCCTGGATCCGAGGTACGTCCCCGTATCCTAGTCTTCGTGTACTAATATGCTGTGATGTAGTGTGATGTGTTGTGATGTAGTGTGATGTGATGTGGCCCCTACGTCATGTAGGGTGGGTTATGTGAGTGAGTGTGGTGAAGTGGGAGATTTGAAAAAGAAAAATAAGAGGTTAGAATGACCAAAGGGGAGTATGTTGGCTAAACAAGGTATGGACGACCTAAGTAGTTCACCATTTGGGAAATAATGAGGAGGAAGTGGAATTAAGTAAACAAAAGGTGGGTATAAATTAAGGTTGCGTGGGGAAGTCTGTTGCTTGGCGATATGATGGGTAGTATTGGAGTTTATATAGTGGTTTTAATGAGTATTGGGTGGTATTAATGACCTATGGTGGTATTAGGGTTTGTAAGGTGGCATTAGGGTTTATATAGTTGTTTTAATAATTACTGGGTGGTATTATTGACTATAGTAGTATTGGGCTTTGTGAGATGGTATTGTGGTATTAGGGTTTGGAAGATGGTATGGTGGTTTATATAGTGGTTTTAATGATTGATTGGTGGTATTAATGACTTATTGTGGTATTGGGATTTGGAAGATGGTATTGTAGTTTACATAGTGGTATTTATGATTATATGGTGGTATTAAATACTTATGGTGATATTAGGGTTTGTAAGGTGGTATTAGGGTTTATATGGTGGTATTAATGATTACTTGGTGGTAATAATGGCTTATGGTGGTATCAAGGTTTGTAAGGTGATATTAGAGTTGTTTGACGTTATTATGTGCATTTTACCGTATGTGATGTGTAATGAATGTAGTGAATGACTTATGCATGTCAAGGACCTGATGTGATTCAATAAGATACGAATAAGACATTAACTGCTTAAAGTGAAATACTGATGAGCCCGACCCAGTCCGTTCCACCGGTTATTAATAGTGGTCAGAGGCGTGTTGCCCTGTAATTATATTTCCGGACCACCGGCTACAATAGTGGAGGGATTCGGGCTCGACAGACCCAAACTAATAAGTTAAACCACGGGAAAGATACTGAGAAGACACTAATAACGTAAAGTGAGATTATTGAGCCGAGCCCAGTCCGATCCACCGGTTATTAATAGTGGTCAGAGGCGTTCTGCTCTGTGTTTATTTCCGGACCACCGGCTATAATAGTGGAGGGATCTCGGCTCAGTACATCCAAAGTAAATAAGTTAAATCAGGAAAAATACTAATCACTTACAGTGGAACACCATGTAAGTGCGGGGCCAGTCCGATCCACCGGTTATTAATAGTGGTCAGAGGCGTTCTGCCCTGTGATTATATTTCCGGACCACCGGCTATAATAGTGGAGGTCCCCGTGCTTACAGGTTAAATAAAGATTGTTGGTAAGAGATTATTATTATAATAAGAAACAACGGACATTGTAGAAGCATGTTTCGGCTTTCTGATTACTGACGTTTGAGCATGTGTCTTGTGTAGTAATGCATGTTGCTTTTATGATTGTGTGTGGTTGTATGCTTGGCCTTAGCGTCTACGCCTTAATCAGTACTGGACCCGTACTGATACTGCCTTGATTAACCGGGTCCTGTGATGATCCACCGTTGGTGAGGAGCAGACCCTTGTTGCAGGTCTTGATCAGTTACTAAGTTGGGGTGGAAGGCTGGATCCGAGTGAGTAAGTGGTCCGGATAATTACCTTCGAAAATCGTGTGGTTTAATCGTAATTGTCTTTAGAGGATACAAATGTCGTATTTAACTTTTTAAGGGTTTTATCGTATCTTGTGATTCCATTGTTTTAAGTATTCTGATATATGGATCTTTTAAATTGTATTTCGGAATGTAACTTCTTACCTTCGCACTCTGATTTGTAGGATTCGCGTTTTATGAATGATTCGTTTCTGGTTTTATTCTTTAGCCTTAGCACTTAGTATCGGGTCGGTAGTTATGGATCAATCTGGTACTAAGTGTGGCGGTAATGCCCCCGAATTTACGGTTTTAATTTTTTTTGCTTCCGCTAAAACTTTGATTTAAACGAAATTTTTCAGTAGTAAATTTGGGGGTGTTACAAGTTGGTATCAGAGCTTTTGGTTGTTGAGAATCGGGTTTCGGTCAGAGATTCGATTCTCACGATCCTAAATGTTTTAACCGAAAATGTATTTTAACTTCTTTCAAGCGCATTTTAAATCCGGATTAGCTTGTGAGGATGGCGTGGTTGGGTAGTGTAAGTGGTCTTGTGATTTGTTGTTGTATTTACGTCCTTATATGTGATCATTTGTTGTTTTACGTGCCTGATTTTTGTTAAGTCTGTATTTTATATGTTGCGATTATTATGGTTTTGTAATTAGTTTGCTCTTAAGGGGGTAGTGACCCCACCAGGTTAACCCTAGTCTTGCAGGTTTAGCGGATTAAAAACCTTAACGCATACCTTGTCGGATATAGCATGATGTGACATGAATCGTAATCTATTTTGGTTGAGTAGTTTCAATTTTTGGGTTGTAATAAATTTGGGATTGTAACCCTAATGGTGATGTTTGAATAGATGTATCATTTTCAATCGGGAGAGACCTAGCACTGTGATATGATAATAATGATAATGTTGAGGTTTAGATGGAGGTGTTCGGGTTTATAAATAGAGTGTATGGTGCCTAAATTTACCATAGTGATTTAATGATGCAGTATAACTTTCATTTTGGGTCTATATCTAGTTTTCATCAGTTATCATTGAATCACAGGTTATTTCCGTTTTGTATTTTGTGTTAGTAATTTTAGCATTAGTGCATGAAGATCCTTCTTCGTAAAGTAGGCATATTTTTGTTTTTGTTCTAGTTGCTCGTGAGTGATAGTATATCAAGTTTTGTTTTGTATGAGGAGGACTATTAACGAATAAGATAAAAATTGTGGGCTCGAATGCTGTAGTTGCTATAGTAGTAGTATTTTTAAATTTAAGTGTTTAGACTATCATGGCTATAGCGTGGATTAGAGAGCGTGTTAGTAAAGTGTTTGGGGTTGGAAATTTCCTTTGACCTAGGTATATGTGGTTGGTGCGTAAGAGGACCTTTTATGAGTCGTTGAGCCAAGTGTTAGCCTTGTTTTCTTGTATAATATTATAGAGATAACTCTTTGTGCGAAGTTCTATGTGCATTGGCTGTGTTATTAGAGTTGTATAACCTTTAGAATTTTTGTTCCTTTATGATATTTGAACTTCATGTTATACTTTTGTTATTCTTTTGTAAGACCTTGTTTTAAAGAATAATAATTCTGTAAATTGTTTTGACTCTAAGTCTGTAATTCTTCTGTATCTGAATTCCATTGTATTTGATCTACTAAATATTAATTCTCCATCTTTTATTTTACTTCCTATGCCTTGTTTTGATTCAACCTTGTTGGTTTGGTTTCGTAAACGTCGTTTTACTTTTCTTCGGATTTACTCTTAACTTATTTATTACGGTAAATGTTTTATTCATTCGTGTTGTCAAGTTTCCGCTACCTAGGTTTTTCCGAACTTCGGGGACGAAGTTCCTTTTTAAGGGGGTAGTGATGTAATACCCCGTATTTTTAGAATCCAGATTTATTGAGTTTAATAATTTTATTAGCGTAATTTGATGTAAATAATTAATTATTCTAATTTCGTTTCGTTTTACGGATTTATCGATGATTTCGAATTCATAATTGAATGTAATTAATTATTGTCGTTGCGAATCATTCTAGACAAATTCGTTCACGATAATGATTTTATTATATTCTTATGATTTCGATCTTCGGTTAAAAATATATTTTCCCGTTCTTTCCCGTATTTTGGTTTTTAATATTTTTAATTCGTTTTCGATTATATCTTCGTCATGTGATTACCGCTTTGTTTTGAAGTTATATTTCGTTAACGAAATATATTAATTAAATTATAGAATTTCTATTTAAATAGTTAAATTTATTTTAATGATTTTATCCGTAGAAAATATTTCCAACTTTAAATTTATTCATTTTCAAAAATTGTTAATATCTTCGAGAAGTTTTAAATTAAAAGATTTCGGAGTTTATTGATTAATTTCTTTCCGGAATTAATTTTCTTCCATTTTACGATTTTTGGTTTACGGAAAACCGATTTCGGAAATTATTTGAATTAGTCTCGGTTTATTGGAATTTAATTTAAATATTTACTTTTATGCTTTTAAATATTATTTTGAGGTCTTATAATGTATTTCCGTAAATAATATAAATTTTTACGTACGTTGGTAAGTTTTTCCGAAAATGTTTCCGAAATTCTTCATGTAGCTTTTATATCGATTTTAAGCCTTCGGAACCTTACGAAATAATTTTCATTTAATGAATTTTAGATAAAATTCCCCAATAATAGTTTTTAAATTTTTAGTAGTTTATTTTATATGTGTATTTGAAAAAAAAAAAAAAAACCCGGCAGCCCTACCCGATCGGGACCCCGACCCCCATCCCTTCTTTTTTCTTTCTCTCTTCTCTTTCCCTGCGTAGTTTATCTAATCGATTTCTATCTTTGGGTTTTACATCATTTAAATTATGTTTTAACCAAATCGGTTGGGATTTGATTCTATGTAAATTGGTTGGATTACTTATTTAGTTGTAAAACCTAATAAATAAGTTATTTTCGATAAATTAACCTATGATCGATTATTCTTCTCGGGTTTCCAAACTAATTTGAAATGTCCTAAGTGTGTTTGTATTAATATGTTTTGATTTATATTTAATCTTAAATCTTAATAGAGCTATGCTTTTAAGTCCTAAGTTTTGGACACATTTTCCAAGAAAAATAGTTTGTGTCTCTTTGTATCGATTAAATTATAATAATTGAAATTATTGATTGATAGGATAGTTTCTAATTTAGTTTTCGATTTCTATCGGGTCTAGGAAAGCTTTCTCGTGGACCCACGAACTAGGGATCTCTTTCCCTCTTATAGGTGAACCGGGTCAAACCCCAAGAGGTGTAGGAGCGTGCTCCAAGCCCGGCGCTGATTTAGGTAAGGACGTAAATAAGGCCACTAGTGTGCTCTGCTTGTTTTAAGTGCCTTATATGCTTGTATGGTTGTATGTTATAACCTGTATTCTATGTGTCTATTGTGAAGCGCAGCCTGGATCCGAGGTACGTCCCCGTATCCTAGTCTTCGTGTACTAATATGCTGTGATGTAGTGTGATGTGTTGTGATGTAGTGTGATGTGATGTGGCCCCTACATCATGTAGGGTGGGTTATGTGAGTGAGTGTGGTGAAGTGGGAGATTTGAAAAAGAAAAATAAGAGGTTAGAATGACCAAAGGGGAGTATGTTGGCTAAACAAGGTATGGACGACCTAAGTAGTTCACCATTTGGGAAATAATGAGGAGGAAGTGGAATTAAGTAAACAAAAGGTGGGTATAAATTAAGGTTGCGTGGGGAAGTCTGTTGCTTGGCGATATGATGGGTAGTATTGGAGTTTATATAGTGGTTTTAATGAGTATTGGGTGGTATTAATGACCTATGGTGGTATTAGGGTTTGTAAGGTGGCATTAGGGTTTATATAGTTGTTTTAATAATTACTGGGTGGTATTATTGACTATAGTAGTATTGGGCTTTGTGAGATGGTATTGTGGTATTAGGGTTTGGAAGATGGTATGGTGGTTTATATAGTGGTTTTAATGATTGATTGGTGGTATTAATGACTTATTGTGGTATTGGGATTTGGAAGATGGTATTGTAGTTTACATAGTGGTATTTATGATTATATGGTGGTATTAAATACTTATGGTGATATTAGGGTTTGTAAGGTGGTATTAGGGTTTATATGGTGGTATTAATGATTACTTGGTGGTAATAATGGCTTATGGTGGTATCAAGGTTTGTAAGGTGATATTAGAGTTGTTTGACGTTATTATGTGCATTTTACCGTATGTGATGTGTAATGAATGTAGTGAATGACTTATGCATGTCAAGGACCTGATGTGATTCAATAAGATACGAATAAGACATTAACTGCTTAAAGTGAAATACTGATGAGCCCGACCCTGTCCGTTCCACCGGTTATTAATAGTGGTCAGAGGCGTGTTGCCCTGTAATTATATTTCCGGACCACCGGCTACAATAGTGGAGGGATTCGGGCTCGACAGACCCAAACTAATAAGTTAAACCACGGGAAAGATACTGAGAAGACACTAATAACGTAAAGTGAGATTATTGAGCCGAGCCCAGTCCGATCCACCGGTTATTAATAGTGGTCAGAGGCGTTCTGCTCTGTGTTTATTTCCGGACCACCGGCTATAATAGTGGAGGGATCTCGGCTCAGTACATCCAAAGTAAATAAGTTAAATCAGGAAAAATACTAATCACTTACAGTGGAACACCATGTAAGTGCGGGGCCAGTCCGATCCACCGGTTATTAATAGTGGTCAGAGGCGTTCTGCCCTGTGATTATATTTCTGGACCACCGGCTATAATAGTGGAGGTCCCCGTGCTTACAGGTTAAATAAAGATTGTTGGTAAGAGATTATTATTATAATAAGAAACAACGGACATTGTAGAAGCATGTTTCGGCTTTCTGATTACTGACGTTTGAGCATGTGTCTTGTGTAGTAATGCATGTTGCTTTTATGATTGTGTGTGGTTGTATGCTTGGCCTTAGCGTCTACGCCTTACTCAGTACTAGACCCGTACTGATACTGCCTTGATTAACCGGGTCCTGTGATGATCCACCGTTGGTGGGGAGCAGACCCTTGTTGCAGGTCTTGATCAGTTACTAAGTTGGGGTGGAAGGCTGGATCCGAGTGAGTAAGTGGTCCGGATAATTACCTTCGAAAATCGTGTGGTTTAATCGTAATTGTCTTTAGAGGATACAAATGTCGTATTTAACTTTTTAAGGGTTTTATCGTATCTTGTGATTCCGTTGTTTTAAGTATTCTGATATATGGATCTTTTAAATTGTATTTCGGAATGTAACTTCTTACCTTCGCACTCTGATTTGTAGGATTCGCGTTTTATGAATGATTCGTTTCTGGTTTTATTCTTTAGCCTTAGCACTTAGTATCGGGTCGGTAGTTATGGATCGATCTGGTACTAAGTGTGGCGGTAATGCCCCCGAATTTACGGTTTTAATTTTTTTTGCTTCCGCTAAAACTTTGATTTAAACGAAATTTTTCAGTAGTAAATTTGGGGGTGTTACAGTAAGTTATACTAATTTTCATATTCAATCAATACTTACTATAACTCCATATGTTTTCTATACATAAATCAAAATGAGAAATTTATAATTTATTTATTTATTTATGAAAACTAGACTTCTACAGCTTCAATTTAATATACAGTATGATGGGTTAATTCTTATAATTGAATTCAGTGTGATTTTTGTAAAATAGTGCAACCAAATCAAAACTACCATGAATTTAACGTAAAATTATATTTCTTTAAGCTAATCATATTGTATATCATGATGCATAAACTATAAGCATAATAAAATGTAAACATATATTATGAATAAAAATTAATAATTTATGGACATCATATTCCACACACATATTAAAAATAATTTACATACATATATATATATATATATATATATATATATATTAAAAATAATGCACACAATACCAACTTATTAATTTGATGCTTCTATAATAGCATTATTTTACTGTTGATATTAACTAAATATGATACATATATTTTTATAATGGTATTATTAACTAATCCAATTTAATTATATATCACAAATAGATATTAGCTTAAGAGTGTGTGTAACAACCTTAGGCTAGGATTAGCTAATTGATCCCCAAAGAACCTCTAACTACTATAAAGCATTTTTTAAATAAAAAAAAATGAGAACATAAGAGAAAACATTTTTATTGAAAGCCTCACATGCTAGTATTAGAGTACATAGATGCTGAGTTAAGCACTTATCAACCACATAGTACATTTTTACTTAAATTACTTGTACATGAAGTAAAAGTATGACATTTGGGGGGGGGCACTTTTCAATCAAATAATAGTTAGCCAACTATGACTCTCAAGTAGGGTAAGTATATATATATAATATGTACTATAATAAAAAACATAGTAGCAACTTTCATATGTGAAGTAAAGCACTTGATAAATTTAAAATAGGGAAACTAGAATGAGGTAGGGGTCCGCAAAAACTTCCTTGGTACCACAAAGGCAATAAAGGTTTACGGATGGATCATAACAAATTAAAATATGTATTTATACAATATTGTGTGGATAGTAATCATTAAGATAGCATTTTTATCTTGGCACAAACTCTAAATTCTTATATAGGAGAAAGTAATATAATGTTGCCTATATCAATGGAAGATATTCTTTATTTCTTCTCTCTCTTTTTTTATTGTTATTTTTTTTCTTTGTTAGTTGTTATTTTTTTTCTTTTTTGAGTTAAATTCCTTGACATGTAGTTTTAGTTGGTGCTATAATTATAGGAAATAAGTTAAAAGATTGCTACTAGAATTCCTGAATTAAGAATTAAGTTAATCAAATTTAAATACTACAATATCCATCTAACTCATTTTTCTTGGTCACTGTCTTTTAACTATTACTATTTACTTAAAATTCTATTAACCAGCTTATTATTTATTTACTAAATCTATACATAGTAGTAGTTGTAACACCTCCAATTTTTACAATAAAAAATTTCCTTGTTTTAAGACAATGCTAAAGTAATAGAATAAAACTAGAGAATGTCACTGCCGTATCAAACATAAGAGAGGTGTGGCCGTCCATGTAATCTATGCTTGATGAAAGGATAAAAAGCTTAACCAAAACTATACACGAGAATTTGAGATAGCACAAGGGAGAGAAGAAAGAGAGGTAATGATAAGAGAGGCATAAATAATGTATGATACGATAAGATTACAAAACAAATTTAGGAGCAACACCAAATGTTTAGGTAACTTAAATAAAAATATCCCAACATAGTGGGAACCTAATCGAACTATGTAGTGAAACTCTCTGATATAATAAATCTTTCTCAAACCAAAGGCCATACCGAGACCCATTATAAGCTGATCAAACCTAAAAAGCATCATTTGCTCCCTAGAACAAAATTTTGAATATCACGATGACTACATAAGATAGTATCAGTATGGTGATGTAATAATAAAACAAGTCTATTCTATAACATGAAAATGGCTCAAGCTATAGGCAGAATTCACGTTAATCATGGTATGATAGACATTCTAGAACACATTGTCATGGAATGATAATAATAACAACATAATTATTTCATTTGTCAAACGTATAATAAGCCATATTATTATTATTCCATTATATGACCATACAATCCAATTATTAAAATGTTTGTATAACACATCTAACCATCCACCATAAACATGAATTATGGTAGCAACACAAGGATACATAGGTCCCTAACATGGGCATATCCCTCAGAACAAAGCACTAATTCCAAGATAGGTATTTGTAAGCGATCACACCAAATGCAAACATGGGTATACTCTCCCACACTAGAGCACTAATCCCAATATGGGTGTTTGTACGCCATCACACCAAATGCAAACATGGACATACCCTCCAACACTAGAGAACCAATCCCAATATGGGTATTTAGGCAATGACACCAAACACAAATGTGGGAATCTAAACCTTCTATCTGGGTGTTTATACGATGACACTAAACACAAATAAGGAAATCTAAACCTCTCTGTTAGGTGTTTAGGCGATTACACAAATGTAAGGGATAAACTCACCTATTATGGTGTACCCTCTACACAAGCATCGACACTAATATGAACGACCACAATAAAATTTCTACTCCCACATATAGGCCAAAACCTAGTGGGATGGGAAAGGTAATGAGTGAAAGAGTGAAAGGAGATAAAACTCCATCAATCATGGTGTACCCTCTATATGAGCACTAATAATAAGATGGTATGCCACAATATTACTCCTACTCCCATATACAAGCCACAACCAAGTAGGATAGGAAAGGTACTAAATGAAAGGAGATGAAACTCCACTAATGAACTCGGCTGACTTAGTCAAATGACCCACAATGACCCAAATAGAATCAAAACCCTTACTGGTCCTTGGAAGACCAACCACAAAGTCCATTGATATGCTATCCCACTTCCACTCAAGAACTTCTAGTGGTTGCACTAACCTTACTAGTCTCTTGTGCTCAATCTTAATCTTTTGGTAGGTTAGACATTGTGCAATGAACTCGGCCACTTCCTGCTTTATGTAGAGCCACAAATATACCAACTTCACATCCTTGTACAACTTATCTCCTCAGGGTGAACAAAGTAAGGAGTGCAATTTCCTTCCTCAAGGATCTCCTTCTTCAGCTCTACATACTCTTATGGTACATACTATATACCACAATATCTAATACTGCCATCCTTATGGATTCAGCATCCTTCAACTCTTCCTTCTATAGTACTAGTCTGGATTCTCTTGAGATTGACATCACAGACTTGGTTAGCTTGAATCTCCTCGAACATTGAAGATGTGATGGTGAATGCACTTATTCTTACCTCCAGACTCCCAACAGCGACCAGTTTAGCCCTTGTTTGGTTTTACTTATTTTTAATAACTACTTTTAGATTAAAATTACTTTTAAAAATCTACTTTTAAAAAGGTACTTTGATAAGTAAAATATATGTTTGTTTTTACTTTTATTGTGTAAGTGATTAATACTAAAAAACTACTTATGGTACCTTATTAGTGTTTGGTTTTCATTTTTCTATAAATTTACTTTTCATTTTCCATCTATAATTTTTATCTTCCTATATATATATTTTGATAATAATTATTACATAAATTATGTAATATTAAATATTAAAAAGCATATGAAACATTAAAAAGTATAAAAATATGAAGATATTACAAAGTTCTAAAAATTATAAAATAAAAATTATAAACTTATTAAAAAAATATGAACAACCACGAAACAAACTTTATAAGATTCACAAACATCTAAAACTCAAATAGTGACAACGATCAAAGTTTATATTATGCAACAAACATTCTTACATTTATAATAAGCATCATAAAATTAAATAGTTCAATGACGTGCATAGTAAATATCATCTACAATCCTACACCGTATCATTTCCATTTCTCTAGCAGCTCTACCCTCTACATAGTGTCCAACATCTGTATTCCTATTGTTTTCTTCATATATTTCTCTGTTACAAAACACATCAAATAATATATCATCCATTCCATTCAACCTAATAAAATTATGGATTGTCATTGTTGCAATGACAATAAAATTTGTTGTTCCAAACTATAATTTGGCATCTACTTTAAGATGGGAAAATGAGCCTTTAAAACACCAAAGGAACGCTCAATTACATTTCGCACTGATGAGTGTAAATGGTTGAATAACTCTTATTTTCCTTGTGGAATGCCAACTCCTTGAAAATCGGATAGATGATACCTTCTATCCTTGAATGGCACAAGATAGCTAGATGTATTGGGATAACCTGAATCAACCATATAATATTTACTTGTATAAAATGTAATTTCATATTATTCAACTATAATATTTTATACTTTATAAAATAATGTTCTATTTACCTCGAGGAGGATGAGGAAAGTTTTTGTTCAGATCTCGAATACAGTGTTGGAATATTTAAGAATCATGAGCCAACCCCTCCCATCCAGCTTCTACAAATGTAAACAACATATCAAAAGAAAAAACTGCCATAATATTTTGGGAACACACACCTTTATGATTACGATAGGACATTTGTTCATTCTTTGGAACACAAGCATCGATATGTGTTCCATCTATCGCTCCTACACAATCTTTAAAATAAGGCCAAAGTCTCGAATCCTTTATGATCTCAGGAGGAACCTCATCAAGGCTTCGATGAGGCCTTATAATCTCACAAGCAATTTTTGATATAGAAATTAAAACCTTGTTGAAATATCTACTAATGGTCTCTCCAGAATGTTGAAATCAATATTGCACAACTCTATTCCTTTCATTGTGACCAACTGTATATAAAAAAGTCACCACTTGTTCTTCAACGGTCACATTATAAGTATCATTTAGCAACCTCCTTGATCTTAAAAAACTTGATAACCTTAAAAAAGCATCCTTCTTCATTCTAAATAAATCATGACATAGCCTATCATGACCATTTAATATACGTTGAACAAACTAGTGAGCTGTTTCAGAAGATTCCAACTAAAATTAATTCTCAATAGATGTCTTCCTTCTCTTTCGCAAATATTGCAGTATAAGTAAAAGTAATTATAGTCTTTTTTTTTCTGATCATCCATCTATTCAAAATCAATGCATCACTTGTATTATATGTATATCAAATATATATGAATAAAATTATATACAACAAACAACACTTATGTTTTCCATCAAAGAACATAAATATTTCAAAACTAATTCAAGAAAATATGATATACATATGATTGATCGGCTAAAGTCTATCAAAGGTAGACTACTCTAAAATACTAAAAGTCACAAATCCAAACAATTACATAAGTGCAACATAAACAACATAATTCATAATTCATAGTTTTACAAATAGAAAATAAAAAACTCTCAAAGATATTAGTCTTTTACAAAATGCCATAACAACCTAACATCCTTGATTAACTCTTTGATGGATCTCTTAAAGATTCCAACCAAACATTATGCTTTTGGGGAGCCATATACATCCATATGTCTCTATTATTGGGATCCTTGAACGCATTAGTACCGAGGATAAGTAACTCATCAAAAATTTAATCAGCCATGGCATTTAGAATAGCTAAACATTCTTTTATGGTAGGGGTTGTTGAAGCTTGATGTGTTGGCAAAAGAGGATCATCGTTACTCTTAAATATAGATTCACATAATTGTAGCAACGTATTATCAAGCTTCTCACTAGCTGACTCTTTTCTCTTACGAGAACTAGATTGTTGAATTTTAAAATGCTTGTTTCTAGACTTTTTTTTTGGCATGTCCCACCATCTAAATCACTAGAATCACAACCCTCAATCTTAATGACTTTTTGGCATTTAGAAAGACCCACATACTTGTTCTTAATTCTTCATCATCCTTATCGAAACTTGGATGAGTCACTTGAGATGGAGCTTATGAATATTCTCTAGTTGCATGAGCACCGCCAAAGATTAACTGCAGCTCATCTAAATGGGCAATTGGCTTGTTGCGAAAGTGTTTACAACTTGGATTTTGCTACAAAAAAATAATGAAATTATTATAACTTATATATAATAATAATAATAAATAATTGAAAAGAATATAATTGTAATTTACCTAAATAAATGTCTTCCACCTATCCTCCCCACAAGTAATTGCACCTGTTATTGGGTCTCTCCCAAGTCTAGTTTCACTTTCAAGTTTTATCCATGCTAAGTAATCTTTTTTTGTTGACGTAAAATGATTTTTCACTAGAATTTTTTGGTATCGCACATTCTCAAGCCTATTAAGACCATCAGCAATATTGGACCATCCAATCTTGTTGAAACTTGAAGTAGGTCTATTGCCTTTCTTAACCTTCTCAATATATGCCTTGATTCGGTCCAATGTGCAGTATTTGATGAAGATACCATAGATCCTGCAAATATACTTACATACTATCAATGATGAGAGATCATTTACAAGACGCAACTTCTATTAAAATAGAGATATCATTTTCTCATTACTCTTACAAATTTGATATTATCTTGTTACAATATTCAGTTAAGTCTACTTAATCCTTCCATAATTTAAGTGATTATTATTTGAAACTATGAAAGATTAAGAGGAATCTTTATTTAATTTAGAGCCTAGGCCAGGATTAGAGGTACCAAATTTATGCTAAATTCTACCACAGCCTGTGCTAGAATTATGTGTTTTTGATAATTCTAAAACAGGCTGTCTTATGAGGGAAATATCTACTCTTACTCCTTGTACGTATATATAGATCCTACAGAAATTAAATGAGATGTATCAAATGTTATTTAGGTGGCATGCATATTGTCATTACAGAGAGAATGGATGAGGCTCTTGGGAACTAAGATGGAGACTGCTGGTTATTATCTGACCATAATATGCTTGGATAGGATTGCATGTTATTGACCTAATGAAAATCACACATCTTAATTGGTCATTATGTGACCTTAATATTAGATTAGTAGTCTTGTTGGTTGTTACCTTCCACTATTCAACATGATAATTTTGGTATGCTATTTGGTAATTTGGTCTGTAGGTTTTAGTATTACATGTTTTGATTTTTCTTCATCTCTCATAATTTTAAGATGATTAATTTCTAAAAAATATTATGATAGCATCTTCTATAAAAAAAAATTCATTAGTAAGCTGCATATTCTGCATACAACCTTCCTGTTTGATTAGATATGCATGAAAGTAAAGGTTGAGAGGGGGTTTGATGTCTTTTCACCTTAGTGCTTTTACATTTTCCTGTTAGATTTTACTTCCTAGGGCTTAACTTAATTTCCCCCTTGTTCTAATTTCTTCCGCCCAAACAGATGTTATGAAATTAGAAGGCTTTGGATATCTTAAAGAAAATTTCCCATTAGTGCTATCAAAGCTCCTAAAGATGGTTGTTGGATGTGAAGAAGAATTTAGTGTCAGAGGAAATAAAAGCTAAAGCATTTGAGCCCAATTTTCTGTTGCCGATGATACTGTGAATAGAATGAAAAAGGAGACTTTCACCTACAATATGGATATGATCATATTAAAAATTTTAGATTCATGGAATAGCCAAACAAAAGCCAATAGTTTTAGGAAACATTTAAAGAGCAGCAGTACTGGATAAGTGGATTTTGGGGGGTTTTCTTCCTTCTCTTTTCTCAGTGGGATTATTCTTTAACGACAAACTTCTTTTTTTGTTTTGATAGTTTAATTAATGTTATTACCAATAAGAATTCCAGTGCATTAGAAATTTCTCAAAATCCAGGCTATTAACCTGTTATAGACCTTAACAGAGAGCATAGCTAAGAAAAACTCAGCATTGATACCTACAGAATGATAACAATTCTTTCTCCACCAATCTATCATCATGTTTGAGTATCTATGTATTCTTATGATTCTATTGAAAATTTGGAACTTAGCTTTAAAAAGAATTCTACAATCAATTGTTTCACAAGTGATTCAAAAGCTACCTTCTTGTGGTGAAAAACAACCTGATTTTTGCTCAGCCATATTTTATACTAAAAGGTCCTGAAATACTCTCCACAATTACCCTTGCACCCTCCCTCTATCCGTTTGATTTGTTGGCATCATCCACTACAGGCATCGTCCACTATAGGAAAATAAAAAGACTCCATGATAGCATAGATGTTAATTCTTAGAAAACAATCTTATGTTACCTAAAATTCTGTTGAGGAAAGGCAAATGGAATTACTCAACATAATATTCTGTGTACATGAGAAAATGTCTCTTGTAGAGGCAGGGAAGCTCTGCACTCTGATAAGTGTTCTCAATTATGAGCTTTGGGTTCATATACCAGGAAAGGATTTCTCCATGAAAGAAAGACTTGAATTTAAACTCTGATAACATGAATCTAAAAACCCACAAATGGCACTGTCAACTCAGGAATTTTATTTCAAATCCTATTTTGTGGTCGAAAGACCTGCAGTAACCAAGTTGGTAGCATTTTATGGTTCTTTTGGGATAAAGGATTTTTATGGAAAATGTTTCAATAAAATGTTGGGAGGTTAAAGGGATTGAACTATGAAATATGAAAGTGCCTCTATGAAATATGATTTGTTACAGTGTGGACAACAAGCAGCAGCCAAATCTTGAGTTGGTAAAGGTAATAAGTCTTACAAAGCTTGATCTTCATAAGGTGTACTCAGGCTTTATGTAAACACGACTCTGAAGCAATCAATAGTGGTGACTGGCTACCCTCAAGTTCTTATTATAAAGAGGATAAAAAGTTCCTTAAAGGATAAAAATTTCTGGTGGAGGTCATAGGAAGAACAATTGCAAAAGTTGTTGACTATCCTCATTTATTCTGGTATGGAATGAGAAAAACCTTGGAATTCAGGCATGGAGTTGATCGGCCAACATACGAGAAAATATTAAGGAGTAAATGGGTATTTATGAAGTGAAAATTAGATTATGTTCATGCTTCCAGTTCATATTATAATTCTAAAGATGACTAAAAAACCAAAGGAAGAGCAAAAGGCACAACAAAAGATGGTAGAGTAAGCATAATTTCCACCACATCAACACACACTTGCTCATCCATAATCCATCTTATCCATTTGAGATGAACCCTTCAAACTCCAGCGAAAGAATACACACACACACACACATATACACATATATCAGTAATGCGGGTAAGAAGGAAACAACAATATTTGATGCTCATACTAGGTTCTATGCACAAAATCAAACATATAAACCCCTCCCAAAAGAGAAGATGCCAATACCAACCCACTGTCCATAAGATTTCAGTAAATCTCGGAGCTAATATTATCAGGCCATGAAAGAAAACAAACATAAACAATAAAATCGAAGACGATTAACAAGAGATGGAGAAGGCAACAATAACAAATTTGGAATTTCAAGAGGAAGGGAAATCAAAGCCCAACAATTACAGATATAAATCTTATGAAGATCGAGTAAAGATCAGCGAAAGAGGACGTTAGCAAAGAAAATTGTGGTGGTAACCGTGAGCAATGAAAATAGAGACCGTGAGATGTATAGATAGAGGACGCGAGCAGCAAAAATGACAACGGTGACGGTGAGTAGAAAAAATGGATAATTGTACACGAGCTACAGTGAAGAAAAAAAATGGAAAGAAGCAGGTGTGCGAGAGAAATGTTATGAACGATTTTTTTAAACATGTATCGTACCGTATTAGATATAAGTTATTATGAAAAGTAAGTAAAACTTACTTTTTATTTACTACTTATGGGAAGTAATTTTTATTAATTACTTTTTTATAATTATTTCTTTAAAGTAAAACCAAACAAAGATGTTAATCTATAATTACTTTTATAAAAAAACTATTTATAATAAGTTAAACCAAACACCCTCTTAATTTTTATCTTCTTGATCTCTCAGTATAGATGATTTGATAATATAAATATGCCTACAAAAGGTGATGTCTTTCAGCTCAGTGCATTTGCCACCACATTAGCTTTACCCTCATGGTAAGTGAATTCCAGGTCATAGTCCTTAACCATCTCCAACCATTAGCGTTGTCTCGGGTTCAATTCCCATTGAGTGAAGATGTACTTTTGGCTCTTATGATTAGTGTATAACTTGCACTGAACTCCATATAGATAATATCTCTAGATATTAAGGCAAACACTACCACAACAAGTTTTAGGTCATGCGTTGGTTAGTTCTATTTATATAGCTCGTGAGGCATAAATGACCACTCTTTCATGTTACATTAACTTTTAACCTAACTCATGCTTAGAACCATCATTGTAAACTTTAAAATCATCAATCCCACTTGGCTATATGAGCAATGGGGCTAAAGTCAAATGTCTCTTCAACTCCTCGAAAGCTTCACCACATTTCTCATCCCCCTAGAAACGTGTAGCCTTCTGAGTGAAAGTACTACGTGAAATGTAATGAGTGAAAGGAGATAAAAAAGCCACCAATCATTTTGTACCATCTATATGAGCAATAATACTACAACGATCTACAATAGTATTATTCCTACTTTCTCATATAAGCCACAACCTAGTAGGACAGAAAAGGTAGTAAAAGAAAAATAAATATCACAAGGTACAATGCTACTAACCCCCGGTAACCAACTCGAGATATGGAGAAAAAAGTTCGAACAAAATTTTATTCCTATTGTATAATTAATTAGTGATCCCATAATTTGCAACATCATTTTAGAAAAATCTAATTGGGTGCTTCTAAATACTAACACCAAGCACAATTGAAGGCCACAAGCCACACAAATAACTATTTTATCTTTCTTAATTTCATTAATTACCATATGATATCACAAATCCCGATTAGACTTTCATAACCAAATGGGTATTACCAAGTAATAACATCAAACACAACACAAGATATATAATTTCAATATTATTATTAACTACCAAATGATATCAAAAATCACAATTGCACTTTCATTAACAACCAAACAGGTGTTACCAAGCACTAACGCTGAGCACAACACAAGATATACAAGCCACCACTCGGGTTTGGTCCAAGTAGAGACCAAACCACTCTAGTCACAAGGTAATTAGTAGATGGATTTTGCCCAGCTGATTAACTATTCATGGGAACAAATTAATAGGTTCACCCAAATTGGGCAATGGGTCTAAGTAGAGACCAAACCACTCTGGTCACAAGGAAACCAGTCTATAGGTTTGGCAAACTGATTAAGTGGTCATTAGAGCCATTTAACTAGTTCATCAAATTGATTGACTATTATTACAACCAAATGATCAAATATTCCAAACAAAGT
The DNA here is from genome assembly GCA_030549775.1 of Tamarix chinensis. Lineage (NCBI taxonomy): Eukaryota > Viridiplantae > Streptophyta > Magnoliopsida > Caryophyllales > Tamaricaceae > Tamarix > Tamarix chinensis. The sequence goes on along the minus strand of CM060176.1, from coordinate 21,396,716 downwards.
GATTGTTCACACAACTAAATGATTGGTCCAATAAATCGATCTACAGGTCAGGGTGAAATAGCACTATGACCAACGAGTAACATATGAGAACAACATTGTCAATCTTTTCTAATTTAATCCTAACTTATATCTATCTTGTAGAGCATATGAAAAATACATACTCTATGTATGAATTCATACAGATCATAATAGGAATCAATACTCAAGAAGATCATACTTGAATTCAATAAAAATCATAATCCATGCCTCATCTCATCAACATGGATAAAATAATATATAAGTCATGTTGTCATCAATCCCATGCTCAAGCAAGTAGGTTAAAGAGGTCATATACTACCAACTGATATGAAAACATGTTAAAGACACTGAATATCTAGATCATTCTCTAAGACTGAATCAAAGACTCAACATCATACTATATTCACCACCTTCACGCCAAGGCCAAAACAGCTAAATCATGCTCAACACCCATAAATCACATCTTACTTATGCTACTACTATTAATAACATAAACATTCCCTAAACATATTTATCAATTAATTGCACCACACTTTCATGCTTAAATCATCAAATTCATGCTTCAAGTAAAAAATGACCTAAGTATACCCACATAATCAACATCAAGGAGGAAATCGATGAGAACCACATTAACATTAAAATGAAGCTCATGATATTACATCCAGCACCAACCCTACACATATATCCGAGATTCATCAAAAGTTTATGAGGACTATATACTACTAAACTTGAACAACATATGATTTATAGATAGAAAGCTAGAGTCATGGAATTAGCTACGCATATAAGCATGTTTGATACATCAAACTTCCATAATTTAGTTACTATGCCACACTTCCAATGTAAAAACAATTTCCACACTTATGACCAAAGGCTCATATAATGCCACATCCCATGCTTGAAACCATACATATACACAACATATATCTTGATATATTGCATATCTAATAACCCATGTTTTTCTATAGGTACATGCTGAAAAATTAGATATATAACTAATGAAAACATGAACACCAAAACTCATCATAAAATAGAGATTTGTCTTACCTCAAAGCAAATCTTCTAGCAAAAAGAAAATATTCCTAAATTGATGGCCCATTACAAGATCCTTGATTATCTAAAGGAATCAAGAATCCAAAAATCAATAAAATATACTTTAAAATTTAATTTAAACAAGAAAAATTCGAGAATAAGGATAGTGGTATACATTCTTAACCTTAATCCATAAGATAGATAATTGAGAGTAGCAAAGAGCAAGAAATCTTCAACTCTCTCAAAAATTTAATCCTTATTTATTTATAGAAAACAAAGTGGAACTAAATTAAGCATTAAGAAGAAGGGAAAATAAAATGGGCAAGGGCCTTAGTTCTCTGTTGGAACAAGAAAATGAAAGGGGAGTAAAGAGGTTCCCTACACTTAGTGAAATATGCCAATGGATTAAGAGAGGGAAGGGAGAAAAATTAAAGAGAATTCAATGAGTGTTTTAAAAGGAGAGGAAATGAGACAAAGAATGTTAGGAGGGGTCTATTGGTTGACTAAAAAGGAAGGAAGAGAGAGAATAGAACGTTGACTTGCAATGGTGGAGTGGTGTGTTACGTAAAATGGTGTAAGAAGAGTAACTAACAAAGCATGGTAGTAGGAAGGGTGAAGTCAAACAAAATAAATTATCAAGATAAAATAACAATAGGCTAAGGGGTTTTGCATGAGCCAAAAGAGAGAATGAGAAAGTAGGAGAGAGAAAAGGTGGTAGGTCAGGAAAAGTATCTCAAAAATGGTTTTGGGATATTTTTTAGCTAAATAAAATCATAGGATGATATATATATATAGCATCAAAATATACTAATTAGCATAATGAAACTCTAATTAGAAAATTTATCAACATTGGAAAGAGAATAAAAGAAAAAATAGAAAAGGATTCTGGAATCGCAAATTAACTAGTCAATAGGTTCGGGGAAACCAATCAATTAGTTTTGTGGGAAATGGTCTACTTAATAGCTTACTAAATCAAATCAACTAACTTAAATAATATGAACCTAATATAGGGAAAGTGAAGAGATGTGTATCTCATAAATATATATATTAGATTACTCAAGTAACTCCTAGGTAAGATGGTAAATATATTACTAAAGTGCAGTAGTTAAGAGAAAATTAGGCATACCCAGGACTAAAAATAGAGGCATTTATAATTTCACTCCACCAAACCTAAAGCAAGGTAACACAACTATTAGGACAAAAGCATCAACCAATATTTAGAAGTTGAGTCTAAAAAGTGGTCCAAAAAGTATAATGAACTGTATACATATTTTTGTACTTGCAAAAATAAGACTCTAGCATCCAATGCATTGTAATCAAAAGCTATAACATTTCCTAGATTTTTTCAATAATCCATGAACTTGCTTTCTCCTTCTTAAAACTTGCACTGCATTTGTAAGGGTCATTGACCCTCACCTAATGCTTAGCCATGAACGAACTGATTGTGAAGAAGAGTAAATGACAAGACAATTGAAGAAAATGTGCTCATTTGTCTCCATTTCTACCAAGCAGAATCTATAGGATTGCTCAAGATTAAGAAAGGAGAGGCAGTCGCTTGTGTTGAGTCTCTAGCATAAGGCAAGCTATAGTATAAATGAGCATCTCCATGTCCAACATGCATTTCAAACAACACTAAAATGTCTCCATTTCTCAACTTTGGTGCAAAATAAAAATCATAAGCAACACAGGTAGAGAAATTGGAATCTAAGATCCAAAACTGAAGCATAATCTTAGTTTGATCAAAATTCCTAGTATGCACTAATAAATGTTCCTTGATTTTCCATAATTGTCTCATGAAGAAAGAAGTCTCATTCAAAATATTAAAATTATCAAGGGACCAATGTTTTAAATAGTAGTTGTGTATCCTCTTTGTACTAAGAGGCACCATCTCATCTTGCAAAATCTAAAGATACTTACTTAAGAATGCCAAGCTTGATGATATCACACATTTAAAACTAAGTCCCCCCACCTTACATGGCTTACAAATTATGTTCCAGGACACCAATAGTTGCTTACCCTACTATAGAAAGATTCTTTATAACCCTTAAATCCTATATAAGATCAATTTTAGTAGGGGAAAATACAAATCCAGAAGCCAGTTATCTTTTGGATAATAGAGTTAATAAGCTCCAACCTTCTAGTTGACGACATCAAACCGGCATGCCGTACTTTAACGTGGTCAACTAAAGAATTAATTAAAAATTTATAATTGATCGGTCTCCACTTTCTAGAATTGAACAACACCCCAAAACACCTATCAGGAAAGGTCCCTAAAGGTATCCCAGCAAGGGAAATAATTTCCTATCTCACTGAATCTTCCATGCCCACCAATAACATTTGAGATTTTAGTGGATCATCCTTTAAGCCCAAAACTTGGCTAAAATGGTGTAGAGAGTCCAAGAGGCATAAAATTGAATAAACCCCTTTGTTGAATAGGATAGCATCATCTACAAATGCTAAATGAGTGATCTTGAGCTTCTTACATTTCAAGTGATATGCAAAGCCTCCTTAACCAATAATCTTCCTCAACAACCTACCAAAATACTTTATATATAGAACTAACAAATTGGGAGATAAAGGGTCTCCTTAACGTAGGCTTCTGATCCCCTTGAAGAAGCCAAACATACTACCATTCACTTTGAGTGAATAAGAGCATGTAGTGACACATTCCATCAATAGATCCACAAAAGGACTAGGGAATCTCAATCCCACTGGAAGGGATCTCAAAAACAACTTCCTATTATATTCCTTGATGAGTTATTAAACTAGAAGGTTATTTTCAACCATCAAATGCCCCTTAATAAATTATCCCTACATTGGTTCAATGAGATGCTCTAACACACTACAGTTATAAATGACCAATAGTTTAGAGATAACCTTGTAATTTGTTGAACAACAAGCTATAGGCTTGAAATTTGAAACTAAAATTACTTGACTAGACTTAGGAATAAGAGCTAAAGAGATATGGTTGATCTGTTTCAATAATAACCCAAAGTAAAGAACTCTAAAGCCACATCACAAAAGTCATTTCTAATAATTTCCCAAGCTTCCTTAAATAATTTAGCAGAATACCCATTTAAACTAGGAGACTAATTATCCCCAAGAGCAAAAATAGTGCATCAAATTTATAATAACCCATAATTTTATGGCCATATTTATTCTTTTGCTAAACATTATTCTTTTATCAGTTTTATAAAATGTAATACTCTGTAGCTTTAGCATTTAATTAATTAATAATGGTTATGTTATAGTTATTACTGTAATAATGTGTCTGTTATAAAAATATAATAAATAACAATAGCTATTGAATACTCGGGTTTAATTTGACAACTTAAAACTTGTTTTTATTAATTCTCATAATTATCTTTTTCAATAATATTTATCTCTAGTAACTTTTGGTTATTAACCATTTGTTAGATACAGTAATTACTTTATTTCATTTATGTATTACCCCATTAATTCTAATAATAATAATAATAATAATAATAATAATAATAATTATGATGATAATAATGATAATAATAATAATAATAATAATAATAATTATTATTATTATTATTATTATTATTATTATTGTTATTATTATTATTATTATTTAAATTTTAATTGTTATCCCTATACATATATAGAAATTCAATAAAGGGTTAGTTAGCTATTAAGTAATTGGGTGGACCCAACAAAAAGGCTTTTTAGTTTTCCTATAAGTAAACCAACCACTTCCTCACAATTATAAAGAGTTAGCTAAACTCTTCGTATAGGACATTAGCCTATGTTACAGAGAAATTTAACCCAAAAGCAATGGCAGTCATCAAAGGAAAAATAAATAAATAACAATAACAAAGAATACAGAAGAAGCTAAGAAAAAAACTGAGAAGACTCTAATTATAACCTTTCACTCAATTAATTTGATTTTTACAAGTAACATCAAACCGATATTTTATCTCCTTTTTACTTGCACACCTTGAATTTCAGGCCACAGATTACCTATTTATTTGGCTTCATGAAAAATACTAGCTTATTATAATATTTATTTTGAATTTATTTGTACTACAAATGCTACATCATTAGGAATATAACACTTGTATACTACCTTATTAACAATAAAGTTTCCTTATAGACTTCAAAAAGTCCATGAATTTTTTTTTGCTGATTAAATAATATAGTTTCTACGAGATAGAGTTCTTTTGTTTTGATTTTTTTTCTTTTCCTAATTTTTATGTAAATGTAACACCCCTATTTTATACTACAAAAAAAATTTCATTAAAACAAGTTGTAGAAGTAGAAAACACCTAGGAAAAATGAGGTGTTACTATCGTACCTAACATAGGATAGACATCAACCTGCTATCCTATATTAGATAAAAGGCTAAAACAATCAAACACTAAAAATAGTAGAGTGTGCAAATAACAACTAAATTAAACAACTCTAGAAGTGTTTACATTGGAAGACCCTAACGAGTTTCGATCATTTCATTACAAAATGCATGTGAATAAAGTAATGGGCTACAAAACATAAGTATGGGCATGATACCCAACTCAAAACCATGGTCCATCACCAACTCCACTAAAACCTTTAGGATGTCCTTGCTCTCAAGCCCTAACCCAACTATAGTAGAACCTTTACTAGCCATCTCTGAAGACCTACACATGCTCCTCTTCTTATAAGAATGAGTAGGTGACTGAGAAAATGGGTACATTAGTACGCTACATATTAAGTAAGCCAAGTTTCTCCATCAATGCAACACAAGTATTCTAATTTATAGTAGATGGACATAATATACAATGTGCATCGTGTTAAGGTCATATATAAAGGTAAGATTGCATAAGGAATACCATCATATATAGTTCTAGCATAGTAGAATACATCATGCTTAGATTCACCACATTTTCATATAAGCACTTACATAAGTAAGAGTATAGAGCATCAAAGAAACCCCTGCGGTTATTTCCAGTTATCCAATTCCCTAGGACATGCCATTCATATATCTATATAGGAGATAGGTCAATCACTCAATCAACGTTCCATTTCATAATCAATTAATCAAGTGCATAAACTAATTTTACTCATTTTTTTCAACCATGCCATTACTCACATTATTAGTCAATCATTAACCATTCACTTGTTACCATTCATATTTACCAACCAATATTTACCATCTATATTTTATTATCATCTAGAAATGGACTATGCACTACCCTAAATAGGGACATAAAGTTCAAGCCGAAGCAAATCGCCAAGTGGACATAAGTCTAGGACAAAGACAATCACCAAAATGGACATAAGTCTAGGCAAGCGCCAACTAATATAGACATAAGCTATAATACCCCAAGTCGATACAACTATATGGGGACCACCTTGGAGCGCTTTTGGATTGATCAGTTAACTCCACAGATCAACATGATTCTTTTCAGTGATATTTTTCCTCACTCATGCGCTTCTTGAGAAAAAAATTTAAAAATTTTTAAAACTTCCCAGGAGGATCACTCATCCTAAAAATTGCTCCACGGCCAACATGCCTCATTATGGAATTCTTAGGGTGGAATCACCAAAAGAATGGTATACCATGTTGTCACCAGATCAATCCTTATAACACTTCGTTCAATTTGAGGTATTACATTCACCCCCACTCAAAGAACGTAACATCCTCATTGTACCTCAAAAATTAATTATCTCAATACAGTTTAACCCTAGGTTGTTGAATGGCTCATCCAAGTTCTGCTCACGTTCACAGTTTTACTCTGATACCATTTGTAACACCCTAAGTCAATACGACCATGCGAAAGCCACCTTGGAGTGCTTTTTGATTGATCGACTAACCTTACAAATCAACACAAGCCCTTTTAGTGTGTTTTTTCACTCACGCAATTCCCAAAAAAAAATTAGAAAATTTTTAAAATTCCTTAGAAGGGTCACCCACCCTAAAAATTATTCCGTAGCCAGCACGCTTAACTATCGAGTTCTTAAAGTGGAATCACAAAAAGAGTGGTATACCATATTGATATAAGTAGCTAGATCAATACTTATAATACTTCATTTAATTTAGTGTATTACATTCCTTTCAACCTTTACATGTAGATATATATGTGTATGTACGTTCAAGCATATTTTAATTACGCACTTGTTGATATAATGGTCTTATCTAGCTATATGACCTTATATGAATATATATGATTTTATATAATTAGGCCCTATGGATGATATTATATTTTTATTATGAATTTAATATAAATATGGGTTCTTGATGGATTTTATGTAAATATTTTAATTTTATAGGTGTTATATATATATATATATATATATATATATATATATATATATATATATATATGTAAAGAGTTTATTTTATAAAAGTGTTCCTTTATTATGAATATATTACAAGGATCGTCTCTTATATGACTAAATTAAGTTTATTTACTTATGTTGGCATATAATTGGACCCTAATAAACTTTAATATTTATTTATTTATTTATTTGAAGTGTTGGTTGGATAGTTATTTTATTATGTTCTATTCCAATTGGTAAATGGAGTGGTGACTCCATGTGGGTATATTTCTATTTAATTTGGGAAATTTATCTACTATAAAAAGTAGATGAAGGTGAAGTTCATATGGCAGACCATGTGACTTCACTTAATTAAAATATCATAACTTAAAGTGGAAAATTAAGTGGGTTGTGGGTCCTTCAGGTTTGGCCTCCTAAAGTTAGGGATCAGCACTAGCCTTTCTCTTTTCTCTTATGGATATTTATTTATTTGCCAGCTATGTCTAGTTAAGGCTCCTCATCTACTCTATAGGTCCTATTAAGGGGTGTGCACACTAAAGGATAGGATGACGGAGGTGGTAGTTCTTTATACTATTGTTATCCCCTTTGGACTATGTCCATTGGGATGGCCTGGGTGCAATTTATATTCCGATTGTGGTTGGGAGTAGGTCTTCAAACTTTGATTTTCTAGGTGACCCCCTGGTTGGTTTACCTACTTAAATAATTGGAGGTTGTGATTACCTAAAGTAAAGATTAATATCTACATATTCATTTATTCCCATTTGGTTTTCTTACATGATTTGTTGTATATATATACACGTCTATATTATATCCCATTGTACTAATGTGTTACTTAGTCGTTTCCTTAACTAACTTGTTACATATTTTAAACGGGATTTTGATGATCCATGATGTAAATGGTAAGCAAATAACCTAGTATAGATTGATTATGAACATGTTCAAGGTGTGGATGGCATGCATGGTGGGGAATAATGAAAGTGGTGGTGATTTTTATAGTCTTATTTACCACTAATGACTACTATAATAGATTTTGGTTGTATTAACCATGTTATTTTCGTTTTACATTCTATTGGTTTTTTAATTTTATTATATATTATAATTTTTCTTTGGGTTTAATAATTAAGATTGACTTATGTCCTTATTTTATCTAGCCTTGACAGCTAGTGTAAGCAGAATAGTGACGTCTACTTACACTAGTTATGGTGGTAATACTCTCATTATATTTAGCTTCCACATATATATTTTTTATTATTTTTCTAGTCAATTAGTTTTGAAAAATGGGGGTGTTATAGAGTAGAGGTGGCTCCCTTGTGGTCTTATCGGCGAGGGGTGTTACATAAGTCTAGGTTGATGCTAACCAATATGGACATAAGTCCAAGACAAAGACAACCACCTAGGTAACTAAACCCTTTATTATTGATATTCCTTAATACATCATCATGGTCTAGAGTAGGTAAGGCACTGGAACCTCTCGCCTAAAGGAAAAGCCCGAAGGCACCAAAACATCTGAAGGAAAACTAAGCCCCAATAGCTAATCGAGAATTGAGTAAACTAGACCCATATTCAACTAAGCCCCGATTAGCATTTTATTCATAATGATGGATGATCATACAAGGCCCATACAAAGAAAGAAAGTCAACTTTCTAGGTTAATCCATATTAATCCTTTCCTTTCCATTTTCCCCAACCATGTGGGTTTTCCATTTGTCCTTGGCTAAAATTATTCATAAGCTCCATTATATTTAATTCTAGCCAAAGCTGAGTTTCATTACTCTTTTCTTAATAGCCTCACTTATCATAGGTGAAATACCTATTTATTCCTTTCATTACTCATAGAGTATATGTACTCCAATTTGATCATTTAATTAGGCATGTAATCGATGATAAAATATGTATTTTATCCTATTAATAACCATAATATAGTACTATTTATAATCTCAGAGCATAACCAAACCAAAAAGAAGTAAATTAAGCAAACTAGTTGAACTAATCAATCACTCTAGCCTAACAAGTTGATCTATTGCACCAACCATTTGACCAATTTAGGTAAGTAATTGATCGCTTTGACTCCACCAAACCATTATTTCCTCAAACTAGTTGATTGGTTTAGGTAAACTAGCCAATTGTTCACAGACCAATTAGTCAGCTTTACAAAACCAGTCGATGAGTTTAAGTAGAGAGCAAGAGTAAGGTTTTTACAGGCATACCGGTTGATAGGTCAGGTCAACAAGTCAAATGTTCTAGGAACTAGTTGATGGGTTTGCCTTAATACAATAGCAAATCATGAATTTTATGTAGATTCTTTCACATAAATCCATTTTAGCCATATTAAAATAGGTATCAACATCAACTAACTTATTTCCAACCAAATTAACATGTATTTCTCAACATGAGATCATCATAGCCTACTTTTACCCATTTTCATGCTTTTTACTCAATTCATGTTATTTAGGTACTTAAATCGTATATACAATTGTATTTCTTTAGGTTAACATGCATCAATCAACACTTAACATGTAGGAACACTTGTTAGACATTTTATTAGCAAGAGTCACTTACATGATGTAGGAAAAATCCTTTTAAAATCATAAATTCCAACAAGGGAAATTCTCATCTTTGAAAACCTTAAACCAAAATATTAAATTCAGACATTATACCAAAATCGTATTAAATTTTATATTTTAAAACTGACGAGAATAAGAACATACCAACTTGAGGCCAAAAGCAGGGGAAAGGGCTAACTAACTTACTCAACCTTTTCCAAGAATTTAACTATTCCTTGATTGAAAAATAAAATAAGAGAGAGCTAGAGACGAAATCAAAAAGTGCGTAAAAATAGATTGGCAAGGCTTGAAGTGTAGAAGGAAGAGAGGAAATGAAAGACTTAATAGAATTTTGTGGTTGAAAGAAAGGTCAAATGTAGGGATGATTGAGGCTATTTATAGCCAACCAATCAAACAAAATTACTAAATATTTGGAAATCAACTCAAAACCCTACTACTGAGTTTTGAATTTGATTAGAATGGATGGATTTTGTTCAGAATTTCCTGACTTATTCTCTATGGCTCAAATGACATCTCTATAGAATTTAGATCAATTAGAATAGAATGAGTGTTCACAAATGGATTAATAAAAATTCAACATGGAAGGAATCTTCTAGCTACTTAGAAGCATGCCTATGATCGAAGCATTCAATCTTAGAATTGTGCAGAGGAGAGAGGAGGAAGATGACAATGCTGAGGTCACCTCTCCAACTCATTTGTCCTAATCAACCTTTAGATTAAATTGAGGAAACATTTTTGGTTTTATGCATCATAAAAATGGTTATGAATCTCTTAAAGACAATCTCGCATGGTTTGGTGAGGTTCAAATTTTATGTAAGGGCTTTTTCAAAAAAAAAATCAAGCTTGAAAATGTGACCAGCTCAACAAATCAGTTGATGCGTTTGGGTTTACCAATCAACTATTCAACCACAAGTCAATTGGTTTTCTACAACCAGTCACTCATTTTAGTTGAGGAACCCATATTGACTAAAACGACAAACTAGCCGATCAGTTCATGAAACCACTTGATGGATTTGTCTACAAAACTCAATAAACTTTATTTTTCAATATGTTTTTAAATCAAATTTTATCCCAAACCAAATCATAACATTACATTAAACTAAAAGGCCCAAAATTTGATAAAATTCTCATTCAACCATTATACAAAAAATGTGGAGTATTACAGTAAAACACACCTTTTCTTATATATACTAGCAAGTCGTTAGGTATACTACTACTATATTATAAATTAGAAAAGAATGATATCATGTAAGTTCATAAAAAAAATGAGTATATAACATGATGGTATTGAATGGTGGAGTGCATGATGTGAGCCATTACTTTTGTTGAAGAATTGATGTATTTTTTCTTATATGCAAAAAGCCAAAAGCAAGCTTGAATGTATAGAATTAGAATGTAAAGGAGCCTTACCTTTAACCTTTTCATTATTTTTTTTGTGAAATTGTTTAGAGAACTAATAAGTGGGTTTAGTTATTGTAAAGATCATGTCTTTTTATGAGCTATTGGACAATTTAAGTCGGGTTAGTTAATTATTTATTGGTACTACTTAAGTAGAAAAATAATTTATAACTTAACTATAAGTATTGTGTTTAATTGATTTTAATAATAGATGAAAGTTGGTTTAGGGGTTGAATAATTATTATTTTATAAACATAAGATAGTAATTAATTTTTACACATAAGTTATATGTATTTTATTTGGTTAATATTAATAGTATATTAATTTTATTATAGGAGTGTTAGGCTAAATTGGTGGTATTACATAGATTACATTTCAGATAACAGTAATTTTAACTTATATATATAGATCTATGTGTGTATATGTGTTCATGCATACCTTAGTTACACACTTATTTGATATAAACAGTCTTATTGGACTATGTGACTTTACATAGATATCTATGATTTTATATATTTAGGCCGCATGGATGATATTTTATTTTTATTATGAATTTAATTTAAATGTGGGTTCCTAATTGATTTAATGTAAATGTTGTAATTATATATACAAATAGTTGTTAATTATGTGTTTCATTTATCATAAATATGTTACAAGGCCAATACTTTATACAATTAAATTATTATTTTTGTTAATTATGTGTATGCACAATTTAATCCTAGGATAATTTAACAAGGATTGATTTAGTTTGATCCCTTTTATTTGTAATTGTTAGTTTGGATAACTTTTCTTATTCAAGTGTTGTGAAAATAGAATGGTGGCCCAAGTGCATTATGTTTCTATTTAATTTGGAGAAAATGCCTAACACGAAATATGGGTAAACTGGAGATAATTTGGTGTGTTATGTCATCTTATGTGATGACACTTAATTAAAATACCATAATTTAAAGTGGAATATAAAGTAGGATATGGGTCCTTTAGGTTTAGCCTTTTGAAATTCGGGATCAACAATAACCTTTCTCTTTTCTTTTATGGATATTTATTTAATTCCTATCTATGTTTGGTTAGTGCTTCTTGTTTACTCTATAAGCTTCTTCAGACCCTATTACATGGTGTAAACACTTAAGGATAAGATGATCGAGGTGGTAGGTCTTCAAATTTTTGTTATCCCCTTTAGACTATGTGTACTAGGATAGCCTAGGTGTGATTTATATTTCTTCTATGTCTTGTGGTAGGTCTTCGGACTTTGATTTGCATATATCACAAGGCTCATATCTTTATATGTCTAAATTAAGTTTTGTTATTTATGTTAGCGTATAATTGGACCCTAAGAAACTTTGGCAATTATTTATTATTTATTTGAAGTGTTGGTTGGATGATTATTTTATTATGTTTTATTCTAGCTGGTAAATTAAGTGGTGACTCCATGTGGGTATCTTTCTCTTTAATTTTGGAAAGTTACCTATTATGAAAGGTGGATAAAGTGAATTTCATATGGTTTCACTTAACTAAAATACCATAACTTAAAGTGGAACATAAAGTGGGCTTTGGGTCCTTCAGAGTTGGCTTTTTGAAGTTGGGGATCGGCAATAACCTTTCCTTTTCTATTGTGGATGTTTATTTATTTGCTAGCCATGTTTGGCTAAGGCTTCTCGTCTACTCTATAGGTTTTTTCGGACCCTATTAGGGGGTGTGGACACTTAAGGATAGGATGATTGAGGTGGTAGGTCTTTGGATTTTTGTTATCCCCTTTGGACTATGTCCACTGGGATGGCACAGGTGTGATTTCTAATCCTCCTATGGTTGGCGGTAGGTCTTCGGACTTTTGTTATCCCCTTTAGACTTTGTCCTCTGGGATGGCCGGGCATGATATCTAATCTTCTCATGGTTGGTGGTAGGGCTTCGGACTTTGATTTTCTAGGTGACCCCCTGGTTGGTTTACCCACTTAAATAATTGGAGGTTTTGATCACCTAAATTAAAGATTAATATCTACATATTTATTTATTCATATTTGGTTTTCTTACATGATTCATTGCATATATATACATGTCTATATTATATTCTATTGTGCTAACATGTTACTTAGCTATTTCCGTAGCTAACTTATCACATATTTTAAACGGGGTTATGATAATCCATGATGTACATGGTGAGTAGATGATCTAGTGCAGATTGGGTATGAATCTATTCAAGGTGTTGATGGCATGCATGAACTAGAATATTGAGAGCAGTGGTGACTTTTAGATTTTTATTTAACATACTAATTTTGGTAGAGTCTTTTCATAGTTTCAATTATAGGAACATTTTTGGTTCGATTGGTTTGAATTAATAAATATATTTTGTATGTTTTTTTATTTTATCTAGCCTTAGCAGATAGTATAAGCAGAATAGTGGTGTCCATTTACACTAGTTGTGGTGGTAATATCCTCATTGTATTTAGCTTCCGCATATATTTCTCTTATTTTTCTAGTCAATTAGTTTTGAAAAATAGGGGTGTTACAATAAAATCCATAGAAGTACAAGAAATAAAGAGAGACGAGAAATTGATGAAGTTGCAAGTTTTTGCTTAATAGAATTAGATAAGAGTTCTTATCAATTTTAATCAATTTTGTGTGAGTGATTATTATTGAAATCCTTAATATATTTTTTGTGTGAATTAGAGATTAAGATCTATCCTTCAAACCCTCCACATAGCCCATGCCATCCCAACCCTAATTGCCATATTCAACTGCTATCATCATCATCTTAAACCTAATTTAATTACTTGATATTATCTATTTCCAAACTTAAGATATTATTATTATTATTACACAATCATCCTTAAAATCATAAATTCAAATTATAATTATCAAATCATCATATTTCCAACCGTTCATTATCATAATATTCATATCACTACTAAACCCTAATCGTAAACCCTAACCCTAGCCTACTAACCAAATCGTTCCAAAACCTTTATTGTTCAAGCATCATCATCATTAATTCTACTTTTTTAAATCATCATAATCATATATTTATCATATTTGAACCATCATAACCATTAAATAACCCTAACTGAACCATAAAACCACCCAAATCATAAGTCCTTATTCCTACACACATTAATTTTGGTATCAAAGCCTTAGGTTATGGTGTAGTGTGATATACATGATTAAGATCCAATATTTCCTCCAATTTTCTTTCAAATCTGAGTTCATAATTCAATAATATTATAAGAAAGAATCAAGGATGTGCCAAGATTTAAATTTTAGTTGACTTGAGAAGGCATTTTTCGAAGCACAACATTCATGGATGTAAAGAAGACATGGCAACCCAAGGAGAAGATTTGAGGGATGTTCTCAAGGTATTGGTGGAGGAGATCAAGGAAATTAAGTTGCATATGGGTAGGATGGAAGCCTCACAAGCCCAAGGATCACATGTCCAACATCTAATCCAATGAGATCGAGTATAAAAAAAATCATAAAACAGTAGCACATGACTGAATGGAGGAAGGAGGAGAAGAAAATGTAGGGCACTATAAATAAGCTCATGACAATACAAGGAAATCATATGATGATGTGCAGAAGGGGATTTAATTTGACCTACATGATTTTGTAGGTAATCTCGATCCATAATCTTTCTTTAAATAGTTGCAAATTGTTGAGTCTATTTTTGATCATAAGGAGCTTGATGATGAGAAGAAATGTTGAATTGTCATACTAAAATTTAAGAAGATTGCTAGAATATGGTATTACAATTTGAAGAGGAAAAGGAAACGAGAGAGAAAAACAAAAATAAAATCATGGGAGGAATTAAAAAAGTACTTAAAAAGAAAATTCATTCTTAGAGAATATGAAAAAGATAATTTCATAAAAATGACCACTTTAAGGTAAGGGTTACTTGGAGTGGAGGAGTACATGAGAGAGTTTAAAATATTAGCTCTTATTTGTGATGTCCAAGAAATAGAAGAGAAAAGAGGTGCTAGATTTATTGTAGGTCTAAATATGAATATTAGAGAGAAGGTGGAGGTGTATTCTTATGTGTTATTTGAAGACTTGGAAAAATTAACAATCAAATTTAAGAAGTAATTGAAGAGAACCAAGCCACCAAACAAAGGAAAAATGCACCTTATGGTTCTAACTTTGAGGGGGTGTCAAATACATCAACCTCTCAAGCCACAATTGAAGACAACACTAGAAGGTTCAATCATGAAGACAACGGCAAGGAAAAGATGGTTGATAAGGTGAACAAGTAATGCTTCAAGTGTAGAAGCTATGGTCATTTTGCTTGGGATTATCTAAATCAAAGAGCATTGACTTTGAAGGAGATAGTGAGTATGGAATCTTGTGATGAGTAAGATGAGGATATTAATGAAGACCTTAAAGAAGGAAGTGAAGATACAGAAGATTCTTTGAAAGATGGTCAAGTTGATTGCTATGTGTTGCAATGAGTGCTTCAAGTACAACAACAACCTCAACCTACTCAAAGGGAGAAGATCTTTAAAGCCAAGTGTAGAGTTAAAGACAAAGTGTGTGAAGTCATCATTGGTGGTGGCTCTTATACCAATGTAGCTAGTGAAAGAATGGTGGGTAAGCTTGAATTGAAAACCATGGATCATCCAAGGCCATATTCACTTCAATGGTTCAATAAGGACAAAGGTGAAAGGGTAACTAAACAAGTTCTTATCTCTTTAAAAGTTGAAATTAATTTGATGACGTTTTATCTTATATTCTACTTATGAATGCTTGTGATATTTTGTTGGGAGACCTTGGCAATTTGATAGGCAAGTTACACATAATGGAGTTCTTAATGAATATGTGGTGTGTAAAGGCAAAAAGAAGTTTAGAATTATGCCTAATATAGATGGGGAGAGTTTGACTCTAAGTAGTGATAGGAAAAAGAGGCCAAGGGTAGGAAGCAAAAAAAAAAGGTGAAAAAAAAAGGAAGGAAGATGTTGAAGGTAGGGGAGGAAGAAAGAAGATTAGCATGGAGTTGTTAATCCTTAAGGATTTAGAGATGGTTGAAGCTATCAAGAGTGGGAAAGTTTGTTATACCTTGGTGGTGAAAGAAGTTCAACAAGGGGAGTGTGCTAACACAGATCTAAAATTACAATAAGTGTTGAGAGATTGTACAGATATTTTTCCAAATGAGCTTCCACCTAGATTACCTCCTTTGAGAGGTATTGAGGATGATATTCATCTTATACTAGGAGCTCAATCTCCAAATAATCAAACTTATAGATGCAATTTACAAGAGTCTAATAATTTGAAAAGATAAGTGCAAGAATTGTTGGATAAAGGCTATGTTTGTGAGATTATGAGTTCGTGTAGTGTTCCAATTTTATTGGTGCCTAAGAATGATGACAAGGAGAATGTTGTGGATGCATTACCTAGAAGGACCATGATACTCACAAAATTAGATGCAAAGCTTTTGGGGTTTGAGATGTTAAAAAGTCAATATGCCATTGATGATGATTTTTCTTTGGTTTTTTAAGATTGCAAGAAATAAGGAAGTCATGAAGCTTATGTTCTTCAAGATGGATTCTTATTCTAAGAAAATAAATTGTGTGTGCCTAAGACATAAATTTGAGATTTGCTAATGAAAGAGATATATGATGGAGGTATTGCAGGACTAGTATAGAGTTCAAAGACTTTGGAGCTATTGCCAGAACATTTTTATTGGCCAAGAATGCGAAAAGGAGTGTAAGCTATAGTTGCTAGGTGTGGTACATGTCAAAGGAGCAAGAGTTTCTTTCACAATGGATTATACATACCTTTACCCATTCCTAAGAAACCATGGGAAGGTGTAAGTATGGATTTTATTCTAGGATTTCCTAGAACACAAAAAGGTAAAATTCTATTATGGTAGTGGTGGATTAATTTTCTAAGATGGCTCATTTTGTTCCATGTAACAAGATTGATGATGCTACTCATATTATAGATTTTTATTTCAAGGATATTATGAGATTGTATAGGATTCCAAGGAGTATAGTTTCAGATAGAGATATGTAGTTCTTGAGTTATTTATGGAAGATATTACGGCATATGCTAGGAATGAAGCTTCTATTTAGTACATCATATCATCCTCAAAAGAATAGTCAAACCAAGGTTACTAATAGAACTTTGGGTACTCTCCTAAGGGGATTGGTGAATAAGAGTGCTAAAGATTATGATGTTAAGTTATCACATATGGAGTTTGCTTACAATTGGATTCCTTCAACTACAACAAACTCTAATCCATTTGAGATAGTATATGGTATTAATCCATAAATACCAATTGATATGGCACCATTGAAGAAGGGGGGAAGTGAATAATTATGATAAAAAAGAGAGAGTGGATTTCTGTTAGAAACTTCATCAACAAATCAAACACAACATTGAGATGGCAATTGAAGTATACAAGACAAAAGCAAACAAGTAAAGGAGTCAACATATATTTCAACTAAGAGATTTAGTATGGTTGCACTTATGGAAGGAGGGATTTCCTAATGTAAGGAAAAAAAAAGCATATGCAGAGGGTGGAAGGTCCTTTTAAAGTAATCACAAAATTTGGAAAAAGTGCTTATGAACTTAATTATCCATATTTATATGGTGGGGTGTTTAGAATTTTTAATGTTGGAGATATTGGTCCTTATTATGGAGATGAAAATTTTAGGGAAAATTCAAGTCAACAAGGGGAGAATGATGAAGGAAAAAATGGTCAAGACATAGCATTTATTGCGTTGGAACCTATTATCCTCTATCTAGAGAGGATTTCCTATAAATTTGAAGATAAACAGATGACTACATTGTTTGTTATGAACGAAACTTGCAAAACAAGTCACTAGCAATAGAGATGTGTGCATGGCATGCATGGAGGAAAAAAATATATTGTATAGAAGGATTGAACATGGAATTTTCATGAGGAGCCTATCAAAAATTTAGACGTTAATATTGATTATTAACATGTTATTATTAGCTAAAGAGATAAGAAAGTTAAATTAGTCTAAAGTAGCTTCGTTTTATCTTTTAGAGTTTATCTTATTCTATCTTATGAGTTGTGATTGGAGTGGGGGAAAGCTAATATTTATGTGTCAATTTCTATCAAAAATTTAGGTGAATTATCTTGTAATATTTAGGAAGTTAAATGGCTATAAAATCCATAGAAGTACACGACATAAAGAGAGATGAAAAATTGATAAAGCTACAAGTTTTTGCTTAATAGAATTCTGTGTGAGTTCTTCTCAATTTTAATCAATTCTGTGTGAGTGATTATTATTAAAATCATTAATATCTTTTTCTGTGTAGATTAAATATTAATATCTATCCTTCAAACCCTCTATTAAAGCTACACCATCCCAACCCTAATTGCCACATTCAATTTCCATCATCATCATCTTCTTCAACCTAATCTTCTTACTTGATATTATCTATTTCCAAACTTAAGATATTATTATTATTTCACAATCATCCTTAAAATCTTAAATTAAAATTATAATTATCAAATCATCATATTTCTAATCTTTCATTAGCATAATATTCGTATCACTACAAAACCCTAATCGTAAACCCTAACCCTAGCCTACGAACCAAATCGCTCTAAAACCTTTATCGTTCAAGCATTATAATCATTAATTCCACTTTATCGAATCATCATCATCATATATTTATCATCTTTGAACCATCATAACCATCAAATAACCCTAACTAAACCATAAAACCACCAAAACCATAAGTCTATATTCATACACACATTAGATAGCCAAGAGATAAGGGTATTTATAGATCGAATATTTCATATTTTCAATATCCAAAAAAAGTTCAAATATACGACCCTTCAGATATTTTTTTTTTGAATAAGATGAAAAATGATTGGTCAGATATTTGAACCTTTCAAGTAGGTAACAAATGAAAAATATCAAATAAAAACTTCTTTAATCAAAAGATAATACACTAATCTAATTAGAATCTATCTAATCTAAGGACTTGATTCAATTCTTAAATTGTAATATATTCAATTAGTAATAGTAAATTTTGGATAATATTTAATAATAATTATTATTATTAAAAAGTAAGATATTAATGTATAAGTAATAAAATAAAATGAAAAAAATTGCAATCTTTAAAGATAAACAATAATCTTTGCAAATTGTTCACACTGATTAAATTTTCTATCATTAACTCTATCTTTTCAAATTATATATATACATAAAACACACATATATATTATATAATAAAATATTATGAAAAGTAAACAGCTTTTAGAGTATATAATTTATTGGATCAAATATCATATATGTCCTTTAGATCGTATATCCAATTTATTTAATTTTTTTATTAATCTGATCGGCTATTTGGTTTTTTAAATTGAATCATTTCAAATATTGGATATTGAATAAAAAAATAACCCTACCAATTGAGGAGAGTAGGGATTCTTTTTTGATTTATGAACATACTTTGGTAGGATTAGATGTAAGACATAACTATTTAAGAGTATGAAAGTGAAATCAATCATGAGAAAAAGAAAAAGGAAGGCAAGAAGGAAGAGGAAGTTGGCATACATCATAAGCAATTTTGGGAGGTCAATTGAGGGTTCCGATGACCATGGGAGAGGAGAGTAAAACAGTTTAAAATGCTAAGAGTGTAAAAAGTAGGTAAAGTAGAATCCATATAAGTTAGTTTTGACATAAAATTACTTAAAATACAATAAAATACAAACAACATCAAAACCTAATCAAGAAATTAAAAAAGAAGTTTTTTTAGATGAAAAGCATTTCCTCGATTTTGTATAATTTTTAATAAAAAATATTAAATAGTCTTTTATAAAATAAAAATACCTAATGTGCCTAGAAAATTTTGAAACTTTTTGAAAATCCTTAGAATAAGGTACCAAAATCAACAATAAATTTTGATTAATTTATAACAATATTTGATCAAAAATATATTTGTCAAAATGTGAAATATAGTTTAAAATTATATTATATACGTTCGAAAATATGACCTGAAAATAAAACTATTTGTGGAATGAAAATATAATCAGAATGAAGGTAAAACCTTAAATTATATAATAAAATTATTATATCAATTATAAAGCATAAACTAAAATCCAAAATCAAAATTTATGACTTAAAGCTGGCATGTTGCAGTGGAAAAGATTAAAACATACAAACAAAACCACATAAATATTGAAAATGAAGTCAAACCCTAAGTAATAAACCTCTATAATAATTGTACCATTATAAAAATATATATATATATATATATATATAATTTAAGACAAGTTATATTCATTTAACAATGTGTATGATTTTGAGAAAAAGATGTAATGACACAACAAAATAATAATTGAAAATGATGTCAAATTATTAAATTTTACACATGTTCGTCAACATAAACGTAACTTTAAATGGTAATTGAAATCACACTAGTTTAATAAAACCATAGTCATAAACAAATTGATAAAATAATTGATAAACATTGATAAAAATAACTTCAATATGAAGTTAAAACCAATAATATATCTATAAAACAAAATCACTAATAAAGTTATTAAAACATTTTCATTTCAAAATGAAATCTTAGGGAAAAATATTATATGAAAGCAACTCCTTACAAAAATACAATGGATGAGAAATGTTGTTTCTTTATAATTAAATAAAATGTTATCTGTATTGTACCAAAAATTCAAAATATGATTTTTCAGAAGTTGAGAAGCTCATAAAATTAATTTTTAGAGTTTCAATAAAAAGATCATATATATGAAAATTAAGATAACTTAATTAAATACTTTTAAAAACTGTAATTTAAATAAAATGTGTTGATTTCAATATATTAAAAGTCGATATACACAAATCAAAATTGATAATTTATAGAAGAAAAATACTAACGATAGCTTTAAGGACTATGGTTAATAAATCAAAAGTAATAATACTTATCATGTCGTCTTAAAATAAAATTATTGATTGTTTAGTAATGCCCACAAATTTGTGTATTTATCTTTTGCTACCAAATTAATACTATTTTAAAATTAAAATTAAAAACTTATTAATAACTCTAAGTACTATCATTGGCAAAATCATCCATGAAAATTAGAAAAATATAATGGTAAGTAGAATCGAAAGGCTTTGTGTGGGAGATTGCTTTGGAATAAAGCTTTAGTACCCTTTTCAAATTTTATCAGTCATGATTGATATAGCATGTCTTCTAAGATTAATATAGCACATCTTTCGAACAAGAAAATAGATTTTCTATAGCACGTTATTGGCTCCTATTTTATCAATTAAGAACAAAGTGAACCATCTCTCTTTATTTAATATTATATGTATGCTTCGTTTGCCATTCCTTTTTCATTGTTTAACTTTATTTATTCAATTTATTTAAATTGGAGTATAATTGAAGAATAGTATAATTATTATTGAAGTTTAGCATAAATGTTAAATATTAAAGTCTAATTCTTATATTGCTAGCTCAAAACCTCCATATCTTTTCATTTTGTTTTGTAATATTTTTATAGTAAGTGTGGTGATCTATGTTATGATAAGAATAATATAAATTTCTAATATAGTATCATTGAAGACTTTAAGTTCTAAAAATGGTATGATTGAAATTTTAGATTATTCATTGTTAATATATTAATTTATTTTTAAAAAAATATGATAATTGACAAAGTAATTACACATATGTAATACTAGTTAGTATTATTAAATGTTGCCATTATTTCTATGTTCAACAATTTCACAAATTTGATTATAATATATGTTAGAAAAACTCTTATTTATTTAATGGTTTTACTAATAATAATCCACAGGATTAAAAATAAATATTTACTACTCCATCCAATTAAAAAAAGTCTTTCAAGGTTTATATTTTTGCTCTAAAATTAAAATCATTTTGATATGATAAAGCTAATATCAAATTTTTACTTTCAACCTTATTTATTGTCTTTTTTCATTGAAGCATTAATTTTTTTACTATTTTATAATAAAATATTCAAGTATAATAGTAAAATTATTTTTTTTAAAATAAAATTTACTAGCGTATTTTTGTTTTGGATAGGTGATAAAGACAAGGATAATACTACTGTCACTAGATCACTACAAAATAAATGATTTGTGCCAACGAGGCCTTATCTGTTGGTAAAATCTGTTTTTCTGTTGGCAAAAGCTTTTACCATTAGAATTTTTTTTTGTGATAAAACTGTGGGTAAAAACTTTGCATTTAAAAGTTTTACACACAGATATGTATAATTTGTTGGGAATAATTGATAATGCCCATAGATATTTATCTGTTAGTAAAACTTACCCCCACACTTGTATTTGTAAGTAAAAGTATTAACCATAAAATAATATCTGTGACTAAAAGTATTACCCACAAAACAATATCAGTAACTAAAACTATTAGGCAGAAAATTATCTTTGTGATAAAAAGAATTGACTATACAATCATATATGTGACTAAAAGTATTAAACATAATATTATATCTGTTACTAAAACCTATTGCCAACATATATATTATTGGTTATACATATTTTAATGCTATATATATATATATATATATATTGGTAAAACCTGTACCAAAACGTACAAAATTTATTGATATTACATGTTACCATAATATCTAATATCCACCTGATAATTTGTGCTTATATATATATAATTAACTATACCATATATAATTATCATTGTGTAGTACAAAATAATTAGTGGTTTAGCTCCCAAAGCCATAACATTTCTTTAAGTACAATACTATATACACGACTTGTAGCATAAGCTATTATACAAAAAAATCTTCATACATTAATATACAAAATCATCGAGCATCTTCGTAAGCTTATGACTTGTAGCTAATACTATATACATGACTTGTAGCATAAGCTATTATACAAAAACATATTCATACATTGATTTATAAAATCATCGAGCATCTTCGTAAGCTTACGAGCAAAAGCACCGAGCATCTTCGTTAGCCAATATATATACAAAAGCACCGAGCATCTTCATAATTTGATATACAAAATCATCGATCATATTTGTAAGCTAACAAACAAAAGCATTGACCGTCTTCATAAGCTGACTCACAAAAGCGTCTTTATAAATGTATCAAACATCATCTTCTTTATTCTCCTCTTTAGTGTCATCCTTTTTATTCTTATCATCCTCCATTTGATAATAATCGTCAAAATATTTTTCCTAAAAATATATATGCAATTAACTTAATCATATTAATCTAAATTCATATCAAAAAGCTAGACAATGAGAGTTTGTACTCTTTAGGGAAACAATAATTTTTAAAAATTTTTTATTGACATTAGGAATAAAAAAATTAGCCATTAAACACAAAAATTTGTGGTCATTAAAACGTTAATTATTTGTAGTCAACATAACATAACTCACTCACTCTAATTATTTCTACTACAATTGATTTTTTTTTCATTTTATTCATTATTTTCCATGTAACGAATTTTCAATTCTAACTACACACGAAAACTTATTATTATATAAAAACATAAATATTTTATCTTATGATATATATAAATGTGTGTAATTTGCATTATGAGTATGTAATATATGAGTTACCTAAGATAAAATTTGATGTGGCAAGATAACCATCCCATGAAAATTCCTAATTAGCATGGATAAATTTCAATCTTACTACTGAAGGGGATAAAAAATGAAGACAGAAATAGAGTCTATTTGATAAATAAATGGAAAAAATAAATAATTTTAAGAATAGGAAACTCAAAAATAATAGAGTATATACATATCTAAAGTTTTGGGGGGGGGTTTGCATAAGATTAGCCCAGAAACTATCTTCTAGATTTGGATTACATAATTTATTTAATATTTAGCTATTTATAATAATTTACTAGGATTCCTCATCCAAGAAATATTTGGAGAACCTATGATGAGACATAAGCTTAGAACTTTTCAATAGGTCGGCTAAGGTAGGTTGATAAGAGTAAGGATGCCGATTGGATAAAGACATTAATTGGAGTAAGAGCATTGACTAGACAACTGATATAGGTAATAGTTTTACAATTTTTTTATTTTTCTCTCTTAATTTTAGTAGATTTGGTCCATTTTTATTAAAATATATATAATGTATATATGTGTGTGTGTGTGTGTGTAAATATTTTTATCACTTTCTTTCGTACCTACTTTCTAAATATTTTAAAAATAATGTGTCTATATATTTTCTGTCATTATTTTTCTATCTCCGTCCTACATAACACTGACGCTATAAGTAAAGAAGGATGTCAACTAAAGATATCGTAGGAGATCAATTGGCATATGAAACTTCTTCCAATCGAAGTGGAAGTGGCACATTAGCCGAGATTGAAAGAGAAGAGGTGCACATACCATAGTTACCCAATCTAATCACTATATGACCCCTAATATTTTCATATATCCATTTATGCACTATTTTAGTAGTAAAAAAAATATACCCAAAATTAATGTGTTGCATAAGAAATGTAAAAAAAATTATCAACATTTAGTGAGGAACTTACTTGATTCTCCAATAATGTATGAATTATACCAGTCAGATATCCTACTTGGTTTTTAGCCTTAAGGAGATCCTTTTCTAACCTCTCAACTCTAGACTCGGATTTGATCCTTTTAGCTCGCTCCTCCTCAAAAGCATATATTCTTTTGTGCAATCGTGGAAATTTTATACCAAGACCAAAGGTTTTTTCATATCCATTCCTATATTCTCCAACTACCTCTTTGAATATTTCATGCCAAGTATTAGCATCAAATCCTTCTAGAAGTGCAGTCATCTCATCCAAAACCACTTTATGTAAAGTATAAATCAATGCTATTAATGGGCAATAGACGAGGTAGATTTGCATATATATATAACCCTAAAATCAAAATATATTGAAAACATACTGTTGTTGTAGTAGAAGCATCATTAAGCTGAGCACCCTTTTTTAGTTCATAAGTTTTCAACCACATGTCCAATTTATTGGGTTCTTTCCCCATTTTTTCCTAATCAAAACACAAATGAAATTGTATATCAAGTATATAAAGTAAAATAAATTTGGTATTGCGTAGATGAATTAATCATATAGCTACCTTTTCTTCCGCTCGAATGCGTGCAAACCTCTTTAAAGCAGCATATGAACACATTTTTGACTTTGCATGATTGTGAATCCCTCTTTGACTTCTTTCCTAAGCGATATGAGGAAAAAAACATTAGTATAAAAAATAAACTAATAGAACTATCATAGTAATAGCCTATTTTTCTAAAATAATCAAATGAGAAATTACTACCTTGCCTTTTGGTGATTCCCAAAATTTTACTATCTCTAACCAAATGGTCTCGGGTATTTTCTTTGGCCTAGAATGTATTGCTTCATTGTGTGTTTTACCATCAAAATGAACGACCTTCAAATCAAACTTATGAGCTCTCCAAGATTCATGGATTTTACCCAATGCCCACTTATATGGTTCTCGATTTTCAGGAAAGTAATAAGAGATCTATAAAGGAATCAAATGAAATAGAAAAAAAAGCTATATGATACATATAACAAAAATAAGAAAGTTGATAAAGTAAATGTTGTGGTAATGTATCTTTGCTTCCTCCCAAATCAAATATAGATATGTCCTATCCATCTTTCTCCAATCCCAACAATCAAATGCAGCTGCCTAGGATCTCGTGCCAAGCAGCCTATACATGTTGACAATTGCCTAACTAAACCACTAATTGGTTGAAGATGTTCATTGACATCTACATACTCAGCCTTCTTTCACATTTTAGTCTTGTTACATCCATGACCCTTTTCATTTCTGGGCATTGTACCTCAAAATCTTCTTTTATTTGTGGTGTTATAGTGACCTAAAATTGCATGCTTAGTTTTTAAACCATCATTGACTTCTATTATAGATGACACATTATTGGATTGGATACATTCAGGACTATGTTGTTTTCCTAACAACAAAAATAAAAGGGTAACTAAGTTATTCATTTTCAACATGGAGAATGTGGTCATAAATGCTAAAGTAAAGTTATAACATATAGATTTACATGACTTACACATGTTAGTATTGGGAATTCTCGAAGGATCTTACACCATCATTTCATTTAGACTATTAATATTTGAGCAAGAAGATTCTTGTCTATGACATTCCCCTTAAAAAAATGAGAAACAAATAATAATAAATGCTAGCAATAATCTTCAAAGACTTATAAATAATAAATTTCTACCATTGAATATTTTTTCCTTAGTAATTTTCATATATTACAAGATCATCTATTACCATACAAATAAGGTTTTAAACTTACCCATGTGACTAAATAACATGGACCACCTATTAATAGTTGTTTCCTTAGTAGTTTTCATATATTTTATCCTTTCTCACCCTCCTAATTGAAAGAAATTGAATGTAATAAAAACTTTGAATAAACTCATGCCTTAGATTACTAAATGTATTAATTAAACATAATATAAGTAAATATATACCAAATTCAGCTCTTGGAGATCCTTCCTCTAGTGACGTAGGTGTGAATAGTTTCTGCTAACTTGATGAATATGTGGATGAATCAATTGCGATCACTTTCTTTAGCCCAGGAGTTTGTCCTATTGGTTTAATTGATCGTCCTTCATCTGGAAATTTTGAAATTCTAGATGTTGTAGAAATAACTTTCTGCATAAGCAATACAACAATAATGATGAATTAATAGTGGCTAAGAGGTTAAATACAATTGCTCAACATAAAAGTAATGAATTCACTAATACAAAAAATGACAAAAAACATTATGAAGAAATATGGACTGACAACCATATTTAGTACTACTAAAACAAAATAATTTCCAAGGAAGACAAGAAAGCAATAATAGGGAAAAATTTACCTCCGTTTATCCTTGACTTCTTCTAGTTACTTTCCTCTTGCTCGATACCTTTTGCAAAGACGACATAAAAACCTAGTAACATAAAAATTAGAATTAGTATTTAATTAATTATGTTTCCATATCCAACTTAGAAATCAAAAACTAACATATTAAACATAAATCTTCACCGACAATTACCATTTACATTGCTGAGAAACTGAAAGTACAAAAAAGAAGAAAAAAAAGGAGAATGAAAGAATGAAAGATTTACCTATAATTGTTCCTGACTTATTGTAGTTATTTTCTTCTTACTTGATGCTTTTTTCAAACACGACATGATAACCTAGTAACATACAAAGTAGAGTTAGTATATATTTTCATTCAACATACCATATTGAAAATCATTATTAGAAATATTAAAAAACATACAATATAAAATATATTTAAGCATAAGAAAAATAAATAATATTAAAAACCTTAAAGTACACAATCTTTATAACCAAAACACACAAACATAAAATTACATTTCTAACATTATAACCAAAATCAGACAAAGATACATATTTCTAACACTACTCAGTATCATAATCATATAAATTTTTATCTTCTTCATCACTTTGGGTACTATATTCTTCAATTTCTTCATCATCATTATTGTCTTCTGTCATAGCAAAGAAAGGTTCTTCTTGTTCTTCTCCAGTAACAATAAACTCATCAACACTGAAATATATAGGCATGCTAGTTTGTCCACGATCCACTTTAGGCATGAGATCATTTGTAATACCCTCATTTTTCAAAACCAATTGATTAGAAAAATATACATGAAAGCTAAATAAAATGAGAGTATTACTGCCACAACTAGTGTAAGTAAACACCCCTATTCTGCTTACACAAGCTGCTAAGGCTAGATAAAAAAAACACAAAATATATTTATTAATTCAAACCAATCAAACCAAAAAATGTTCCTACAAATGAAACTAAGAAAAGAGTCTACTAAAATTAGTATGATAAATGAAACTTCAAAAATCACCACCGCTCTCAATATTCCCCGTCATGCATGCCATCAACACCTTGAGTACATTCATACCCAACCTACACTACATCATCTGCTCACCATGTACATTATGGATCATCACAGCCCCGTTTAAAGCACATATTAAGTTAGCTAGGGGAACAACTAGGTAACATGTTAGTACAATGGGATATAATATAGACATGTATATATATGCAATGAATCATGTAAGAAAACTAAATGTGAATAAATGAATATGCAGATATTATTCTTTAATTTAGGTGATCAAAACCTCCAATTACTTAAGTGGGTAAACCAACCAGGGGTCACCTAGCCATCCTAGAGCACAAAGTCCAAAGGGGATAACATAAGTCTGAAGACCTACCACCTCGGTTATTCTATCCTTAAGTGAGCATACCCCTTAATAGGGTCCAGAGAAGCCTGTAGAGTAGATGAGGAGCCTTAACCAGACACGGCTGGTAAATAAATAAATATCCACAATAGAAAAGGAAAGGTTATTGCCGATCCCCAACTTCAGAAGGCCAACTCTAAAAGACCCAAAGCCCACTTGTTCCACTTAAAGCACACAAGCAACTATTATTCATTAAATCTCTTTCTTTTATTATCCACTTTCTAAACATGGAAACTTTCCTAACTAGGAAACTATAAAAAATATAACCTTCCAAAAGTAGAAAGTTCCAACTAGAATAATCGGCTTTTCAAATCTAACTCAAATCTTTAACCAAAATATTGAAGCCACACATATATTAAAAGATTAAGCTCGGTCAACCTAGGTCAAAACACTAGTATTTAGTGTTAACATAACCACCCAAAACCCAAGTATTTGTCAAAACTAACATAGCACACTAAAAAATAAATTTTATGAATTATACTGATTTTCTAAATTTGACCAATCCTTGCTATAACCCCATCTGTTTTCCGTACACAATTCAAAATGAAACACTAATAATTTTTATGAAAACTAGACTTCTAGGCTTCGATTTGATATGTAATATGATGGGCAAAATCTCATTATTGAATCCTGTGTAATTTTTATATAATAGTGCAAAGTTGTAGCCAATTTGAATCTACCATGAATTAAACATAAAACCATAAATTATTATACTAATCATATTACATATCATAATGCATAAAATATAGTCATAAGAAGGTATAAAACTATATAATAAATAAAAACCCATACTTTATAGACATCATATTCTGCACACATATAATATATGTGTATATATATAATTAAAATAGTGTTACCTAGAATGCTATTTGATCACAAATGCTTACTAGTTGCTATACCTTTACCAATTAGATCAGATGAATGGATGGTTACTCTATATAAAACCTCTCTCTTTTTTGTTGTTTTTTTTTCTCTTGTGTGTGGCTGCTACCCAGCTTACAAGAAGCTAACCATGTATTTATAATAATGGGAGGTTGGTAGGGTTACAGAAGAAGTGTAACTTATCTTTCGAGAATTCTAGATGTGGTTACTTAATTAAAAAGGTTCATTTACTAATAACCCATTAACTATATCGTGTAACAACATTACTTAATTAGACTCTATTAGTAACCTATCAATTACTTGCTATGTATTTACGTAATAAAATACTATAATTTAAATCTTTATCATTTAACTATTATAGTTATCGGAAACTTAGTCTTATCATTCAAATAATACACGTATATTATTATTATTATTATCTTATTATTGTTGATGACTTTATATTATTATTATTATTATTCAAAATTATAGGATATTACATCATCTTCCATTTCAAACAAGTCTTTTGGCTAAGTGACATTGACAACATGCTAATTTCTTTCTTTAGAATCTAGGTTATAGAACACCTGCAATACTTGAGATGCCAAGACAAATGGTTCACTTGTTTTTAGAATGGCCTTTAAATTAACAAGATTAAATCCAAGTTCGTCTTCTTTAACTCCTCTACTAGGATCGATCCATTAGCATCGAAACAAAATAACACTCCTTCCATGAGGATAAGTCAACTCAATAATTTCTGTCAAAACACCATAGTATGACGTGCTCCCAATATATGTATTTGCATTGACCAAGATGCCAATGTTTTGAGTTATACTCCTCTTATCAATGTCTTTCATTCGCCACCTGTATCTATTGTAAGTTATTTTAGTCATTATCTTTATCCACATGCATGGAGCAAGATTAAGAATTATCAGATCTTCTGCAACACATGCTTTATTTGGTAGATGCTTGGAGACCTAATAATTAATAACACTCATTGAATGAAAAGATGTATAACCAATGATATAAACATAATAAGTATCGACATACATTCATTGTAAACCATTCAGGAAATTTTCTTCTATGGATGTCATCAATCATATTTGACATATGTTGGTATTCAATTATTATGATATCATAATGCTCTCTAGGAACAAATGATGAAGTTAGAAATACATATGAAATGATTAAAAATATTTTCAAAGAGAATTAGGACATACTGTGCAAATACTTCAACTTCATTGCAATTTGCAAGCACATAACTATGTGCTTTTTCAATCAACATATATTCTAGTTGCACATCTTTTTTCCTAGACATTGCACGAGATTTTAAGGAAAATATAGGCAACCCATTATGCAATTTATTACTGTCATCATCGTCATCATTTCGTGTGGACCTATTTTCCCTTGTTTGAACATCAGACAAATATCTAGAACAAAATATTAGACATTCTTCCGTAATATATCCTTCTACAATTGATCCTTCAGGACAAATATTTTTACGAATATACATTTTCAAGCTCCTCAAATACCTATAACATTAGTATCATATTACTGACATAAAATAACCATAACCTTGATCTTCCATTAAAAATAATAAATAAACTACTAGATTGTACATACATTTCCATAGGATACATCTAACAGTAAAATACTAGACTTGCAATGATTGCCTCCTTAGCCAAATGAATAACTAGGTGTACCATGATGTTAAAGAAAGAAGGAAAAAAATGTGTTCCATATGACATAGTGTGAGAGCGATGTGATCCTCTAATATCTCCAAGGCTTCCGTTATTGCCTCTTTTGAGCAAAGTTCTTTAAAACAAGTACTTAGCTCAATCAACACCTGCTCACATCCTTGTTTCACATTTTTCTTAAAGCCAATGGTAATAGTTGTTACATTATGATGTGATGATCATGAATTTTTAACCCAGAGATTTTTCCATCAATAATTCGCCTTCTGATGTTTGTAGTATACCCATCCAGTACTTTCACATAACCTAATATGCTTAGTATTTCCTTCTTTTCTTTTTGGGTCAATATGAAGCATGCTGGAGATAGATATATTTTATCTTCTATTTCAATTAGATGCAGCTCATGCCTTATACCATTTACCTACAAGTCAAGTCTTGACTGTAAATTATCCTTAGTTATCCCTTCAATGCCTAAAAGCATGCCAAGTAAATTTTCAGAAACATTCTTCTCCATATGCATCATATCTAAGTTATGGATTAGTAGAAGATGTTCCCAATTTGGAAGTTGGAAGAATATGCTTCTCTTCTTCCAAGGCCTTTTTTTTTTATCATCCCTTCTCCTTTTATTAGAAGTATGAGGGGCTTTTCCAAATATGACATCAATTCCATCCATTTGGTATAACAATTCTATGCCAAAAAATTATGTAAGAGGAGGTCTGAGTTATATTTTTCTGTTAAAGGCCCTTCTACTACGATGAAATGTGTGATTAGAATCCAAGAAGCAGCGATGACCCATATAAAAAAAAAAATTTCTTCCCCTCAAATATTCAAAGTAAGTATCTATATTACAATGTGGGCATGCAATTTTTCCTTTAGTTTTCCATCCCAACAAATTACTATAGGTTGGAAAGTCATTGATGGTATTAATCAAGGCACCATGAAGAGAGAAAATTTCAGTTTTTGAGGCATCATAAATCTCTAATCCTACCTCCCACAACTTTTTTAACTCATCAACTAATGGTTCAATAAAAACATCAATGTCATTTCCATGTGCCTTTGGGCCAAGTATAAGTAATGAAAGAATAAAGTATGATTGTTTCATACATAACCAAGGAGGTAAGTTATAAATCATTAATACAACTGGCCAGATGCTATATTGAGTACCCATCATGCCAAATGGTTTAAACCCATCACTTGTCAAGCCAAGCCTGACATTTCTTGAATCACTAGCAAACTCTAGGTACTAGCATCAAAATCTTTCCAAAGATAAGAGTTTGCTAAATGTCTAAGCTTACCATCTTTTTTTTTTGCTCCTCTTTATGCCATCACATTAAAGGAGCCATTTTTGATGACATAAACAACCTTTTTAGCCTTGGGATAAAAGGAAAGTATCATAATACCTTTAGTGCTCGTTTGGTATGGGGGTAATAAGAGTGGAAAAATTACCCCATATTTTATATATCTTGTATAATTTATTTAAAATTAAATATTTTTATTCTAATAAATACCCATTTTAGATCTTAATTTGATCTAAAATGGGTATTTCATTAAAAATATATTTATTATTATTAAATACTTAATATAAGAGGTATAAAATAGAGGAAAAAATTTTCCACCCTTATTACCCCCATACCAAACAAGCCCTTAAAGGAACCTTTTTGCCACTAGCTATTTTCACCACAATAAAAAAATTTACTAAGGCATCAAAGGGAAGATCGGTCACTCCATATAAACATTTCAGATGATACATTTCAACAATGAAGGAGAGTTTGCTAAAATCTTCACAACCGGGATATAAGGGTTGCCCTACATCTTCAATCAACTTAAAAAATGCATTAGCTTCTTTATTAGAACCTGGACAACTGCTACTTGCCCTATGAAATTCAATAATATCTCCTACCATCTCAAGAACATCATCATATGAACCATCATGTACATCATCAAACCCTATATCATCATCAAGCCCCAAATTTGAAATTTCATTATCTTCATTGCTCCTTTGCTCCCCATGAAAAATCCAAACACACCTTTGATAGTATATATCCATTTCTCTCATTATAAGATGACCTCTAACCATATTTTTTTCATGATAAAATTGATTTTCACAAGTCGAGCATAGACAAGCAATCTTTATATATTATAAGTATAATTATAATATATGTACAAGTTAATTGTAGGTTATGCTACCTAATCAACCAATATAATATGACCATATAGTGTCCCTTGCATGTTTGGTGAAGTGATTTTTTATTTTTTTCATGTTTACGTCAATTGAACCATGATTAAAAAAGATAACAAACACAGACAACAACATAAAAGTAACAAGAAGGTCAAAAAAAGATAACAACCAACCAATTCAATTGATAAATATCTAGACATATGTCTTAAAAGCCCAATTGACTTTTAGTGAAGAACTTCAATCAACAAATTCGGATAATAATCAAACTCCAATTAGACAAGTGTACAACCACTATATATCAAAAAATATATATAAAAGAGTACCATTATGTACGTATGAAATTTGATCGCAAAAGAATAATCATTTATAAAAAAATAATTATGTTATATATTCTAAACCAATAAAAAAAGATAATATAGCTACATTAACACAAAATCTTAGAGATAAATATTGTTTTAGATTCAAATATCATCAACATAAAAGCAAACAAAATATTTTATTCAAATAATTATTCTAGTAAGAAATATTTCACGGATTCACTAACATTTAACAACCATTATGTACAACCATGTTCACTAAGAAACAACAAGCAATAATTTCCTACCACATTACCACAATGCAAGAACAATTTCTAATAAGAAAAAGTTGTATAACTACTAATATTTAACAACCAATTAAGTATTGAACTTCCTGACTTCACTGACCAGCAAGAATATCTTAAAAAGGAAGATAACTTCTAGTGAAAGAGGAATCAACAATTTACAACCATGTTAAAGTTTATTCAAATATTATATCACTTTCATAATTAAATCCAACCTCCTTTTCTAAACTATTGGTAACCATAATAGAAACTTGGAGAGATATAAACACCAACCAAATATGATAAGAAAAGAATAAAAATTAAAGTACAAACCCGCCCTATGGGTTGTTAAGACCTAATGCTCCATACACCGCCCTATTATGAGTAAAAGATAAAATGTCACCAACATTGACTAAGACAAAATAAGAAAATTAAAAACACTCTCCTAATACCAATTTAGTCCTATTTGCCAACTCCACCAAGAACTAGAAGAATGTTAGGCCATTATAGACATAAAAAGGAAAAACCAAGTATATTAGGCTATAAAGCACTAGCTTTAAGCACTTGTAGTTCACAATTCCTAGAAAAGACCTATAAACCCACAAATCATACAAACAACCTATTACTAGATCAAAACCTTAAACAAAATGACCAAAAAGAGAAACCAAAAAACTACAAACTGGTATACACATTGGGATTTTTGGATCCATTAGAGCATCTTCCTAGATCACCGATAGAAAATGTAAAGACTAAATTAGAAAACCTATTCGAAACATAAAATAATAGAAAGTAAGAAAATTTTAATAAAAATCACTTATTAGGGCTTAAAATCCCAAAATATCAAATCAATCAATTTCATAGAATTGATCCAAATGATAAGTTAAAAAATCAATTTAATTGATTTCAGAAACTATTCCTAAAACATAGGTTTTTAAAGCCTAAAGTACAAATACAGATAAATCAAACATATTAATCTAAATTGAAAGTGTTAAAATTCAGTTAAGGTCATTTTAAGTAATTCTATAAAATCAATTTTAGAATAAACAACTATATAAATGATAATTTACAAAATTTTATTTGAAAGTTAGGGTTTTAGGAAAAAAATTCAATTCAGTTAAATTTCATTAATTTATTTAAATTGAATGTTCAGAAATGCGGTAAGACCTATTTTATAACATATTGTATACTCAATTGATTAAAAATATAAAGAAAATACCTAATTTAACATAATTAGGATTTTTGAGCCTGTACTATAAATTCGGTCAAATTTTGCTAAAATATTTAAATTGATGGTTCGAAAATAAAATTAAGCATATTCTATTACAAAATGTATAATCAATTTAACAAAATAATTAAATTACATAATTCAATTTAAATCCGTAAAAATATGACAAATTTTCGATTAATTTCGCATAATTTTCTTAAATTAACAATTCCAATATGAAACTAAGTATATTTTAAAGTATAATGTAAAATCAAATTATCCCAAATAGCTTAATCAAACAAATACGAAATATCCAGACATAACTAAGTCAATAATCACAAATTTTAGAAATTAACATACACCGCACAATTAGCATATCCAATTCAATCATACAATACATATATACTTAATTAAATAACTAATTTAGCTAAATTAAAGCCCATTCTTTCAAAATTAATCAAAAAAAAAGTTAGGATTTTGGGGAAAATATACCAAATGAAATCAGCCAAATCAATGCAAATAAAGGGCAATGGAGCTTCATCGGTGGGAGAGGAGCACTCGCTGGTGGCAGACCGACACTGGAGGTGTTCAACAAGTGGCGAGCCGTTGCTGCCTTCTTGCACTGCTGATACGCTGTTGTTGTTGTTCCGCTGATGCTGCCAAGCTACCATAGACGACAACAACTAGGAGCTATGGTGGCATGGAGGAGCGATAGCGAGGCGGTGTTTGAAAAAAGGATGGGCACTCATTACCTGCAAGCTACGCAACACGGGAAGAACCAAATAACCAGGGGGTTCAAGATTCAAGTCTAATACTCAAAGTCGAAGGGGAATAAAGGGTGTGGGGTAGCTACGCTAGTCGGTATTGAGCGATATTTTCCCTTTTTTTTCTTTTTTAAATATCTAAAAGAATTTATATCAAAAATATAATTTTAAATAGATTAAATTTAACCAAAAAATTTTATAAATATTTTTTCAAAAATAAACAAAATACTTATCTAATAAAAGCTTTTATTTAAAATAAATCAGAACACTTGTTAAAATAGAAATAAAATTTAAATTAAATAACGTAATTAATATAAAATTAAATATTAAAACTCATAAATCAATACAAATATTTATAAAAATTAGGTTTTTAACAAGCGGGGTATTACACTACATGTACGGTGCCCTCTGGATCCCTAACTAATCGAACGGTCCGTAAGACTCCTATCCTAGGTTATTCGAAAGGCAACTTAAACGATTATTATTTTTATTATGATATTTATTAAAATAATACTTATAATAATAATAGTTATTTAATTATTAAGTTTAAGAAAATTGAATTTGAAAAATAAGAAATTTTTAAATAATTATAATAATATCAGGCTCAAAAGGATCTATAAACAATGGATACAATGCTTCCTAGACACCCATTGTGCCGGTCAAGCAGTGAGACCCCGTTATATAGGTCATTTGAGGCACAACTTGATTGGTTACTACATTTATTATAATTTTATTATTTTAAGAATAATTTTAATTATTTTAATTATCAAATTTATAATATTAACAATGACTATAATGTTAATTATAAATCTGGTTATATATTATATTATTAGTATTTCATATAAAATTGGCAATTATGATAATAAGAGAAATATTTCAAGTATAAGAGGAATGAATGTGTTGTGCCAAGGGATATAACAATAGTTGAAACATTTATCTTCTTTATACACTAATACCAACAGATATATAAGTGGGTATTAGTTATGTTACTATAATACTACTAATACCCACAGATATAAAAGTAGGTAAAAGATCTATTGGCATAATATACTATTACCAACAGATAAAAAATTTATGTATGAAAAACTTTCTTTATTGCCTACAAAATATATCTGTTGGTATTAGTAACTTTTGCCAACAGAAAAAAAAAATGTGTGACTAAATTACTATTGGCACAAGTCATATATTTTTAAGTGGATAAACCATGATGTCTCTGGTGATATTGTTGTAAATAACTAGGGCCTTCACATACATATAAAGTAAATGTAAATGCATTATATAGTCTTTTTTCTTTAAAAAATTTTTAGCTATTTTATTTTCAATTTATACTAATAAAAAAGTAAAAAAAAATTATGTCATAATATATCTATTTTTATTAAAAATGAATATCTATATTGATGTACTCATAGGGGAAAAAAGGTGATGAAAAATAAATATAACAATAGTGAAATACAGATATGGTCAATATCAATACTAAAATGGGGAAACATGAGTATAAACTTCATTCAATATCATAATTTGTTTTAGTGAAGTAATGGATAATATAGGTGAAACATATATATAATAATGGCAATTTAAGTACTAAAACATCATTGGTAACATATTAGTTTAAACAAAGGAATGTGAATTGTGAAACTTAAAATAACAATAGGGAAACAATGGTAGTAATACTGATGAAACATCAATAATAATCAAGTTAGAATATTATTAGCAATAATGATAAATATATAATAAAAATTTTGTTGACATAAGAAGACAATTATGGTAAAATATAAAGACAAATATGGTAATAGATCACAAGCAAGTTTTTTTTCCTAGAAAATATCCCAACAATGATGTTGAATTCAGTAATAAATCAATAAATCAAAATCATTGATAAAAAAATTAAACCATTTTCATTTGAAAATGAAATCTAAGGGGAAAATATTATGTTAAAGCACCTTCTTAGGAAAATACATTGTACAAGAAAGGTTGTTTCTTTTGAACAATGAATAAAGTGTTGTCTAAATTGTACCAAAAATCCGAAATAATGTCTTAAAAGTTTGAAGCTCATAAAAATAATTATAATAATTTCAATAAAATGATCGTCACTATAATCATAAATCTAAAAATTTGGAAAACTTAATTAAATACTTTCAATAATCATAATTTAAATAAAATGAACCAATTTCAATGGATTCAAAATTGATATACAAACATCAAAACTAATAATTTATAGAAGGAAAATACTAACAATAGCTTTAAGGACCATGGTTAATAATTTGAGAATAAAAATGTCTATCATTTCATCTTAAAATAAAATTCTTGATTGTTTATTAATACCCACCAATTTGTGTATTTTTCTTTTACTACCAAATTTATACTACTTTGAAAATAAAATTAAAAACTTATTAATAACTCTATAGACTATCAAAGGAAAATTGTCTATAAAAGTTATAAAAAGACTATAAAAGTAAAAAAAAAAAAAAAGACAATGAATGGAATCGGAAAGCTTTGAGCAAGATATTGTTTTGGAATCAAGCTTTAGTACCTTCTTCATATTTTAGCAATCTAGATTTATATAGCATGTATTATGAGATTAATATAGTATGCCTTTTGAACAAGAAAAGAGATTTTATATAGTATGTTCTTGGTTCTTATTTTATCAATTAAGAACAAAGTGAACTATATCGCTTTATTTAATATGTAATATTTTATCTATATGCTTACCTTGCCATTCCTTTTTCTTTAATTGAACTTTATTTATTCAGTTCATCTAAATTAGAGTATAATTAAATAATATTATAATACTTGATGAAGTTTAGCATAAAGATTAAATATTAAAGGCTATTTCTCATTTTTTTTTGAAAGAAAAGTTTCAAGTCTAGCCACTATGAGAAACGAAGGGTAGAATTCTAATTAAGTTTATTCTTAAGGGAGTAGTAATAAAATACCCCAAAACCTAATGTTGTGGATCGATACCAATTCAGAAAAATAAGATCTAATTAGAATCAATTAGAACACACAAGAATTGAGAAGAGAAAAACACTCAAGAACACAGATTGGGGAAACAGATAATCTTATTTATGTGAAGTAATTGTGATTACAAAGAATCAAAGAAATTCTCACATAAATCACTCAATTCATCAAGGAATTACAATAGAACTCAATAGGAGAAGAAGACAGCGTTCGCTCTTCGATTAGGGTTCTAATCGCATGGTATTTATACTATACGAAACTGTTATCAGCGAAAACCGAGGCGGAGCGAAAAACTCAAAAAACACGGACCGTGTTAATAAACACGGTACCCCCGTATTTATTTTCTATCTCTCGGCCTCTCCCCGAAAACAGAACATATTTTCCTGATGGAAAAACACGGATCATGTTTCCAAAACACGGGCCCCCCTAGTGTTTATTTCCAGCTTTGACAATCTTTAGTATTTCAACCACAACTTCTTCATATGACCTTCGATGGAGCTGATTCTTGATGCGTTGGAAAGCTAACAGAAATATCTACAACTTTCATGGTCAACACTTTTCCAAATTATAATATCTTCAATGTGAAATATTCACATATTTTCAGAACAGCTCATAGCTCTACTTCAAATTTCTCCGAAACACTTCACACACCAATCCAAGCTATTCTACACACCAAATACGAGTCACAAGCTCACACCTAATTTTAAGAATTATAGCTAATTTAGGATTTATTTAGAAATATATTAAATAAATTATTTTTATTAAAATAAAAGGGAATTAATTAGGGTTATTCTAGAAGAAAATAATAAATATTTTTATTAGAAAAATTTGGGTATTTTAACTAATTAAGGATATTATTTTGGAAATTAATTAAATAATTTATTTTATTTAAAATAAGAGGGAATAAATAGTTTTAAGGTAATAGGAATTTTATAAATAACTTAATTGGAGAAAATTAGAGTGATTTGCTAATTAAAATGGAATTTATGAAAAACCATTTAAAAATCCTAAATTAGCCTAAAAAGAAATTTAGATATTATTTTATTTAAATATTATTATTCTTAAACTTTCCAAATATCCTAATCAATTTAATTAACCCAACCCTCATTTTTTTCTTTTTCCCTTTTTTCTTTTTCCATTTTTTTCTTCCTTTTTCTTTCCTTTTTCTTTCTTCTTCTTTCCTTATTCTTACCTTCTCCCCCGACCTGGGCCAGTCCTGCAACCTAAGCCCTCTCTTCTTTGCTTCCTTCAGTGCGGGTTGTTTCTCCTTCCCACGGCTCATTCTCCCTTTTCTTTCTTTTATTCTTCTTTCGACATTCCAGTGTTGCGTTTTATCTCTTTTTCCCCCTGTTTCGATTTTTCCCCTTCTTTCCTTTCTTTTCTTTTCTCCTCAGCCACTCAGTCCAACCCCCTTTCTTTCTTCTTCTTCCTTCCTCCTCCCACTACACCGACAACCTACACCGCCGCCCAACGTCCCTGGTTTTCGCCTCCGATCTCACCCCTTTGACCTGCTGTTTTCCTCCCTTTCTCTTCCCTCTGTTTTGAGCGATCACATTTACCCAACCCACCTCTCTTCCTTTTTGCGCATAGCCCTTCTTTTTCTGTGCAACCACCACCTGCCCCAATTTGAATTTCGCCAGCTTCTGTTGCTGTCGGTGACCCTAACCCTACCTTCATTACTCCCTCACCAACCTACAAAACCCTACCCTCTCTTCAAAAATCTATAAGTACCCCCATTATAGCCCTGTATCGAGCCTTTGATTACTACCCAGAAAAACCCTTGCTTGCACCACCGCCACTTTAGACGCTTCATCCACCACCGTCGGCCTACTTCGCTACTTACTCTTTCCACCTACGTCTTCCCTACACTGCCCTCTAACTAACTAAACCCACTATCTCCCTTGATTTTCCCTGCGCAAGCCACAATGGCTGTGTAAAGGTTGCTTTTCAATCAGCCCTCTCTTCTACCTTTGCCACCTTACGCGTCATCATCTGCCACCGCTACCGTTGCTGCCACTACCTCATTCACCTCTCAATATATTCTACAGACCATCCTCTATCTCCCTCTATTTTTCTTTTCCTCTCCCTCCTTCTCCTCCTCTATTTCTCTTCTTCTTCCCCATTCAGCCAACACCACCACTGTCGTGCACCACCACCCTTATTCCGTTCCTCTCCTTTTAGAAAACCATAACCACCCTTACTTCCACCCTCTTTCTCTATCTCTTTTTTCCAGCTCTCAAATGTTTCCCTTTTCTTCTCTTTTTTCTGCCACCACTACCACCACCGTGCACCACCGCTGGTGCCACCCCTCACCACTAGTCTAAAGTTGAACCCTAAACCCTCTCAACCCTTCTTTTCTATTTAATTAAGCTTATTTCATTATATTTCAATTTTAAACCTATTATTCAAATATTATTATTGCATTATCATTATTATGTATTAATATTATTATTATTAAGTTTAACATTATTAGTATTATAATTTTTATCAAGGCCGACCCTATTTGGCTTAGTTGATTATTAGTATTAGTATTATTATGAGTTTTTATTTTATTTATTAATGTTGTTGTTGTTATTATTATTATTATTACTATTTCAACATTATTATTATTATTTAATTATCATTATTACAACTATTTTACTATTAGTGTTGCTGTTATTACTATTATTGTTATGCGATTATTATTATTATTATTATTATTATTATTATTATTATTATTATTATTATTATTATTATTTTCATTGTTAGTATTATCAGTCTATGTAGGGCTGAAATCCTATTGTGCCTATTTTGAATTGTAGTAGTAGTATTATAAATATCAAGTCCTATTATTATTAATATTAATAATAATTGTATCATTAGCATTTATTATCATTATTAGTGTTATTATTTAATAGGTTTATTATTATTTAATGTAGGGTCGAAACCCTATTTCATTTTATTTTTAATTATTATCATTACTATTATTACCATTACTACTATTATTTTTGCAATATTATTATATTTTTTATCATTTTTATTATTACTATTTCATTATTATTATTATTACTAAATTTTGTTATTTATTTTACTAATGTTATTATTAGTATTATTTTGGTAAAGTGGTCAAATCCCTTATTTCGCTATGTTTTTGAGTAATGCCCTTTTTATTATTATTGTTACTGTTATTATTATTATTATTATTATTATTATTATTATTATTATTATTATTATTATTATTATTATTATTATTATTATTATTATTATTAGTTCTTTGCTATTATTATTTTGGTATCCTTATTATTATTATTATTATTATTATTATTATTATTAGGGTAAAGTCTTCGACCTTATATTATCAACTTTTACAACATTACTACTATTTCTTATATCTTTAACAAAGTCAGTAATTAGTTAATGTTATTTTTATTAATTTGTTATTATTGTTATCAAAAACCTAATTTTATAATAAATTTGGAATAATAAAATTTTTAGTAAGAGGGAATCTAATTTTAGCGTTTCCCTCATATAGGTGAGACTAGTCAAAGCCCTAAGGAGGCGTAGGAGCGTGCTCCAAGACCGGTGTCATTTTAGGTAAGGGTGTTACTAAGGCCTTATGTGTGCTTATATGCATTATATGCTTCGTATACTATGTATTCTATGTTCATTATTATAATTATTTCGTATATGGTATGACGTGGAGTTGAAGTATGTTTTTGTGTGTTTACATGGCATGTGTACTATGTGTATTGTGGTATGTGATGTTATGTATTATGACCCTATATGACATGTATTGAGGATGTTTATGTGGTTCGTGTGGGGTAAAGGATGAAAAAGGAGAATGGGGGAAAGGATTTGACCAAGGGAAGTAAGTTGACCAAAAGGAAAAGAGGTTGACCAAGGGGAGTAAGTTGACAAAAGTGGAATAAATTGACCAAGGGATGTGAGTTGACCTAAGTATTTTAATGATCCATGAGTGGGAGAATCTAATTTATGGGTTTGTATGGGAGAATCTAATTTATGGTTTTGCATGGTTTTGTGTGAGAGAATTTAATCTATGGTGTTATATGGGGCAATCTAATTTAGGGGTTTTGTATAGGAGAATCTAATTTATGGTTTTATATGGGATAATCTAATCTATGGTTTTGTATGAGAGAATATAATTTATGGTTTTATATGGGAGAATCTAATCTATGGTTTTGTATGGGAGAATTTAATCTACATATAGTGTTGCATGGGAGAATCGAATATATGGTTTCGTATGGGAGAATCGAAGTACGTAGGGAAGAATCTAGGGTTTTGCATGGAAGAATCAATGGATGTGCATGGGAGAATCTATGGTTTTGTATGGCAGAATCTATAATCTTGCATGGGAGAATCTATGGTCGTGCATGGGATAATTTAGGGTTTTGTATGGAGGAATCTAAAGTTTTGTATGGATGAATCTAGGGTTTTGCATGGAGGAATCTTAGGTTTTGACATGGAGGAATGTAGGGTTTTGCATGGATGGACTTAGGGTTTTGCATGGTTGAATCTAGGGTTTGCATTAAAAGTTTGAAAGGTTGCATGAGATGTGTGAACTTTGCATGGGAGTAAAATTTACGTAGGAATCGTTAATTTGGGATGTGAGGAAGGTAATGTAAGTGTTGTTTGGGTGTTTGAACACTTTGGATGAAAAATAGTACGTGGAGCAATATAAGGGTACGTAGGAGACCGAGCTAGAGTTTGTGTGGACAATTAGGGTTTGGTGTGGCTGCTTAGGGTTTTTGTGGTATCATGTATATTTGGTGATTAAATTGTAATTATGAGGGTGGAATTTATAAGTTGTGATGTGTGGAGTGTTAAAATGATTTGGGTTGTGTGAAGTGGAGTAAGATGGGCCACTGAGGCCTAAATTAGGGTTTCTAGAGAAAAACCCTAGGGTAAGGAAATAAGTGGACTTAGCAGTGTAAAGTAGTGGGCCTTGATCCATATACTTAAGAGTTGGACTTCTAATGTGAGATAAGATATGGAGGAGAGGATGTTGGGGCAAATTAGAGGTATATGTTTCTAATGATGTGGAAAGAGTCCGTTGGAGGATAGGTATAGAGAGAGTGAGCCATGCATGTCTAGGGTGAAAATTTCTAAATAAGATACTTAAAACATTAATCATGTAAAGTGGAAGAGTATTGTGCCAGGCCCAAATCGATCCACCGGTATAATAGTGGCTAGGTACTGTAGTATCCTGAAGACCAATCCACTGGCGTATAATAATGGTAGGGTATGTTACCCTAAGTGATCGATCCACCTACTACAATAGTGTGGGATCCCGAGCTTAATAAACAAAACCTATAGTTTGCTAAGACATGGGAAAGACACTAAGTAC
This sequence comes from Tamarix chinensis, assembly GCA_030549775.1. Lineage (NCBI taxonomy): Eukaryota > Viridiplantae > Streptophyta > Magnoliopsida > Caryophyllales > Tamaricaceae > Tamarix > Tamarix chinensis. Next base: position 21,352,625 of record CM060176.1, on the reverse strand, counting down.
TTACAGTGGAACACTGTGCGAGAAGGGGCCAGACCGATCCACGAGTATAAAATAGTGGTAGGGCATGTACCCTAAGTGACTGATCCACCGGCTAGAATAGTGGCCAAGGGCCAAAGTGCCCTGGAGACTGATCCACTGGCTAAAATAGTGGGGTTCCCGTACTTGTGTGGACTTTATAAAAATCATGGTGTGAAAAGATTATGATAAGAGATTAATTAATTAATTAATCTAAATTATAAATGGGTTTTATGTAATTACCCGAATGATTTTATGTTATTATGATATCGTGATGGTCTTTATGCTCTTTTATTTCTTCTACTTTATTTATGTGATTTTATGTGTTGGCCTTAATACATCTGTTACCTTACTCAGTAAGTAGCGTACTGATCACCCTTTTCATGGGTGCTACTCATTCCCACAAGTATTAGGCCCTTCTGACTTTGTGCAGGTGGGCCAGACATCAGGCGGGGCTGAGTGTTGAGCTTTTGGTTGGCTCAAAATTTGAGAGTGTCGTGGTCGTATTTACTCTTTATGCGATTTATTTCCTTCTATATTACTTTTGTATCATATTTACCATTTTATTATTTGTTACCTTGTATTGAGTATTTCAAGTAAACCTTTTATCGATTGTAAGATTATTCCCTCTAAGGAATTTGATTTCGCACTCTAATTTCTATCTTATTATCGATTATAAACTTTTATGCGTACTTTGATTTCTATGTTAAAATCTTTCTAGTTCTTTTCATGAACTCTTGGTTTGAGTTTAATGTCAATCTTTTTAGCCTTAGCACTCAGTACTGGAACGGTCGGAGTGAACCGGTCTGGTACTAAGTGTGGCGGTAAAATCCCCAAAATTCACGGGTTTTAATTTAAATACTTCCGCTTTAAAAAATAGTGTATTTTGGGGTGTTACAACACACATATATATTGCTAGTTCGTATTGTTAAATGTTTGCATTATTTCTATGTTTGATAACATTATAAATGTCTTTAGAATACATGTTGTAAAAACCCTTATATATTTAATGGTGTTACTAACAATAATCCATATGATTAAAAATAAATATTTATATTTTTCCTATAAAATTAAAACCATTTTGATAAATTCAATACTAAACTTTTACTTTTAGCCTTACTTATTTTCTTTCATTATCAAAGCAACAATTTTTCTACTATTTTTCAATAAACGATGTAAATAAAATATCAAAATTAGTTTTAAAAAAATTACAAATTATTTGATGTGTGTGGGAGGGTGTAATATTTAATTGTGTGGAATTAATAGTTTGAAGGGAATTTAGATAATATTATAAAGGCTCGGTGATGGTGAGTTAAAAGATTAAAGCTTTGAAAATGATGTAAATAAGATGATGGTTGTTCGAATTATGGTAGAAGAGTGATGATGGTGAGTCAGTTTAACAATGATGATGGTTTGAATGGAGCACACTATTAATCTATGCATTTGATGATGGATTGATGATGATGCTTAGTGTTAAAAGTTAGGGTTTGGATGTAGGTCAGAATCATGGTTCAGGGTTAGGTTTAGGGTTTGGTTCGAAAAGAGGGAATAAGTTGGTGTTTGGTTGGTATGGATGGTTTAGGGTTTTGAATGAATGGTTTAGGGCTTCGGTTTTGTATACCAATTTAAGGTTTGGATTAACCACGAATTAGAGTAGTATTTGGATGGTATTAGGGTAGGAAAATATAAATTACGAATGGTATAAAAGATATGGATTAATTTCTAATTCACACAGACGAAGAGATTAAAACTTTCAAGCCAAACCATTCACACAGATTCAATTTTCTTGAGTTTGAACTCACACAGAATTCATTCAAAGTTGATCTTCAACTTTAATTCAATTCAATCCTTCATACCATATGCTTGACATTCATACATAATATAACCTTTTTACCTATACCTAAAGCATATTCCAAAAGATTCCAAGCTAAAAGTTGTTATGCCAACTTTATTCTTTTACTTTATTAATTAATTAATAAATTAGCTAAATCACTTCATAATGCTCAAAAATCCTGCCAACCTACTCCTCATCCACTTGGTTATTTCCTCCTTGCATGACATGCACATACACATAGACATTTAATTGCTTGTTTGTTATGTTTTGACTAACGTAACCATCAGTTAGTCTTCAAATTTACAAGAGACACTTTTCAAATGAAGAATAATTGGTTCCATAATAATGAAAGCCAATTCTTAAGTGCTCCTACATTATTCTCCCCTTGTTGATTTGAATGTTTCCTAAAATTTTCATTTTCATAATAAGGGCTAATATCTCTAACGTTGAATGTCCTTGACAACCCACCATAAAAATCTAGCAAATCGAGCTCATAAGCACTCTCTCCAAACTTTTGAAGTACTTTAAAAGGACCATCCAACCTTGGCATAGGCTTATGTTTCCTTAGATTAGGAAATCTATCCTTCCTCAAGTGTAACCATACCAAATCTCCTAGTTGAAAAACATGTTGGCTCCAATGCTTGTTTGCTCTTGTCTTGTACACTTCATTTGCCTTCTCAATATTGTGCTTGATTTGTTGATATAGTTTTTGAAAGAACTCCACTCTCTCTTATGCATCATAACTCTTCACTTCACCCTTCTTTAATGGAACCATATCATTTGGAACATATGGATTAATATCATATATTATCTCAAATGAACTAGAGCTTGTTGTCTTCAAATCTTCAAAAGCCTATGTCAATTGATCATTCCGATGGAACTCTCCTTTCTTCATTAGTTGTGTAATAGGTGCTGAAACGGTAAAGAATTCTTTGAGGAACCTCCTATAGAATGAGGCCAACCCATGTAAACTTCAAACTTCATGGACATTAGTAGGAATAGGCCACAATTGTATAGCTTCCACCTTTAACGGATCAACTCGAATACCATCCCCACTCACAATATAGCCCAGAAAGATCACCGTTTTCATCATGAAATCACACTTCTCCATCTTAACATAGATATTCACCTCTCTAACCTTTTCAAAGATCCTCTTCAAGTATTATATGTGCTCAAAATCTCTCTTGCTATAATACCAAGATATCATCAAGATAAACAACAACAAAGACCCCAAAAAATGGTCTAAGTACTTCCATCATCAACCTCATAAAGGAACTTAGAGCATTACATAGCCCAAATGGCATCACTAACAAATCATACAACCCATAATTAATCTTGAAAGTTGTCTTCCACTCATCCCCTTCTCGTATCCTCATTTGATGGTAGCCACTTCTAAGATCAAACTTCAAGAACACCTTTTCCTCATGGAACTTATCTTACATATCATCCAATCTCGGCATCAGAAATTTGTACTTGATTGTGATGTTGTTGATGGCTCTCAAGTCAATAAACATCCTCCACATACCATATTTCTCAGGCACTAATAAAGGTAGAACACCGTATAAACTCATACTCTCCCAAATATAACCTCGATTTAGCAACTCTTGCACTTATTTTTATAGCTCCTTAGCCTCCTCCAGATTACATCTATAAGCAAGTTTGTTCGGTAATGGAACTCCTGGTATAAGATCAATCACATGCTCAATATCCTCAAAGGAGGTAGCCCACTTGGCAACTCTTTCGAAAACACATCAGCATACTCTTTTAATACTTTTTGCAATTTCAAATCCATATTAACATTCTTCCCTTATTAGATTTCTTTTACCACTAAGGCATAGTATATATTCTCGTCTCTGATGGCTTCATTCATCTCATACTCCTTAAGGATCAAAAAATCCATATTACTCTTCTTTTTTCCCTTCCAACACTTGACATTGTCCTTCCTTTCATTCCTTAAAACTGAATCCTCTCTATCTAGATTAGGTTTGAGCCCAAACTTCTTTGGACCCTTGCATACCACATAATCATTAAGGAGCTCGTCATGAATAACCTTGCTATCAAATTTCCATAGCCCTCCCAACAAAATGTGACAAGCATCCATAGGCAGAATATCACATAAAACATTATCAAAACAATTTATAATCTTAAAAGAGATAAGAGTTCATTTGGTTACCCTTATGCCCTTATCTTTATTGAGCCATTAGAGTATATATAGTCTTGGATGCTTCTACATCTCTAAACCGAGCTTTTTTACCATCTTCTTACTAGCAAAATTAGTGCATGAGCCACTATTATTTATGACTTCACACACTTTATCACCAATTCTGCATTTGGCCTTGAAAATCTTCTCCCGTTGAGTAAGTAAAGGTTGTGGTTGTACTTGAAGCACCCCTTGCTACATATAGCAATCTACTTGGCCTTCTTCCAAAGAATCATTTGAACTATCACTCTCCTTTTCTAGGTATTCATCAAGGTCTTCATTCTCATCACAAGCCTCCATATTTACTATCTCCTTCAAAGCTAATGCCCTTTGGTTTGGATAATCCTGAGCAAAGTGACCATAACCTCTACACTTGAAGCATTGCTTCTTCACCTTATCAACCATATGATCTTTGCCTTTTTATTCATGAGAAAACCTTTTAGCATTGTCTTGGTTTGTGGCTTGAGAAATTGGTGGCTTTGACACACCCTTGAAAGTTGAACTATATAGAGCATTGGTTGACTTTCTTGGTGGCTTTGTCCTCTTCAACTGTTTCTCGAACTTGATGGCTAACTTAGCTAGGTCTTCAAACACTTCATAAGGGTACACCTCTAGCTTATCTTGAAGATTCATGTTTAAACCTCTAATGAATCGTGCACACTTTTTTCTTCTCATTCTTGGGCATCATATATAAGAGCTAGCCTTGCAAACTCCCAAATGTATTCTTCAGCTTCAAGTAACCCTTTCTTCAACGTACTCATTTCTATAAATTTTTCTTACTCATATTCCCGAGGCACAAACTTCTTCTTCAAACATTTCTTCTCTTTCATATGTCCTTTATAAAATATCGTACCACACTCTAGAAAAATTTTTAAACTTTAACATCGCTACTCGGCACCATTTCTCATCATCAATTTCCTTATACTCAAAAAATAAACTTAATGATTTGCAACCATTCAAGAAAATACTTTAAGTCAAGATTACCTTCAAATTTGGGAAGATCAAAGTGGATTCCCTTTTCCACATCATCATAAGCTCTCCTCAAAGTGTCATGTGCCTTAAATAATTTCCTATACTCTCTTCTTCTTCTTCCACCCAGTTTTGTGGTCTTCTCACGTACCCTTCCTCTACTTGTTCCCTTCGGTTTTGTGGCTACACATGGGACTCATGGGCTTGGGAAGCTTATATCCTTCCCACATGCAATTTGACATCCTTGATTTCTTCTATCAAGGTATTGAGAAAATCTCTCAAGTCTTCTCCTTGGTTCTCCATCCTTACTCCTTACCAACCGATTATTACTGTCTCAAACAAGCCCTTAAATGCTCAGCCCTTTTATATTTTCTTGATGAACTCGTAGAGATTCTTAAAGATAAGACACTTTCTTGATGAATATTGAAGAATCTTGAAAGAAAATATGGATTAATAATAGTAGAAAATATATGGATTAATCTCTAATTCACAAAGACGAAGAGATTAAAACTTTCAAGCCAAACCATTCACACATATTCAATTTGCTTGAGTTTGAACTCACATAGAATTCATTCAATGTTGATCTTCAACTTCAATTCAATTCAATCTTTCATGCCATATGCCCGACATTCATACAAAATATAACTTTTCTACCACTAGCAAAAGCATATTCCAAGCTAAAAGATATTATGCTACCTTTATGGTAACTTTATGCTACTTTATGCTAACTTTATTCTCCTGCTTTGTTACTTAATTAATAAATTAGATAAATCACTTAATAATGCTCATAAATATTCCCAATATACTCCTCACTCACGTGGTCACTCCCTTCTTGCATGCCATGCATGTCATGCACATGCGGGTAGACATTTAATTGCTTGTTTGTTACGTTTGAGGCAACGAAACCATCTGTTGGTCTTCAAATTTACAGGAGACACTTTTCAAATGAAGAATAATTGGTTCCATAATTATGAAAGTCAATTCTTCAGTGTTTGCTCTTGCATCATTATTATTATGACTTATTTTTAAATAACTAATAAAGACGAGAATAATATTACCGTGTCACCAAATACACCATGAGCAAAGTGTATCTAATGATAGTAATGTAAATAACTAGAACCTTCACGTACATATGAAGTAGTAAGTGGTTCATAATTGTAGACACACCATGTCATCTTTTGTTTTTAAATTTTTTGTAAACTAATTTATTTTTATTTTGGATTAATAAAAAATAAAATTAGGTTATAATATTTCTAAAAAAATTTCATTATAAATGAGTATCTATATTAACATACTTATAGGGAGAAAAATGGTGGTGAAATATAAGTATAACAATAGTGAAACAAAAATACATAAATATTGATACTAACCGCGGAAACATCAGTATAAAATTAATTAAACAATATAAAAAAATAGTGAAATACATGGATAACAAAGGTGAAACACAAGTATAATAATGATAAAACTTAACTTGTAAAACACAATGGTAACATATTAGTTCAAATAAAGGAACATGAATCATGAAACTTAACACAACAATGGTGAAACACCACTATTAATAATGATGAAATGTCAACAATAATGATTCAAGAATATCATTAATAATAATGGTGGAATAGCATTAGTAATAATGATAAAATATACTGACAGCTATGTTGACGTATGAAGATTATTATGGTGAATATGAAAAAAACTTTGATAATACATCACAACTTAGTTTTTTCTAGAAAATATCACAACTACTATTAATAAAATATAACAACAAAAACTATGGTTTAACATAAATTCAACTATAGTAAAATATGAAGACGATTACAATGAAACATCACAAGTTAGTTTTCTTAAAAAATATCACAATTATTATTGGTAAAATATAACAATAATTATGGTGAAATATAAAAACAACTATGGTGAAATAGAATGTAATTATAGTTAAACATGAAGAATGTTATTTGTCAGAAGTGGTATTTGCTGATTCAATTCGGTATCTAACTTGATCTTATTTGAAAAGAAAATAACTGATCAAAACAATAAAAGTCAAACAAATCGAATATTCAATATGATATATATGAATAATATCTAATTTATTCAAATATGTATATTTAAAGTAAGATTATAAATATTAATCTTTTGTGACAATATGTAACACCCTGAAACTACCCCTAGTCGGGAGGTGTTACATGCAGTTAACTACACAAGGATATCTATATAGCTATCAAGGCTAAAATAGAGTTAAACTACATATATATATATATATTAAAACTTTATTAACCAAAGAAAAAAGTATAAATGAAAAATAAAGATGATCTTCTTTGATACAAAGTTTATCAGCAAACTTTACAGTCTTATTATTATATACAAATAATAATATCAAGGAACTAGCCGATCGATCAAACATCGAATCTTGAACCATCAACTATGACTCAAGATGCTCATCTGAGATGTTAGAAGATAGTAAGCAAAACCACTAGTCAACAAGTAATTAACTCACTAGCCAAAACTAGGATCGAAAAGATAATATAAAACATATGTTATCAAAAGTATAAAATAAACCATATAATAATGGACCTATTACTAGATATGAATATAGTTTAAAAAACACTTAAGTAGTCAAAAACATTATATGAGTTGAACAAAGAATACAATAAAGCGATCAATTAAAATTACAAAAAAAAGTTAGTAGAATTAGATAAACAATTCATTAACCGAAACCATAATAGAATCAAATAAAAAAATAGATAAAAAAAATAAATATCAATCAAAAAAAGTTAGGTGTAAGTATGGTTGTTCTCCCCTCAAGGCTAGTGCATAGAAATAACAACTAATTGATAATACCCCTACCGTTAGTCAAGGGCTAGAGCAACAACCATAGTAGTGCACTATAGAACAAAAGTAATATCGATTAGTGATCCCACACTTCTTATGAGAAAGAAAAGGATTTCTCCCTCCCCTTTGGTGCACAATGATAAAAGAAACCAATTGTATTGCTAGAAATATAACTCATCTTATAAAGAAAAAACGATAAATAAGGTCAAAAACAAATCTTGATCTAAAATTTTATATTGAAATTCAAAGTAATAAAACAAAAACATTTGATGTTCATAAAAGGGCAAGTCTATATAAGATATCATTTTATAATTGGAGAATAAGAAATTTTGATGTGAAAAATAGATATAAAAATAAAAGGTTTGATAGACTTATTACTTACGTGAAATTATAGTATTAAAATAAATATTGATTCTTTATTAAAAACCCTTGAAATATACATCTTAGATTTGATAGAGAGATATACTTCAGCAATAGACAAAGTTTAGAGGGTATGTAAAAGAACATTGATTAGATTGGGTAGATTACACCATCAAGTTATCAGTACTTCCTATATGTAACTTAAAGAAGATGAACCTAATGTAGGGAAAGTGAAGAGATGTCTAGGTCATAAATACATATATATATATATATATATATATATATATATATATATATATATATATATATATATATATATATATATATATATATATATATATATATATATATATATATATATATATATTAAATTACTCAGGTAACTCTTCACTTACTAAAGGTATGTTAACAAACTACGTATACCAAAAGCTTTAGATATTCCTCTAACTTTTAAAGTGTACCGTACCAAAGCAATCCGTTAGGGAAGTAAAAGGGCTAATAACCGCTTAACATTCTACTCTATAACTAAAGACCAGTTAAAAATAAAATAAATAGGATTAATATTTGTTAGTTATGTATTTATATTTACCATTTACTTTTGGTATTATACCATATAAAATAACAAAAAAATATTTATAATTTTAATTACACTAGTAAATATATAGTCTTTTGATGAATATTATAATATAAAATTTTATTTTATTTTCAAATTTTAAAATTCATTTATTTTGTTTGGTTCAAAGCCCACCATATTTTTTACCCAAAGTAAGAAAATAAACGATGGTTATATTATAGAACTACCATGTACAACAACAATGGTTCTATAATATAATCACTATCTATCCAACCCCTTTTAAATAAAGTGCCCAATGCATACTAGAACCAAACCATATTAGACGATTCCCATAATGCTCTCACAAACATCACTACTTTACAACCACAATTGCAAATACAAAAAAGGTCACAATTAATAAGGTTCTTATTAAAATAATGTAAAAATTATATATTTTCATTATCATACAAAATTATGTTGCATTCATAAGTACACTGTAAATACCAAAAAATTACAATATTATATACAGTAAAATATTTAGAGGGAATATATGGTCCTACTCAAGTTTATCATAAAATGTTGTAATAAAATCCAGTCACTTTCCCTAACTTCATCAATATTGATTGTTCATATTTACCCCATTCATTAGGGAAATAGATATACAAAAATTGAAAAATATCATGTTAGTAATAAATTATACATGTTGATCCATCTAACTAATCATAATATATATATGAACTAAATAAAGTTAATACATACTTCTCTTTGTATTGTCCGATGTTTACAAATTTTTTTCTTTTTCATGTATCTCATGACCTCCTATCCATAATTAACTTCATTTTGTTGTCATTGATACTCAAAAAATATATAATATTATCATATGAGTTTAATGCTATATATATAAATTTAATTGCCAATTATCCTTAAATGACATAAACACTACAAACCTAAATTTTGTGCTAAGTCATATGGGTTGGTGTTGCCCTTTCCTTCTTTTATTTCCTAATATATTGTACACATAAATAACATGCTCATTTTTTACAATTTCACATAACAACATGCTTTTATCATACATTTTCATGTGTCTCTCAAAAACAACATATCAGCATTCATGGAAAACTGAAAGTAAATAAACACTTACCTCACAAAGTTCTTATGTCTAAGGGAAAAATTATATCACCAAAATTATAGCACCAAAGCAAATAGAAATAAATTTAAAGCTTAAGATTCTTCTCCAGTACCTCTTTTTCAATCTTGTCTCAAAATGGAGGGCTCAAAATTAAGAGCAAAAAGTCTTTTTCTGCAATCAATAAACTTTAACTTATAATTATTTAGAGAAAGTGCCAAGAATTGAGGGTATTTATGGATCAAATATATGGTATTTTGGATATCTAAGAAAACTTTAGACATCCAACACTTTGGATATCCAAAATTTTGGATGAGATGACAAATTATCTGCCACATATTTGAAAATTTTGAGTAAATGGGAAATGAAAAATGTCAAATAAAAAATTATTCAATCAAAAGATAATAAAATGATCTAAGTTGAATTAATCTGATCTAATGATTTGATTCAATTCTTAAATTATAGTATATTCAATTAGTAACTCTAAATTTTGGATAATATTTAAATCTTTGATAATAATAATAATTAAAAAGTATAATATTTATTTATGATAAATAAAATGAAATGAAAAAAATACAAATCTCAAAGGCATATAATAATCTCTGTAAATTGTCCATCCTCATCAAATTTTTTGTCATTAACTCTCACTTTTCAAATACAATATATATATATATATATATATATATATATATATATATATATATAATTTACTAGATCATATAGTATTCATACCTTTGGGATTGTATATCCATTTTTTGGCATTTTATTAATCGAATATGCTATTTAATTTTTTCAGATTAAATTGATTTGAATTTTAAATCAATTTATCATATAACATAAAAAAAAAAAACTCAGCCAAGAGCGAGGTAGGGCTTCTTGTTTGACATATAAACATACTTGAGTGCTAGGATTAGATGTAAGACATAGGTATTTAGTTATGTGTATGTGAAATCAATCATGAGAAAAAAGAAAAAGTAAGGTAAGAAGGAAGAGGGAAATGGAAAGCATTAGTAGTAGGTCTGGGAGGTCCATTATGGGCCCTGATGACCATGGAAGAGGAGAGTAAAGATGTTTAAAGTGCTAAAAGTGTAAAAGTAGGTGTAGTAAAATACCTAAAAGCTAGTTTAAAGTCTAAAAGTTGCTCAAAAAAATAATAAAATACAAACAACATCAAAACTCGATCAAGAAAATAAAAAGAAGAATTGTTGTGGATTAAAAGCATTTTCCCAATTTTAAAATATTTTAATAAATAATAAGTAATAAATAATATTTTATTTGGAAAAATACCAAATGTACCTAGAAAATTATAAAACTTTTTTAAAATCTGAAAATCCTTTAAATAATATACTAAACTCAACAATAATTTTTCATGAATTTATAATAATATTTGATCATTAAAATATTAGCCTAAATGTGAAATATAGAGGATTTAAAGAGCTTTGAAAAAGAAAATATTGAAACTATTTAAAAATCATAAAAATATACAATCCTAAATTTTTAATTCATTTTCAACCAAAAAATAAGTTTTTAGATTTTTTTCAAAGATATTTGATGCATTTTCGATAGCAAAATTCATTGAAAATAAGTATCATAAATAATTTCAAAATAAATAGTAAAAATAATTATTATTCAACCAAACTTTTGAAACAAATATTTTAAACATTTAGGACCCAATTTTGTTTTATAAAAATAGGAAGAAACTTGAAAACTATTAGCCATAAATAATATCTTTGAAAGAAAGTGCCCTTGTCACAACGTAACGATTTGCTAGAATATTTTAAAAAAATCTCATAATCTTACAATTCATAAAATAATTAGGGTTAATTTTACAAAAAATATTAGGTTTTCCTTTTATATTAATCTAGCTTAATAAAGAAGTCAAAAATGCATAAGAAATATAGTTTAAAATAATATTATATATGTTAGAAAAATATGATTTCTAAACAAAATCATAGGTAGAATGAAACTATAATTAAAATGAAGGTAGAACCTGAAATCAGATCATAAAATCAACTTGTAAAGCATATGCTAAAATAAAAAATCAAAATTTATGATTTGGAGTTAGCACGTAGCCGTGGAAAAGAGTAAAACATCAAAAGGAAACACATAAATAATTAAAATGAAGTCAAACATTAAATAATAACACTCTAAGATAATTTTACCAATCTAAAAAATTTATAATTTAAGACAAGTTGTATTTATTTGACAATGTATATCATTTTATGACAAAGTTGTAATCTCAAGATGACTAAATCATGATTGAAAACAGTGTTAAAATATTCAATTTGACACTTGTTAGGGGACAAAAACATAACTTTAAATGGTAGTTGAAATCATATTAATTTAATAAAACTATATTAGTAAATGAGTTTGAGAAATAAGTGATAAACATTGATAAAAATAACTTTAATATGAACTCAAAACAAAAAATAAATCTATAAAATTAAATCATTGATAAAGTAATTAAAACATTTTCATTTGAAAATGAAACATAAGTAGAAAATAATATGTGAAAGCACCTTATTACAAAAAACACACACACAATGTATAAGAAAGGCTATCTTTATTTAAAAAAAATTAATGAAGCGTTATCTAAATGGCACTAAGAATCTTAAATATGGTTTTTCAAAAGTTTAGAAACTCATAAAAATAATTTTAAAATTTTCTCCAAGAAGATTGTCACTGCTATCATAAATCAAAAAATTCCAAAAACATAATAATATACTTTTCATAATCATAATTTAAATAAAATGAGCCTATTTCACAAGACTAAAAATTGTTTTTGATAATTTATAGAAACAAAATACTAATGATAGCCTTAAGGAATGTGGATAATAAATTAAAAATATAAATATTTATCATTTCATCTTAAAATAGAATTATTGATTATTTAGTAATGCCCACCAAGTTTTGTATTTGTCATGTACTACAAAATTTATACTATTTTGAAAATATAACTAAAAACTTATTAATCAATAAGTCTAAATAGTATTATTGGAAAAATCATCTATAAAAGTTAGAAAAATACAATGGTAAGTAGAATAAAAAAGTATTGAGCGAGAGATTGCTTTGGAATCAAGCTTTAGTATCCTTTCCACATTTTATCAATCAAGATTTATATACCATATATTCTAAGATTAATATAGCATGCCTTTCAAGTAAGGAAAGATATTTTCTATAGCACAATCTTGGCTATTATTTTATTAATTAATAAAAATAAAAAAAAGTGGAGTATATATCTTTATTTAATGTGTGATATATATATTTGTCATTCCTTTTTCTTCTGTTCAACTTTATTTATTTGGTTATTCTAAATTGGAGTATAAGTGAAGAATACTATAATTGTTGTTAAATTTTAGCATAAATATTAAATATTAATGTAACACCCCCATTTTTCAAAACCAATTGACTAGAAAAAAAAAAGAAAATATATATATGTGTGTGTGGAAGCTAAATACAATGAGGGTATTACTACCATAGCTAGTGTAAGAAGACATCGTTATCCTACTTACAATAGCTGTTAAGGCTAGATGAAATAAGGAAATATATCAATCTTTATTATTAAACCCAAAAATTAACAATATGTAATAAACTCAACAAAAGCAATAGAATGTAAAATGGATATGAAACGATTAATACAACCAGAATCTATGAAAGTAGTCATCAACGGTAAATAAAACTATGAAAATCACCACCACTCTCATTATTCCCCACCATGCATGCCATCCACACCTTGAGCATATTCATACTCAATCTGCACTAGGCTATCTACTCACCATATACATCATGGATCATCACAACCCCGTTTAAAACACGTAACAAGTTAGCTAGAAAAATAACTAAGTAACAAATTAGTACAATGGAATATAATATAGGCGTGTATATATAAGCAACGAATCATGTAAGAAAACCAAATGGGAATAAATAAATATGCAGATATTAATCTTTACTTCAGGTGATCACAACTTTCAATTATTTAAGTGGATAAACCATCCAGGGGGTTACCTTGGAAATCAAAGTCCGAAGGCCTACTACCAATCATGGGAAGATTAAATATCATATACAGGCCATCCCAGAGGACAAAGTCCAAAGGGGATAACAGAAGTCCGAATACCTACCACCAACTATAGGAGGATTAGAAATCACACCTATGCCATCCCAATGGACATAGTCCAAAGGGGATAACAAAATTCCGAAGACCTACCACTTTGGTCATCTTATCCCTAAGTGTGCACACCCCCTAATAAGGTCTGGAGAAGCTTATAGAATAGATAAGGAGCCTTAACTAGACATATCTAGAAAAGAAATAAATATCCACAAGAGAAACACTACAAAAAACTAGGATTTTAATGACCAACAATTTTGGTCGTTAATGGCCAAATTTTCGTCGCTAATGTCATTAACAACCAAAAAAATTGTTGGTCGTCAATGGTCGCTATTGCTCCTTCGCTAAAGGCTTTAACGACCAACTAAAATTTTTTTATCGTTAAAGTAATAGCGACAGCATATAACGTTGGTCGCTATAAGCAGTAGTGACAACTAATAATATTAGTCATTATAAGTAATAGCGACGACGTATAATGTTGGTCGTTATTAGCAGTAGTGACAACGAATAATGTTGGTCATTATAAGCAATAGCGACTAATAAAATATACTGTTGTAAATAATATTAGCGACTAATTTCACACCAATAACGACCGATTTTTCCTTCACTACTAAAATCCTTGTACCTGTATGCATATATATCCCTTTTAACATATGGATATAATTTTCTAAATACCTATCTACAAACATTCAACTAAATATTCATACAAATAATTTTATCAAATATCTTGTACAACAAAATATTTGATTAATTATAAATATATTACAAAAGAGTTATAGGATACCATTTCATTACAAAAATATCATGATAAAAAACCACCTAAAAATTAATCGTTCTATTTACCGAACCTAATGGACTTAGTCAGCTTGTCAAAATGAGTTAGATCTGCAACAATAGAAATATAAAAACAATAATTCATATAAGTATCAAATAAACAATGACATATCATATCAAACTAAAATAAAAACACCATGCCAAACAATAAAGGTGAGCCCTTTTGCTTGCATTTTTTATTGGTATAATGGTTATCTATCACTTTATATGGTGCTAATATGATCACGTGTTTATATATCTTCATGGCTACAAGTGTTATAAGAAAACTTATGGTTATGAAACTCTTCAAAGCCAAGAAAGGTATTATCCTAATTGGTATTATACTTACATGAAGGTAACTCTTTAATCCATCGTAATATTTTTTGCATGCCTTTATTCCAAACAGTTCGGTTATCCCCTCTGTTCTTTGTTATTATTTGTCTTTTCAGCATTAATTCAATCTTTTCTAGTATCTCTCACTTCAAGATTTTAGTCTAAACAATAAGCAAAATTCCAAAATTATTCCCTTAGTTGTCCATTTTCCCATAAACAAGCTGTATAATTCTGATTTATTATCTCCTGAAGCTTGTGAAATTTAATTAGGACCATTTCACTCAAGTGTAAGCATTGTAATAACTATCTCAATCTGTGTGTGCATCTCTGAAATGACAAAATTTAAGGAACAGGGATAGTGTATTTGTTGTCATTAATCAATTCTAATAATTTGGGGGCATGAAGGGAAAAAATGATTGCAATATTTATGATAGTGTTAATGCCACAGATGCTAATGCTTATGCTCCTCAGCAAGTAAACTCGAACAAAAGGCAATGGGTCAGAGTGTGCAATTGGGATAATCTTACCAGTGGTAAGCATCAATCAATAACTTAAATTGGGATAATCTTTAGTTGCAGAAAGCATCAATATATCATGAGCAAAAGAGGAATCCTTTCTGATTTTCCTATTGCACATAAGAAGCATCAGCAAGAAATACAAACCCAAAAAAGACCCACGAAAAAGAAGGGGTAATGGACAGTTGAACTTCAATCTTGGGTAAAAATATATAAAAGTTTGAGTAGCAATTCCCTCACTAGCTTTCTTTGCTTATAGCAAGTTGAAAAAGAGACGGAACAATCATTAATAAGGGACAGGCAGAAGGTGATAGCTAATAGACATAAGCACAAGGCATGCCAGGGAGAAAGTAGTAACAAATGAGATACAACCTTCGTTTCTTTTGCATTAATTCGTGGGTGATAGTTTCTCATACAATATTCGATCCAACCTTCCATTTACTTTCATAAAACCACATCAAGACCTTTTTCCCATACTTGAAAATTTTGTTCCAATGATATATGAGGAAGAAAAATAAGGGAATAGAGGTGAAATTGCTGCATAAAACATGAAGAGAGGTGTGATCATTCACCTAATTCAATGCCCCATGCAAGGCTAAGTGTAGTAGATCCAAAATTTTACAATAATAAAACCTTTAATAAATAAGATAATGATAGGGTAGTGATGAATATAATTATATACAATGGAGAGAAAGAACATAGATAAATGAGCAAGTAGTTAAGGAAATTAAAATTTAACAAGCCTAGGCTATCATCACTATCCCAATCAAGAGCTTCAACAAAAATTTTACAACTTGAAAAACATCACTAACTACTCCTCCAAATAAGCCAAAGTCAATACAACTCCACAAATGCATCTGTATAGTAAAGTACTTAGTAAGATATAACCTCTATATCCACTTAAAAACATTTCATATTTGAAGAAGACATATCTATCTCATGACCTTAATAATTGTATTTATCATGCTTTCATATATACGTACTATAAGACACATAAGCAAAAAATATCCATAGATCACAATAAAAGATTTATGAATTTCCTTTATAGTAGTAAAATCCCTAATACACCCCTAAGAATTTAGTTAATTTGTACTGATTCCTCCATAAATCATCCTCATCATACGTATATCCAAATACTTAGACCTTAAATAATTGTTACTAACACTATTTTAAGATGACATTAAATTCATTATCAAAAGTAGGTTCTAGCTTACACTAACTTATCAAATTATAACTTTATGCTGACACAAAATATATTATCCATATAATGACAATTTTTTAAGCTTACACCAAACTTATTCACATATTATCTATACCAAACATTATGTCCATGTCACTATAGTGTTTTAAGTTAATGCAAAACATATTATGTGGACCAACCAAAACAATACCACCACATTAAGTTGTACATACCCACAACTCATATTCTTATGCCATGGCAATCAAGATAACATATATTGTACACTCAATTCATTAAAACAATAAAGAAAAGATCCAATTTAAAATAATTAGGGTTTTTTAGCCCAGAATACAAATCCGCTCAAATCTTGCTAAATATTTAAATTGACGGATTGACAATGAAATTAAAGATAATTTACTACAAATTATATAAACAATTGAATAAAATAACTCGATTACACAATCTAATTTAAATCAGCAATAATTTTGACCTAAGAATCCAATTTTGATTAATTTTGCACAAAATATTTAAATTGATAGTTCTAACATGAAATTAGATATATTTTAAAGCATATTGTAAATTCAATTTATCTAAAATAGCTTAATCGGATAAAACCAATAAATCCGGATATAACTAGGTCACAAATTCAATTTTTACAAATCAACTACAACCAATACAATTAACCATTCCAAATCACTCATACAGCACATATATATATATAATCAAACAACTAATTTATCTTATCATAAGTTAATTCATTCAAAATTAATCAAAACTAAAGTTAGGGTTTGAGTATTTATACCAAATGAATTGCCGCAAAATTGGAGAGGATGAGGGGTGTTGGAGCATCACCGGTGGCCAAGGACCACTAGACGGTGCTGAGCAGCGCTGGAGGCTGACGGGTGGTGGCGCGCCGTAGCTGCCTTCGTGTGTTGCTAGAGGCTACTACTGATGCTTGCTGCTGCTGCGCTGGAGGATGACAACGATGAGAGGAGGGCTAGTGGTGTGCTCAAGTAGTGGTGGCTAGTGTGGTGGTGCGGCCTGGGTTAATGATCCAGCGTAGGAAGAGGCAGGCGCAAGAGGTCGGGGGTAAGGCAGCAGGTGTTTGGTCGAAACTCAAAAGAAAAAACTTAAGATTAGGCATGGGGCTGGGGCGGGATTTTGGGTTTTTTTTTTGAAATTTTAAGGATTTGAGGGGTTTTAAGTGTTTATTTTTCATCACATTTTTTTTTGGATTTTAAAATTTTGAAAAAAAATTATTATAAAACATATATATATATATATAAGACTTAAACATTTTTAGCGACCAATAAATTAATGATTAATAACCAAAAATTATATTAGTCGTAATAGATATACCAATAACAATGACTTTTGATGGTGGTCGTTAATAATTTATCAATAGTGACCAAAAATTGGTAGCTAAATTGTTTGTTAATGCACTAGTTTGTTATAGTGAAAAGAGAAAGGCTATTGCCGATCTCCAACTTCAGGAAGCCAAACCTGAAAGACCCAAAGCTAACTTTATGTTTCACGTTAAGTTATGGTATTTTAATTAAGTGAAGTCACACAATCCACCATATTAACTTCACTTTATCCACTTTTCATAATAGTTAACTTTCCCCAAATTAAATAGAAATATACCCACTTGGAGTCACCACTCAATTCACTAGCTTGATTAGAGCAGAATAAAATAATTATCCAACCAACACTTCAAATAAATAAATACATAATAGCCAAAGTTTCTTAGGGTCCGATTATACGCTAACATAAATAAAAAAACTTAATTTAGCCATATACGATATAAGCCTTGTGATATATGCATAATAAAGGAACACTTGTATGAAATCAACTCTTTAAAACCAGCACTTCAAATAAATAACACAACTATAAAATTACAATATTTACATGAAATCTATTAGGAATCCATATTTATATTAAATTCATAATAAAAATATAATATCATCCATGGGGCCTAATTATATAAAATAATATATACTCGCGTAAGGTCACATAGCCAGATAAGACCATTATATCAACAAGTGTGTAATTAAAATATGCATTAACGCACATACACATATATATCTACATATAAAGGTTGAAAGTAATGTTACTTGAAATGCGATCTAATCACAAATGCTCACTAGTCACTAAATCTATAGTTTACATCGATAATATTAACTTTAGACAAAATATATTAAGTAAACATATTATAAACAGCTTAGATCCAACTTATCAAAATTTTTACATTTACCAATCTTTTAGTTTACTGCCTAATTTTTATATATAAACCCCAACT
Source organism: Tamarix chinensis (assembly GCA_030549775.1). NCBI lineage: Eukaryota > Viridiplantae > Streptophyta > Magnoliopsida > Caryophyllales > Tamaricaceae > Tamarix > Tamarix chinensis. Next base: position 21,333,497 of record CM060176.1, on the reverse strand, counting down.
CCTAAAATAATTATGTAATTATATGATTGCTCAAAATATATATATCTATATAGATAAGTACTAACAACCCGTTTTGATTGAATAAATTGATAGATTGACCCTATGTTAGAATTAATATACTAGTAACGTTACCTACTACTATTTTAATAACTTATTTATCCTAGATCTTTATTTGTTATATATAAAAATGAGGAACTAATTAAATATATTACTGTACTAACTAGTTTTTAATTATTACCCTTTTATAGTATATTCATCATTATCATTACAACGAATTAACCGAAAAGATGTCGGACTATGCTAATGGATAACCAAATTTGCTTCCAAACATTACCTATTAATAGAGAATTATGAATGGCCTACTACAATACTTACAAGAACTTTGCATCCACTAACCATGTTATGGAACTATAAGCCTAAGAGTGTTGTAGAAATTTTTTCACATCAATCCAGATAAGTATACTATATATTGCATATATACATATATGATTCCCTAGCCTAATGACGTGATAAGTATACTATATAAGACTTTATATGACTCATATTTTAATGTCAACAATTCATCAATCTGGAATTATTTCACGTATGTCATATGTGCTCCAATTCGTAGATGTTATAATATTAATAAACTAAAAGTAACATACCACAAAAATAGTCGGAAGTCTTAACCAACGAAATTAGAACACAGGTACTGAATAGTAAGAAAAATAAGAGTGTGCAGGTTACCTTCGCCAATCAGATCAGAAGAATGGATGGTTACTCTGTATAAAACTACTCTCTTTTTCGTTGTTATTTGTTTTCCTTGTGTGCGGCTGCTATACAGCTTACAAGAAGTTAACCATGTATTTCTAATAATGGGAGGCTGCTAGGGTTGTGGAAGAAGGTAACTAATCTTTAGAGAATTCTCGAAGTGGTTAATTAATTAAAAAGGCCCATTTACTAATAATCCATTAACTATATCATATAACAATATTACATAATTAAACTCTATTAGCAACCTATTATTTACTTCCTATATATATATGTATATATATATATATATATATATAATAAAATACTATAATTTAAATCTTTATCATTTAACTATTATAGCTATCAAAAACTTAGTTTTAATACACACATATATATAAGTTCCCTTATACATCTTATTATTGTTACCGACTTTGTATTATTATTATTATTATTATTATTATTATTCAAAATTATGGGGTATTACAATTAAAGGTAGGTTCTTATGTTGTTGGTTCAAATCACCATATCTTTTATTTTAATTTTGTAACATTTGTACAGTAATTGTGGCTACCTATGTTATAATAATAATAATAATAATAATAATAATAATAATAATAATAATAATAATAATAATAATAATAATAATAATATGTTGACACGGTTGTTAACCAAAATTTAGCATAAATATTAAATATCCACGAAGGACCTGTTAGATGTTGAGCAACTATCTTAAGAAATTCCTTAACACCATTTATATACTATAAAGAAAGCCTACTTTCATATATCTACTTATGATCCACACTGAGAAGTAAAATTTCCTAAATTATAAACAAAGATGGGGAATCTCATGATATTAGCTAAGTTAAGAAAAAATACCAAATAAGACACTGCAACAACATTTACACTATAAAAATCTAGCACACAATTTCCACAATACTATCTATTTCCTTTATACACTTTGCCTTTAGAAATAGTATGATATTGTAACATCATATACGAGGCCATTTGGTAGCCACTAACAGCACTCTAGGACCTCAAGAGTTGTGGGTGCTACCTTAGAGTGCTTTGGGATTGATCGACTGATCCCATAAATCAATAAGAGTCATTTTAATGTACTTTCATCCTCACTTATGCGCTTTCAAAGAAAGTTTAATTTTTTTTTGTGAAACTTCTTGGGGGGTCATCCATCCTAAAAAATTTTCCACTATAAGTATACTTAACTATAAAGTTATTAACATAAAATCACTAAAATGAGGGTATACTACGTTGATATAAGTAGATATATCAATCCTTTGCTTAATTTAGGAGTATCACATTCAGCCCCACTTAAGAACACAATATCCTCTGCTTTAACCATTGAGTTCTCATTACAATTTATCCTAAAAATTGTCCCACTAGGTAATTAACTTGCTCATCTGATTTCCACTCATGATCATAGTTTTGCTTTGATAAAATTTGTAACATCCCAAGTTAATACAACTACAAAAGGGCCATTTGATAGCACCGAAGCCCACAAGGGTTGTAAGGGTTACCTTAGAGCGCTTTTGAATTAATTAGCTTGTTTTACATATTAATACGAGTCTTTTTAACTTATTTTTATTCTCACTCATTCACTTTTTGAGAAATTTTTAAAAAATTTATAAAACTTCTTAGAAGGATCATTCATCCTAAAATTACTTCATGGCAAGCATGCTTAATTGTGGAGTTTTTAAAATTAACTCACCAAAATGATGGTATACCATATTGATATAAGTATCTATATCAATCCTTATTACACTCAACTTAATTTGGGGGTATTACAGATATTATAGCTAGTAAATGATTTTTCACCTTCACAAGACATCAAAGCAAAAACCACAAACATATAGAGTATAGCAATGCCCCACAGCAACATTTATAGTATAAATGTAAACAACTTAGTTCAATTTTGTAAGATACAAAAATTAAAGTATTTTAAAAATGCATGCCTTCTCAACAAAACTTAAATTTCAAAAATAGGAAAGGAAGAATGTAGCATAGTATGAGTATAGGAGGAGCAAGAAAATAAGGAAAACTAGTAGTGGAGATAGTCAAATGACGGCTACAAGGGTTGGGAATGTTCACTTCAAACGATGCTAATGGTCTCTCTTTCTATCAGTCTAGGTAAATGAGAATGTATGGAAAACAATCTAAGATAAATAACGATGAAGTGAATAAAAGGGGGGAGAAAGGTATACACGATGCTTTTAGCATAATAATTATTGTGTATATCCTTACTATAGGATCTTTTTTTAGCGAGGGTATACACAACAACTATTTAACCCTATTGCCGTATATGATTAAATTTTTAATTAAAAAATAGAACTATTCATAACGGTTTGGTATAATAACAATTGTGTATACCTTTAATAAAAAAAATCTCTCTTTTATTATGGATATGCACAAGAATTTTTGTTTAATAACCAATGTGTATTCTTTCATTTTTTTGGCAAAAAATTTTCCTTCGTAATATTTCTTACTGGATAAGGGTATGAAAAACACGTTTGCTTTAAACTGCCTTATACTGCATGATGTATATTCCAATCCATGTACTAGTGCATGAAGACAACTATTGTGAAGCATGAAGGTAACCATAATGAAACATCACTAGTTAGTTTTCTAGACACCACAACTAATATTGATAAAATATAACAACTATACTAAAATATGGAGACAATTATAGAAAAATATTACAACTAATATTGATGAAATATGACTATATATTTGTTGATATACATTGAAATATCAATAGCAACAATGATGAAACATAGTAGTATGGACGGTAAAAGTTTAATATTAATAGTGATAAAAGATTAGCTCTATACTAAAACATCAAAATAAAAATGAAAAAATATAGCTACAATCACAGTAAAACATATAGTAATATTTTATAAAATAATTTTTTAAGTTAAATTATACCAATATGAGTCTCTATTTGAAAAAAAAAACCTTGATAAATATAGTAATATAATTTTTTTTAATTTAAGATAGATTAAGACAAATAAAGAGTAAAAAAATGAATAAATAGTGTGACAACTGATTATAGACATACCAATGGTTAAGACAAAGTCGATGTACCATAAAGTGTATTTTTATATTTTGAGATCAAATAGTAGCTTTTCAATATCTATATTTTAAAATTAATACAATTTTTAATAAATTTATTTTCCAAAGAAAATAAAACTGCTAAAACAATAGCGGGGGACCTACCACCTCCCATTCTTTCACAGCAAACACGTTAAAGAAAAGGGTATATATGCCTTCCGCGTGCTGAGGTTCGTGTGATTAGTTGGAGATCAAGAGAACACAAATGGGCCATGGAACAGGGGGACAACACAGGGGAAAAGAAAAAGAAAATAAAAAAGGAAAAGACTTCCCTCCGATTGTCTTTTGCAAAAGTAATGGGGATACTAGGGTAGCCATAGTCGATTCTTTCGATTTCCTTTGTTGACTAGCTGTTGTTCCTCAAATGAATTACCGAAAAGAGGGGAATGAGAGAGAATAGTTCAACTTTAAATTTGTCTCCACCATTTAAAATCGGCAAGCTTAATTTAGCTCCTTATTATTGCATCTTGCAGTAACACACACAAAGAGCCAAGCAAGTAAATCTTTAATGGGCCTCTTCTCATTTGATAATCTCTAAAAACTATGGAGTGTTTGGGAATTGAGAGGCATTATTCTATTCAGTCTCTTCCTCCAATTCTTCCTAGCATTTGTATCTCCTTTGAGGAAAAAAACTACTGATGCCCATATCATTGGACTGATTTGGTTAGCATATTTGTTAGCCGATTGGGCTACAAGCTTTGCTATGGGTATCATGTCTCACAGCCAAGGCGATGCCTCCATCAGCAAGAGAGTAAGTGACATTATGGTATTCTGGGCTCTATTTCAAATTAACCATCTTGGTGGCCCGGACACCATCACTGCCTTCACCTTGGAGGATAACAACTATGGCTCGTCATTTGCTTTAGCTCCTGGCTCAGCTTGCCACAAATGGATACGTCTTTTAGATATCGCTCCCTAATAATGAACTATTGGTGCCCACAATATTGATGTTCATAGCGAGGCTTATCAAGTATGGTGAGAGGACAAATTCTCTATACCATACTAACGTTAATAACTTTTGGAATTCTTTGATTAAACCGCGTGATCCCGGGCCTAATTATGCTAAGCTTGTAGAGGAGTACGGGATGAGGAAAGATGTAAGGATTCTCGTTTTTATTGAACTCACCAAGAAGCCTGAACTAGAGCTTACATTCAAGATCTAGGGAGCAACAAGCAACAAGCATAATGATCCAGAGAAGTGTCAAGATGCTTTTATGATTTTTAATATGTTCAAGGGGCAAGTAGCAGATGTTGTATTCCGCAAGCATGAAGGGAAGAAAAGTTTGGGGTACTTCATTGATCAAAACGCAGAAGAGGCTTTCAAAGTGGTGGAACTTGAGCTCAACTTCATCTACGACATTCTCTATACCAAGATGGTTGTCTTCCATAATAAGGTAGGATATTTCTTTCGACTCATTTCCTTCATGTTCGTATTTGTATCCTTTTGGCTTTGGTACTCAATGGATAAGTCTTCGTTGGATAGGCACGATGTTGAAAGTACATATACTTTGCTATTTGGGCCCGTCACACTTGATGCCATCGTCTTCTTTATGCTAATTTTCTCAAACTGGACAATTGCTTGTGTCACACACACACTAGAAATACACAACTTGGTAAAGTAAAATCCCTTCCTTGGTGCTCCCTCCTGGGATCGTCCACAGGAGGTGGTCAATGACCGTCCGACAATACAATGTCATAAAATGCTACCTCAATATGCGTGACCAGAAGATCAAGAGTATGTGCAGATGGTGGGGATTCAAGGGCTTCTTAGATGGAATGAGATATGTGTGAGAGTATAAAAATGTTTACGAGCATTATTACATTGAATAAAATAACAATGAAGGAATTTATTTAAAATAACATCACCCGGATGGCCTAATCTAAAGTGCCATAAATTCGGAGACAAAGCAGCAAAAGATGAGATATAAGTAGAAGGTGATGAAGCCCGATTTGAAATAAGAGGATAAAGGTCACCATAACTATTTCATCTCATTAGTCACTCCCCCGTCCATAAACCCTTCACATTTTTCAAAAACAATTAACTAGAAAAAAAATATATATATATATATGCAGAAGCTAAATACAATGAGAGTATTACCGCTACAAATAGTGTAAGTAGACACCACTATTCTGCTTACACTAGCTACTAAGGCTAGATAAAATAAGAAACACACAAAATATATTTATTAATTCAAACCAATCGAACTGAAAATGTTCCTACAATTGAAACTATGAAAAGAGTCTATTAAAATTAGTATGATAAATAAAACTCTTAAAATCACCACCACTCTCAATATTCTCTGTCATGCATGCCATCAACAGCTTGAGTAAATTCATACCCAACCTGCACTAGATCATCTGCTTACCATGTACATCATGGATCATCATAGCCCCGTTTAAAACATGTAATAAGTTAGCTAGGGGAATAGCTAATTAACATGTTAGTACAATGAAATATAATATAGACGTGTATATATATACAACATATCATGTAAGAAAACCAAATGTGAACAAATGAATATGCAGATATTAATCTTTAATTTAGGTGATCACAACCTCCAATTATTTAAGTGGATAAACCAACTAGGGGGTCACCTGGCCATCCTAGAGGACAAAGTTCAAAGGGGATAATAAAAGTCTGAAGACCTACCAACAACCACAGAAGGATTAGAAATCACATCTGGGTCATCCCAGTGAACAGAGTCCAAAGGGAATAACAAAAGTCGGAAGATCTACCACCAGCCACAGGAGCATTAGAAATCACACTTGGGCCATCTTAGTGGACATAGTCCAAAGGGGATAACAAAATTACGAAGACCTACCACCTCGGTCATCCTGTGCTTAAGTGTGCATACCCCTTAATAAAGTCTGGAGAATCCTATAGAGTAGACGAGGAGCCTTAACCAGACATGGCTGGTAAATAAATAAATATCCACAATAGAAAAGGAAAGGCTATTGCCGATCCCCACCTTCAAACGACCAACTCTGAAGGACCCAAAGCCCACTTTATGTTTCACTTTAAGTTATGGTATTTTAATTAAGTAAAGTCGCACAATTCCCCATATAAACTTCACTTTATCTGCTTTTCATAATAGGTAACTTTTCCAAATTACATAGAAACATACCACTTTGAGTTACCACTCAATTCACCAGTTTGAATATGATAGAATAAAATAATTATCCAACCAGCACTTCACATAAATAAATAAATAATAGCCAAAGTTTCTTAGGGTCCAATTATACGCTAACATAAATAACAAAACTTAATTTAGTCATATAAGATACAAGCCTTATGATATATGCATAATAAATGAGCACTTGTATAAAGTCAACTCTTTATAATTAGCACTTCAAATAAATAACATAACTATAAAATTACAATATTTACATGAAATCCATTAGGAACCCATATTTATATTAAATTCATAATAAAAATAGAATATCATCCATGAGGCCAAATTATATAACATCATATATATTCACGTAAGGTCACATATCTAGATAAGACCATTATATCATCAAGTGCATAATTAAAATATGCATGAACGCACCTACAGATATATATCTACATATAAAGGTTGAAAGTAATGTTACCTAGAATGTGATCTAATTACAGGTGCTCTCTAGTCGCTAGACCTATAGTTTACACCAATAATATTAACTCTTGACAGAATATATTAGGTAAACATATTATAAATGGCTTAGATCCAACTTATCAAAATTCTTACATTTACCAATATTTTAGTTTACCACCTAATGTTTATATGTAGATCCCAACTCCTAAAATAATTATGTATCTATATAATTATTCAAATATATATATACAAGCACTAGCCATGTTATGGAACTATGAGCCTAAGCGTGCAGTAGAAATTTTCCCACATCAATCCAGATAAGTATTCTATATATTACATATATACATATTTGATTCTGACTCATATTTTAATATCAACAATTCATCAATCCAGAATTATTTCATGTATGTTATATGTGCTCCGATTCGTAGATGTTATAATAATAATAAACTAAAAGTAACATACCACAAAAAGAATCGGAATTCTTAACCAGCAAAACTAAAACATAGGTACTGAAAAGTAAGAAAAATAAGAGTGTGCAGGTTACCTTCACTAATCAGATCAGAGGAATGGATGGTTACTCTATATAAAGCCACTCTCTTTTTCATTGTTATTATTTTTTTCCTTGTGTGTGGCTACTACACGGCTTGTAAGAAGTTAGCAATGTATTTATAATAATGGGAGGCTGCTAAGGTTACGGAAAAAGGGTAACTTATCTTTAGAGAATTCTAGAAGTCGTTACTTAATCAAAAAGGCCCATTTACTAATAACCTATTAACTATATCGTGTAACAAAATTACTTAATTAAACTTTATTAGCAACCTATTAATTACTTGCTATGTATATATGTAATAAAATACTATAATTTAAATCTTTATCATTTAACTATTATAGCTATCGGAAACTTAGTCTTATCATTCAAATAATACACATATATATAAGTTCCCTTATATATCTTATTATTGTTTCCAACTTTGTATTATTATTATTATTCAAAATTATGGGGTATTACAGTCAAATTCAATAGGAAAAAAATTGTCACAAGTGAATTTATGAACCGAAACAAGGTTTCTGATGAGATTAGGAGCATGTAACACATTATTTAATTTGAGAGGTGGATTAGGGGAAGGCAAAGTAGTACTACTATAACCACGAATTGGAATTAAACTACCATTACCGACTATAATTCCATGATTGTTGCTCAAATTAAAATAAGGCGAGAGAGTACATTGTTGAGCGGTCATGTGAGATGTAGCTCCCATGTCCATGTACCAATTCTCATTCAGTTGAGAAAGTGTGAGAGTATTCATAGCAGCATTGATATCCGTAGGAGCATAGTATGTGGTAGGAGGAATGGAAGCCATGTATGCTTGGGGACGAGGCCCAAGGAGCCCAGATTGCTACCTAGTGGGTTGGGCCTGTAGTTGGTGAAGCGGCCAAGGTCTGGGTATGGATGAAAACTAGCAAAGAAGCAAGGCCCAAGGAGGATAGGCCCAAGGAGGAAATAAATACGGTGCTGGAGGTAGAGTAGTATGGTGCGGCTTCTAAATATGAGAGTTGGGAGGAGAACCACGGCCTCCATGTCTTCCACGTCGACCACCTAGGTTCTGGCCACCACACCTATGCCCGCCGCAGTTGGTATGTTTTAGGCCACGGGAGTCGTCGCGGCCACCTCGAGTGGAATTGTAAGTGGAAGCAACTGAATTTTGTGAGGAAGAAGATTCATCATTGGTGGTAGCCATTAAAATAGATTCGATGGAGGATTCAAGCGCAGCACGAGAGGATTCATTGGCTTCATGGGCATAGAGCATCAAACGAGTATGAGAAAAGGTGGGGAAAGGTTGGAGATTGGTGATGACGGAGCCAGGACTTACGTAAGGCTGAGATAAACCAGTGACAAGCCTAGTAATGAAGCATGGTTCAGAGATGGTTGTACCCACATTATTCATCTGATCAACCACCATCTTAAGCTTCTGGCAGTATGCATCTACGGAGGAGAATTTTCTCATGTGAATCACAACAAATTTGTTCTCAAGGTGGACAGCATGAGTAGCTTAGTTGTCGAGAAATAACTCAGATAACTACTCCCACACCCTCATGGTTATGTCGTCCTTAACAAATACAGTGTGGAAAAGGTTGAGGGATATCGTGCCATATATCCACTACTTGACAATAGCATTAAGGCATTTCCAAAGGGTAGGATTGGGTTCAGCATCGAAAGAGGAGGAGTTCGGTCCCTTATTAGCAGTGTCAGGGATGATTTGATCAAGCACGTCATGGGCCATGGAGTGAATGATGAGAAGAGCCAACCAAGAATCATAGAGGCCACTTTCTGAGTCAAGGATGATAGGAATATAGTTTTTGATATTAGTGACGACCATAGCATGGTGGAATTTAGAAGTGACGGCCATTGAAGAGGGGGTTAGAGAAGGAAGAAAGAGGTAGTGAAGGAGAGCAGTAATGGCAGAATAAGTGGGAGAGGAAAAAAACCTATCTTGATATCATACGAGAGTATAATCTCCCCTTGATCCGTCATTAACCATGTTAAGAATATATATAAGTACATAACTAGGGTTTTGCTAAGCTATACACGGTAATGACCAATATTTACATTATTCTAAATATAGAAATATATTCTAGCAATATGTGTTTCAAAGTGCACACACCAAGTGGCTAAGAGATGCGATATTCTCTGAGCTAAAGTAATGGAAAAACTAGAAGAGGGAGAGAAGATTTTTAAGGCCAGAGGCGACTGGGCCCTAGAGTAGATTTCAAGAGATATCAAAAGGGATTTTAACTGGAAAGTTTTAGAGACTTGGATTACCAAGGTTGAGTATGATGAGATCCTTCTTATCTGGCACATTGCCACCGATCTTTGCAACAATGAAGTCAAATCCTAGGAGAAGAAAGTTGGCGAATAGCAAAACAATGACATACCCCATCATGAGAACAAAGATGTCGAGTAGCAAAATAAGTAATATCGTGAAATGAGCAAAAATCTATTAGATTACATGTTATATCTCTTGATAAGGTAGCCAAAGATGATGACAGAGGTTGCACGGATCAGTCAACTTAGATTTAAGGACATAATTGCTGAATTAGAGAAGATATTTGATAGCTTAGATTTGAATCCAAAGTGCGAGGAAGAGAAATGACGTAATAAAGCTTATATTGAGCTCTCGAAAGAAGCCAAGGGAGAAAGAAGCCAAGGGAGAAAGAAGAAAGCCGCTACTATTCAAAGGGTGTTGCCTGGCTAAGGAGCTCAATAAATTAGGTGATCATAAATGGATGGTGATCCACAAAGTTTGGGTGGAACTGCTTAATTATGACGCTAATCCTTGCAGCAAAAATGCACATGTTGCACAACTGAGTAAAGATGCCCAGCTTATTACTTTTGTGTGGTTGTTGATGGTGCATTTAGGCTTGAAGAAACAGCTCCTCATCAACGAGAATGATGCCAGTGCTAGATTAGTGGTATGATAATAAAGAAATGAAACTGCAAGAACTATATATCATGTTTTCTCTTTTCTTTGTTTCAGTCTTGCAAATTGATTTTAGATGATACTTATACGGAACCACCACCTACCATTAATTTTGCATAAATTTTCAACAAGTTTTGTCCATCTGTATGCACAGTAACCTATCTACTCGGAGAAAAAAAAGTTATTTATCTGTTGGTATAGAATTTATCTACTATAATATAAGTGTATATATATGATGGAGAATCTCATTAAAAAGCAGTCGAGAGTGGATAAAATGAGTATTGGAGGTTTCTAGATAAATTGATTTCAAAATGAATTAATAGATAAACATAATCGTTTACCTTGATACTAATATCCACATGAATAGACAAATTCCAACACAATTATGCTACTATCGAAAATTGAATCTCTTTATTTAGGTCTAGCCAAGGGTAGAGTCGAAATGTCCATAGAAAGAGTATATTTTATATGTATAGGCAAAAGCGTGCAATGGCATACTAGCTTGGCACACCCACTCGATTCTTAATGGTAGGAAGTTCAATTTCTACCATTGGGTGCACAATACGCCATGCCATTTTACCTAAATAACATGAAAAATAATAGTAATTCATACGAAAAGAACTGTACTGGGCCATTGGAATGCAAGAGCTTGAATTCGGTCCTTTTTTAAGGAAATATTATTACCATAATTTTAAAGACGGAATGGGACCAACCAATGAATGTATTGATCCTGGAAAACTTGAAACTAATTAAAAATTAGTTGGATTAGTTAAAAAATTAATTGATTAGATCTGTCAAAAATTAATTAGAAGGTTAAATTTATTTGTAGTTTAATTTTTTATATATATCACATTTTTTTATCAAATATGTCACACTAATATGAAAGAATGATAACATTTATTATTCACTAGCCAGATTTAATATATCAATCCTCATAAGCTTAGAACTGATTGGACCGGTGAATATCAATGAATCGATCAAAAAATCAACTGGTAGGATAATTAAAAAATTGGTTGGGATCTGAGCAAACTCAAGTGTAGTCTAACTTTTTACATATTTTACATTTTTTTTATTAAATATGTGACACTAATCCAACCAGTGATACAACTAGTAAATCAATTATAATATTAGTTTAATAACCAGTTTGATTTTTAAAACTATGATTATTACACACCCTTTATGTCAATCATACAATCTTTACATTTATTGAATAAAGAAATATTTTTGGGAGTTTTTTATGATATATGTATTTGCTACTCCCTCTATATAATAAAAGAAAGTCATTTTAGAGAATTAGAAACTACTTTTCATTATTATTCTTACCTTTTTTTAATTATATATGTATTAAGAATTTTATTATTTTTTAATAAATGGTGTAAATATAATTTTGATATTACTTTTATTACTTTTTTACAAAAGTATACAAATTAAAAGAATAATTTTCTTTTTTATACAAATAATGTAATTGCATGCAAGACTTTTCTAATGATTAATGAATTTATATTATTTTTCACACACACATATATAGGGTCTCAATATTTTATTTTATTGTATTTTATTTTATAATTTCTAGTTCCCAAAAAGTAAATGATGTATAATTTCTAGATGAGAGTCAAGTTTTAGTTCATTACAATATTTGTTATGGTTTTTTCTCTAAGATATAGTGATATAATTGTATAAATAAGTTTATTATCATAGTTGAATATACAAGATTATTAAAAGAAATATTTTATTAAAATATATTAATATAGATTATTTTTCATCTTTAAATTAATATAGTATTTACTGATCAGGATTTGTATTAAGTAGTGACACGATGGATCTAAAGTTATAACTCTGTCATTCGATCTTACAATAATGAGAAAAGAAAACAATCTCTGTCTCTCTCACACACACACATAAAAAAAAAGAAGAAGAAGAAAAGAACGCTCTATCAAATATATAAGGGGGAAAATATATCTAATGCCCTATATGGTGTGGTGTCTGATAGAATTAATGGATCTAACCCATATGAGATATTAATCCTAATCCGGTTAAGCTAATTAATTTTGGTTTATAATATTAAGGGTTTGTTCTTTTTAACTCTCTTTTTTTATTGAATCATAAGATCAAATAAAATCACTATGATAATATCAACGATTGTTGATTATTATTAATAAGATTAATTTGTAATAATATTAACGTCAAACATAAAAAAAGGACTATACTATAATTTATATTATAAATCATATATTTCTTTGTTTTTATAGTTTATGTCACTCTTAATAATATTAGTTTTATCATCATTATTATTATTTAATGTTTTTTCTTTAAATTAATATTTATTTAAGCTTCAGTTGGAATTTTTCTTTCTTTAGTTTAATGTTTATTTAAACTTCATTTGATGTCCTTTTTTCTTTTGGTTGATGTTTATTTTAGTTGGATTAATGTGTTATTATTGCACTTATTATGATTACGATATTTATAATAATAATAACAATAATTATAATAATTTTTTAAATTAAAACTAAGATTTTATAATCAAATAATATAATTATATTTATAGTTATTATTAATTTGAACTAAAATCATTAAAATATTATTACACTTATTATAATTTTTTTTACTATTCCACACACCGAGAGCACCCTACAAGTACACTTGGGTGTATAATATCACTATTGATGTTACTATTACTGCTACTACTACTTTATCAATAACTATTTATAATTATTATTGTTATTATTAGTATTATCTTAATAACAAGAACGAAACAATATTAATAACCACTCACAATAAAATATTATTGATTATCATCAAAAATAATTATTCACATTGACTATTATTTACAACTTTTGTAATGATCATTATCTGAATAATAACATCATATCAATAAATATAAGTATCATTAACAAAGTTTTATTCCCAATTACTATGAATTGTTAGTAATTATAACTTATAATCAACTATTTAATTATTTACTAAAATTTTTAATACTATTTTTATTAATATAATTTTTATTATTTCTATAATTATTGGGAAAAATTATTCAAATTCATTATTATCAATTAAATATTTTATTATTAATTATTTTATTATTAATTATTATAATTATTATTCTAAATAGTATTATCTTAAGGATAATGTATTATCAATAAAAATAAATCTTAATATAAATTTCTATTTTCAATTATTAAAAATTGTTAGTATTTATTATAATACTTATAAGCTACTTATTTATTTATACGATGATTAATATTATCCTTGTTAATATAATTTTTATCTTTATTTATTATTATCAAGGAAAACTATGTATTTATTTATTTATTTTACTATTTATTATTACTAATTAATTTTATATTTATTAATATAATCATATGAAAAACAAATATTATTATTAATTAAGTATCATTATTATTTTTTACTAATTATAAAAATATTATTTTTATTTTTATATATTTATATTTATGATTATTATAATTATGAATATTTCTAATTATTATTTATAATAAATTATTAATTATGATAATTGAAAAATATTATTCAATTAATATTAATTGATTTTAATTATGATTAATACTAGCTTAAATATATTATAAATTATTAATATTTATTTAATTATTATTTACTATTTTTTCCTTTTAATAGTAATTATCATTTTAATTTGTTACTAATTATTACTCAATAGTATTTTAAATAGTAATATTAATGATGATAATAAGATCAGATCAGATAAAGTTAAATTAGATCAACAAATAAGCTAAAGAGAGCATAACCTAAGGTACTATTTTTTTTATCTAATTTTTTATGATATAATATGATCTATTTCTAAAACTATAATATATTTATTATTTTACTTATTATTCCCTTAATTTATATTTTTTTTGTTAGCATTAGTATTATTATTATTTCATATTATTTTAAATGGTGAAAAAATTATTAATTTCATGTGATATGAAAATAAAATGAATAAAACATGACCTAAGTATAGTTTATTATTGAGCAACCTTATTGGCTCATCTAATATTGTTAGTAGGGAAAACCCCTATTTTAGCCCACAAATCATTATCAATCATCTATCAAAGATATTATGGCTATCCAAGTAAGATAATGGTCCCATTTTCGACATGACGTTAATTTATAATCAACAACATATAATTATATTCATGATTGGTTCATATAATACATCACTAATCACTATATAAAACTCTATATAGGGTGAAGGTCCCATAAAACCCTTCCTAATATATATATATATATAGGAACTAATATTAACCATTAGATTAGTATTTGATCAATGGTCAATATTTATTAAATACCTAACCTAAATTTATTTTAATCCTAGCCCTTAAATCTTCTAGATCTAACAGCAATTAAGAGTTCTTACGTTTGTATTTTAAATAGTCGCCTAAATCTCTATATATATATATAGAAAATATCTAATAAGGACTAACTCTCTCAATGAGAATTAAGAACTAGTATTCTGAGTTGAAGAAACTACCCACTTTAGGTAGTGGTAAAAACAACTATAGTATTTGAGTGTTAGAAAAAAAAATAGTAGTATTTTCGTTAATATTTTGTACTTATATTTCGGCTATAGAAACCACCTACCGTAGGTGGTGGAAACTACGGATGGCAATGGGTCTTGGACCTGACCCAAACCCACTAGACCTACTTCATTTTTAGTGGGTTTGGGTCCATGATTTTTGGATCTGATAGATCTAGGTCGGATCTGGATCCATTTATACTTTAATGGGTCTGGATCTAGTAATTCTAGACCCAGACCCGACCCTAACCTAACCCGCCAAACCTATTTAGTATGTGTGTGTGTGTGTACATACATAAATACTTACTTATATTATATTTGTTATTACTGTCATAATCTTATTTGAAATCTTTATTTATTTTTGTATATGTACTTTATATGCAATATGTACAATATTATATTATAAAAGCATTAAAACATCATTTGAAAAGTTAATGTAACTATTTTAATATTTTTTTACTTGGAGGATTTTCTTAACAAAAAGTACATATTAAGTTATATAAAACATAAATGTATTTGTATTTACAGAGATTATTAAAAAAAATTTAAAAATAGCCAGACCCATTTAGGACCTATTTAGGATCCGTTTTCCCGCTAGACCCAATGGATCTAAGTTTGGGTTTGAACTTTTGAGACCCAACGAATCTGGGTTCAAGTAATATAAATGAGTCCGGGTCTAGATCTAGCTAGATCCAACCCAAACCTAACCCATTACCATCAGTAGTAGAAACTACTCTTACTAGGGGAATAAACTACTATAAGTCTCTTAGAAAATTATAGTACTTTAATGATAAAAGAAAAATGTGGCATTCTTGTAAATATATAGGAGACATATTAAGTGAGAATCACCCTCTACGGTGAGAATTGAGAATCATAATAGGTTTCTGACATACTTATAGTAGTTTCCATCACTTATCGCAGGTAGTTACCTAATTTGAAATTTAAATATCTAATATTTAAAAGAAAATCCAAGGTATTTTTTTCTGACTCTCATATACTATAGTTTTTTAAGAGATTTACAGTAGTTTTCTCCATCTATTGAAGGTAGTTTCCACCGCCTATTATAGGTAGTTTTCTAACCTAACACATAAATACCTAATATTTATAAAAATGTCGCCATTTTTTCTAATGCTCAAGTACTATAATTTTCTAAAAGATTTATAGTAGTTTTTACTACCTACTAAGAGTAGTTTCCACCATCTACGGTAGGTAGCTTTTAAAACTGAAATATAAATATACTATATTTATAAAAATACCAAACTCAAATACTATAGTTTCATCTACCTATTAATAGTATTTTTCACCATATATTGTAGATGATTTCTTCAACTTAGAATACTAATTTTTAGTTCTTACTAAAGGAAGTAGTTATTATTAGATATTTTTCCTCTGTATATAAACACGTGCTAAGTTAAAGTGCTAACTTTGCCGTTGTGTGTATTTGTATGAATTATTAAACCTAATGATAAAAGGATGACATTTATATGTACAAGATTTTGTTAGGAAGTGTTTGAAAAATATATTTTATTGGAATGCTAAGGAACTTTTTGTAATTTGTTTGGATTGTATTTTTTATTTTGATCAATGTTTTCTTCTTTCAATTTTGAAGGGTCTTTTTTTTTGTATTTTACACATGAACCCAAAGTATTTGACACAACCATGAATTATGATTTACATATTAAAATGCATATTGAAGCATAAAGTACAAAGACCACAAAACTAAAAATGTATAATTTTATTTTATTTAAGATATCAATAGTTAAAAGTAGTAAATTTTCAAACCTTATGTGTATAATGTAGACAAGATTCAAACATAAAAACCTAAGATGCTTCGAATACCAACACTCATTTCTATCCAAATCAAATGTATCCTATTGTAAACTTATTGTGCTACTATATTTGATTTTTTTTCCATATTGTTTTTTTCAATAGCAGTTTGTTGAAATAGTATATATTATATATATAGTCTGAGTTTGATTTTCACTAAAGACAAAGGTGACAATTTCATAAGAAATATATGTGAAAAAGGAAAAATGAAAAAAAGTATATTACACTCCCTCCCCATAAAAAATATATTATTAAATTTTTATATAGAAAAAAAAAGTTATTTTAAAAAAATGTAAAACCTATTTTTTATTTTTATCCTCATTTTTTTAATTATATATACATTCAATGTTTTGTTATTTTTTAATTAATGGTGGAAGCATAATTTTAAAAATATTTTTATCACTTTTATAAAAAAAATATATAAATTATTAGAATAATTTATATATATACAAACTCTATACTAAGAGTATAATTAGACATGCCCTAGCTCTCTCACTCGGCATGTAGATGCTGCCTTCATTTGAGAGAGGAAAGACTTCGCAAATCTAACCCAATCGTCTAGCCTCCTTCCATATAATGCTATATGTACAGAATTATCGCCGACAACAAAAGAATGATATATATATATATATATATATATATATATATATATATATATATATATATATATATATATATATATATTGGAAAACAACAACATTTCGGAACACGACCTCCATGATCAGAATCTCAACCTCGTCACCTCCCAGCCTCTCATCTCCACCCCCATTTCTTATTCCCATCACCTAAACCCAACTCAAATCCATAATTCAATAGTAACCACAAAATGGAAAAGAAAACGACCCGGGTCTCAAGGATCTAACTAAAGCTAATAAAAGTTAACCCGACCTGTTCGATCTAATCCGACCTGTACACAACCCGATTCGACATAACTCGATAAATTTATCAACCCAATCTGATCTAAACTCGACATGAAATTGATAAGATCCGACATTGATCCGAATATAAGTGATCTGACCTGACCCAAATCCAACCCGATCCGACAAAACCAAATTCGATTTTAATTAGTTATGATAACAAAAATAATAATATACACATCTTAGTATTTATTTATAATTTTTAAAAATATATTATTATTTAAATTTTATTTATTTTCTTACTTTTAATATGAGCTTACTTATTTACCAATGATATTCTAATTTTACCAATTTATTCGCATAAAAAACATGACATTATAAAACCATAATAATAAACAAATAATAATTAATAATACATTATTAATCATATACTTACATGAATTTAAACTTAATGCTTACTTACGAGGTTAATGATTAAGATTAATTTTGGTGGTCAAAATCCGATTTGACTCAAATCTAAAGTGATTCAATACAGGATTAACTAAGTCCAAATTCAACCCGATCCATTAAAACCTACAAAGATCTAATACTTTGAATTAACTCAAACTTGATCGGTCAATATAACTCAAATACGAAATTATCGGATTACAATCTTGATCAGACTCATCCAGACCCAATAGGAAGGTAAACGAGGCGGGTTCAGGACGAGTACACCCATAATCGTATCCATACCCATACGTGAATTTGTATACATATCCAAACGGGTATCCGCTTATACATCCATATTTGTATCTGTTGAATATTTATTACCCGACTAATAATCTGTTTATCCGTTAACGGATATTATCCAACGGATAAATTCATTACCCAATAGATAAACCCATTTAGCTTTAAGTTAAATGACAATTTTAACCTTAATTTATACTATATTTATTTTAAAATTAAGGGTAAAGGGTAATTACATATCGAATAAATGAATATGGATATGGATATGGATATAAATGTCTTATATTTCTATCCAACAGATATATTTTTTTATCCTTTATATTTATTTATTCATATCCGCTAGGTATCGAGAAGAAGGGATAATTTGTTAATATATTTTTATTTTATAAAAGTATTGTTATTATTTTATAAATAAAGTGTTTCATATTTTATGTATATATTAACCTTTAATATAGTCCATATTAAACTAGATATAAAGTTATTGGCCATAAAGTTTATGTTGTATGGTAATATGTTAGTAATTAAGCCTAATCCTATATCTCTCTATCTACTTCTTGATGGTAGAATTAGACATAAGTTGTTATGGATAAAGACATGTGTATTATGTGATGGAAAAATTAAGTAAGATATAGGATTATCTTAATTTTCTAATAATTAAATTATCTTAATTTTTTAATTTAAATGATTTTTTAAATTTAAATTTGAATTAAAGGGATGAAAAATAGTTGTTGTTTGTCATATTTACATGATATATACGGGATTAAGGGGGAACATATTTTTTTGCTCTCTCTTTCTCTCTTTCTGCAGAAATGTTTTCGTCTTGAATACATACACATATATCCATTATAGATAAAAGAATAGGCTATTTTTCATTATTTGTTGAGTAATTTATGTGTGAAATCATGAATAAATATAAAGAAGGTCGTCATTCTTGCTCCTTGTTATAAGCATGCACCATCGGGTTTGAGGAAAAGGAAGTAAAACCATAAAATTCAACTCCAAAAATTATAAAGTGAGAATTCGGTGCAATTAATCCCGTCAGTGACAGAAGGTACGCTATATATATAATTTATGTGTGTATATATACATATAGGATTTTATGATCTTAATTCCACATAAAGTTTGTTATTTCATGTATTAGGATTTTATATGAATTTTTAATTTGACTGTGCATGAATTCCTATTAATAATATGTTAATTATATGATTCATGCCATTAAAATTCATCTAATATTTGGTATCAAAGCATGATAAGGCCTTTGTCTTTATTGTTAATTGTATTTATGGGTGCTTTATTGTGTTTATCAATGGATGGAGAATCGCATATACGAACATCTGTATTCGTTGTTATTTAAAAAAAAAAGGTTAAAAGACATGTTCGTTAGGACTTGATCCTGCGTTCTCTGACATGCCATTGTATGCCTATTGCCATCCGGAGTACATGCATAATCTAATATATAGGTGTGTTTTATTTTTTTATTGGAAAACAAGGCTTGTTGCAATCCCTATTAAAAATTTTAACATGCTACAATGATAGAGTTCGATCCTAAGTCCTCCATCCCAACGCCTTACGTATGTGTCACTCCTACTACGTGAGTTTTATGTTTATCATATGCATTTTTAATTTATATCATATTCATCACTGAATAGCATTTTTATTTTATTATTTGTGCCTCTCGGCATGGTTAGTACTACTCGCAACCTTAGGCCATGTTTGGCTTATTCTATTTCACGGTTGAATTTTCATGTACCTTAAGGCCATGTTTTGAATTTATATATATATGTAAGTATCATATGTGAGAGTATAATTTTATTTGATTTTGGACTTAGCCAAAGCACTCCTAATCATATAAAATTATATATTAATAAGTTTGATTTAATTTTGTCACATATGGTTAGTATGATACTAATTGTAATATTATATATATATATATAAGTGTTGTCCCACAGCATCATTGAATGTATATATATAATACATTGGAATAAAATATTAAGATGCATGAGTCTATTTGAATTAAATACTGAGCTCACAGGCAGTTTTAATGTCTTTGATTCATGCTAGTTGCATTTTTTATATGCTATACATTGGTAGAGCATATGTGTGTGTGTGTGTGTTTTGGCTTCAAATTGATTGTGAGAATGTATGTATGTTTAAATTTTGTAGCAAATTGTCTTGGTTTATATTCGATGTCTGATCTTAGTGTTGAGGTCCTTGAGTTGAAAAAGGAAAACTATAAGGTTTGGAAGGAGAGGATTCTCCTAAAGCTTAGATTCTATGACATGGATGAGGCTATTGAGTATCCAAAGCCTGTGATAACTAATGAAAGCACTAAAGAAGAAAAAGATGCACATAAGTGATGGATGAAAGCTAATCGCATAAGTTGGATGTACATAAAGACTAAGATATCTCCTTCCATCAGAGGCTTAGTTGATCATCATCAAGATATTAATGACTTGCTAAGGGCCATAGATGAACAATTCATCCATTCTGACAAGGCCTTAGCTAGTACCTTGATAATGAAATTTTCATCCATGAAACTCACTACAATTAAGGGTGTGCGTGAGCACATTATGAAGATGCAGGATTTAGCAGCACAACTCAAGTCTCTAGAGGTTGACATGTCAGATGTCTTCCTAGTTCACTTCATCTTGAATTCTCTCCCAAAAGAATATACACCATTCAAGGTCACCTACCACACACAAAGGGAGAAATGGTCAATCAATTAACTAATGACCATGTGTGTGCAAGAGGAGGAAATACTTTTGATGGATCATGGGGAGACCGTAATGATGACAACCAAGGGTAAGGAAAAGAAGAATAAAGTAGTCCAAAAGGATAAATGCAAAGTATCACCCAAAGGTAATATAAAGAAGTAGTCTAAGTGTTTCTTCTATAAGAAGAAGGGACACATGAAAAAGGATTGTGCTAAATACAAAGCTTAGGTTGTGAAGAAAGGTAATGTAACCTCTTTGGTATGTTTTGAATCTCATATAGTAGATATAAATCATAACATTTGGTGGATTGATTTTGGTTCTACAATCCATGTTTGCAATTCCTTGTAGGTTATGGCAAGGATAAGGGAACTAATGGGTAATAAATGAATTATCTTTATTGGTATTAAGATACATTTGATTGTTCAAGGAATAGGCTCATGCAGACTAGTTCTCTCTAGCGGTCATGTATTAACATTAGAAAAAAAAACTTTTTATGTTCCAAGTTTAAGTAGAAACCTAATTTCTGTTTCAAGACTTGTACCATGTGGATACTCATTTGTTTTAAAGACAATTTAGTTTGTTTTTTTTATGAAGCAAATTGTGTTGAGTATGGTACATTGTCTAAAGGTCTTTATTCTATTGATTTGATGCATGATGATACAAATGTTGCAATGAATTTGAACATTGATTCAAAAAGGTGTGTTAATATGAGGATTCATCAATGCTTTGGCACAAAAGATTAGGTCACATCTCCATTGAGAGAATAAGGAGATTGATGAATGACGAAGTACTTCGTGCTCTAGATTTTATCAACTTTAGCACTTGTATAAATTGTATAAAGGGAAAAAAACGAACAAGTCTAAAAGAGGTGCCAATAGGAGTTCTCAACTACTTGAGATTATACATACCGATATGTAACACCCCTAAAATTTAGGGCAGTTGAGCACCTCGAATGTCCTATCAAAATCTTGTATCCAACTTCTTAGGACCATGGGGTCTTCTTTTCCATCGTAGGTCAGGGTTCGATGACACAAAACTCTATTGAGCCAATCCTATCCAATACTCGTCAGAGGCAAAGTGTTTTGAGGTTGAGGTACCGAGGAACGTTGAGCTAATCCCATAGGCACTTCAAATGCCCTCTCTAGATTGTTGACCCGCTCGTCTCGTTCCATTTTGAGTTAGCTGTAAAATATAAGCTCGTTAGGGAAGGTGCTATTTCCCAAGCTAGGTGACCCAAGCTAAGGTCACTTAATCTACCCATACCTAACTCTCAAGACTAATTCAGGTTTTTCAAAACAAGAGAGAAATAGGGGAAAACCACACAAAAATCATTTAAACTTGAAAAACATACATGAAATACTTTGATACTACCTTGTAGTATCAGTTCAAAATATTTAAAAATCAAGAAAGGTTTTCTAAAAATACCTGACATCAACTCGTGGTACCAGCTTAAATTGATTTAAATTACAAGAGCGGTTGAAACTAGATTAGATACCGGCTGTGGTATCTTCTTAAAAATTATCTGAAATTGAAGGAGTTATCAAAATAAATTCTAATACTAGTGTAAATCTTGTCCCAAACCAGTGAATCCAGCCAGGTATGAGGATCACCAAAAGGCGATGACTACCGCTTCAAAAGGGACTCCAAGGGAGTTGCAGATTGAACAGCGCACGAAGGAGATTGGATAAAGTTTTGGCATAGCCGTCAGTTCGCCGGAGGTTGTGGGTGAAATAGCTGAATTCACCCCAAAAACGGAGAGAAACCGACTGGAAGTTGAGGAAGTCCCAAAGGATAATAGGTCGTCTAACTGGAAGAAATTACTTCTGGCGAACCGTCTGCCTAAAAAGGGCATGAACTTAAAATATGTAGCACCGACTGTGATTGATGGGGTATCGAAAGTTGAGATGTAGGAGATTGAATTAGACAAGGAGGCTAAACAGTGGAGAAAAGCGGTGGTAGGGTATGTGCCTGGTCCATGACCACTCCACACTCATATGAAAAAATTTGTGGGCGAACAATGGTCGTTTTTGCCAGCTGCACCTGAGGTCCTATCCCATGACCATGGATTCTTTATATTTAGATATGATTCGTCTGATGACATGAACAGAATCCTTGAAAGGCCTTTTTGGAACTTTGGCATACATCCCTGCTTGTAAGGAGGTGGTCTCCTGAACTTGATCTTTCCAAGTCTGAGTGGAGAGTTATGCCCCTATGGGTGGTTATGCCCGGATTACCACTGCACTTATGGTCAGATGATAGCCTAAGTAGAATTGGGAGTATCTTGGGCAAACCAGTTTGTGCTGATCAAATTACTACTGTGAGAGGGAGAATTTCATACCCTCGTCTCCTGATAGAGATTGATGTTATTACTCTAGTTGTAGACCATGTTCAAATTCTTTTACCAAGTGGAGAGGTAGTAAACCAAAGAGTGGAACACGAATGGCGGCCAAAATTTTGTCACCACTGTGATCTTATTGGGCATGAATCTGGTCAATACAGAAGACAATATGTGGGACAAAGTAGGGCAGACAATAGAGTATGGGTTCCAAAGCAACAGAAGGAGAATCAGGCTAAAGATATGAGACAGGGAGATTCAAAGGAAAAAACCAACTTTCCAGCACCTCCTGGTAATGAGAAAATAGATACTGGAAAGGGCTTAATGCCATCATGTGACAAGGCTTGTGTTTCATGTCCTGGGGAAGTGTATGAGAACAAAAAAAGTCTCAGGGGTTCTACTGGTCCTCCAGCAAAGTTATCTACTGCTAGGGAGGCCCAAGAGAAAGGGAGGAGATCAGGGGATATTGATAGAGGTTGAGGTGTTTTGCCTCAACATATCTTATGAAATTGGTTGTATAGAACATAAGAAGGCTAAACAAAGCCCTCAAACATGGTGTTGTTAAACAATTTTTCAAACAACACAAAGTAGAAATATTGGGGTTAGTGGAAACTCGTGTAAAGGAGGGAAAGGCTTAGTTTATCCTAGACAGATTACACTTGGGATGGGCTTGGACTCACAACTACTCTCACCATTTAAATGGGAGAATTTGGCTGCTTTAGGATGCTTCCATCTTTGACATTTGTGTCATGAGCGGTATGGCTCAAGGCATTCATACCAGAGTTGTGGACCTAAGAAGGAACATTAGCTTTGAATTGACAGTCATATATGGCTTCAATACAGGTCATCTTAGACAAGACCTTTGGACATGGCTTGAAACTATATCAGGTAGTACTCAGCAGCCTTGGGCTATCCTTGGGGATTTTAGCATTATGGCTTCTAAGTCTAAGAAGCTTGGGAGAGATATAGTTCAAAATGATGTTGATGATTTCACACAGTGCATACGTCACTATGGATTCTATGAATTACCAACTATTGGTAATAGATATACCTGGACAAACATGTAGGAGAGTGGGACTAAGATTTACAACAAACTTGACAGAGGATTTGGGAACATCCAATGGCTATCTCAATTCCCTATTTCCACCTTGCAGGTCGAAGCCCAAGTGATCTCTAATCATTGCTCCCTACTGCTTCAAATGGACCAGCAAGATACTAGTGGCCCCAAACCTTTCAAATTTCATAACTACTAAGCTGACAAAGAGGAATTTCTACCATTAGTCCAGGAGATATGCATAACTGCCTATCCTGGGACTGCCATGTACAACATTGTAATCAAGCTAAGAGAGCTTAAGGGTAAGATAAAGGAGCTAAATACGTATCACTGGGGGCATGTGTCTGAAAAATCAAGGAGGGCACACTCTGAGAGGGAAGAATCCCATAGAAGTCTCATGCATGACCTTTCAACTAGGATCTGATCAAGGCTAAAAGAGAAGCCTCTCTCAAATGAAATTCCCGTGCAACTGAAGAAGAACATTTCTTCCAGCAAAAGGCACACATTCAGTATGTGAAATTGGGAGATGGAAATAACAGGTATTTTTTATGCTATAGCTCAAGACAAAAGAGTTCATAATAGAATCAACAGATTATATGATGACCATGACCAATGTTTATTAGGAGAGGATAAGATAGCAGCAGAGGTACAAAATTTTCATGGAAATCTTCTGGGTCAATCTGTAAAAACCCAGCATATTGATCCTGATGTGAGCCAGAGAGGGGGCACTCTATCACATGAATGCAGACTGCATCTTATTTCTAAACCTACAACTCAGGAGGTGAAGAGAGTTGTGTTCTCAATGGGTGATATGAAAGCCCCTGGACCGGATGGGTATAAACCCCATTTTTTCAAGAGAGTCTAGGACATTATAGAAGCGGATATGGTCAAATCTATGAAAGAATTTTGGAGAATAGAGAGATTACTTAGACAAATCAACAATACTGCTATAACCCTGATCCCCAAGATAGATGGTGCATGTAGAGTCAAATATTTTCGTCCCATAGCCTGCTGCAATGTAGTATATAAGATTTTTTCCAAGGTATTAACCAATAGATTGCAAAATATCCTGCATGAGATGATTCACCGCTCCCAGGAAGCTTTTGTAAAGGGGAGAACTAAGGCAAATAATGTGCTTTTGACTGCTGAGCAGATCAAGAATTATAATAGGAAAAAAAATATCTCCCCGTATGGTTCTAAAGGTATATATAAAGAAGGCTTATGACTCCATTGAGTGGAGTTTTATTTCTTAGGTTTTAACTCTGTTTGGCTTTCCCATGAAGATTGTCAATCTCATTACTCAATGCATTTACTTTGTTAGAGTCTCTTTCAACATCAATGGGTCTCTCACAAAGCCTATGCAATGTAAGAGGGGTTTGAGGCAAGCAGACCCCCTCTCTCCTTATCTCTTTGTTCTGGGCATGGAATATCTACACAGAAGCTTAAGAGGTCTATGGCTGGAACAGGGGTTTGAGGGCCACCCTGGGTGCCAGAAATTTCACCTAGTAGACCTGAGCTTTGGTGATGACCTTCTTCTGTTTGCCAAGGCTACTCATGTTTCTGCAACTCTTCTTAAAGCTTATTTGGATAAATTTAGTAGAATATCTGGCCTAAACATAAATCCTTCAAAGAGCTCTGTGTACATTGGAGGGGTCCCAGCTGCAAGGAAGAATCACATTCTCCAAGAGCTTGGCTGTGAGGAAGGAGCTTTTCCTTTTAAATACTTGGGGGTCCCTTTGGAAACCTCTAGATTGCTGGCACAACACTACTCTCCTCTAGTTGAGAAACTACTTGTAACACCCCAAAATTCACTATATTTTTTTTTAAAGTGGAAGTAATTAAAATATTTAATTTAAAATCTGTGAATTTTGAGGATGTTACCGCCACACTTAGTACCAGACCGATTCACTCCTACCGTTCCGGTACCAAGTGCTAAGGCTAATAAAATACTATTAATAATACCATAAAAATCCAAAATTATAAAAATGAGAATCAGAGTACGCGTAAGTCTTACATAATTAGAAATACCAGCTATCGTTTTTCCGGATAATAACTAAACAACATTAGTAAAATTGTTTCGACAATTCAAACATAATACAAGATAACATGAGTCATAAATTTAAAAAGGAAAATAACCACGTCACTCTGTAGATTGATCCAGCCTAGCTATCACTCCGCCCCTCCTGATGTCCCGTAGACATCAATAGCATCAAAGTAAGTACCTCCTACCTGCAATATATCAGATGGGCCTTCTACTCGTGGGAATGAGCACCATCCATGAAACGGGTGATTAGTATGCTACGTAATGAGTAAGGTAACCGAGTACTAAGGATGGCATATAACACATGAAATCACGCAGAATAATGACAGGACATGAACACCAACACAATAATATAAAGGCAATATGAACGACCAGGTGAAATGCCAAAATCCAACACAGTTTAGATTTATTACTTCATCAATGCTTTACCGGAATATTTTCACACCATGTTCTTTATCAATTCCACACGAGTACGGGAACCCCACTATTTTAGCCGGTGGATCGGTCGCGAGGGTGCATGCCCTGCCACTATTTTAGCCGATGGATCAATTGCGAGGGTAACATACCCTACCACTATTATATGCCGGTGGATCGGTCTGGCCCCTTCCTCATACGATAGTCCACTGTAAGTAATTAGTGTCTTCCCACATCTTAACAACATATATAGTTTGGTTTGTTGAGCTCGGGATCCCCTTCTATTATAGCCGGTGGATTAGTCGTAAGGGTACATGCCCTGCCACTATTATAGCCGGTGGATCGGTCGTGAGGGAAATATTCCCTGCCACTATTTTAGCTGGTGGATCGGTCTGGGCCCGGCTCAACATCTTCCACTTTACGTTTTTAATATTTTAAGTATCTTATTCGGATGTTCATTTCAAGACATGCAATCAGGTTCCTACCATCCTTACTCCTTAACTCATGTTAACCACTTCAACCCTAGTTAACCATCCAGCCATACTTAACCACAACATATCCCAATACCCCGGCAACCCTAGCTGCCATGAAACCCTAACTCCACGTAAACCACCTTCTCATGCAAACCCTAGCTCCCATACAAACCTTAGCTCCTTGTAATCCCTACTCCACATAAACTACCTTCTCGTGCAAACCCTAGCTCCCATACAAACCCTAGCTCCATGTAAGCCCTAACTACACGTAAACCATACTCCCATGCAAACCCTAACTCCTCGTAAACCATAATTCCATGCAAACCCTAGCTCCCATGCAAACCCTAATTGATACGCAAACTTTAGCTCCACATATACCACACTCCCATGTAAACCCTAATTCATATGCAAACCCTAGCTCTATACCATTTCAAGCAAAACCCCAACACCACGTAAACCATAATTCCATGCAAACCCTAATTCACATGCAAACCCTAACTCCATGCTATTTCGTGCAAAACTCTAACACCATACCCTTTCATGTAAAATCCTAACACCATACTATTTCATGCAAAACCCTAACACCATTCTATTTCATGCAAAACCTTAACACCATGCCATCTCATGCAAAACCCTAACACCATGCCTTTTCATGCAAAACTCCAACACCACATTGCTACACTTCCCATCATGATTTTACAACCCTAACATGCATGTCTTAAGGCCATATCATACAATAATAACATAAACATACACATAATTCTCATGCCACAATTTATTCACATCAACGTACTTCAACTCTATAATCATGCCACATACGAAATAATTAATAATAATAAACATAAAATACATGGAATATGAAATACAAAATACATATAAACACACAAATGGCCTTAGTAAACCCTTACCTAAAATGTCATCAGTCTTGGTGCATGCTCCAATTCCACTTGAGGGATTTGACTAGGTTCACCTATTATATAAAAATGTACTAGAATTAGGCTCCCTCTTAAAATTTTAATATTCCCTAACTTATTCTAAGACTTGGTTTTTAATTAAAATAATATTACATAATAATTAACTACACAAATATTATTTAAAGATATAAATAAATTATTATTTTCATTCGAAAAGAGTGGTGATATAAGGGTTTCAACCCTTCATCAAAATAGTACTAGTAATATTAATAATAATAGTAATAGTAGTAGTAGTAATAATAATAATAATAATAATAATAATAATAATAATAATATTATTATTATTATTATTATTAATACCCTTTCTAGTAGAATATTAATATTAATACTAATAAAACTCTTAAAATTACAAGGTGGCTTTCAAAACCACCCCATTTAATAATAATACTATTCAAAAATGGTACTAATAATATAAATACTATATATATACTTATAATATAAAAGTTAATAAAGATAATAATAATAATAATAATAATAATAATATAAATATTAATAATAGTAAAAATGCTAATAATATTACTAAAAATGCAAGGGTGCGAGACCTAATTAAATTTTAAGGTATCGGCCCTCTATTAAATAATTAAACTATTAAATAAATAATTATACTAATAATATTATTAATAATAATAATAGTAAACATGTAATAATTCCACTAAATAACTAAAATTCGAGAATAATAATTTATCTAACTCAAGAATACTCCCAAACCTATCAACAAAATTTATCAATTAGGTTACAACTGATAACAACAATAATAATAATTATAATAATAATAATTAAAATTGAAATAACATTAAAAATTAGGATAAAAGCATAATAATTTTTAATAATTTGAACGGAAGTGTTTAAAAAGTCTAGGGTTTCACCTTGAGTTGGCGGGGATGGGTGGCACCGGCAGTGGTGCCCAGAGATGGCCAGAACAGTGATCTAAAAAGGGCGAAAATGAAGAAAAAGAGGGAAGGGGAAGGAGAAAAAGAAAAGGAGTTTGTGGATAGGTGGAGGAGAATTAGCAGGATTTTTTGAGTGGTTCAAAGGGTGATAGAAAGCGGCATATGTGGTGATGGGCGGTGGTTTAAGGTTTTGGGGTAATAATTCTGGTGAGAGGACTAGCAAACTTTGCACGGTTATGGAGGCCCATGCGAGAAGCATTGAAGGATGTGAATGTTTTAGTTAATTTGAGGGTGTTGCAAGGAAGAGTTTGGGAGGAAGAAGAGGCGGTGAGGTTGGCTAATGGTGGAGAATGGGGTGTCTAAAGTGGCGGTGGCGCACAAACTGGTGCTTAGGGTTTCGGGGAAAGAAATCTCAAAACCAAGCCATACATGATGCGGTTTTTATCAAAGTAATGGAAGGTTGGATCGAAATTTGTATTGGAAGCTGTCACCCACGATCTAATGCAAAAATAATGAAGTGATTTGGTGGATTATAGACGAAGAAATTGATGTTACAAGATGAAGGTGTTTCAACAGATTTGAAGGTGTTCAAATGTGTCGTGTGGAAGATAGATTTGAGGAAGGATAAATCCTGGGTTTTCCTTGCTCAATACAGACCCAAAAGGGAGGATTAGACTTTAGCTCTCTTGCTCAAAGTTTTATCAAAATTCTTAATATTCATTCTACATTCAAAGCTGCCATACAAGCTGTGCACAAAGGGTATATATAGGAGAAGGGAGACTCGGTGGTGAGCTAGATTAAACCGGCCGAATTTTCCTTCTTAATTCAGCCCATTAATCATGGTTGAATTAAGCCCATATTAACCTTAATCAAAAGCATAATATCATTGGTTAAATGATACAAAGGATTAATATTACAAAGCTATACAATAAACTAAGATACATACATGAAATTATAGCCATACCCTAACTTACATAAAATATACTTAGGGTTAGGGTTTACAACAAGTTTATAAAAATAATGAATATCATCACTCTACCTCTTGTTGTAATGTATCATCCCATGTATGTCATAATCTTGCATTCCTTGGAATACTTATACACATCAATGTGTATGAACACTATCTTCTTGCAAATATGTAACATACCTACAAGAATAACTTGAATGGTTTTTAATGTCAAGCATATTAGAATTATCAAGAATATTTAACATGATAGGCTCCAATATTAAGAAAGCTAAATCATCTTCCTTACCTTGAGGATTAGAATGAATATTATGTTCAATGGATGCTCCTGCATCATACTCCCCAAGTTGAGAAGAATTTGCCCTCAAATTTTCATCAGAATAATAAGGAGACAAATCACCAACATTAAAATTTCTTGAAATTCCTCCATAAGAATCTGGAAGTTCAAGTTCATAAGCATTATCTCCAAACTTCATACGTATTTTAAATGGACCATCGGCTCTTGGCATTAGCTTGTTTTTACGTAAATTAGGAAATCTCTCTTTACGTAAGTGTAACCAAACTAAGTCACCAAGAGAAAACACATAAGAGTTTCTATACTTATTCGCTTGAGATTTATACTTGGCATTAGATTTTTTAATATGATTTTTTATTTTCTCATGAAGTTGTGAAAAAATTTTATTCTCTCTTTAGCCTCATAGTTTTGCAATTCACCTTTTTTCAACGGAATCATGTTAATAGGCATGTTAGGATTCACACCATACACACTAAGCATATTCCATAAAGTTTTCCAAAAGTAATTCATAAACTTGACATAAGCAATATTTGAAAGGATTACACAAAAACTCATATTTTCTTTCACAAATCCTTTATCCTTAAGTTCTTGTATTTATTTTTTTAATTCTTTAGCTTCTTCTGGTTTACATCTATAAGCCGGTTTATTAGGGATAGGCATACCAGGAATAAGATCAATAGCATGTTCTACACCTCTTTTAGGTGGTAATCCATGAGGTAAGTCATTAGGAACTACATCATTAAACTCATCAAGCAACTTAATCAAATTAGAATTTTCAAGTTGTTGTTTTTCAGGTTTAGAATCTTTAGAAACTAAAGCATAACAAATTCCTTCTTCTTTTATACAATTGTCCATAGCCTTTTCATGTAAAAATAATTTCTTTTTATCATCACTCAAGGGCATATGATCATATAAAGAAGGTTTGAGCCTATACAATTGTTTTTCCTTTTTCACCACATATTCATTAATTACCCCATCATGAGTTGCTTTTCTATCAAATTGCCATGGTCTACCCAAAAGTAATCCACAAGCATCCATAGGTAAAACATCACATAGAACTTCATCATGATAGTCTCTAATAGAAAATGTGATTGAAGCTCTTTTGTTTACTTTAGCTCATTTATCCTTGTTTAACCATTGTAAAGAATAGGGTTTAGGATGATTAGTAGTTCCAAACCAAGTTTCTTAACCATAGCCTCACTATCAACATTAGTACATGAACCACTATCAATTATAAGTCTACAAACCATATCACCTATTTTACACTTGGTTTTAAAAATCTTTTCTCTTTGAGTAAGTGTAATACTAGGTTATATTTGCAAGAATATTTGAATTACAAAGCAGGGGTCTCCTTCTTCTTCTTCCATAGTTAATATTTCATTAGGATATTCAACTTCTAATTCATCATCACTACATGGTTCCATGTTTTCTATTTCATGTAAGATTAAGGCTCTTTGGTTAGGACAACCTCTAGCAAAATGTCCATATCCTTTACATTTAAAACATTGTTTATTAGCCATTTCAACCACCTTATTTTTACCTTTATCATCTTTGTTATTCTTTTTATCATATGAAAATGTTGATTAAGGTGTAAAGGTGTTAGAATAGGGTTTAGTCGAAGTAAAGGCATTAGACTTAACATAGGCTTTTGTTGTCTTGGTTTGTCTTTCGATATTCATAGCCAATTTTATCAAGTCATCAAGAGAGTCATAAGAGTACATATCAACTTTGTCTCTTATTAAGTTATTCAAGCCACCTAAGTATCTAGCACATTTTTGTTCCTTTCTTTCATGAACATCACAAATAAGGGCTAGTCTTTCAAACTCTCTAGTGTATTCTTCTACACTAAATAAGCCTTGCCTTAGAGTATTCATCTTAACATACATATCTTGTTCATAGTCTCTAGGTACAAATTTCTTTCTTAAGTGCTTTTTAAGTTTTTTCCAAGATTTGATTTTAGATTTCTCTTGTCTTTCTCTAGTTCGCTTTAAGTTATCATACCAAATTCGAGCAAACTTTTTGAACTTTAGAGTAGCTAATTTGCACTTTCTATCATCATCATATTCTCTAAACTCAAAAATATCCTCAATCTCATGCAACCAATCAAAAAATGACTCCACATTCAAATCACCATAAAATTCAGGAAGTTCAAGTTTAATACCTTGATCGTCATGGTATGGATTTCTTACATGGAATGTAGGTGCTCTTCTTTGGTTGCTTGAGCCAAAAGAATTTGTCTCCTCTTCTCCATCTTCATGATGATAAATATTGAAATTTCCATTTCCATTCTTGGCATGGTAAATCGGCTTCATTCTCCCTTCCACACTATCATGTGTGGTTTCCATTCGAGGTTGCCATGATTTACACTTCTCTTGGTCGGCCAACTTTGCTTCTACACTTTGGAGTTGATGTTGTAGTGTGTTTTGAGTATGTATTTGGGCATCCATGCGTGTGGTGAGGATTTTGATGGACTCAACCAGGGCATGCACCTCTTCACTAGCCATGGTGAACGTTGACACACAACCTTTCTTGATGCACACAATATATCTTCAACAAATGTAGGCGTTGGATTTGTTTTGCCTATAACCAAACAAAGCACAAACCAATGTCTAATTATAAAGGAAATATCAAACACTACCTGCAGTCTTTATCTAGGCACAAAGGAGATCTTTAAGCCCCAAGAATAGCCACTGCACGCAGGTACACACAAACAATGAAAGATTAGTAATAATAGGTGTGAAAATGATTCACATAAAATCATAGAACATGTTTCTATGTTATCAATAAAATCGTGTCTTCCAGTGGGATTTTCGTGTTTAAGTCTTCATAGAAAATGTATAGAAGATCCAGAGGTAGATAATGGACTATTTTCTTGAGAGCAATTGATGAGATATGAGTCGAATACACGGCCTGCAAGTTCCAGGTCATTTTTAGGCTTCACATAAAATCATAGAACATGTTTCTATATTTTCAACAAAAACTTATCTTCCAGTGGGATATTTGTGTTGACGTCTTCATAGGAAATGTAGAGTAAATCCGGAGGTATAATATGGACTAATTTCTTGAGAGAAATTGATGAGAAATGAATCGAATACATGGTCTGTAAGTTCCAGGTCTGTTTCGGGCGATTGATAATTGCCCAGGGATGTCGAACACTTTGAAGCTTTTCTTCTTGCTTGCACGAAGAGAACTTGAAGGGGTTGTCATACACTTGATCACACACTAATATAGAGTAGAATAAAATATAAATCAAGTCTTGAAGAGGCACACACGATCGTTGCAACTAGACAAACCAAACTGGTGTTTCTGAAATTCAAACTCTGTTGGTATTTTATGTGAAAAGTTGAGGGAAAATGCAACAAGATCGTTGCAAGATTGCAAGAAATTAAAGCAAGAACTTCAATAAAACTTAATTAAGTTCATCAAGAATCAATAATTGCAAGAAATGGTGGAGTATCCGCAGAGTTCTTTGTGAAAGAACACACCACGATTTCAGGACGGCAGAAATCAGCTTTGAATAAATGAAGCTTTGATACCAAAACTGATGTGGTTTTTATCAAAGTAACGGAAGGTTGGATCGAAATTTGTATTAGAAGCTGTCACCCATGATCTAATTCAAAAATAATGAAGTGATTTGGTGGATTATAGACGAAGAAATTGATGTTACAAGATGAAGGTGTTTCAACAGATTTGAAGGTGTTCAAATGTGTCGTGTGGAAGATAGATTTGAGGAAGGATTAATCCTGGATTTTCCTTGCTCAATACAGACCCAAAAAGGAGGATTAGACTTTAGCTCTCTTTCTCAAAGTTTTATCAAAATTCTTATTATTCATTCTACATTGAAAGCTGCCATACAAGTTGTGCACAAAGGGTATATATAGGAGAAGGGAGACTCGGTGGTGAGCTAGCTTAAACCAGCCGAGTTTTCCTTCTTAATTTAGCCCATTAATCATGGTTGAATTAAGCCCATATTAACCTTAATCCAAAGCATAATATCATTGGTTAAATGATACAAAGGATTAATATTACAAAGCTATACAATAGACTAAGATACATACATGAAATTATAGCTAGCCATACCCTAACTTACATAAAATATACTTAGGGTTAGGGTTTACAACAAGTTTATAAAAATAATGAATATCATCACTCTATCTCTTGTTGTAATGTATCATCCCATGTATTTCATAGTCTTGCATGCCTTGGAATACTTGTACACATCAATGTGTATGAACATCATCTTCTTGCAAATATGTAACATACCTACAAGAATAACTTGAATGGTTTTTAATATCAAGCATATTAGAATTATCAAGAATATTTAACATGATAGGCTCCAATATTAAGAAAGCTAAATCATCTTCCTTACCTTGAGGATTAGAATTAATATTATGTTCAATGGATGCTCTTGCATCAATAAGGGGGGTATTTATAGTGGTGGAAGGTAGGCTCGAGTTCTGGAGGTTACTAGGAGGTCAAAGCTGGTGAGAAATGGGACGGTTATGATGTTTGATCGGGCGGCACAAATTTTAAATTTTACCCGACCTTCGCGAGGGAAATATGGAGAAACTTGGGGAATAAAAGGGGAGTGGGGAATTTCAAATTGGAGTGTGCGTCGAGGGAAAGAGAATGGGCGGTAGAAAGGCCAGTCACGAGGGAAAGAAAAAAAAAAGAAAAGAAGAAAAAGGAAAAGAAAGAAAAAGGAAGAAATAAAAGGAAAAAGGAAAAAGGAGAAGAGAAAATAGGAAGGTTGGTTAAATAAATTGATTAAAATATTTGGGATATTTAAATAAAATAATATTTAAATCCCTTTGTAGGCTAAATTAGGATTTTTAAAAGATTTTCCAAAAATTCCATTTTAAATTAGTAAATCACTCTAATTTTATTCAATTAAATTATTTATAAAATTAACATTTATATGAAACTATTTTCTCTTTCTTAATTTAAATAAAATCATTTATTTAAATAAATTCCCAAATTAAAATCTTTAATGAGTTAAAATACCCAAATTTCCTCTAATTAACATATTTATAAAATTCCTTATTAATTTGCCCTAATAAATTTTCTTTTATTTTAGTAAAAATAATCTATTGAATTAAATTTTTCTGACAAAACCTTATTTAAATATAATCTTTAAAATTAGAATTTATCGGGGCATTTCACTACTAGAAAAAGTTAAGCACTGGTCTACTAGATTCCTCAGCTATGCAAGCAAAATTCAACTTATAAACTCTGTCTTGTTTGGTATCCAGGGTTTTTGGGCTCAATTATTCTTATTGCCTAAATCTGTAATTCACAGGTTGGAAACTATATGTAGATCCTATTTATGGACAGGCTTAGAGGGATAGAGTAAGAAAGCTTTGGTTGCATGGACCCAGGTCTGTTTGCCAAAGAGAGAAGGAGGTTTAGGGATAAAGGATGTGCACAGCTGGAACAAAGTAGCGATTGCAAAGTTCCTGTGGCAATTGATACATAAAAAGGAGAATCTCTGGATCAAATTGGTGCATGAATTTTTTTATAAAAGGCAAGGATATATGGGCCTATGAATGCAAGGTCCATTATTCCTGGATCTTTAAAAAAGTGATGAGCCTGAGATCTGAAATGGGGCCTTTACTACAATCTGAGGACTGTGTCTAGCATAGCACTTACTCTATTAGCAAAGTGTATGCCAAGATTAGACCACGAGGGCAAGATGTGGATTGGTACCACCTAGTGTGGAAGCAGGAGGGGTCACCAAGGCACAAGTTCATCAGCTGGCTTACTTGCAGAAAAGCCTTGTTTACAAAGGAAAAGTTGTATAGGTGGAATGTTATTAGTACTCGGATGGTACAATGCCCAATAGCAACTGAGTGCTGGAGGAAAATGCTGAATTAGCTCGGATGGTGTCATTGGAGCACAGACTGAATGCATTTATTATCATGGCTTATCAAGCACATCAAAAGAAGATAGGGAAGAGCTCGTCTGTTGAGAATGATAGCTACTGCAGTGATATATATACTATGGTATTATAGAAATCAAGTTATTTTTCGAGGGAGGAAATCACAAGAACATGAAATAGTTAGGAAAATTATAATCCATGTGTATACAAGAGTCATAAATAGTAAAATTTATAGTAAGTATAGGAAAATCTTAGAGGTGTTAGATAGATGATTTCTATCCTAGATTCCCTTGGTACCTATCTGGATGTTCTCTGTATGCTCATTTTTTGTTATTAATAAAAGTTATCAATTACCAAAAAAAATTATGATACCAGCTTGTGGTATCAGCTTAAAAAGCTTGAAATCAAAAGAGCGGTCGAAACCAGCTCTAATACCAACTTGTAACACTCCCAAAATTCATTACTAAAAAATTTCATTTTATTAAAATAATTAGTGAAAGCAGAATAACAAAACTATAAATTCTGAGGATATTACCACCACACTTAGTACCATACCAGTTCACTCCTAACGTTCCAGTACCAAGTGCTAAGGATAAAAGAGAAAAATACAGGTTACGAGAAACTCAAACATATTTAAATCTAAGTAGAATAGTAAATCATTTATAAGAATAAAATCTACAAGTGGTGGTTACAAAACAACGATTACATTGAAACCAGTTTAAAAGATAAAAAGTATAATCCCTAGGACTTTCTAGATAGTTACTTACGCTCTTTCCCAGGAGCTCACTTGAATAGCACATGAAAATGACCTACAAGGGACATTGACCATTGAATAGACAAGGGCCCCACGAATGGAACCCTTCAGTACGTGATACTAAGTAACCCTTTAAAACATACTTAACAGTAAGCCCGTAATGTAACACATGATACGCCACTATATTCATACATAATGACAGGTGTATACATAATATTCACATCCATAAATTCACATATTTAACAAGTGAATCAAAAATTAATGATGCATACATAATATTCACTTTCATACATTCGCATACTTAACAAGTCAAACAAATATTAATAGGTCATAATAAACAATTGATACTTTTAGGGCCTTAATCCATTAGTCCATCATTATTCAATCATCTCTCAGATTTTATATCCATGTGAGTGCAGGAGCACCGCTATTATAGCCGGTGGACCAGAAATCATGCAAGGAAAAATGCTCCTGGCCACTATTATTCACCGGTGGACTGGTCATGCAGTGCAAAATACTCCTGTCACTATTATTCGTCAGTGGATCAGTTAGGCCCTAACTCACATAGTATTTCACTGTAAGTACTTAGTATATTTTCCATGTCTTAGCTTCGTTACGTTTGGTTTTTTAAGTACGAAATCCCCCACTATTATAGTCGGTGGACCAGTCATGTAGGACAAAATGCTCCTGGCCACTATTATTCGCTGGTAAACTGATCATATAGGGCACCCTGGCTCTTGGCCACTATTATTCGTCAGTGGACCGGTCTGGGTCCGGCTCAACAATCTTCCTCTTTAATTGTTTAGTGTCTTATTCGTATCTTATTCAAAAGTATTTCACCCTAGACATGCATATCACCAACCTTTACTTCTATCCTCCTAAGAGGGCCCGTCCTATATCTTGAGACTTCTGGGCCTCGTATCACACCCCAACACCCATTTCTCCTTACATTTACTCATAAAGAAAACCCAACTCCTAAGGGTGTAGGTTAAGGCCCATCACCTTATGACATTCTAATTCTCTCACTATCACTCTCTAGGGTTTTCCCTTGAAACCCTAATCGAACCTATGTGTAACACCCCAAAATTTACACAATTTTTTTTTTTAAAAAAAAAAGCAATACTCATAAATTAAAACTGTAAATTCTGGGGATGTTACCACCACACTTAGTACCAGACCAGTTCACTTCTACCATTCCGGTACTAAGTGCTAAGGCTAAGAAAACATTATCAGTAATACCATATAAATTCAAATTTATAAAAATGAAAATCAAAGTATGCGCAAGTCTTACATAATTCGAAATACCAACTATTGTCTTTCCAGATAATAACTAAACAACGTTAGTAAAATTGTTCCAACAATTCAAACATAATAAAAGATAACGTGAGTCATAAGTTAAAAAGGACAACGGCCACGTCTCTCTAGAAGTCGATCCAGCCCAACTATCACTCTGTCCCTCTTGATGTCCCGCAAACATCGATAGCATCAAAGTAGATATCTTTTACCTGCAACAAATTAGACGGGTCTTCTGCTCGTGGGAATGAGTAGCACCCATGAAACGGGTGATCAATACGCTACGTACTAAGTAAGGTAACCGAATACTAAGGCCGGCATATAACACATTAATTCATGTAGGATAATGATCACATACAATTACAACTCATACCTATGATACATAGAAGCTTAAGGTGACATCCATAACTTATAATCAACAATCCACACATAAGGCCCAAAAAGGTCCGAATTAATCATTTAATCTTTCTTTTATCAAAAGTTAATACACACCATGCCTTTTATCAATCCATGCGAAAAGAGGAACACCCCACTATTGTAACTGGTGGACTGGTCATATATAGGGTAAAAACCCTAACCACTATTCCTGACCGGTGGATCGGTCTGGTTCCTACTCGCATCATATCCATGTGAAAATAGGAACATCCCACTATTATAACCGGTGGGCCGGACACACATAGGGTAAAACCCTAACCACTATTCCTGACCGGTGGATCGGTCTGGTTCCTGCTCGCATGGTGTTTCGCTGTAAGTAATTAATGTCTTTTAAGAGCTTTAACAATTCTGGTTTGTATTTATTAAGCTCGAGTCACCCCACTATTATTGCCGGTGGGCCGGTCACACATAGGACCTCATGTCCTAACCACTATTATTATCGGTGGATCGGTCACATATAGGGTAAAACCCTAACCACTATTCCTGACTGGTGGATCGGTCTGGACCCGGCTCAATAATCTTCCACTTTAAAAGATTAATGTCTTAAGTATTTTAAACATAACATTAGCCACTCACAAACATTTGCCCAGACATGCATAACTAACTCCATGCAAACCTTAACTCATCGTAACCCACACTTCCATGCAACCCTAGCTCCTATGCAAACCCTAACTCCACGTAGACATATTTCCATGCAAACCCTAATCCACATGCAAACCCTAGTTTCACGTAGACCACACTTCCATGCAAATCCTAATTCATATGCAAACCCTGGCTCCACATATACATACTTCCATGCAACCCTGATCCACATACAAACCCTAACTCCATGTACCATACCCTCATGCAGTCCCAATTCATATGCAAACCCTAACTCCTTGCCATTTCATGCAAGACCCTAACACCATGCCATTTCATGAACCCTAACAACATGTCTCAAGTTATATCATACAATAATGACATAAACATATGCATAGTTCTCATGCCACAGTTTATTCACACCAACATACTTCAACTCTACAATCATGCCATATGCGAAATAATTAATGATAACGAACATAAAATACATGGCATATCAAGCACATAGTACATTCAGACACATAAATGGCCTTAGTAGACCCTTACCTAAAACGTCACCGGTCTTGGTGTACGCTCCTATTCCACTTGAGGGATTTGATTAGGTTCGCCTATTATATCAAAGCATACTAGAATTAGATTCTCCTATATAATTTTATTATACTCTAACTTATTCCAAGATTTGGTTTTTAATTAACATATTACTACTTAATAATTTAACTATAGAAACTATTACTTTAAAATACAAATGAATTATTATTTTCATTAGAAGAGGGTGGTGATCTAAGGGTTTCTACCCTTCACCAAAATATAATGATAGTATAATAATAATAATAATAATAATAATAATAATAAGGTATAATATTATTAATGATACTTTTATTAGTAGAATATTAATATTATTAATACCAAAATTCTTAAAATTACAAGGTGGATTTCGAACCACCCTAATTTAATAATAATAATAATACCATTAGAAATTGTAATAATGATATTAACATTATATATACTTATAATATAAAGTTAATAAAGATAATAATAATAATAATATAATTAGAAATAATGTTAAAAATGTTAATAATATTAATGAAAAGTAAAAGTGCAAGGCATAATTAAAATTTTTGGTTTTTGTCCTTCCCAAAATAATTACAACATTAATTAAATAAATATACTAAACATAATAATATCATTAATATTATTAATAACAATAGTAAACATGTAATAATCCCATTAAATAAGAAAAATTCGAGACTAATAATTTATCTTACTCAATAATACTCCCAGACCTGTCAACAAAATTTAGAAATTAGAATATAGTTGATAACAATAATAATAATTATTATAATAATAATAATTAAATTTGAATTAACATTAAAAATTAGGATAAAAACAGAATAATTATCAATAAATCAAAATTAAGTGTTTAAAAGGTCTAATAATTCACCTTGAGTCGGATGGTATGGGTGGAACCGACGGTGGTTCCCGGAGGTGGCCAAAAAATGGATCTAAGAGGGTTAAAAATGAAGAAAGAGAGGTGAGGGGGAAGGAGAAAAATAAAATAAATCTATGGGGCTATGGAGGAGATTTATCAGGAGTTTATGGTTGGTTTGGAAGGTGTTAGAAGCGGCGCATGTGGTGGTGGAAGGTGGTTCAACGTCTCGGGGTGAAATTTTCTGTTGAAGCAACTAACCAACTTTGTGCGATTATGGAGGCTTGTACAAGATGAATCGAAGGTTGTGGTTAGTTTAGTTAATTAGAGGGTATTGCAGGGAAGAGATTGGGATCAAGATGAGGCGTTGAAGTTGGCCGGAGGTGGAGTAAGAGTCGTCTAACGGGCGGTGGCGCACGGTCTGAACTTAGGGTTTCGGGGAAATAAAATTCCCGAATCCAGGTTATGAGGATGGTTTTTATAGTTGTGGAGGTTAGGGTTGAATTGGGGAGGTTACCAGGAGTTGAAATTGGGAGGGAAATTGGTTTATTCGAGCTGAAGGTCGGCGGCAATGTTTTTGAATTTTTACCGACCTTCGCGAGAGAAATGGAGCAAAATGTGGAGGAGAGAGGGGAGTGGAACAGTTCAAATTAACGGGAAGGTCGAGAGGAAGAAAACGAGTGGGAGAAGAGCCGGTCACGCCACTGTGGCCGGCGGCGCCATTTTCGGGGGAGAGAAGGAAGGTGGGTGGTTATGGCGTTGGGCGGAGGAGGAAAAAGAAGATGGGGGGCTGGCCGACCGGTTAGCGGGGGAGAAAAGAAGGAAAAGGGGAGGGAGACCGGGCGATTCGGCCCGGAGGTAAAACGCTTAAATGAAACGACGTATTTTGGCGTAAAAAGGCCTGAAGGACGGCGTTTCGTTCTGCCGCGCAACGGTAATAAAAAGATGAAGCAAAACGCGGCGTTCAAGAGAAAGAAGAGGTAAAACGCGGCGTTGAGAGAAGGGGGGCAGCGGCGACGACGTGTGGTCTGGGCCGCGCCGAAGAAAAAGGAAAGGAGAAAGGGAATGGGGCCGCGCAATAGGCCCAATTCGGTGAAGAAGAAGAAAAAGAAAGAAAGGAAAGAAAAGAAAAGAAAAGAAAAGAAAAAAGGGAAAAAGGAGAAGAGAATTAATTGAGGTTGGGTCAAATTAAATAAATCTGAATGTTTATGATATTTAAAATTAATAATGTTTAAATGAAATAATTTTTAAATCCCTTTTTAGGCAAAATAGTATTTTTAAAGGGTTTTTCCAAAATTTTCATTTTAAATTAATAAATCCCTCAAATTTAATTCAATTTAATTATTTATAAAATTAAAATTAATTTTGAAACTATTTTATCTTTCTTAATTTGCATAAAATAATTTATTTAATTAATTTTCCAAATTAAAATCCTTAATTAGATAATATATCCAAAATTCCTTTACTTAATATATTTATAAAATTTCTTATTAATTGTCCTAATAATTTCCTTTTATTTTAGTAAAATAATTTACTAACTTAAATTTTCAAATAAAACCTTATTTAAATAAAATATTTAAAATTAGAAAATTTCGGGGTATTTCACTATGTGACCCAACCTTTCTTTTATCTTCCAACACCTCATCTCATTTAAATTCAACCCAAGTCCTATCACTCTACTCACCAATTATACATGTGACAGAGAAACCCTAGTTGGCTGCTCAACTGTAGCACCTTTCTTTTGTAAGGATCGTCTCATGCAAACCCTAGAAATCTCCCATACAAGAGTTACATTACTCATTCATTTTTATCATAACCTCCTTTTATTTTTTCCCTCATGGATCATGAGATAATAAGGTCACTCTCATGTCCCCTTAGTCAACTCACTTCCCATTTGTTCCTTTCTATCCTTCCGCCCCATACCCTATTATTAAACTTCTAAGCATGCAGGTCCTAAAGGGTCACATCATATAACATTGTACGCACAACATATATAATCATCATCCACATGCCATAAGGAAGTCACATAAGCATACATCCACTCCAATTTGGGCTACAAATGATTAATCATTAAGTATAAAAGTACACAATATAGCTTAACACATGGCACACAAGGCACATAACCCACACATAGTTATTCTTAGCCACATCCTTACTCTGTTTAAGTTACCAAGCTATCTCCCACACTTATTAGGTCACCAATCACCCTTTATAATTGTTACACTTATCGTAATTCCCATTTTGTTGATTAGATTACCAAATTACCCTTCTCCTTTGTTATAATTACTAAATTACCCTTTAATTAGATAAATTACCGATTTTCCCTTCTCTATCATCATAATTACTATATTACCCTTTTCCATTATTAAAATTATCAAATTACCCTTTAGTTGGTTAAACTACCAAATTGCCCTTCTCTATTATTATAATTACCAACCTAACCTTCTCCATTATCAAAATTACCAAATTACCCTTCTCAATTATTATAACTACCACTTTACCCCTTTTATTTAGAAAATTACCATTTTACCCATTAACTTCTAA
Organism: Tamarix chinensis; assembly: GCA_030549775.1. NCBI lineage: Eukaryota > Viridiplantae > Streptophyta > Magnoliopsida > Caryophyllales > Tamaricaceae > Tamarix > Tamarix chinensis. The sequence continues at coordinate 21,289,587 of CM060176.1, read as the reverse complement.
AAATTACCATAATACCCTTTTACTTATAAAATTACTATTTTACCCTTTACATCCAAAATTACCATTTTACCCCTTAACTTCTAAAAATTACCATAATACCTTTTTACTTATAATATTACTAGTTTTCCCTTTACATCCAAAACTACCATCTTACCCCTTAACTTCCAAAAATTACCATAATACCCTTTTACTTATAAAATTACCATTTTTCCCTTTACATCCAAAATTACCAATATACCCTCTTACTTCTAAAAATTACCATAATACATTTTACTTATAAAATTACCATTTTATCCTTTCCTTCCAAAATTACCATTTTTACCCTTTATTATACCACTTTTATTAAATTATCATCACTACCAAAAGTATTAATATTCATACTCCATTCTCATTATCCAACTCCACCAACTATTATATTTCAACATAATACTCACTAACATCCACACATATTAGGCCACACTCTTACACAAAACATATTACTAAAATGCCCCTAGGCTCACAATAATATTATTCATGGATCAATGATCACATAATATAACATGGATAAGTACTCAACATTTTCATTAATAACCAAACTCTTTCTTTAAGCAGTATTTCCACACATAGCATATAAACTAACATGCTTCCATTTTATCAATCAATATAAGAAACTACATATAGTATATTAAACAACATATATCATGCAAAATAACATATTAAAACCCTAATGTGCTAGCATACGTTTATCCATGTGTTTAAGTGGGGTTTAACGATTACCTTAATTCACACAAAATTGAACCTTACCGGTATTTTGGTTAAAGATTCAAGCTTTGATTAGCAAAACCAATACCTAAAAATAATAACAATATTTATTATATTAGTATAATACCCCAAAAATTTACTACTAAAAATTTTTATTTAATGAAAAGGTTTAGCGGAAGAAAAATAACAAAATGTAATTTATGGGGATATAACCACCACACTTAGTACCACACCGGTTCACTTCTACCGTTCCAACACAAAGTGCTAAGGCTGAATGGGATTAACATCAAACACAAGTCGATAATTAAAATGAGCATTCATAAAAGAACTAAACTGTTAACCATACAGAAAATTAGGGTGCAATAACCAAAAGAGATACAACCCAAAAGTAAGGATTTAAAGTTCCAAACGATAGGAAACATCGTACAATAGAATAAAACTAAAGTATAATGTTACAAGAAAAATAAAATGGAAGATAGACTCCGGCCATGTCACTCTCAACCCCCAGGCTAGGTCCAGGCTCAACTCTTAGCCCCACCCGATGCCTTGTAAGTGTCATAGGCATCGAAGATAGAATCACTGACCTACACCAAGTCAGAAGGGCCTTCTGCTCGTGGGAATGAGTACCACCCATGAAACGGGTGGTCAGTACGCTACATACTGAGTAAGGTAACCATGCACTAAGGCCAACGCATAAGAGCATATAATACAATCATGATAATATGACAACATACAATCTTTCAGATAAATAAAGGCCAAGTTGCGGTCCGGGTAAACAAATTATTTAATCTCTAAATAGCAATTACTTCGCACCATACTTTTTTTATCGATCCATGAGAGTATGGGAACCTCAGTATTAAAGCCGGTGGATCAGTCACTTACAAGGAAAAATGCACCTAACCACTATTATATGCCCGTGGATCAGTCTCCAGGGCATAACACTCCTGGCCACTATTATGCCGGTGGATCGGTCTGGCCCTGAATCTCATGGCATTCCACTGTAAGTACTTAGTATCTTTTATATGTATTATCTAACTTAGGATTTGGTTTATTAATCTCGAGATCCCCCACTATTATAGCCAGTGGATCGGTCACTTATAGGGAAGAACGCACCTAACCACTATTATATGACACTGGATCGGTCTCCAGGGCACACCAGCACCTGGCCACTATTTTGTCAGTGGATCGGCCTGGGCCTGGCTCAATAATCTTCCACTTTACATGATTAGTGTTTTATCATATCTTATTCAAAAGATTTCACCCTAGACATGCATGACTAACTCCATCTACACTTATCCTCCCAAGAGGGCCCGTCCCATATCTTGAGACTTCTGCACCTCCTAACTTGCCCTGACATCCTTCCCTTATTTCAATTACTCACACCGGGAGCACAACTCCTAAGTGTGTAGGTCAAGGCCCACTACCTTAAACCCTACAATCTACTCACCGCCTTACCCTAGGGTTTTCTCCAGAAACCCTAATTTAGGCCTATGTGGCCCATCCCTCTCTGCCTCACACAACCCAAACTATTTTAACACCCCATACATCATGCTCGTTAGATTCAACTCTCACTTCATACCTCACTTATCTTCATTTATTTTTTTATTTTCTTTTTCTTTTTCCACCTTCTCAAATAAGGGTTTCTTCTCAAACCCTAACTTGGTCTCCTATGCACTCTTATATTATCTCACGTACTATTTTTACCTCGAAGCCTCTAGTCACCCAAACCACTCTTCCATTACCTTCCTCACACCCCAAGGCAACTTTCCATACATAAATTTCACCCCCATGCAAACTCTAACCATCCCATGCAAACCCTTGATATTTTTCATGCAAACCCTTGTTTCTCCCATGCAAACCTTAGATTCTCCCACTCTTTCATTTTATTTGAGTCCCCTTTTATTTATCCACTCATGGGTCATAGATTATTTAGGTCATTCTAACCTAGTTAGCCAACTTACTTCCCCTTGGTTATCTTACTTTCCCAATTTTCCTTTTTCATCCTTCCATCCCACATTACCACATTAAATATCCTAGCATGCATGTCCTAAAGGGTCACATCACATCACATCACAACTTACATCATATACATATTAACACATACCATAAGAAAGCACATGAACATACCTTTGTTCCAAGTTAAGCTACACATAAAATAGTTAAAATAACAGCACAAGATACACAATATATCATTATACATGGCATCCAAGGCATGTAAGACATATAGCACACATAAGGCTTTAGCTACATCCTTACCTTAAACGACGCCGGACTTGGAGCACACTCTTATGCCTCCTTAGGGTTTTGACTTAATTCACCTATAAGAGGAAAATACTATGGGTTAATCTCCCTCTTACCAAAATTTACCATCATTTCCTATCTTACCCTTATTATGGCCTACTATTAAGGCTAATAATGATAATAGTAATTTTATAATTAAAAGTAGGGTTATTATTATCAAAATAATTAATCATGCCACTACTAACCAAAGTAAGTCTTAGTAGCCATCATGGTTTATGTCAAAGTAGTCGTATTGATATTCATAGTATTAAAAGTAATAGTTTTAATATTACTACTAATAATATGATTATTAGTTTTAGTAATAATACTAATATCGACCCGGCTCTAGTAATAATAATAATAGTGATGTAAATAATATAAAATTAGTGACCATAATGATACTTATATTGATAATGCTAGTAGTAGTGATAATAATAATAATAATAATAGTAGTAGTAGTAGTAGTAGTAGTAGTAGTAGTAGTAGTAGTAGTAGTAGTAGTAGTAGTAGTAGTAGTAGTAGTAGTAATAGTAGTAATATTAATAATAGTTTTAATCTTGAGAATAATAGTAGCCTTAGTGATAATATGGTCAAGTATAATAGAATAATAATAATAATAATAATAATAATAATAATAATAATAATAATAATAAAGATATTTATAATAACACTAAAACTTAATAACATTAACTACTTCTACTTCTTCATCTTCAACCCCTATTTCAGAAAAAATCACGGCCTCTAACTCAGGTTCATCGAGAGAAAGAGAAGCAACATCAAGTAATCCAATATCTTCAAAAGAACCAAAGTCATCACCTATGCAAAATAAATAAATAAATTTATCATTTAATAGTTGTCACAGTTTATAATGTAATACATAATTAGTAAACAACGAGAAAATATTACCGTAGATATCCCACATCATTGATTTTTTCTCCTTATATTTTGGAAGTCTCCTTGCTAGGAGACGATGATTATTATGAATATATACCAAGTCTTCAGCACGCTTAGGAAGCAATCTATTCCTTTTCATAGAGTAAATAAAACCATATGTACTCCAATTTCGTTCACTGCATGAAGAAGAAGATACTTAGCCAAGCAATTTGAGGGCAATATCTTGAAGTAATGGCGCACTTGAGCCATGAACTCCCCACCAAGCCTTTGGATCAAGAATGCCTCTATCATAAAGAGAATCAAATTCTCTGAATGGACCGTGTTTAAGTGCAAAATTTGCAAACTCTATATTAACTTTGGAGAGATCTTCATGATTAGGGAAAAGCCTTTTACAACACTTGTTTCTTTCGATGGAAACCTCTTCATCTCTAGAAGGAGCAACTCTAGGTGATTTAGCATCTAACCAAGTATCAGTGTAATACCTTCACTCAAAGGAAGAAATCAAAAAAATTATAGATACTATTATTAGTTGTTAAATTAAATAAATAAGAAGATAACCCTTTAATAAAAACAAAATAAAGTTACCTTGGGTTCAATGAGTATGCCAAACAATGAAGGGGCATACTACTTTTGGTCCAACGGGCTGTGAGTATAGTATATACCACTTGAAAGAAAGAAGAAACGTCTCCAACCTCTTTAAACTCATGCTTATAAATGACATTTCTCACTTCATCAATCATTGTGTCCCACATTTCATAGATAAGGTAAAGGGTTGGTTTATCAGCATCACACTCTCTAATCATATGGTAAATAGGCCGTGTAAACTCAAGTATATAATCAACATTCTCCCACCATAAATCATCAAGCAATTTTTTCCTTCACAAACCTTGCTTTTCCAATATTATCAGCTTTATAAGAAAGCCACTCTTCACTAATTACCATAGCTTGAAGGCTATATTTTATAAGCTTCATTCTCTTCAATGTAATAACATCTTGAGCAAAACGAGTATCAGCAACTGCAAGCAACTTTAGAGAAGCAAACCTATTGAACATGGCTAATCTCATGGAATGCATCATTATAAAATTCTTGATTTGAATAGCATCTCCATGAATCTCGATTATCCAATGACACTCCTCATATGTCTCAACATTATTGTTCACATTTCTTGCAGCACAAATATTTTTCAAAGCAAGATTAAGGGTATGAACAACACATGAAGTCCAATGAATATGAGGATAAACTTGTTCAATGATTTCACCGGCCGCTTTACAATTAGATGCATTATCAGTGATAACTTGGACAACATTTTGAGAACCTACCTCATCAATGACTTCTTTCAACAGCTTAGAAATAAAGTGTTTGTCTTTGATCTCACCCGAAGCATCAATTGCCTTTAAAAACATAGGATCCGAATCACAAATTGCAATAAAATTTATTAATGGTCTTCTTTGTGCATCACTCCAATCATTAGAAACAATAGTAACACCCTTTTCCCTCCATGTCATTTTGATTGGTTTCAATAATCTCTCTATGTTCAATTTTTCTTGTTGAAGTAACATTGTTCTCAAACGATTATAACCTGGTGGACTATAACCAGGTAAAGTATGGCTAGTAGCAAAAGCTGCAATAAAAAAAGATTTTTTGCTAAATTAAATGGAACACCGCCGGTGTAAAACATTCTAGCAATCATTGCATCTAATTGAGAATGCAATTGATTGTTAAAATCTTTCTCTATAGGATTTATATCACTCACTCGTCTCTTCTTCAACAAAGATATATCCATGCTTGAATTAGGTAAAGGCACATTTTTTGGCAACATTTGTTCAACTCTTTTCAAAGCTTCATTTTCTAAAGTTACCATTTCAAGCTTGTCCTCCGCGCTCACTTTCTTACAAGTAGCAATACCTTTACCAGGAATATTCAACAAATGAGCTCTCACCCTTGTATAGCCTCCTTGCTTTGTTTGATTACAAAAATTACACGTCCACAAAATAGTTCCCCCTCCACTAATTTTCTCACCTTTAGTAACATAATTCCAAAGAGGATTAGCATTTACGTCCGTAGAAGATACACTAGCACTAAAAGTAACATGCATGTTACTATTACTACCACTAGAAGTCATGATATAATCACGACACCACAACGCCACAACGCCACAACGCCATAGGCCCACAACGCAATACAACATTAATAACAGAAATCACTGCAAGTAATATATAACAAATGATTAGTGAATCTATTTAAATTACAACAACAACACTACAAACCGAAATTAGAATCTATTTAAATCACAACAACAACACTACAAACCGAAATTAGAATCCATTTAAATCAAAACAACACTACAAACTGAAATTAGAATCCATTTAAATCAAAACAAAACTACAAACTGAAATTAGAATCTATTTAAATCACAACAACAACACTACAAACTGAAATTAGAATCTATTTAAATCACAACAATAACACTATAAACCGAAATTAGAATCTATTTAAATCACAACAACAACACTACAAACCGAAATTAGAATCCATTTAAATCAAAGCAACACTACAAACTGAAATTAGAATCCATTTAAATCAAAGAAACACTACAAATTGAAATTAGAATCTATTTAAATCACAAAAAACAACACTACAAACCAAAATTAACAATCACAACACAACAACAATAATACAAACCAAAATTAGCATTTACAACACAATAACAACAACAACACAAACTGAATCATAATCAACTATCATAACATAACAAAAACAGCGATAATGGAAGTTGTCGACAACAAACCTTGCCTTTCTCGCTCCCTTTCCCTCCTCCTCTACCTTCTCTCCCGTGGTGGACTCGTCCTGTCAACAAAATGCGAATACATTAGTCACATTATTCGTAAGATAGTAAGGTGATAGCAAGGGGATAGAAGAGTCTTACCATGGCTGTGGGAGCAGCGAACTTTAGGCGCTGCAGAGCCCAGCAGCGGCAACGGAGAGGCAGAGCAACCGAGCAACAGAACAGAGTAGCTGAGAGGAGGGGAGGAAGAATGGAAGATGAATTTTTAAAATGGAAGTCGGGGAGGCGGGGATGGACAATGGAGCAACAGAATGGAAGTTATTTATGCCGCCGGTGAGTGCTGGGCAGGGAAGGAGGATGTTGCTGCTGCCTGCGATTCGTTTGGATCGAAGGTTCACTAGTTCAGTGTAGCGTGAGAGAGGAGGGATGGAGGCAGGGAGCCGGCAGCCGCATCTCAGGTCAAAATGAAAAAAATGCTCGATTCAAAGGGTGAAGGGGGGCAACCGGGAAAGTGGGTTGGGGCGTCGTGCGAGGAGATGAGGCGACCGGGCGGGTGGGCGAGTAGCGTCAAAAAATAAAAAAAAACCTCCAAAACGACGTCGTTTTGGAGGGTTTTCTTTTTTTAACTAGCATCCTGCCTCGCGTTCCGTCCCCAGAAATGTCCCGGGGACGCGAAACGGGCGCTCTTCAGCTTCCCTATGCTTCACTAGAGTAAGGTCCCCTAGTTGTTTTGGAAGGTGGAGGTGACGTTATTGGTGGCGGACAGTGGCTGGAAGGGCTGTCAGAGCTCAAAGTGGATTGTTCGGGAGGGTAACTTTGCACGGTCGGGGTGGCTCGTACAGAGTAAAACAAGGGAGGAGGGAGGCTCAATTCTGCAAAGGGTGGTGTAGAGAAGGCATTGGTGGGTCACGTGGGGCGGTGGTGATGGTCGATAGTGGACAAATGACGGTTTATTTGGGTGGTGGCGCAAGGTCTGGTTTATGGGCTGCAGAAATCAAAACCCGATTATAGCTACCTATGGGGTATATATATAGATCAATTGGAGGGGAAAATGATAGAGGGAAGCAGAAAAATAGGGGGCAAGGGGTATGGGTGCACTGGCCGGCGATGGTAGGCTGGTACAGGTCTACCATTGTAGGTCGTGGTTAACGAGGAGAAGGGATGGACACACGCAGGAAAGGGAATGGCTGGCAATGTTGAAATGATAAGAAGTCAACAGGGAAGAGAGGGGAGGAATGGCTGGTCAAATGGCGTGGTCAGCGGCAGAAATTACGGCACCGATCGGGGTGTTGCAGGCGTGCGTCGAGGAAGAAGAAGAAGAAGGAGGAGGAGAGGGGAGGGGCTGGACCGGCGGTCTAGGAGAAAAGAAAGAAAGAAGGAAAAAAAAAGTAGCCGGACCGGCTGGGGGAAAATGAGAAAGGGGGACAGCGCTGGCCTAGGCTGAGCAGGAGAAGGAGGGGGACTTGGCCGAATGTGGGCTGGCTTAGGTCAGGGAAAGGAGAAAAAGAAAAGAACAAGGAAGAGAAGAAAAGTGGAAAGAAATGAATAGAGAGAAAAAAGGAAAAGGGAAAAATAAAAATAGGTGGGTTGGGGTTAATTAAAATATTTTGGGTATTTCAGGATATTTAAAAATATTAATATTAAAATAATAATTAAATTCTTTTTTTAGGTTAATTTAGGGTTTTTGAAAGATTTTTCCTAATTTTTATTTTAATTAGCAAAATGCTCAAATTTTTCCTAATTAAATTATTTATTATTTTCTCCTAGATTTGACTAAATTAATTTCCTCTTATTTTAATAAAAATAATTTATTTAATTAATTTTTCTAATAAATCCTTATTTTACCATAAATTTCTAAATTAGGGTTTTAGGGTATTTCAATTAGAAATAAGAAAAACTAAAGCATAAGACTTTATAAAATTTACTTAATAAAATAATTAACTTAAATATTATTATACCTTAAAATCATTAACAGAAATGGGCCAAGAAATGCAGTAACTCATTGCAGCATGAGCTGCATGTAAAACAAGAGGGGTAAGGGCTCAAAATGGCAAGAAAGGGTGGATGGAGAGGTGTTTTCAAGTTAGGGTTTTGGGGCTAGGAAAGAAGGCATGTGGGAGAGGATTTAAGGTAAAGGAAGGGTATAGAGGTGGAGAGGGGGCATAGGTGGTGGTCGGGGATAAGTTGATCGCATCCATGGGTAGCGGAGGCGGTGGCAGCGAGGCTGCAAAGGTAGCTGCCGAGGTGGAGGGGCTGAGAAGGAAGAAAAAGGGAGGAGGAAAATGAAGAGTTGCAAGTGGTTGTGTCGGCCAAAGGAGTGTGGGGGTGGTAGAGGAGGTTGCAGGGATTGGTTTGGTCTCTTAAGTGGTGGTAGAGGCAGCAGAACAATGGCGGAAGGAGGAGGCGCAGTGTGGCTGCCAAGAAGGAAGAAAAAGAAGAGGAAAAAGAAGAGGGGAGGAAGAAGGGGCTGCAGGGGGTTCGAGGAGGAGGCTTGGTGGTGCAAGGTGGTAGCATGAGGTGGCAGAAGGTGGTGTAGGTGGCTGGTGAGGTAGTGGCAGCGGCAGAATGGGGTGGAGGATCAAAAACAGGGAGGGAGATGTAAGGAGAAGAAAGGGAGAGAAAGAAGATTGGGGAAGGAGATGGAAGACTCGAAAATGGGAGGATGAAGCAGGGAGGGAAGAAGAAAAAGAAGAGGGAGAGAAAAGGAGGTGATATGGGGCTCAGTAGGGTGGCGATAGAGTGGTAGGAGTATGGAAATGGCTGGGAGAGGGAAGGGAGAGGTAGGGCATGGGTGAGGAGAGAGAGAGGTGGTGGGGTTGAGATGGGACTGGAAAAATGAAGGGGAAGAGAGAGAGAGAGAGAGAGAGAGAGAGAGAGAGAGAGATAGGGAGAGTAGTAGGGAGGAGGAGGGTTGCAAGTAGGGTGGCCAGAGATGGCGAGGGTGGTTAGGTGAGTGTCGAGGAAGGGAAAAAGAAGAAAGAAAGAAGGGGGTTGTGTGCAGGAGAAGAGGGGAGTGGGTCAGCCCAATTGGGTGAGAAAGGAAAGAAAAGAAAGAAAGGATGATGGGTCGGGCTCGCGCGGGGGAGGAAGGAAGAAAAGAAAAGGGAGTCGGGCCGAGGGAAAGAAAGGGGAAGGAGGGGAGAAAGGGAGAGATGGGCTAGCAGCCCAACGTGTAGGGGGAGGGAGGCAGGCCAAGGCCTTGCGGCCCGAAGGAAGAAAAAGGGAAAAGAAAGAAAGGAGACAAAGGAGAAAAAAAAGGAAAAAAGAAAAAAGGAAAAGAAAAATAGGGGAAATAAAATAATTTAATTTATAAAATAATAAAATATAATATTTCTGGATAATAAATATATTTAATAATTTAATTTAATATGATTAATTATATGAGTTTAAAAAGGATAATTTTAGTAAAATAATGGTTTGGAAAATTATTTAAATAAAAAGAGTATGATAAAATAACAAAATATTTAATTTAATTTATTAAATATTCCTATCCACTTTTATATACTCAAAAATCTATAAATAATTAAATGAAATAAATTTAAAAACTAATTTATCCCAAATAAAAGTTATTTAGTAAATTATAGGTTTTTAAATTTTTGAGGGATTATATGATATATGTAGTCTAGATATGGACTCACACAGTCAGAGATACTTCATCTCATTTATTGATGACTACTCATGATACATGTATCTCTACTTGCTAGACAATAAGTATCAAGTGTTAGATGCTTTTAAAGTATTCAAAGATGAGATAGAGAAACAATGTGACAAGTAAATCAAAATCATGAGGTCTGATAGAGGTAGGTACGCTGAGGATGGACAAGCATTTGGTTCATTTGTGAAGTTTCTTCAAGAGAATGGGATAGTTGCCCAATACACTATACCTAGTTCACCAGACCAAAATGGCGTAGCAGAGAGAAGAAACAGGACATTATTAGATATGGTACGGAGTATGCTTAGAAACTCCAATCTTCCTAGATCTTTATAGAATGGAGAACTTAAGACAATAGTATATATTTTAAATCGAGTTCCAACCAAAGCAGTGTCTAAGACACCATTTGAGATTTTTAAAGGTTGGAAGCCAAGTTTAGTACATATAAGAGTTTGGGGATGTTAGTTTAAAGTAAGAATATATAATCCACAAGAAAGGAAGCTAGACCCAAGGACCATAAGTGGGTATTTCATTGGATATGCTGAAAAGGTCTAAGGGTTATAGGTTCTATTATCCATCACATAGCACTAGGTTTGTTGAGTCAAGAAATGCTAAATTTTTTTAACATGACTTAATCAGTGGGAGTGATCAGATCAAGGACTCAGTTGTCGAACCTACTCATCCAGTAGAGGAAGCTTCCACTTCATGTGATAAAGTGACTTTTGTTCGTCGTGCACTTCCAGTTCCTGTCATGGTCAAACAACAAGTCAATAAACCTCCACAAAATGCTAACATAAATCCCGTAGATTAAGTTGTTCAGGAACTTTCTGAAGTTGCTGAACAACCAACTATTGAGCAACCTCCACAAGAAGATGTTGGGCCAACTTTAAGAAGATCTACTAGGAAAAGAAGGCCAACTATATCTAGTGACTATTATGTGCACTTACAAGAGTCTGATTGTGACATTTGTGCCGTTGATGTTCACGAAACATTTTCACATGCCATGAGTAGTTCGAAATCTGAGTTATGGTATGATGTCATGAAGGAAAAGATGAATTCCATGAAAGTCAATTAGGTCTGGGACCTTATACCATTACCTAATGGGGCTAAGCCTGTTGGTTATAAGTGGATCTTTAAAACTAAGAGAGACTTATTAGGGAATATTGATAGGTACAAGGCTAGACTAGTTGCTAAGGGTTTCACCTAGAGAGAGGGAGATGACTACAAGGAGACTTTCTCTCATGTGTCCATCAAGGATTCCCTACGCATTGTTATGGCATTAGTAGCTCATCTTGATATTGAATTACAACAAATAGATGTGAAAACAATATTTTTGAATGGTGAGCTTGAGGAGGAGGTATACATGAAACAATCTGAAGGGTTCTCTTCTCATGCAGGCTAAAGAAAGCCATATATTGATTGAAACAAGCTCCCGACAATAGTAGTTAAAGTTCTATGGTGTCATTTCTTCATTTAGATTTGAAGAGAATGTCATGGATCAGTGTAACACCCCCATTTTTCAAAACCAATTGACTAGAAAAATAAGAAAATTATATGCGGAAGCTAAATACAATGAGGGTATTACTGTCACAACTAGTGTAAGTAGACACTACTATTCTACTTACATTAGGTGCTAAGGCTAGATAAACTAAGAAAAGACATCAATCTTTATTATTAAACCTCGAATATATATATATATATATATATATATATATATATATATATATATATAATAAACTCAACAGAACCAATAGAATGTAAAATAGATATGAAATGGTTCATACAACCAGAATCTATGAAAGTAGTCATTGGCGGAAATATGTTATCTTCACCCTAACTAAAAATTAAATTCATTTAAAATTAAATATATTAATATATTAAATGTTTTTTTTATTAATAAATAAATAATAAAAAGTAATGATAATATAAACTAAAAAATTTTGGCACAAAAATATAGAAAAAATAATTATTATAATAATAGCAATAATAATGATAATAAAATATTACTAATAATAAATTAATTATATTTTTATGTCATAATTTTCTTTAATTTAGTATTTTTATTATTTTATATTAATTAATTATTAATAAAAATAAATGTTTAGATAAATAAAATTTTTATTTTGATTTTTATATTTAAATATATAGTATTACTATCCAAAAAGAGAGGGCAGAGAACCTTGCCTTCTATAGTAGTGTTGTATAGTAATAAGAAGAAATGTAATATCATTATTTTTAGAATATTTATATATATAGGATAAAATGAAAAAAATTACATATATATATGTATGTATGTATATGTATATGTATATTCTAGTTATTTATTTTATTTTAATGTATATATAGTTAACAATAAACATATGCATTTTTTTGTTGATAAAGTAAAAAAAAAAATAGATTAATAAATATGTATTATACTATATGGAGTTTGGTAAATAAAATGTAAAATAAGTTTAATATAACATTAAAAAGTCATAATAATTAATAACATATTATTAATCGTATGCCTACACGAAGCCAAAGTAAATGCTTGCTTATAAGATTAATGAGTTAAATTAAATTTGGTGCTCAATGCTTAATTTGATCTAAACAAAGTGATTCGATCGATGATTTACTCGACCTAAACCCAACCTGACCCATCAAAATAAAAAAAGACTTGATTTATTAAGTTAAACCAAACTTGACCTATAAAATTAATTTGAATACGAAATCACCCGAATACAATCTTTCTCGATCCAAATATGACCTGACAAGCTAACCCAAAATAACCCAAACCAAACTTGATTCAAACCTAAACTAGCTCAACCCAAATCCAATCTGACCCGATAAATTTACTTGATACAAATACAATGCAAATCAGCAATGATTCAAACCCAAATCTGAATCCGACCTTACCCAAATAATAAGGTGATATAAAATGACCAGAACTGATCCAACCCACAAATGGCCTACAAAAGAAAATGATCAATAAATAACCCGATCAGCTATAGCTTGGCCCGAACTAGACTACCTAACCTGATTGCCACCTACAATTTTACTCTTCATATTTTATCATAGTTGTTATTATCTTTCACCAATGTTAGTTGTGATTTCATTAAAAATATTAAGTTTTTATGTTTTATCATAATTGTTGTCGTATTTCATCCCTATTATTTTTTTCCCACTATAATTGTTTCTATATTTTACCATTATTAACTTTATATTTTATGATAGTTATTTTTATCTTTCACCATAATATTATTTTTTTATCCTTGTTAGCTCTAATTTTTATAAGGAAATTAATTTTTTATATTTTATAATAGTTATTTCTATTATATGACTAATATTGTATTACATTTTATCATTATTTTTTATTAAAAGTATATTAATATATATCTTTATTTATAAAGAATTATCTTAGGAAAACTACATTTTTTTCTTCTGATACTAGGTACATTTTTCCGTGCAATGCACGGGTGGTATATTAATTAATTATATATTATTATATAAGAGATGAATAGTTTAACAATTTAATTAATATGCAATAGATGAATAGTTGGCTGTATATGTTCAAGTAATTAATTAATAAAATACTTAATTAATACTTGATTAATATGTATTGTTCGATATATGTGCAACAGATGAATAGTTATATGCATTTATTGTATGTAGGATATAAATAGTTGTGTTATATTAATGATAGAAGATGAATAGTTACATGAATTTGTTGTTCGCATGAGATGAATAGTCGCATTCATATATTCATTAGTTTGACAATTCAATTAATATGCAGGAGATGAATAGTTGGTTGCATATGTTTAAGTAATTAATTAAGAAAATACTTTATTAATATGTGTTGTTCAACATATGTGCAGCAGATGAATAGTTAGTAGTTTTACAACTCAATTAATACGTAGGAGGTGAATAGTTGGCTGCATATTTTTAGATAATTAATTAAGAAAATTCTTGATTTATGTGTGTTGTTCGACATGTGTGCAATAGATGAATATTTCAATTAATACGCAGGAGATGAATATCATTTTGTTGTTATGCAGCCTAGGAGATGAATAGTTTGACAAAGCAATTAATACGTAGGAGTATTTCATCATTTATTTGACCTTATTAATTAGTAATAATATATGGCAATGATAATATACGATTAGTAATAATAGGTATAGTTTAGGCGGAAATTTGTTTTTATATATTGTCTACCAAACAACTATGTTTTTATATAATAATCAATGTTGTCGTTCTATTATTAGTTTTTTTAATAATAATTATATTATTAATCATGATAATATTCACAATAGTAATAATCAATTATATTAATATTCATTATTATCATAATAATAATTATCATTATTATATTATAAATTATGATAATAGTAATTACCAAAATTATATAAATAATTATATTAGTATTAATTATATTAATAGTTATAATTATTATAGTTATATTAATAATAATAGCCATATTATTAATAAAAAATAATAAAATTATTATCATAACAATTATTATTATTATCATCATCATCATCATCATCATCATCATCATCATCATATTTGATTGATGTTGATCTAACCTTAAAAAAAAGAAAAAAAAATAATACTTCATTAAAATTAGTTATATATATTTGCTAGTTGCAGTGTATTAATGGTAGCAGATGCATATTTGTTAGTCGAATGGTTTATACACTTTATTTAGTGTATTAATTATTTATCAATTATTTATATATTAATATGTAGGATATAAATAGTTTGACAATTTAATTAATAGTTGACTGCATATGTTCAAGTAATTAATTAAAAAAATATTTGATTAATACTTTATCAAAATTGGTTGTTCGACGTACGTACAACAAATGAATAGTTGTATGCATTTGCTGCACATAGGAGATAAATAGTCTCATTGTATTAATGGATATATACATGTGAAGCAAATGAATATGTACTTTGGTGTATTAATTATTTATATATTAATATGTAAGAGATGAATAGTCCGACAATTTAATTAATACGCAGGAAATGAATAGTTTTATGCATATATTCGGATAATTAATTAAGAAAATATTTGATTAGAAAATATATAGTTAATACTTTATTAAAATTAATTGTTTGATATATGTGCAACAAATGAATAATTATATACATTTAATATACATAGGAGATGAATAGTCGCATTATATTAATAAATAGTTATATTAATTATTCCATCTTATTAATTAGCAATAATAGATGACAGTGGTAATTTATGATTAGTAATAATTGATATAATTTACCTGTATATTGTCTATTAGACAATTCTGTTTTTATATATGTATAAATTTTCATTAGAAGATATTTTAATTTAAAAAAAAAGTTATTAACATGGCAACGATGTTATACTTTCGCAATTGAAACTTACGACCTTGATTCGTTCCATTACGAAAGGAAGGGGGGACCACCAGGAGGTCTCGTCTCGCCTCACCTCATGATCTCATCTCATGCCGCAGAGCAGATGAAGACAATGAGGTCCTACACATTCAAATATCAGGATATTTGAATGTCGGATATGTGAAACTTCGGATATCTAAAAATAATATTTGATATTTGATTTAAAAATTCGGATATCCGGAAGATCAGATATTTGAATTTTCGGATCGGATATCAAATATAACCGACAATATCCGAATACAATTTCAAATATAAAAAAATGACCAAATGACAAATATATTTCATATTATCCGATTTGTTAAGCGAATGATGAGCAAATATCCGATTCGCTTAGCAAATATCCGACTTACTCAACAAATATCCAATGTTGAAACTAAAATAAGAAAGAAGTGGATGGAGTCTATCGGTATGCAGAGTATTTTTATTTTTATTTTTATAAATATCTAAAAAGAGATTGTATTAAAAATATAATTTCAATTAAATTAAAATTTTCCTCAAATAATAAATAAAGTAAGTAAAAATTATAACCAGACACATATAAATTTATTTATATACAAATATATATAAAATAAAAAAATTATAAAAAAATGTATAAATATTTTTCTTCGGATCGGATATTATTTGTATTTGTCGGATCGGATATTTAATTTGTTTGACTTTTCGTTGACCGGATCGGATATTTGATTTGAAAAAAAAATTGGATCGATTATTTACTTTTTCGAATCGGATTGCTTCGAATATCGGATCAAATAAGCAAATATCGGATAATATGAACAGCCCTACATGTGCTGGTGCAGCAAATGAGACAATATAGTGGTGGATCATAAATGAGTCTAAGTAGGTTAAATTTTGGTATATTTTATTCGTCTCATAAAATAAGTTGAGTTACTTATGGACTTTATTTTTAAATTTATTTATTAAGTGAGTTAAATTTTTATTTAAAAATATTTTGATTTGAATTTTTTTTAATTTAAATTTGTAAATTTGGTTGGACTTATTTCATTTAAAATTTAATTTAATTAATTTATTTATTTAAATAAATTAATTTTAAATTTTTTTATAAAATATGATAATTTTAAGTAAATTTTTTTTTACTCGCCATAATTTATTTATACCCTAACACATAAGCCCAATGTACTTATTTATGCAGAAGCACGGAAAATTTCTTATGGCCACTGCTGATGCACCGAGACGATGCTCTAGGTCCTGTTTTCCATTTCAGAAATATTCTAAAAATAGTTTTAAAAAATTAGAGTCAGAAATGATATTTTAATTAATTAATTTAACTTTTTCATAAAACATATTAGTAATTAAAATTAATTAATATAGATAGTAATTTTAGAAAATTTTTAAATTTTTCTTAATTTTAATAGATTTAATCTAGTTATATATATATATATAGATAATGTGTATATAAATATAATTTTTTAAATATTTTCTATTATCTCTATTTTTTAAATTTTTAATAAATAATATTTTTTATATTTATTTTTCATTCTCATCTTTCCTTCTCCATTAAATGCTATGGAAACCTAGTATTTGGTTGAACATATTTTAGTCCAAATGCTATGGAGAACTTTGTCGTCTGGAGCTGTGGCCTGTGTGTAATAGGAAGAAATGTAAAATTATTATTTTTAAAAAATATATATATATAGGAAAAAATTGGAATTTTTTTTGTAATATATATATATATATATATATATATGTATATATATATTCTAGTTATTTATTTTATTTTAATATATATATATAGTTAACAATAAACGTTTGAGTAAATATGTATTATACTATATGGACTTTGGTAAATAAAATTTAAAATTAGTCCAATCTAATAGTATAGTATAAAAAAAATTGCCATCCCACACGTAACCAATAGGAGAAAAAAGAAGAGAATATCTCTCCTTCCATCGCCCCTCCTTTTGTCCTTCAACGAACGAAGCAACAGGCGGCGGTTGGCGGTCACGAAAAATCAACCAGCGCCAGTACCCGGTACGCCCGAAAGGAGAAGACGAGGATGGACATCATTAGGGTGGTAAATAGGTGGATTTTATTCGAAATTCGATAGATTTTATCTAACAGATACTTAAATAGATAAGAATAAATAGATACAAATATAAATATAAATGATAGAAAAAAATATCCGTTTGATTTGGGTACAGATACTTATAAGAGATATCTATACCCATACCTATAGGTCGTAGTCACACCTGTATCCATATTCGTATCCATTTATCCGATATATAATTACTCGTTTACTCTTAATTTAAAATAAATATAGTATAAATTAAAGTTAAAATTATCATTTGGCTTAACTCTAAATAGGTTTATCAGTCGGGTAATAAATTTATCCGTTGGATAATATCTATTAACGGGTAAACAGATAATCTATCGGGTAACGGATATCCAACGGATACGGATATGGATGTATTAGCGGATACTCGTTCGGATACAGATACTCGTCCCAAACCCACCTCGTTTATATCTCTGTATACCATCAATTGTCGCTTGAAAGTCAAGAAACACTAGCAAAGATCGGAGAACGACAGATAAATTATGTTTTTTTTGGTTTAAAATACCTAACTATCTATATTTTACTATAACTATTTTTATATTTTATCACTATTATATTATATTTTACTACTATTATAATTATATTTGACCACTATATCTAAAACTAGAAATTTATCAACTTAACTAAATCAAATCAGCTTTTAAGTTAATCCGATTATAAGTGACCCAACCTAAACCCTATTAGAACTCAATTCATAGCCTGATACTAACCAAACTCGGTATCAACCTGACACAATTCGACAAAATTAAATTCAATATTAATCGGTTATAATAATAAAAAAAATTACACATCTTATTAGGTATTTACAACTTTTAAAAATATATTATTATATAAATTTTACTTATTTTTCTTACTTTTATTGTAAACATACTTTGTAATACCCTGTATCTTTAAATTTAATTTTATTAAACTTAATTATTTATTAGCATAATTTGATGTAAATATTTAATTATTTTAATTTCAATTTATTTTATAGATTTATCAACGATTTCGACTTCATATTTGAATTTAATTAATTGTTGTCTTTGCGGATCATTTTAGATAAATTCGTTCATGATTATGATTTTATTGTATTCATATGATTTCGATTTTCGGTTAAAAATATGTATTTTCGTTCTTTCTCGTATTTCAATTTTTAATATTTTAGATTCATTTTCGATTATAACTTTGTCGTTTGGTTGCGATTGCTTTGAAGTTATATTTCATTAACTATATATATATTATTTAAATTATAAAATTTCTGTTTAAAATAGCCAATTTTATTTTAACAATTTTATTCGTAGAAAATATTTCCGAGTTTGAATTTATTTGTTTTCGAATTCATTAATATCTTCGAGAAGTTTTAAATTAAAAAAAAATATTTGGAGCTCATTTATGGATTTCTTTTCAAAATTTTTTTTATTTTGTTTTACCCTTTTTGGTTACGGAAGACCTGTTTCAAAAACTATTTAAATCAGTCTCGGTTTATTAGAATTTGATTAAAATTTTTTTATATGCTTTTAAATATTATTTCAAGGACTGACAATGTATTTCCATAAATAATATAAATTTTTACATTCGTTGGTAAATTTTTCCTAAAATACTTTCAAAATTCTTTATATAGCTCTTATATCAATTTTTAAACCACTACTACGGAAACAGGAAATAATAACGGGGCATTAATAATGGTGGTTCGAAAACCGTTATTAAAAGTTTCAATAACGGTTCAAACAAGAACCGTTGTCAAAATTGGCCAGGTTTTAATAACGGTTCTTGTAATAACCGTTATTAAATCTTGTTTTAATAACGGTTCTTACAGGAACCGTTATTAAAAGTTCCTTTTATTTCATTCGATCTTCTCTTTCGTGCCAAATATTTCAGACTCTGCCACTTCCCTCTCGTACTCTCGTACTCTCTTTCTATTGCGAACCCTTGCACCACCGCTCCCGCTCCTCTGAATTAAGGGAAACCGTCGCACCGCCATCTCTCCACCACCCGTCTGCCATTCTTGCGAGCGTTGCCAGCATTTGTACCTTCGTCGTTGCCGTTCTCAACTTGTACGCCGTAGCTCCCTTTACGTATGTGTTTTTCTTCCTTCATTGCTTAATTTGTCTCTACTGATATGTATATATATATAAATCCATGCCTGTTGCACCGAAGAGGTTGTGTTTGATGTGTTGTTCAAAAATCTGTTGTTTGATGTGTTGGTGAAAAATTTTGTTGTGGCCTTTTTTGATTGTGGCCGGCCGAGACCTTAATTATATATATATATATATATATATATATATATATATATATATATATATATAAATGTGTTTATAATTTATTTTATAAAAATATGTATTATTATTTTAAGAGAATCTACAAGCCTGAAATATATATTATTATCATAAGATATATACGTTCTAAGTATAAAATTAAGGTGTATATATTTTTTTAGCTAGCACTCACATTATTATGCAGATAATGTGTATTTATATGCTTTTTTTAATATATATTTTGTAAGACGTGTATTTATATTCCGTAAAATGTGTGTTTATATGTGTTCTATTATATGTATATATATTTATAATATTTTTATATATAAGATGTGTATATATAATCTAAAATAATTGTGGTTAGGGTTAGGGTTGGGGTTAGGGGGAGGGTTAGTGTTAGGGTTAGGGTTAGGGTTAGGGTTAGCTATAGGTTTAGGATCATTATTTTATGAGGTTTAGTGTTATTTTTTATTATAATTTATTAGGGTTAATTATTGTTAGGGTTACAGCCGTATATTGTGACCGACCGAAGATTACTATTATACAAATTAACGTCACATTTCATTCACCGTCGGTCTCGAAAAGGCGGAACTAATGGAGAGTTCGAGTCGGAATCCGCGGATTCGTATCTGAATACGAGGAAGTGTCCGATGGCGATGGAATTGTGTGCGACGAAATCTTCCCATCCGTTTTGAAACCAGACTCTGCCTTCTTCCTTAACTAGTTGTACTGGCCATTTTGCTCCGTTCGGGACGTTGAGGTATGCATGAGTGGGGAGACCCTTGCCATGGTTCTTCACGAATTTTTCTGGAAGTGCCTGTGATCACAAATGCAAGGCAGGGATTCCATGCACCGTTCAGTTTCCAAAAGTTTACTATAGGCTCCTTTCGGTATGTTTTTGGAAAGTTTCAAGTAAAAGGAAAAAAATAAATTGGGCTAAAAATGACATTATTTTTTTACTTTAAATTATGATTTCTTCCAAAATTTTCTAACAAAAATCAAAATAACATTTTTATTGCTTAAAATTTATTCCATACCATCTTTTTAAGCAATAAAAATGTTATTTTGATTTTTGTTAGAAAATTTTGGAAGAAATCATAATTTAAAGTAAAAAAATAATGTCATTTTTAGCCCAATTTATTTTTTTCCTTTTACTTGAAACTTTCCAAAAACATACCGAAAGGAGCCTATAGTAAACTTTTGGAAACTGAACGGTGCGTGGAATCTCTGCCTTGCATTTGTGATCACAGGCACTTCCAGAAAAATTCGTGAAGAACCATGGCAAGGGTCTCCCCACTCATGCATACCTCAACGTCCCGAACGGAGCAAAATGGCCAGTACAACTAGTTAAGGAAGAAGGCAGAGTCTGGTTTCAAAACGGATGGGAAGATTTCGTCGCACACAATTCCATCACCATCGGGCACTTCCTCGTATTCAGATACGAATCCGCGGATTCCGACTCGAACTCTCCATTAGTTCCGCCTTTTCGAGACCGACGGTGAATGAAATGTGGGGTTTGTATAATATTGGTACATTATGGAAGAAGGCTAGATCAACAAAAGATGGATATATTAATGAAGATGTAGATGTTGCAGCGACAAAAATATATTATTTGAAACCCTGCTTACTTTTCTTTTAGAAAACTATTATATTATGCTTATTCATGTAAGCTAATTTTACATATATTATATACAATATAGGACGAACTTCAAGCGTCAGATGGTGAGGAGGGGGTAGACCAATATAACATTATATCACAGGCTATAGGAATTGTAGAACACCCTGGAAGACACAGGGGTCTTGGATTAGGTGTTACAAAAATGAGCGTACGTGGTCGATCTCGTAGTTCTCGTAACGGTTTTAATAACGGTATTAGGTAGCGATCTATTTATTCTACATGCATTTTCAGGTTTGTATTTCATCTACATCTTTCGGTCTTCCAGCATAGATTTGTGAACTCTTTACTTTGGGGTGTAGAGCTACCAAGTTGTGGTATGCCCACTAATTTTTATTCCTAAGTATAGTTGGTGTATTGAGACATTGGTACACTTATAGATTGATTGAAATTATGGTGTGATTGCAGATTTGGTATGAATTGATGTTGTTTTACATTGCAGATTTGGTAATTGTTTGAACATACAATTGTGTATGTGGGCAGGAACAAAAGAGAAATTAAAAAAAAAACATATAGTTTTGATAACGGTTCTATGAAAACCGTTATTAAAGCATAGGTTTTAATAACGGTTTCCCATAGAACCGTTATTAAAAACGGAGGCTTTAACAACGGTTTTGTCATAGAACCGTTATTAAAAATTCAGGTTTTAACAACGGTTTCTCATAGAACCGTTATTAAAAACTGAGGTTTTAATAACAGTTTTGTTTAAGAACCGTTATGAAAAGCTCCTTTTTAATAACGGTTTTTACTTAAAAACCGTTATTAAATATTAAATTTATGCACATATGCGCGGGTTTTTGTGTATTTTTCATGACAGTTATGAACCGTTATTAAAGATTTAATAACGGGCGATTCAATAACGGTTGAAAACCGTTATTAAAACTATAAAATAACAGTTATTAAAACCCCTTTCCGTGGTAGTGAACCTTCGGATCCTTTCGAAATAATTTTTCATTAAATAAATTTTAGATAAAACTTTTCAAAAATATTTTTAGATGTTTGGTAATTATTTATACGTGTATTTGAAAAAAAAAAAGAAAAAAGAAAAAAAAAAGAAGCCAAACTGGTTACTGACCCGCCCTCTTCTTCTCCTTTTCTCTCTTCTTCTCTCCCTTCTCTTCTCTTTCCCTTTCTCGACCTATTCCTATTCTGCACCCAAAACCCCAGCCTACCTCCTTCTCCCTACTCTTCCAATCAACCGCCACCTCGCTTGCCACCACCGGTGCCACAACAACAGCCACAACAGCAACCGTAGCAACATCCGCGAAAGTAGCAACAGTTGAAGAACGTAGCATTAATTGCGTGCAGGAGCAGCAACCGCACAAGTCGCGCAGCTGTCAAGCCACGGCAAGCTTCACTATAGCTACCAGCAAATGGTGCTCGATCTCTGGTGCATCTTTTTCGGTCTTTACCCGTCTTAATTTGTTAGTTTCATTTGGTATAAATTTCTAAAAACCCAAACATTTGATTTGATTAATTGAGTACGAATTAGCATATGATAAGCTAAATTGATTGTGTAATTATGTATATACATGTTGTATGATTGATTTAGAGTGGTTAACTGTAGTGTATTTGGTTGATTTGTGAAAATCGAATTTTTTTACCGAGTTATACCCTAATTTTTCGGATTCGCCCGATTAAGCTATTTTGGGTAACTTGATTTTATGATATGCTCTAAAATGTATCTAATTTCATATTAGAATTGTCAATTTGAGAAAATTATGCGAAATTAACTGGAATTAGATTTCTAAATCAAAATCCGTGTGTAATAAAATTGGGTTGCGTAATTGAGTTGTTTCACGCAATTGATTTTATAATATCATTTGAAATGTATTTAATTTTATATCGAAAGTGTCGATTTGGAAAAATTGTGTGAAATTAATCAAAATTGAATTTTTAGGTCAAAACTCTTACGGGTCTAAATTGGATTGTATAATCAGGTTATATTATTTAATTGATTATATAATTTATATTAGAATACATTTAATTTTAATTCCGAATTGTTAATTTATACGTTTTAATAAGAATTAATCGGATTTGCGTTCCGGACTTAAAAACCCTAATTGTGTTGAATTGTGTATTTCTTTTATTGGTTTTGAGCAATTAATTATATGATATATTATAAAATATGTCTAATTGCATTTCTAAACATTTAATTTAAATTAATTAATAAAATTTAACCGAATTATATTTTTTTGGCCTAAAACCCTATATTCTAAATGAAATTATGAAATTGATTAGTTGTATAGTTGTTTTTTCTAAAATTAAATTTATAGAAACAATTGAAATGATATTAATTGCATTCTGACACCTTCAATTGGAATTAATTGATTTGAATTATCCGAGTTTGTATCTTGGGCTTTGAAACCCTAGTTTCGGAAATTGATAATCTTAAATTGGTTACTCGAAAGATTGTTTTTATTGAAATTGATTATCTAGATTTATCTAAAATTGGTTAAATTGTGTTTTAAAGATATCATTTTGAGATAATAAAAGTTAATTAATCAGTTCGTAGTCGGCATTAAAACCCTAATTTTTGGAGATAGTTTTATAAAAATGATTTGTTGTTTCTCTCACCTAGTAGATTTCTAATTTTTATTTAAAATCATTTGAATTACATTCTTATGTTGTCAAGTTGAATTGGTATTCTAAAAATGGTTGGTTTGCCTCTTTAGTTGTAAAACCTAATGAGTAAGTCATTTTCAATAAAATTAACTTATAATCTGTTATTCATTTCCCGGATTTCTAAATTAATTTGAAATGCCCCAAGTGATATGTGTTAAATCTGATTTGATTAATATTTAATATTAAATCTTAATAGAGTGACGTTCTCGAGTCTTAGGTTTTGGACACATTTTCTAAGAAAATTCATTTGTGTCTCCTTGTGTTGATTTAATTATAATAATTAAATTATTGATTAGTAAGATAGTTTCTAACCTATTTCTAATTTTCATCGGTGATCTAGGAAAATTTTTCCACGGATTGTTGAGCTCTTGATAGCTCTCTCTCTTTCTCAATTTGCTTAACTAGCTTCGGATTTAGGTAATTCATTACTTACCTTTACTTATGGCTGAATCTGGATGTATTTCTATTCAGAGTGGAAGATGATGAGTATGCTTATCGATTATTTAATCATGTCAAGCATATGATGTATTCTTGTATGGTAATTGTACGTATGTACGAGTTATAGGTTTAATGCAAACACATGTTCGTATGCGTCTTAAATATTGTATGTATTTGAGTATGTGAAGGGTGGAGTATGGATTGGAATTATACGATATTTTATCATGCATCTTTATAGCATGGAATTATTTGGCTCTAACGTCACCTGAGATTATTTAGCTTTAATGCCACATGAATTGGATCAGCTTTAATGCCCCTAAAAATCTATCGGCTTTAATTATACTTGAATTAGTTCGGCTTTAATTTCACTTGAATTGGTTTGGCTTTCATGCCTATGGAATCGATCGGCTTTAATGCTACTTGAATTGGTTCGGCTTTAATATCACTTGGGTTGGTTCGGCTTTAATGCCACTTAGATTGGATCAGCTTTAATGCTGCTTGAAATTTATCGGCTTTAATGCCGCTTGGCTTTAATGCCACTTGAAATTGATATAATAATGGGAATTTATTGTGTTCATGGATATGAGGTAAGTGTTGTTATGTGGACCTAATTTATGATTGGTTAAATCCTTGAATAAAATATTAATCACTTAATGTAAAGGATCTTGAGTTGGGACTTATAGCACTCAGGGTAGCTATCTGAGTTAGGTTTGGTATTCACTTGGTACCATTCCAGTGTTTTTCTATTCTGTGATCCCAAGTGCCTTATGATGTTCGGAGAGGCCCTATTATACTCTATAGGTGTCTCGATATATTTCGGCCCTATAGGAGGGTATGCATACTTAAGTGATTAGGTGTCCTATTTATCGGTAATCTGGTTATATTTCTAGGTGGGCCAGCTAAAGCTAGTACCGTTCGAGTACTAGATTAGATATTATGTTATCTTTGATTCTTCGTCCTTAAGATAATATAAACAAATGATGGTGATCACAATAAAGGAATATAATAATGAATTATATAATAATGAATTATTCTCGCTTACTCATGGGCTTTATATTTATTTTTCTATACATGTCTCTTGGTTGTTTCCCTTACATTAGTGATACTATATGATATATGTTCGTACCCAATTATCATATAATCTATTGCTAAAATTGCATGTGGGCCTTATGTGTAAAATGATACCTTATAGGGCAGCGTGTGTTATTTAGCATGTAATCATTATTTTCTTGTACACTTGTACCTTATGTATTATTATGTCTAACCATGTATTATGAGCATGAGTCTGTGATCCCATGTTTTATTGTATGTATCATATGTATAATCGAACATGAGTTATTATATGAGTAGAATGGTGTATGTATCACATGTGGTATTGAGTATGAACTATTGTATGGGTGGAATGGTTCATTTATCATATGTATAATTAAGCATGAGTATTGTAAGCTAAAGATTATCATATTTTATGTGTGTCCTGTTTCCTTCCATGAATTAAGTAGTATTGATTTACTTAGTACTGGACCTGTAATGATACTACCTTAGTTGAATGGGTCCTGCAACGATCCACTGATGATGGGGAGTAGACCTCTTGTATAGGTTTGAGGTTGGATATTGTTGTTGGGTTGAAGTATTGGCTTGATAGAGCAGGTAATCCAGAGTTTGATCCCTCGAAATTTGTCTTTGTTTACTTGTATTTATTTAGGAATTTTTCAACTATTGTATTAAAATTTTAAGGGAGTTGTAATTGGATTTTAATTTTCCATTACTTTGATAAGCTTTTAAAATCCAGGATTATATCACAGGTTCCAATGATTTATTTAACGATGATTTAATTCAGTGAAATTATTCAATTCCCATCTGCATGTAGATATCTCCTTGTGGGAGTTTATCCTCACTGTATAAATATTGGTTGAATTTTGTTGGACAGGTTTTAGCCTTACATCTAGCATGAGATAGATGGTAGATATTTATCTTATGTTAGGTTTGGCGGTAACACTTCCCAAATTGTATTTTAGCTTCCGCATTATTCTTTTAAATGAATTTTTTCAATAGTGAAATTTGGGGGTGTTACATACTTATTCGTTAAAGATATTATAATTTTATTAATTTTTTTGCATAAAAACACAATATTAAAAAGTGATAATAATAAACAAATAAAAATTAATAATATATTATTAATTATATGCCTACACAAAGCTAAAGTTAATGCTTGTTTACAAGGTTGATGGGTTAGATTAAATTTATTGATCAATGCTTAATTTAATCTAAACAAAGTAATTCGATTTGTGATTTATTCAACCTAAACCTAACCTGACCCATTAAAAAAACGATTCATTAAGTTAACCAAAACTTGACCTATCAAATTAACTTGAATACGAAATCACCCAAATACGATCTTGCTCGATTTGAATCTGACCCTACAAGTTAACCTGAACCAGACTTGACTTAAACCTGAACTAACTCAACCCATACCCGATCTGACCCAACAAATTAACCTGATACAAATTAAATACAAATTAGCAACGATTCAAACCCAAATATGAATCCGACCCAACCCAAGTAATAGGGTGGCATAAAATAATCCGAATTCAAAATGACCAGAATCTGATCTAACTCACAAACGACCTACAAATAAAAATAATCAGTAAACAACCCAACCAGCTATAACTTGGCCCAAACAGAATTTCCCAATCCGATTGCCACCTATAATTATATTCTTTATATTTCATCATAGTTGTTATCGTTCATCAATATTAGTTGTGATTTTATTATTAAGTTATTATGATTTATCATAATTATTGTAGTATTTCATTACTATTATATTTTGTTTCACAATAATTGCTTCTATATTTTACTATTATTAACTTTATATTTTACTATAATTATTTTTATCTTTCACTATAATATTTTTTTGTATCGATGTCATCTTTAATTTTTTAAGAAAATTATTTTTTTATATTTTATAATAGTTATCTTTATATTTTCCTAATATTGTATTATATTTTATTATTATTTTTTTATTAAAAGTATATTAATATATATCTTTATATATAAAGATTTATCTTAGGAATACTATATTTTTTCTTCTATATTCCCATTAGAAGATATTTTATTTTTTTTTATAAAAAAAAGTCACTACCGTCGTAACAATTTTATACTTTCACAATTGACACCTGCGACCTTGACTTGTTCCATTCCTGCATATAATTAGTAAAGGAGAGGGAGGGGACCACCAGGAGGTCTCGTCTCATCTCACGTGCAGCAAATGACTGAATGAGACAATAAAGTGGTGGATTGTAAATAAGTCTGAGTAGGTTAAATTTTGGTATATTTTATTCGTCTTATAAAATAAGTTGAGTATGGATTTTATTTTTAAATTTATTTATTAAGGGAGTTAAATTTAAATTTTAAAATATTTTGATTTTAATTATTTTTAATTTAAATTTGTAATTTTGGTTGGACTCATTTCATTTAAAAATTGATTTAATTAATTTAAGTTTTATTTATCAAATAAGATAAATTGAAGTCCTTTTTTTTTTCACTCGCCATGATTTATTTATAGCCTAACACATAAGCCCAGTGCACTTATTTATGCAGAAGCACCGAAACTTTCCTTTGGCCACATACCGTGTTTTGAAAACCTAGTATTTGGTTGAAAATATTTTAGTCCAAAATTTTTTGAAAAACCTTTAATATGCAAATGATATTTGAAAATATGAAGCTATGTGAGTATGAAAAAATGAGTTAATTATTTAAAAAAATTTAAATTATATTTGAAAAACCTACTCTGTGTGTGTGTGTGTGTGTATATATATATATTATTTTTTAATCATTTTCTCCCGTTTTTCTTTTATAATTTTTTAAAAATTAATGTACTTGCGTTTCGTGTTGCCCCCAGCTCTCATCTCCGTGCATCACGATTCATGGCTTATCGATGAGACCACGCAGTCTGGCGTCTTTGATGGAAACACACAGGTAAAAGTCGGAGAGCCCATCCCATCATCCTGCCATACGTGCACACTGCTCTCCGACTTCTCAGCTTGTCGAATGAATGCAAGCTGTCTCCTTGCTAACTCATATCACGTGATATTCGATAAATATTAATTTAATTTAAAATTTTTAATTTAATAAATAAAGTAATTAATTAACTATTTATTTTTTTAATAATATTTTATCCTATATAATCATATATACGTGTGTGGATGGGTGCGTCTGATTTAAAAATAGTATTTACTGTAAATTTATATATTTCATTTATTATTTTTATTAAATACTTAAATATTATCTTAAATTTTAAATTACTAATTAAATATAAGGTAATTTAATATTAGAATCAAACTATTTAACCAAATTATTTTAAATTAAATCCATTTATTATCTTTTAATTAAATATATTTTTATCCTATATTTTTATTTATAATTTGTTCAAATATTTTAAATATTTAATAAATTAATTGTTATCTGATTTAAATTTTTAATGGTTTAAAGTATCAAATATATAATTTTTTTTACTAAATATTCGAAATAATGATTTTTCACTCTGTAAATGTTCTTACTTCTTGCCTCCCTGGAGAGGCTATAAATATATTATGAACAATTTAGTTGGGTTTTTATGTGTATAGTTGAATAATTGGATGTCAGCAGATAAAGTCATGCATGATGCTAAAAATATAAATAAATACAGGCAAATACATGGTAAACACATTTGTATCAGGTACTAAGAAATGATTAAGGGAAAATCAGTTTTGAGTTTCTACTAATTTAAATTATTTAAAGTTAAATAATCTAGTTAGTATTCAGATTATGTTTAGCGGTATTTAATTTATATGTATATATGGATAATATTATCCATATATAATTAGATGTACACGCCAATCTAGTTATATATACATATATTTTTATTTTTAAAATAAAATACTTTAAAACTATATTAATTTTTAGCCTATTATTTTTTACCAAGTGATCATAGAACTAATTTTTCCAATGATAAAATCATAAAATGGATGAAAGTGTGCATTTAGTTTAGAAAAATAGTTTTCTATTTTTTACCACTAGTTTTTTTTTTATAAAAAATATGAAAATAATTCTCCATAGAATCTTTGAAAAAATATGTTTATTTATCTTTATTAAAAAATTACATTTTAATTTAAAAGTTTTAAAATTATATTTGTCTTCTCTTATACTAGATGACAACAATGACCGTGATGATGATGATCATTATTACCAACATTATTCATAATGATAATGTTATTAATTTCAATAATAACAGTATTTTTTATTATTAATATTAGCAACATAATAATAATAATGATAAAAATAATATTACTATTAAAATTAATTTAAAAGTTTTAAAATTATATTTGTCTTCTCTTATACTGGATGACGACAATGACCATGATGATGATGATCATTATTACCAACATTATTCATAATGTTAATGTTATTAATTTCAATAATAACAATATTTTTTATTATTAATATTAACAACATAATAATAATAATGATAAAAATAATATTACTATTAAAATTCATAGTAGTAGTAGTAGTAGTAGTAGTAGTAATACTATTATTATTATTAATGTTATTATTATTATTATTATTATTATTATTATTATTATTATTATTATTATTATTATTATTATTATTATTATTATTATTATTATTAATGTTATTATTATTTTTATCACCACTAACAATGATAATATAATAATAAAAAATATTATTAATATGTTAATCTTGGTAATAGTTATGATAATAATAAGATTAATTAAAATAAGTATAAAAATATCAATTATAATAAAAAAAATATTAATGTTCTTATGAAAATAAAAAATTAATATCATTATTATGGAAAATTATTATTATATATAGTAGAAGTAATATTATTATTTATGTAATTAATAATAATATTAATATTTTTAATAATAATAATAATATTATTATTATTAATATCCTTTTAGTTAATATAAATAATAATAATAATAATGATATTGTTATTATAATTTTCTTAAAAATAATATAATGAAAATATTATTATTATTATAAATATTAATAAATATAAAATAGTAAATTTAATAATAAAATTATTATTACTACTACTACTACTACTACTACTAATATGAATATTACTATGACAATATTATCAACTTTATTAGTAATATTATTACTAATTACTAATTAATATTAGTAATCATGTTATTATTAAAGTTAATATTTTTTTTGGAAAAAGAGTCAATATTATAAGACAGTTGTAGCCAAAATAACCAAAAATAAGACTATCCTCAGGCCCTTAGAGCCTTACAAACCTGTTGGGACCAGCTAAGACTATAACAATCAATACAAGGCTACTATTGTCTCATCAAAAACTGAGCTATGGTGTCTACACCTGTACATTGGAGTGTAAACATTCTAGTAGCTATTGAAAACTTGATTTGTCTTAACAGAGTATCATGTGTAGACCTTCTTTGTGCAAATATTCTTGACTTTCGTTCATGCCAGAGTATATAAATAGTAGCTTGGAAGGTAACTCTGAGGAATTTCTTCTTCCAGTTTCTCTCCCTATAGTGTTGCTTGAACAAGTGAAGTTCGTGGGAGATGGACCAAATTGGTCTGCAAATCCCAAGCCAGAGGAGAACTTTTTGCTAAAGCTGAGAGGAGAAGGAACATGCAAAGAAAATATGGGAAACAGATTCTTACGAGTGGTCACATAAGGTACATACGCTTGCTAAACTGATCCCTCTTTTCTACAAATTATCATGTGTGGCAAGGGATTTATGGCTAGCCAACCATGTTATTATAGTATGTCTAGGCATACACACATTCTCCTAGATAACCTGAGAGAATCTCCATGTTCACTATTGATCAGTCAGCCATAGATACATATTTTTAACATAGAGTTTACCATGCTAAGCACACGTAGCTAATTGAGTACTTACTTGATTAATCGACCCAGCTTTCCTGATTAAAGCATCTCTCAAATGAATCAAACTCTTCCAAGCCCTTGAATCATTGCTTTTAGCAGAAACATGTCATAAATCAAAATGTCTCAGGTAGTACTTTTTAACCCATAACACCCAAAGGGAATCAGAGGGGTGGATTAACTTCCATATCCATTTGCAAAGCATAGCCTTATTCCATCCTAGGACTTCCTTAATCCCTAAGCCCCCAGAAGCATGTTCCTTGCAGATTTTTTCCCAGGTAATCATGTGTAATCTTCTGGTATCTTCATTGTCCCCTCAAAAGAAATTGCTGATTATCTTGTTGATCTTGTATATCACAGCTTGCGGGAGGAGGAACATGGAAGACCAATAGGAATACATGCCAAAGAGAGTGGAATTGATGAGTTGAACCTTACTATCATAGGAGAGGAACTGAACTGGCCAGGATCTCAATTTATTTTCCAGTTGATCCAAGAGGAGCTGACACATGTGAGCAGATAGTTTAGTGCTGAGAGAGGAATGCCCAGGTATTTGAAAGGAAGGCGACCTTCAAGAAAATGAGTCTGTTGTAAGATGGTCACTTTTTCAGAGTCTGTCACACCACCAAAATACATATTAGATTTCTGAGGGCTAACTTCCAAACCAGATATTAGGGCAAATTCTTTCAAGCATTGAACCACAGAAGAGATAGAGTGAGATTTGCCTTTGCTAAATATCAAAAGATTGTTAGCAAAGAGAATATGAGTGAGATTGATCCTTGAACATTTGGGATGATATCTTGCTTTCTTCTCAGCATAAAATTTCTTCATCAACCTTGAGAAGTACTCCATGGCAATGGTAAACAAAAGAGGGGACATGGGGTCACCTTACCTCACCCCTTAGCACCATTAAAATACCTGTGTGGGATCCCATTAAAACAAATAGAATATCTGGCAGTGGAAACACATGT
Source organism: Tamarix chinensis (assembly GCA_030549775.1). Taxonomy (NCBI): domain Eukaryota; kingdom Viridiplantae; phylum Streptophyta; class Magnoliopsida; order Caryophyllales; family Tamaricaceae; genus Tamarix; species Tamarix chinensis. The sequence goes on along the minus strand of CM060176.1, from coordinate 21,256,889 downwards.
CATAATCCAATTAACAAACTGCAAAGGCATTCCCATAGTAATTGGCACTGAATCTAGAAAGGATCACTCTAGGGAATCATAAGCTTTCCTAATATCCACCATGATGGTGGATCTGGTAGAAATATGAGCCCTATTGTAATGTTTCAAGAGATCATGAGTGAGTGTAATATTATCTTCAATATGTCTCCCAGAGATAAACCCTGTTTGCTCCATACCAATCAGAGAAGGGAGAACCCTTGCCAAACGGCTAGATAGGATCTTAGTGATAATCTTGTAAATAACAGAACAACAAGAAATAGGCTGGAAATCTGTGACACTTGATTGTTGCTGTCCTTTAGGAAGGAGAATCAGGAAGGTAAAGTTTACCTATTTCAATAAGTGTCCTGATGCAAAGAACTTTTGAATAGCAGCATAGATGGAAGGACCCACAATAGACCAGGTGCTCTTGAAGAAGAGAGAAGTGTATCCATCTGAGCCTAGGGATTTGTCATCTCCTATAGAGAATAAGGCATGTTTAACCTCATGTTCAGTCACAGGTTGTATCATATGTTGCTGTTGAGAGATGGAGATGGAGATGGAAGGACCAGAGTTCACAATAGCAGGATTAATACAATTTAGGTTACCTCTGGAAGTGCCAAGAAGGTTTTTGTAATAGTTGAGAAAGGCTGTAGTAATATCCTCTTTTGAGTGCTGTAAGACCCCATGGATATTTTGTAAGGTGCCAATTCTGCCTCTGACTTGTCTGTTTTTTGATTCTTGAGTGAAAATAATGGACATTTTCATCCATTTTTTGAATATAAGTAATTTTTACCCTATGATATGCTGACTGTAGTTCAACCTTTCTCAGCTTCTGATAATCCATAAGGAGTTTTTTCTCCTCATTCTGTAAATTTGTGTTCATGGGCTGAGTCATCAGGTCCTCCTGAACTCCCTTCAATCTTTGGTAGCACTTTGAAATCCTCTATGCTAGCTTGTTGTATGTGGAATAATGCATATGTTTTAATTTCTTTTTCAATAGCTTGAGCTTCTGTACAACTTTAAACATATGGCAACCCTGAATTGGGGTGTTCCATACACCCTAAACAATAGACAGAAAGTCAGTGTCTTCAACCCAGCTATTCAAGAATTTAAAAGGTTTACCCCCTGAATGTGGATGTTGCTGGATATTCAGGCAGGTAGGGGAAAGGTCTGAAACTACAAGTTCTGAGAAATGAGTTGTAGCAGGGATTGGACTCTACATCCAAAGGTCATTAACCAAGATCCTATCCAATTTTGCCCATATTCTGTTATCTGCATCCTGTTAATATTAAAGTTAATATTAATAATTAGCATATTATTATTATTTTATGAATATGAATATTAATGTTAATAATAATAATATAAATAATAATATTATTAATTATGTTAATAATAGTCATAATATCGTTAGAGTTATTTTATTAATATGCAAGGAATTATTATTATTATTATTTGAATTGGAAAACATGTAGAAAACAATGATATATATCTATATGAAAAATTTAGAAAATATGGTATAACTTTTTTTTATAATTTTCTTTACAAAGTTGAAAATTTATGTTTATTTTTTATTTTTTAATCAATAAAATAAAATTTAAAATTATAAACATATTTTATAAATTTTTTTAAATTAAAAAATAATTTTAAAAAAATAATCTTATTTTTAAAAATTAAATTCACCCTAAATTTTTTATCGGTACACATTCCGCTTTGAGCTTTAACTTTACGTGATTATCTAGCTCACGATCAAGAAAGATAAGTACTATTTTCTACGCATCATAAAGGGGAAGAAATATCAAAGATGTCGACCAATCTAGTTATTGATTAAATAATCACACACAAAAAAAAAACATAGGAAACAAGGAGTGAGGGCTAAATAGGGTAGTTGTAATAACTTAAAATTTACAACTGAAAAATTTCATTTAATAAAAAAGTTTAGCCGAAGTGAAATAACAAAATGTAAACTATGGGGATATTACCACCACACTTAGTACCAGAATGGTTCATTTCTACCGTTCTAGCACTAAATGTTAAGGCTCATTGAGATAGACATCAAACACGAGTTGATAATTAAAACTAGCATTCATAAAAGATATGAGTTGTTAACTATACAGGAAATCAAAGTGCGGTAATCAAAAGAGGTACAACCTAAAAGTACAGTTTTAAAGTTCTAAATGATAGAAAATATCATACAATAGAATAAAACTAAATATAACGATACAGGAAAGACAAAATGGAAGATAGACTCTGGCCCTGTCACTCTCGACCCCCAAGCTAGGTCCAAGCTCAACTCTCAGCCCCTCCCGATGCCTTGTAAGTGTCGTAGGCATCGAAGATAGAATCACCGACCTGCACCAAGTCAGAAGGGCCTTCTACTCGTGGGAATTAGCAGCACCCATGAAATGGGTGGTCAGTATGCTACGTACTAAGTAAGGTAACCATGCCACTAAGGCCAAATATATAAGGCACATATCACAAGCATGATCATATAGGCAACATATAATAATACAGATAATGAGGCTAGGTTACGTTCCAATAAACTTGTTCTTTAGATCTCTTAACAATATACTCATTTCACACATACTCTTTATTAATCCATGTGAGTGTGTGAACCCCACTATTATATCCGGTGGACCAAAATACATGCAAGGCCAAACGCTCCTGACCACTATTATTCGCCGGTGGACCAGTCTGGCCCCAACTCATATGGTGTTTCACCGTAAGTACTTAGTGTATTTCTCACATCTTAGCTTCATTACGTTTGGTTTGTTGAACACAGAATCCCCCACTATTATAGCCGATGGACCAAAAATCATGTAGGGCAAAACGCTCCTAGCCACTATTATAGCCGATGGACCAAAAATCATGCAGGGCAAAACGCTCCTAGCCACTATTATTCGCCGGTGGATCAGCCTCTAGGGTACCCCAGCTCCTACCCACTATTATTCGCCGGTAGACCGGTCTGGGCCCAGCTCAACAATCTTCCTCTTTAAATAATTAGTGTCTTATTCGATAATTTTTTACCCTTGACATGCATGCCACCAATCTTCTACTTCTATCCTCCCAATAGGGACCCGTCCCATATCTTGAGACTCTGGAACCTCCTAACTGCTCCGACATCCCTTCCTTATTCCATTACCCACACTAGAAGCCCAATTTCAATGCATGTGGGTCAAGGACCACTACCTTATACCACTAAGCCCATTCACAATCTTCCCTAAAGTTTTCTCCAGAAAACCCTAATTTGGGCCTATGTGGCCCATCCTTCTTTGCCTCACATGACCCAAACTATTTTAACTCCCCACACATCATGACCCTTAGATTCCCCTCTCACTTTATGCCTCACTCATCCTTCATTTATTATTTTATTATTTTCTTTTTCTTTTTCCACCTTCTCAAATTAGGGTTTCCTCCCCAACCTTAGTCTGGTCTCCTACACACCCTTATACTATCCCACGTATTATTTTTCACCTGAAGCTCCCAGTCACCTAAACGACACTTCTATTACCTTCCTCACACCCAAGGTAACTTTCCATACGTAAAGTTTGCCCCCATATGGACTCTAACCATCCCATGCAAAATCCTTGATATTTATCATGCAAAACCCTAAAATTCCCATGCAAACCCTAGTTCCTCCCACGCAACCCTAGTTTCTCCTACTCTTTCATTTTATTTAAGTCCCCCCTTTTATTCACCATGCATGGATCATGGATTATTTAGGTCATTCTTACCTACTTTAGCCAACTTACTTCCCCCTGGTTATCTTATTTTCCCATTTTCCCTTTTCATGCCTCCATCCCACATCACCACATCAAATACCCTAGCAAGAATGTCCTAAGGGGCCACATCACATCACATCACAACTTGCAGTTGATCCATATTAGCACATACCATAAGAAAGCATATGAACATACCTATGTTCCAAGCTGCACTACACATAAAATAGTTAAGATAATGGCATATGGTACATGACATATAATTATATGGGACATCCAAGGTATGTAAGGCATATAGCACACCTGCGGCCTTAGCTACACCCTTACCTAAAACGTTGCTGGGCTCGGAGCACGCTCCTAAGCCTCATTAGGGTTTTGGCTTGATTCACCTAGGCTTGGTGGCGGCGGCGGCGGCGGTGGTGGAGTAGGAAGAGAGGTGGAGAGATGGGGGTATAGGCTAGAGGAGAGGGAATAAGGGGGTGTTTGAGGTGGTGGAAGGTGTCTCAAATGGATAGGGGCGGAATGGAGGTGGTGGTGCTGCCGAAAGTGGTGGTCCACAATGGTCGAGGCGGTGGCCAAAGGTGGTGGAAGGTGGAGGAGGGAGAAGGAGAGGGAGGCAAGGAAATATAGAGGTATGGAGAGGTAGATTAGAGTCCCTTAGTTGTTTTAGGGGGTAGAGGTGGTGTTATAGGTGGCGGAATTGGTGGCAGATGGTGGCACAAGGGGCGACGGATAGTTAAAGTGGGTTGTTCGGGAGGGGGAATTTGCACGGTTGGGGTGGCTCTTGTAGGGCAAGGCAAGGAAGGAGGGTGGATCAGTTGTGTAGAGGGCGGTGCAGGGAAGATTTTGGTGGCCGGAGTGGGTGGTGGTGACGATCGATGGCGGAGAAACAACGGTTTGTTTGGGTGGTGGCGTGTGATTGGTTTTCTGGGCTGCCAAAATTGAAACCCGATTATGGCTGCCTTTGGGGGTATGTATAGGTTGATTGGAAGGGAAAATGACAAAGGGGAATGGGGAAATAGGGGGCAAGGGGCATGGGTGCACCAACCGATGAGGGTAGGTCGACACAGGTCTACCTTCGTAGGACATTTCGATGGGGAAGAGGGGATGGCACACGTAAGAGAGGGAATGGCCGGCTAGGTTGAAATGATAGGGAAGACAATGGTGAAGAGAGGGGAAGAATGGTGGGTTAACCGGCGTGATCGATAGCGGAAATTTCGGAGTCGATTGGGGGATTTGCAGCGACACGAGGAGGAGGAGGAGGAGGAGGAGGAGGAGGAGAAGAAGAAGAAGAAGAAGAAGAAGAAGAAGAAGAAAGAAAGAAAGAAAGAAAGAAAGAAAGAAAGAAAGAAAGAAAGAAAGAAATAAATAAATAAAGAAAGGAAAAAAAGCCAAACCAGTCGGGAGAGAAAAAAAAGAAAGGGCGATGCAGGCCTAGGCCGCGTAGGAGGGAAGGGAGAACTGGGCCAAAGGCGGGCTGGCCTAGGTCAGGGGAAAGGAGAAAAAGAAAGGAAGAAGGAAGAGAAGAAAAAGGAAAGAAAAGGAAGAAGGTGGGTTTGGGGGTTAATTAATATATTTTGGGTATTTTGAGATATTTAAAAAATATTAATATTAAAATAATAATTAATTTCTCTTTTTAGGTTAATTTAGGGTTTTTGAAAGATTTTTCCTAAATTCCATTTTAATTAACAAAATACTCAAATTTTCCTATTTAAATTATTTATTAATTTCTCTTAGATTTGCCTTAATTAATTCCCTCTTATTTTAATAAAAATAATTTATTTAATTAATTTCCCTAGTAATGAAAATTATTTTGCCATAATTTTCTAAATTAGGGTTTTAGGGTATTTCATCACTACCCCCGTAAAGAAATACTTTGTCCCCGAAGTCACTTACAATTTCCTAGGGTTAAGGCTAAAGTAGCTTAATCGGATAGAGACACCACTCTTACATCAATAATCATCTCAACTACCCCCTTAAAGAAAAAGTTACTAAGAAATGGTTGTACCTACATCAAAAAGTTCTAGGTATGCTTCACGCATGTCCTTCTCAATTTCTCAGGTCTCTTCTTTGATTCCATGCTGACTCCATAGGACCTTGATGAGGGGAAGCGGGTCTCTCGCAACTTGGAATCGACGATCCGCACTGGTCTCTCTTCATAAGTTAATGAGTCATCCAGTTCTATCTCATCTGGTCGGATTACGTAGGAAGGATCAGCAACGTACTTTCGCAACTGCAAAACGTGGAATACATCGTGAACTTAAGCTAACTCTAGAGGAAGAGCTAAACGATAAGCAACCTCTCCTATATGCTCCGTGATCTCAAAGGGACCGATGTACCTCTGGCTTAGCTTACCCTTTTTGCCAAACCTTTGAATGCCCTTTGTGGGGGAGACCTTCCACAACACCTTTTCTCCAGACTCCAAGTTACTATCCTAGCACCTTTGATTAGTATAACTCTTTTGCCTGTTCTGGGTGGCTTTCATCCGGTCTTGAACTATCAGACTTGCCTGGTCATTTCTTCAATCATCTTGGGCCCCAATACCACCATCTCACTAATATCATTCCAGCACAAAGAAGTTTGACATTTCCGCCCATACAAAGCTTCGAAGGGAGCCATCCCAATACTAGCGTGGTAGTTGTTGTTGTACGAGAACTCTATCAAATGTAGGCACTCCTCTCAAAATTCCTAGAAATCTAACTCACAAGCTCTCAACATATCCTCTAGGGTCTGTATGGTCCGCTCTGTCTGCCCATCTGTGGTAGGGTAGAAAGCCCTGCTCATCTTCAACTTTGTTCCCAAGGCCTCCTGTAGCTTTCCCCAAAAGTGAGAGAGAAACCTCAAATCCCTATATGACATGATGTCCCTTGGAACCTCATGACGACTGACCACATACTTCATATAAGCACCCGCTAGCTAATCTATACTCTAGGTGGACCTCATCGGAATAAACACGGCCGACTTAGTCAATTTGTCCACAATAACCCAAATGGTGTTATAGCCGCTCTGATTTCTTGGTAACCCATTGACGAAATCCATAGAAATCGAGTCCCATTTCCACCTCGGCACTTCCAAGGGGTGAAGTAGTCCTACTGGTCTCCGGTACTCAATCTTGACCTTTTGATACACTAAACATCGGAACACAAACTCTGCCACTTCCCACTTCATGCAGGGCCACCAATACATCCTCTTGAGGTCTTTATATAACTTAGACCCTCCTGAGTGGACTGAGTAAGGAGTCTGATATCCTTCTTCCATAATGTGGCACTTCAATTCCAGACAACTTTGTGGTATACACCAACGACCTTGAATTTAAGGCTTCCATCCTCATGAATTTTGAACCCTGCTACTCGACCTTCCTACATCTTCTACAGGATCCTCTCAAGCTTGACATCTTCGATATGACCGGCTCGGATCTCCTCGAACATGGTGGGAGTGAGTGTTAGGGCACTCATGCAGGCCTCGAGGTCCCCTTGCTGAATCATCTCAATCTCCAGGACCGACAACTCCCTTATCATTCGGTCCACGACCACATGATATAGTACAAAATGTGAGGTCTTCCTGCTCAGGGTGTCTGCAACTATGTTGGCCTTACCCTCATGGTAGGTCAACTCTATGTTGTAGTTCTTGACAAGCTCCAACCACCTCCTCTGCCTTTTGTTGAGTTCCTTTTGAGTGAAGATGTACTTGAAGCTCTTGTGGTCCATAAATAATCTGCATTTTACTCCATACAGGTGGCACCTCCAAATCTTCAGAGCAAATACCACGGCATCCAACTCCAGATCGTGTGTATGATAATTATGTTCATGTTGCTTCAACTGTCAGGAGGCATATGTGACCACTCTGCCCTTCTGCATCAGCATACATCCTAGCCTGTATTTGGATGCATCACTATAAACTTCAAACCCATCAGTACCTCTTATAGGGTTAACATGGATGCATTGGTCAATCGTCTTTTTAGCTCCTGGAATGCTTCTTCACAAGCCTCGTCCCACTGGAACTTTGTAGTCTTCTTTTGGAGGTTGGTTAATGGTTGGGCAATTCAAGAGAAATTCTATACAAACCTTTTGTAATACCTGGCCAATCCCAAAAAACTCTAAACCTCTACTATCTTCGTAGGAGGCTTCCACTCTGTGATGGCCATGATCTTGGATGGGTCCACAACCACCCCCTCTACTGATACAATGTGTCCCAAGAAAGCCACCTCTTGAATCCAGAATCCTCACTTTGACAATTTCACATACAGGTGATGCTCTCTTAGAAGATTTAGAATAGTGCGGAGGTGCTGCTCGTGCTCCTCATCCCCTTGGGAATACACCAAGATGTCATCAATGAGCACCACGACAAATTGATCAAGGAATGGCCTGAATATCCTTATCATCAGATTCATGAAAACCATATGTGCATTCATGAGCCCAAATGGCATCACTGTAAACTCATAGTATCCATACCGGGTCCGAAAGGCGGTCTTCATAATATCTACATCAGCGATCCTCAATTGAAGTTATTGAGGTATTAAAAAATTCAAGATATTCTTGCAGGTATGTTACCTATTTGCAAGGAGAATATGTTAACACACCTTAAAGTGTACAAGCATTCAAAGCATGCAAGACTATGGCATTGATGGGATGATACTTTATAACAAGAAGATATGGTGATGATTATCATTAACTGTATTGAAAAATGTTAGAGCCAATCATATTAAATGTTCTTGATAATATGTCTATGCTTGGTATTGAAAAAAATTCAAGATATTCTTGTAGGTATGTTACCTATTTGCAAGGAGAAGATGTTAACACACCTTAAAGTGTAAAAGAATTCAAAGAATGCAAGACTATGACATACATGGGATGATACTTTACAACAAGAAGATAAGGTGATGATTATCATTAGTTGCATTAACTTGTTGTACACCCTAAGTGTATTTTATGTAAGGTAGGGTTTGATATAACTTCATGTATGTATCATAGTTGATTGTATGGCTTTGTAATGTTAGTAATTAGTATAATTTAGACAATGATATTGTGATTAAGATTAAGCATTATATGGGCTTAATTCAAGTAGGATAATTTAGCTTGAATTAAGGGAAGGAACTGGCTGGTTTAAGTCTTAAATGTGCCGGATACTCTCCCTCCCTATATATACCCTTGTACACGCATAAATTGAGAAGAGAAGACCATTTGAATAAAATTTACCAAGTTAGGAACTTGTTTGTGTCTCCTTTGGAGTATTAGATATCCAAAAGTGCCGGGCATTTCTTCCACATCCTTGTTCAAAGTTGAATACAACTTCAACCATTCGAACTCATTCAGCATTCCAACCTGAAATCTTTTCCAGTTTAATTCATCTAAACCGATTTGATTCATGCAATTTCAATACACTAACGCAACTATCCATTGGTATTAGATCCTGTTTCCTTCCCTCCACTTTGATCCACATCAGTGCCTTTGTGACGAGCTCAAATCCTAGCACCAACTCGATATTAAATTTAATTTCTCGAATTGGGGGCATGCCCGGTATCTTCTCTGGAAACATATCTAGGAACTCCTTGACTACCGGGATGCTATCTAGATCAACCAGGTCCTTGTTTAGCTCCTGTACACTACATAAGTATAGGGGATACCCCTTCACAACCAAGGAATACAGAGTCACTACTGATACCACCTTGGTAGCAGGCTTAGGCTGGGTCCTCCTGTACGAAACCCTAGTTCCCTTCGGGCCCTGTAAGATCACGTGCTCTTAGGTGCAGTCAATGATGGTTTTATATTTTTCTAGCATTTCCATACCCAAAATCACATCGAAATCCTTCAATTCCATCTTGACCAAGTCTACTAGGAAATGTACCCCACCTATGACAAAGGCCACATTAGAAAATAACTAACTGCACTCCACTTTATCATTGAAGGGAAGCATCATAGATAATTCTATTTTTGCAGCAGGTGACAGTCTAGCCTTAGCAACAAAAGCAGATGAAATAAAGGACAAGGTGGCTCCCGAATCAAACAAAATATGCACCGACAGAGAGTGGATGGTGAACATATCAGTGATGACGTCTAGCTGATGGTCAGCCTCCGCTTGACTAATCACATTCAGGCGCCCACCTGACTAGCCTCCCTTTTGGGGAAAAGGTCTGGGTCCCTAAGGCCTTCCTTGGGCCTCTCTATTTGTGGCACCAGCTGGGGCAAGTGCTCGCTAGTAGTGCTGTGGAGGTGCGGTCTGGAGGTGGTGCTGATAAGCCAGTTGCTGGGGCACCAAGGCTCCCCCCTCTTGAGCTTGTTGAGGCTGGTACTGCTGAGCATGCGGCGGTCCTCGACACTCAAATGCTCTGTGACCCTATTTGCCACAGTTCAGGCTTGTGATAGGCCTACCTCCAAAATCCCAGCCAGGGTGATTGTAGTCGCAACATCTGCATGAGAATCCTCCCGGGGGGCCCTGGTCCCTACCATGGTCTCTCGACGGGGGTCTCCTCGGCCCCTCTGTCCGTGGGTGGGTTCTACTCCCTGAACTATGTCCCTTGGGTTTCCTCTTCTCGAGGATAGTGGTTTACTCCTAGGCCAGGGTGGTGGCGAGACAAGCATGCTTGTAAAGTGTAGCCAAGTCGGTGAAGGGCACTACATCCATCATCCTACGGATGCCGAAGTTCAACCTCTGCTCAAAATGAAATACCACTGTGGACTCGTTGGTAGTGGTCCCTGGGGCAAAACATAGTAGTTTGGTGAAGCGTGCGTAATACTATTGTACTGTCGTTAATCCTTGGGAGAGCTGCATAAATTCTCAAAGCTTATCACTCTTCAGGCTCTTAGGGTAGAACCGGGAGCCAAGTGCGATCTTGAACTCCTAACAAGTCACCGAGGTACCGTCCTTGGTACGGTACTCTACCCACCAAGCGTTCGCCACGCCTCTCAAGAAGAAGGTAGCTATGTTGGACTGCCACGCTGTGGGGTAGTCCACTGCCTCAAAAGTACAATCCATATCTTGGATCCACCCTTCGAGGATCACGGGGTCCTCCTCGGTGGAGTACATTGGAGAGTGGTGCCCGATAACCCTTTGGAGCCAATCTTCATTGGAACCCTCTGAGTGGTGGGGTTGCGAGGTTGGAACCAAAGGATAATGCTGAACAAACTCCATGAAAGCCTCAAAGGCCTCCTCCAAATGCCTTATTCGGCCGTTCACCACTGTTGGGAGTTGCAATAGAAAAAATGAGGTTAGAAGCAAACCCACTGGTTTGTAGTAATCATATCACATTGTTCCCCCTTTTTGGGAAAACCCCTAATCTACCCTTACGTTCCTCACCGTGGCCCGGACTCAGAATCATTAAAAACAGAAGGGTTTTGTTAAGGTATGAAAATACTTCAAATCAGGTAAAACTCTATAAATTAAATTCTGTTTTTGAAAAGAAACATGAGTGGTTTTGAGGACCAACACTCTGATACCAACTTATAATACCCCAAAATTTACAACTGAAAAAATTCATTTAATGAAAAGGTTTAGCCTAAGCAAAATAAAAAAAATGTAAACTATGGGGATATTACCGCCACACTTAGTACCAGACCGATTCACTTCTACCATTTTAGTACCAAGTGCTAAGGCTGATTGGGATAGACATCAAACACGAGTTGATAATTGAAATTAGAATTCCTTAAAGATATGAGTTGTTAACCATATAGAAAATTAGAGTGCGGTAATCAAAAGAGATACAACCCAAAGGTACAATTTTAAAGTTCCAAATGACAGAAAACATCATACAATAGAATAAAATTAAATATAACAATACAAGAAAGACAAAATGAAAGATAGACTCCGGCCATGTCACTCTCAACCCCCAGGTTAGGTCTAGGCTCAACTCTCAGCCCCACTCGATGCCTCGTAAGTGTCGTAGGCATCAAAGATAGAATCACGGACCTGCACCAAGTCAGAAGGGCCTTATACTCATAGAAATGAGCAGCACCTATGAAATGGGTGGTCAGTACACTACATACTGAGTAAGGTAACCGTGCAACTAAGGCCAAACATATAAGGCACATATCACAAGCATGATCATATAGGTAACATATAATAATACAGATAATGAGGCCGGGTTACGTTCCAATAAACTTGTTCTTTAGATCTATTAACAATATACTCATTTTACACATACTCTTTATTAATTCATGTGAGTGTGGGAATCCCACTATTATAGCTGGTGGACCGGAATACATACAAGGCAGAACACTCCTGACCACTATAATTCGCCGGTGGACCGTTCTGGCCTTGACTTACATGGTGTTTCACTATAAGTACTTAGTGTATTTTCCACGTCTTAGCTTTATTACATTTGCTTTGTCAAGCACGAAATCCCCCCACTATTATAGCCGGTGGAAATAAAATCATACAGGATAAAACAGTCCTCGCCACTATTATTCGACTGTGGATCAGTCTCCAGGGCACTCCGGCTCTTGGCCACTATTATTTACCAGTGGAATGGTCTAGTCCTAGCTTAACAATCTTCCTTTTTAAATGATTAGTGTCTTATTTGTGTCTTATTCGATAATGTTTCACCCTTGATATGCATGCCACCAATCTTCTACTTCTATCCTCCCAAGAGGGGCCCGTCCTATATCTTAAGACTTTGGCACCTCCTAACTACCTCGACATCCCTTCCTCATTCCATTACACACACTAGAAGTCCAATTCCGATGCGTGTGGGTCAATGCCCACTACCTCATACCGCTAAGCCCATTCATAGTCCTCCCTAGGTTTTTCTCTAGAAAACCCTAATTTGGGACCATGTGGCCCATCCTTCTCTACCTCACACAACCCAAACTATTTTAACTCCCCTCACGTCACGACCCTTAGATTCTCCTCTCACTTTATGCCTCACTCATCCTTCATTTATTCTTTTATTATTTTCTTTTTATTTTTCCACCTTCTCAAATTAGGGTTTCCTCCCCAACCCTAGCTCGGTCTCCTACGCACCCTTATACTATCCCACATACTATTTTTCACCTGAAGCCCCTGTTACCCAAACGACACTTCTATTACCTTCATCATGCCCCAAGGGAACTTTTCATACGTAAAGTTTGCACTCATGCGGACTCTAACCACCTCATGCAAAACCCTTGATATTTATCATGCAAAACCATAAAATTCCCATGCAAACCCTAGTTCCTCCCATCCAACCCTAGTTTTTCCCACTCTTTCATTTTATTTAAGTCCCCCCCTTTTATTCACCACTTATAGATCATGGATTATTTAGGTGGTGGAAGGTATCTCAGGTGGATAAGGGCGGAATGGAGGTGGTGGTGCAGCCAGAAGTGGCGGTGCATAGTGGCCGAGGCGGTGGCCGAAGGTGGAGGAAGGTGGAGGAGGGAGAAGAAGAGGGAGACAGGGAAAGATGGAGGTATGGGGAGTAGATTAGATTCCCCTAGTTGTTTTAGGGGGTAGAGGTGGTGTTATAGGCAGTGGAATTAGTGACAGATAGTGACACGAGGGGCGGTAGAGAGTCAAAGTGGGCTGTTCAGGAGGGGGACTTTACACGGCTGGGGTGGCTCATGCAGGGCAAGGTAAGGAAGGAGGGTGGCTCAGTTGTGTAAAGGGTGGTGCAAGGAAGGTTTTGGTGGTTGGAGTGGGCGATGGTGATGGCTAATGGCCGAGAAATGGCGGTTTATGTGGGCGGTGGCGCACGATCGGTTTTCTAGGCTGCCAAAATCGAAACTCGATTATGGCTGCCTTTGGGGGTATATAGGTCGATTGGAAGGGAAAACAACAAAAGGGAGCGGTGAAATAGGGGCAAAGGGCATGGGTGCACTGGTCGGCGAGGGTAGGCCAGCACAGGTCTACCTTCATAGGCCATTTTGATGTGGAAGAGGGGATGGCACACGCAACAGAGGGAATGACCGACTAGGTTGAAATGATAGGGAAGATAGTGGGGAAGAATGGCGGTTCAACCGACGTGATCTGTGGTAGAAACTTAGGCATCGATCGGGGGAGTTACAACAACACGAGGAAGAAGAAGAAGAAGAAGAAGAAGAAGAAGAAGAAGAAGAAGAAGAAGAAGAAGAAGAAGAAGAAGAAGAAGAAGAAGAAGAAGAAGAAGAAGAAGAAGAAAGAAGAAGAAGAAGAAGAAGAAGAAAGAAGAAGAAGAAGAAGAAGAAGAAGAAGAAGAAGAAGAAGAAAAGAAGAAGAAGAAGAAGAAAAGAAGAAGAAGAAGAAGGAAGAAGAAGAAGAAGAAGAAAAGAAGAAGAAGAAGAAGAAGAAGAAGAAGAAGAAGAAGAAGAGAAGAAGAAGAAGAAGAAGAAGAAGAAGAAGAAGAAGAAGAGAAGAAGAAGAAGAAAGAAGAAGAAGAAGAAGAAGAAGAAGAAAAAGAAGAAGAAGAAGAAGAAGAAGAAGAAGAAGAAGAAGAAGAAAAAGAAGAAGAAGAAGAAGAAGAAGGGGGTTGGACCGGTGGTCTAGGAGAAAAGAAGAAAGAAAGGAAAAAAAGCTAGAGCGACCAGGAGAAAAATAAGAAAGGGTGATACAGGCCTAGGCCGCACAGGAGGGAAGGGAGAACTGGGCCGAAGGTGGGCTGGCCTAGGTCAAGGGAAAGGAGAAAAATAAAGGAAGAAGGAAGAGAAGAAAAAGGAAAGAAAAGGAAGAAGAGAGGGAAAAAGAAAAAAAAATAAAAAGGAAAAAGGTGGGTTTGGGGTTAATTAATATATTTTGGGTGTTTTGAGATACTAAAAAAATATTAATATTAAAATAATAATTAATTTCTCTTTTTAGGTTAATTTAGGATTTTTGAAAGATTTTTCCTAAATTCCATTTTAATTAGAAAAATACTCAAATTTTCCTATTTAAATTATTTATTAATTTTTCTTAGATTTGCCTTAATTAATTCCCTCTTATTTTAATAAAAGTAGTTTATTTAATTAATTTTTCTAATAAATCCTTATTTTGCCATAATTTCCTAAATTAGGGTTTTGGGGTATTTCAGCAGTAGTTGACTACTTGACTTAATTGCTTCTTAAATAGTGCTCAAGTTCATCAACGAAAGCTCTCTCTGACATTTTACAATTGGGAGATTCTTGTAATGCACATACATAGATGAGAGAAAAGGGAAAAAAAGAAAAGAAAAATAGAAATCAATAGGCTACTTTCCATTTGATATGATGTAAGAAGTGTGGAGCTTTTGGGATATGAGAGCTTTTGTTCTCTTGATTCTCTTCCCCTAGTTCTTTCTAGCCATTGCATCTCCTTTTAGGAAAAGAATTGGTAGTGCTATCATCACTAGTTTAATTTAGCTTACCTATTTGGTAGCTGATTGGGCTGCAACCTTTGCTGTGGGTATCATATCTCACAAACAAGACAATACGTCCATTGATAAGAGAATTACTGGCCTCATGGTATTCTGGGCTCCTTTTCTTATTACCCATATTGGTGGCCCTGTCACCATCACTACATTCACTTTGGAGGATAATGAGTTGTGGCTGAATCATTTGCTTTAGCTCCTATCTCAGTTTGTTGCAATTGGTTATGTATTCAACAGATCACTTCCTATTAATAAACTATTGGTACCCACAATATTGGTGTTTATAGTAGGGCTTATCATGTATGGCAAGAGGATAAATTCACTATACCACGCTAGCATGAATAAGTTTCGAAACTCTTTGATGAAATCATGTGATCCAAGGCCTAATTATACTACACGTGTAGAGGAGTGCATGATTAGGGTTGATGCAAGATTGTTGGTTTCTATTAAGCATACCATGGAGTCTAAACTTAAGTTTACCTTTAAGAGCTAAGTAGCTTCTGGAGAAAGACTAATAGATAATGTTCAAGATGCTTTTATGTTTTTCAATATGTTCAAAGGACAAGTAGCAGATTTTTGGGGGAAAACAGATTAATTTGCATAATAACTTTTTTCTCTTTATGAAATTAAAATAGGCCAAAATAAATTACGAAAAATAACGTAGACGAGAACACCAAGATTTTTTATGTCGAAACCCTTAAAGGTGAAGGTAAAAACTACTGGACCTTTAGTCCAGTAAAACTTCCACTATAATATAGTAGGATTACAAAAATGACATATCTAGTAAAACTAAAGGATTTCTCTCAAATGACCACACTTATAAAGGATGGACTACGAGAAGTAATAATATCTCACACTTTTTTTATGTGGCTCTTTTTCTCACACTTTAAAATTAAGTATCTCTCACTTGTGTTGTGGATATTCTTCATAACTTATGAATCATCTCGCCTTCTTCAAATAAAGGTATTTATAGGTAAATATATGAACTACTCTTACGTAACTCTATTTTTCTCCATTGAAAGTTTCAACTCTAATTAATTTGCGAAACTCCTGGAGAAGTAAGTGAATGGCCAAATATGATTAATTATTAAGCTTCGATTTACCAATTAAAGAAGCCTAACAGTGCATTAAATACCACTAATTTTCATCTTTCATTCTTTTCTATTTTCTAATAAATTTTTTCTTTCTTTCTTTTATTTGTATGGCCCCACCAAATAGGAGGGACCTCTAACAATCTCCCCCTTCTTGATTACTTTGGGGGCATCACCACACTGGTACCTTCACAACAATCACTAAATTTCTTGGTCGGTATTACTTTGGTCATCATGTTTGATCAAGTATCATCAGTGTGAACTTTATCGAGCTTAAGTAAATTTTCTTCTAACACATCATATATCCAATGATATTGAAAATTAATATATTTTGTGTGGGAGTGATAGGTTTCATTTTTGGCTAGGTCTATATCACTATGGTTGTCACACTTCAACACATACCTTTCTTGTTCTTGTCCCAACTCATAGAGGAAAATTTTCATCCATAACATCTCCTTCCATACTTTTATAGTTTTGATTTACTCTACCTCCATTGTTGAAAGTGCCACACACTTTTGGAGTTTTGACTACCACAACACAACTCCCCCTGTAAAGGTAGTCACATAACCTAATGTTGACTTTCTTGAATCAACATCTCCTACTATGTATGCATCTATGTAGCCCTCTAGCATATTCTTCCCTTCACCAAAGCATAAAAAATTATTGGTTATACCCCATAGAAAACTTCTTAATGTGGTTTCCTAAGGTTTGACAAGAATATGCTAACTACACCGACTATATAAGTAATATCAGATCTAGTGCATAGCATGACGTACATGAGGCTACTAATTGTAAATGAGCATGGGACCATTTCCATTTCTTCTTTCTCTATCTATTTCTTTAGATATTGCTTCTTATTTATCTTGAAAGGTTCGGCTAGTGAAACACTAACTGGCTTGGCCTTGTGCACATTAAATATTTCAAGAATCTTATTGATGTAATGTTCTTAAGATAGCCACAATAACTTTTTGGAACGATCTCGGGTGATGTTTATCCCAAGGATCCACTTTGCTGATCCCAAATCTTTCGTGGAAAATTATTTGCTTAAGGAATTCTTAAGAACTGTAACTTTCCTCTTATCTTTCCCAACAACCAATATATAATTAACATATAGCAAAATTATGATGAAATCGCCAGTAGCGTACCTCTTCAAGAAGGCACAATGGTTAGCATGAGTCATCTTGAAGTTATATTGAGTCATGAAAGATTCAAAATTCTTGTATTAGCACAATTCATCTTAAAGTTATATTGAGTCATGAAAGAGTCAAACTTCTTATACCATTGTCTTAGTGCTTGATTTAGACCATAAAGGCTCTTTTCCGATCGACACACCATGTGTTCTTTACCTTGTTCTTCAAACCCCTTAGGTTTCTCCATGTATATCTCCTCCTTTAGGTCTTCATGTAAGAATGTAGTCTTGACATCGAGCTATTCAATCTCTAAGTCTAGACTAGTGGCTATAACTAGAATTTCTCGGATATATGACATATTTACCACTAGAGAGAATATCTCGTCAAAATCAATACCCTTCTTCTCGTTGTACCCTTTGACCATTATCCTAGCCTTGAAACTTGGTTTTGGTTTTTCTCTCTAACCTTGATTATGTAAACCCATTTTTTCTTCAAGGTTCACCTTTCTTTGGGTAATTTAACAAGATCATAAGTATGGTTCTCATGCAAGGATTGCATATCCTCTTGCATGTTTTTTTTTTCATTTTTCTTTGTGATGATCAACCATGGCCTCATCATAAATTTGAGGATCCCCATCATCCTTGAGTGTCGGGTACTGATCTTGAGGATATATAGTGGAATATTGTCTCACTCTAGTTGATATCTACAACTAGGGTTATTCCACTACCTCATTGGACTCGATAAACTCACCATCATTAGTCTTTTTCAATGACTCCTCTATTTCTTCTATCAAGGGCTCATCTTGAAAAGGCATATCACCAGCTTCATCAACATTATTCTCGTTGGTTTTTTCACTAAGTCCATCATGTGAAATAGGAGATGAGTCATCTTCATGTTGAGTGCTAACTCAGGGCTTTTTTGGCTCCCTAGTGTCATCAATGGTCTAGTACTCGAAGTACACAACATCCCAACTTCTTACGATCCTTTTGGTCATAGGATCCCATGGTCAATATCCTAACTCATCTTGAGGTAAGACAAGATAGATTCACTTCTTGGTATTTGAATCAAGCTTTGATATTTTGTCTTTAGGAATATGGACGAATGCACGATAACCAAACACCTTGAACTAATCATATGAGACCTTTCTTCTAGTCCATACCTCCTCTAGGATATTTCTATCCAAAGGACTTGAGGGATAATGGTTAATAATGTAGATGACTATCTTGATGGCTTCTCCCCAGAATGACTTAGAGACTTTAACATAAGAGAGCATGCATCGAACTATTTCCTTGATCGTGTGGTTCATTCTCTTGGCCACACCATTCAGCTATGTTGTCTTTCATGGTCTCTTCACAAATTTAATGCTATAGGACTTGCAATAGGCTTTAAAAGGGACACTATACTCTCCACCATTATCAGAATGGACACTCTTGAGCTTTTAGCTAGTCTCTTGTTCCATCCTAATATGGAACTCCTTGAATGCCTCGAGTACTTGATCTTTTGTTTTCAATAAATATAGCCAATCATTTCTTGAGTGGTCATCAACAAAAGTAACAAAATATAGTGCACCACCAAGAGATTTATCAATCATAGAACATACATCAGTATGCACCAAATCAAGAATATGTTGTCTTCTATGTTGGTTGGCTAAATCTACTAAATGAAACTCTATGTTGTTTTCCAGCCAAATAATGAGTGCATTGTTTGAGGCACTTACATTTCATATTTGGGAGGAATTCTCTCTTGGCGAGGATTTGTAATCCCTTATCCCTCATATGACCTAGCCTCTTGTGCCACAAATCCAAGAATGAGTTATCATGGGCAATATTAGTTTCTCACTTACATAATTTTACTTCAGTAAAATATAACAAACCTTCCTTTTTTCCTATGGCAACAATCATGTTGTTTCTTGTGAGTCTCCATTTTTGAGTGCCAAACTGGTTTAGGTAACTGACACCATCTAATTTCATAGTTGATATCAAGTTGAGGCACATATATGGAACATATCTCACATCCTTTAATATGAGATCACATCTCAAGTTGGTCATCAAGGCGATGTTGCCTATGCCCATGATCTTACTTGTCACCTTGTTTTCCATCTTGACATTACCAAAGTTTCCACTTTGGTAGGTTTAGAAGAATTCTCTATGTGGGGTGATATGGAAAGAGGCACTTAAATCAACTATCTATGTGCTATCGTCTTTGTAGGGTTAAGATAATTGTCTTCCCCCAAATAAAAAGACATCATCAATGTCGTCCTTCATCACCACAACAGTTGTGTCATCTGTTATTCCTTCTTCTTCAGATCAATTTGGTCGGGCTTGACATTCCCAACCTTTTGATCTCTCTTGAGATTCCAACATTCCAACCTCTTGTGACCTGGCTTACCATAATAGTAGCAAGTGATCCTTGAGCATGATTTGGACCACCATTTTGACTTTCCACGACCTCTAGTTCTACCCCTTTCATGAGTTTCATTACTCCCATGGTCTCTACAACATTAGCCTCAAATTATGTATATATTCCATGTTCCTTTCTCTAAGATTCTTTGTTCATTAAGTTATCGAAGATGATATCCATTGTGAGGTTATCTTCTAGGGACGAGTTGTTAAGAGTGATGATGAGAGTATCCCAACTCTCAGATATGGAGAAAAGGAGTGATAAGGCTTCCAACTCATCATTGATCTTCATCTTGATACTCCCAAGGTGATTGATAACCCCTTGAAGATGTTTAGATGCTCAATAATACTTTTCCCATCTTTATACTCTAACTTCACCAAGCGTATCACCAAATGGGCCTTATTTTGAGGCATCTTCTTTTGAATGATGGACTTTAGTTTTGTCCATAATTCATAGGAATTGGTAGGTAGACATGTGCTTGAATATACTCTAATCAATAAACTTACAGATCATAGAGACAACCTTTCTATTTAAAAGTTTCCATTCCTTGTAGGTCATACTCGTCGGCTGCATCTCAATTGTGATTGACATATACAAATCCTTACATTATAAGTGGTCCTCCATCATCGGCTTTCAATAGGAATAATTTTCTACTATAATTTTGAACATGTCACCATCATGAGTGATGTTTGGCTCCATCTTAAATCACAAAAGAATATGATTACTCAAAAATGAAACCTTACATTGATACCACTATTAGGAAAAATGAATCAATTTGTGGAATAAAATTTTCTTTTTTGTAAAATTAAAATGAGATAAAATAAATTAGATGATGGAAGCAAGATTTTTTACATGGAAAACCCTATAAGGCAAAGGTAAAACCCATAGGATCTTTGATCTAATAAAACTTCCACTATAATATATTAGATTACAAAATGGACATCTCTAGTAAAAACTAAACGATCTCTCTTAAATGAACTCACCCATAAAGGATGAATTAAGAGAAGTAATAATCTCCCTTACTTTTTATGTGGCTCTTTTTCTCACACTTTAAAAGTGGGTATTTCTCAATTGTGTTTTATATGTTCTTCATAACTTATGAATCATCTTACCTTCTCCAAAAAAAGGTATTTATAGGTGAATATATGAACTAACCTTACATAACTCTAACCTTCTCCATTGAAACTCTAATTAATATGCAAAACTCCTAGAAAAAGCAACTGAGTGGCTAGGTATGATTACTTCTTCCATGGGAAATTAAATGATGTGCAACTTCCATTTACCAAGTAAAGAGGACTAATGGTGCATTGAATGCCACTAATTTCCACCATTTCATTCTTTTCTATTTTCTAATAATTTTTTTCTTGTATTCTGTAAGCATGAAGTGAAGAAAATTCTAGAGTACTTCATTGATCAAAATGTAGAAGAAGCTTTCAAAGTGGTGGAACTCGAGCTTGACTTCATCTATGACATTCTTTATACTAATATGGTCATCATCCATGATAGGGTAAGATACTTCTTCTGACTTCTATCCTTCGTGTTGGTATTCATATCCATTTGGCTTTGTTACTCGATCGATAAGTCTTCTTATGATAGGCATGATGTCAAGATTACATATACTTTACTATTTGGGGCCACCACCCTTGATGCCATTGATTTCATTATGTTGATTCTCTCAGATTGGGCGATTGTTCGTGTTAAACTTATAAGATGAATACTTAGATACTTAGCAGATAAAATATTTTCCTTGATGCTTACTTCTGGAATCTTCTGCCAGAGGTGGTCAGAGACTATCCAACAATATAGTCTCATAGATTGTTACCTAAATGTGTAGAATAAAAAGATCAAGTATCTATACGAATGGTTAGGGCTCAAGGACTTTTTAGATGGAATAAAATATGAGTTTGTGAGTTCACCCACTGTGAGACTCGTGAGTCTAATAAAGTCGATATTCTCAGAGCTGAAGGAGAACGCTAAAGTGATGGAAGGCAAAGAAGATTTTCAAGGTGAACGACGAGTGGGCCCTAGGGCAGATTTCTAGATACATGACTCATGTTAACCTGTAAATGTCAAAGACTTAGATTACTAAGGTTGAGTAAAATGAGACCTTCTTATATGGCACATTGCCACTGAGATTTGCTATAATACCAAGTTACAAAACAATGAATATTGTAGAATGAGCATAACTCTATCAAATTATATGATATATGTTATATGTAATACCCCATAATTTTAAATATTTTAATATACTCTTTCGGTGATCATTGTTTAAATTTTTATGAAGATGTAATACCTCATATTTGGCATTGAAATTGAGTTATATTTCTACTATTTTATTTATTTTAATATTAAGGAAAAACTCTCTTTTCAATTTTAGAAGTTTTAAGAAAAACTACTATTTTCATAATATTTTTGGTAACCCAAAAAATAATATTTTTAAAAAATAGTTATTTTTATGGTATCATGTGTTGAAAATATTTTAAAGATTGTTATATTAGTGGTTGGAATTTTTCTACAACGTAAAGACTTTTAAACCCTTATTTTGTGTAGGATAGCAAAAGTGCAGAATGACAATTTCATAAATAAATATTTTTTTTGGAAAAAAGAGAGTATTTTGAAGAGAGATACATTTTTATTGTTATATATGATAAAGTTTTATATTTTTTTTTATTTATTTCTTAGTGTCTTTAATAAGTATCTACTAACTATCTTAAATGATATTATATGACTAATCTTTCTTTATCTCGTTTGTGTAAATTCGTAGATAAACTGACCAATATTAAATAAATTAACTATAACTTTTTCTTACAATAACGAAATTGGACGATTCTTTTTGCGTTATAAATATAAATTTAATATCTAAAAATTTTTATTTTGAGTTTTTCTAATATTTAAACATAACTAAGTGAAAAATATCCATCAATATCAGTGATAATTTACTTGTGTGATTTTATTATATCTTTCAATTCTAAAAGCCCATATAAGCCCATACCAAACCCTAATAGCCAAACCTATGCTTTTATTTCTCTTCTAGTGTTTTGGCTTTTTTTTTTATAACACCCACCAATGTTCTTCAAGACCTTAAACCAATTTATCAAGATTTTCAATTAATTCATCAAGACTTTCAATTGACTCGTCAAAATATTAAACAATCTTCAAGATTATAGATTCAAGATCCAATTTTTTATTTTCTTCTTCTTATTCTTTGTGTGAGTTCAATTAATAATTATTCCTTTAAGATTATAAACTTTTGAAGTTATTTTAGTGCCATAGGATCAATCTTTATGCTTGAAGGCCTTATATTCTACATATAAGAATTTTGCATTCGGTAACATTATTTTATCTAACTTATATACATATATTATATATGTGTGCAATATGATGTCTATAAAGTATGGTTTTTTATTTATTATATAGTTTTATATCTTCTTATGACTATATTTTATGCATTATGATATGTAATATGATTAGCCTAATAATTTATGGTTTTATGTTCAATTCGTGGTAGATTCGAATTGGCTACAACTTTGCACTATTTTACAAAAATCAAATAGAATTCAATAATGATATTTTACCCATCATATTACATATCAAATCAAAGCCCCAAAAACTTAGTTTTCATAAAAAAATATTATAGTTTCATTTTGAGTTATGTATGAAAAACAAATGGGGTTATAGTAATGATTAGTCAAATTTGAAAACTTAGTATAATTTACAAAATTGAATTTTTAGTGTGCTATGTTTTGTTTTGACAAATGCTTGGGTTTTGGGTGGTTATGTTAACACTAAGTATTAATGTTTGACCTAGTAGATCGAACTTAATCTTTTAATATACATGTGGCTTCAATATTTTGGTTAAATATTTGAGTTGGATTTGAAAAGCTAGTTATTCTAGTTTGAACTTTATATTTTTGGAAAGTTATTTTTTTTTAGAGTTTACTAATTGGAAAAGTTTCTATTTTTAAAAAGTGGATAATAAAAGGAAGAGATTTAATGAAGAATAGTTGCTTGTGTGTTTTATGTGATCACCTTAATAACACATTAATAATTTAAGTGGAACAAGTGGGCTTTGGGTCCTTCAGAGTTGGCCTCCTAAATTTGGGGATCGATAATAGCCTTACCTTTTCTATTATGGATATTTATTTATTTACAAGCCATGTTTGGTTAAGGCCCCTTGTCTACTCTATAGGCTTCTCCGGACCCTATTAGGGGATGTGCACACTTAAGGACAGGATGACCGAGGTGGTAGGTCTTCGGAATTTTATTATCCCCTTTGAACTATATCCACTAAGATGGCCTAGGTGTGATTTATATTCCATGGTTGGTGGTTGGTCTTCGGACTTTGATTTGCTAGGTGACCTCCTAGTTGGTTTACCCATTTAAATAATTGAAATTTGTGATTACCTAAAGTATAGATTAATATCTGCATATTCATTTATTCCCATTTAGCTTTCATACATGTTTCATTGTATATATATACACGTCTATATTATATTCCATTATACTAATATGTTACTTAACTGTTTCCCCAGCTAACATGCCACGTATTTCAAATGGGGCTGTGATGATCCATGATGTACATGGTGAGAAGATAATTAGTGCATATTGAGTATGAACATGTTCAAGGTGTGGATGGCATGTATGGTGGAAAATAATGAGAGTGGTGATGATTTTCATAGTCTTGTTTACTTCTAATGACTATTTTCATAGAGTATGGTTGTATTAACCGTTTTATTTCTATTTTACATTCCATTGGTTTTGTTGAGTTTATTATATATTGTTTTTTTCAGGGTTTAATAATAAAGATTGACATATCTCCTTATTTTATCTAGACATAGCAGCTAGTGTAAGCGGAATAGTGGTGTCTACTTACACTAGTTGCGGCGGTAATATCCTCATTGTATTTAGCTTCCGCATATATATTTTCTTATTTTTCTAGTCAATTGATTTTGAAAAATAGGGGTGTTACATTATATCTCTTGCTAAGGCATCCAAAGATGATGGCAACTGTTGTAGAGATTAGTCAACTCCGGTTTGGAGACACAATTGTTGAGACAAAGAAGTTCTTTGATAACTTAAATTTGAATCCGAATTTCTTGAAAGAGGTACAATGTTATATAGCTGACATTGAGCTCTTAGCTGTGGATGCTTACATCCCAACGAAAGAATCCAAGGGAGAAAGAAGCAAGTTAGTGGTGTTTCAAGGTTGTTGCCTGGCTAAGGGGCTCAATAAATTAGAAAATCATAAATGGCAAGTGATCCACAAAGTTTGGGTGGAAATGCTTTGTTATGCTGTAAGTTATTACGGTGGAAATGCACATGCTGCTCCACCTAGTAAAGGTGGGCAACTGATCACTTTTGTGTGGTTGTTGATGGTGCATTTAGGCTCGAAGAAGCAATTCCTCATCAATGAGGATGATGTTGGTGCTAATGTAGTCATAAGATAGTAAAGAAATGAAACTGCATGGATTAACGCATTTTTCCTTTTTTTTCAATCTTGCAAATTTATTTTGGATGATACTTATGGAATCACCTCGCCGCCATTACATTTGTATAAAATGACATAAAGTCTTGTGTGTATGTGGTTTTGTGATACTATAAGAAATCTAATTTTGTTCTAACAGTAACTTATCTACTAGAAAAAATTAATTTATCAGTTGATATAGAAATTTGTCAATAATATAAAGTGTGAATACAAAACCCATCTGTAAAAATATTGCAAGTGTATATATGTGATCAAGAAACTCACTAACGAATACTTGAGAGTGGATTAAATGAGCGTTGGAAGTTTTTCTAATAAATTGATTTGAAAATAAATTAATAGATAAACATACCCCTTGTGCAATTGGATTTATCAATTTATGCTAGATTATGAGTGTGCTAATCAATTTTCTCTGCTAATATCCACATGAATGGAGAAATTGTAACATAAATATGATACCATCAAAAATCGAATATTATGGTAGGTCTTACGGAACATGAAAAGAAAACAATTTCTCTTTCTATTTTGTTAAAAAAAAAAGAGAGGCTTTGTCAAATATATATGGAGAGATATTAATTCCACTATAGTTGGGCTAACAAACTTGGGCATGTAATGTAGTTCCTCTCAACTTATTTTTATACATAACCCATGACCCAAAAGATCATAGCAAATCATATCAATATGATAATATTAACAATTAGTAATAGCTATTAGCAAGGTTAATTCTAATGTAATAATATTAATATAAAACTAAAAAAAATTATTATTATAAAATTAACAACAGCAACAACAACATCAACAACAAAAAAATTATATTTATTTAAAATTGTAATTAATGCTATTCTTAATAATATTATTTTTACTACTACTAATACTACTATTTGCAGCAGTAGTATCTTAATAGAAATAATAATACATGATTATTTATTAATCATAATACATTATTTCTCTAACCCTAATTAATCCATATAATTATATTTGTTAATCATTCTAAATTATTCTAACCTCAATTATTCATTCCGTTTATTTTTTTTTTCATTTCTTCTGAATCATTAAATCGTAGAAAGACTCCTATATGTGATTAGATGATTGACCTACTTTCACCTATTTTGATTCATTTGAACTCCAAATCTTTTTTGATACCAAATATTTTTACATATTTTGATTTCTAAAAATATTCCACAGCTTTTCCTATTGTTTCATAATTTTGGGATTTATTTAATATTTTTCATAATTAATACCCATTTATTTGACTTTCTACATAATTAAATTATCAACAATTGAATGTGGTTAACCCATTAACCTTGGAACCATTAGTGCTAACCCCCTTTGTCCCATGAATCAATTTTTGTGATCTCATGTTGGTTAAAGGAGTATACACACCATACCCCTTTGTTTTCTACTAACTCCTTTACATACCCACGCCTCTTCCAACTAACTTTGTCATTCAAGTGACTTGCAAGAAACCTCTCCCATGCCTCTCCATTTGAATTCATAGTCCTTGAGTGTAGATAAGAGTGGATTTTATCCTCTCATCCACATAAATCCTCATTTATCCATTCATTATCAAAAAGTTCTAAGTGTTCTTTGTGTGTTTTGCTCCCATTTTCTCAATTTTCTTGTGGCCCGAAGACCATTCCCCTCTTTTCTTCTTGTTTTACTTGTATAACTTCATAATTTTCATTATCTTAGCTCCTCAAAATTTACTAGGGTTGGGAGTTAAGGTTTATAGAAAGGTTTTGGTTCTTTCCTTTCATGTTGGAGAAACCTTATTAGGAAGGTATTTTTATTCTTTTGCTTGGGCTTGAAATTTTGTTAATGCATTATTCTCCATATATGTCTAGGTTTTGTGGTGTGGTGTTTATAATTGCAAGCATGATTATATGTGTAAGTATTTCAAGAATGAGATATGTTCTTCTCATGATTTTATGTGAACCAAGATAGTGTAAGTCATATATATATATATTTGCATAAAACTAGAAGTGAGTAGCTGGATTTTTTTTTGCATTTTTAAGCTGTAATATGAAATCCTAGGATTTCTAGTTTATCACAAATTTTAGGATTGTGGTTTGCTTAAATATGTAAAAAGTTATGGCCAAAACTGAGATAAGTGTTAAATCTATCAACCAAAAAATATTATTTTTCCGAGAGCATTTTATGTCCTTTTGACCTTGTTTATTAGCTCATTCATGCTATATGTGTAACAATCCCAAAAATTACTACTTAAAAATTTTATTTTAATTAGAAAAAGAAATTACATAAAATATTTCATGTTACTTCTATATCCAACATAAAGAGAGATATGACCAATACCTAACTCGTACTAGATGTAAAACCAAAATAACTAAAAATATGAAAATTAAGTGTGATAAACACTTAATCAAATTCCAAGGAAAAACCAAAAGAAACCAAAACAAAATGGAAGAGTGAGATTTAAGCGGAATACGAAAGTGTTATAGCACTTGATATCCCAAAAGGGAACAAAAAAAACTACAATAAGAAGATAAGACATCAAATAATCCTACAACACTTTGACCCAAACCCAAATTGCCACTAAAATCAACAACAAAGCCACCTAAAAATGTAGTATCAGTACGACTTCTTCATACTGAGTAAATCACAATAACTTATAAGAGGTAGCATGTCCTCATTGTACATACCCATACAATAACATGAATTATGCTTAAAACATATTAAACACATGTGGTTGCAATCTTCAAGGATAAACGGTTTCGGAATTCAACATTTGAAAAAAAATTAGACTAAACCTTCAAGCCTTAGTTATCTTTTATGCATTGTTCTTTTATGCTTAAAAACTTAATTGTTATTTTAATTTTGTGCATTTAGAGATATGCTTTGATTGGGAGCATTTTGATCTCTTTTTTTTTTCATTCATAAGACATGTCCACTTAAGTAAATATATTAGATATCAAGAACCATTTGTTATCATATAAAAAAGGTTAATGACATTGTTTGTCCTATGAGACCAAAAAATCTAATAAATAATTACTCAGTATTATTACACATAACAATAATACATGTAACATAAAATATCTTACAATAATTTCTATAATCAAAAGCACACATAATACTAAGTTTATAAATAGGGTTCAAATTAAGGTTAATTAAGAATAGGATGTTACAATAGTATTATTGTATTATTGCCTTAGAAAGTTTAGGATGATGTTAAAATGCTTTGGTGGTGATTAGATGGCTTAGAAATCAAGATTAGGATTTTATGAAGTTAAGCATGAGAAATAATTGAAAATCATGAATGTATTATGAGGCTCATAACCTTTGGGATATTTTAGCTGGTATTATTGTTTTTAATTATTTTAAGTTCTTCATGATGTTCATTGGGTATTTTTTTTAAAAGTTTGATATAAAATATGTTAGGGTTTGAACATGTTTAGGGTTTGTTATGATTATTATAAGTTTGAGCATAATTAGGGGCATTTTAGTGTTTTTGCTTATTTATTCTGGAAGCATTTTTGTGTATTTCTTTCTATTTTGATTTACATTGATGTGTTTGAAGTGCTTACAATGTTTAAGCCATGTTAGATATCTCATGTTAAGCCTAAGTGAGTTTTATGCATTAATAAGTGAATAATTGATGACATAGGGACAATTTAGTCTCTTTTTACTTTGTTCTATATTTTTTCCAATAAGCATGTCTTATATGTGATATGTTATATTATTTATGATAAGTATGTGATTTACGGTATGGTAGATATGCATGCTTACGGTTTTCTATATTATATGGGCTTTTTGTGTGACAAATGACATTTTAGTATTTTTTTTCTTTTTTAGTTTTTCTTTGTAGAACTATAAATAATTTTTAATTGATCAATTTGATGTTAATTAACTTTGGTATGCATTTTTTTTCATAAGTGTTTGGAATGAAAATGGTCAAAATAGGGAATAATTAACATATAAGGGCATTTTGGTCTTAAGTGTTTTAATTTTTTTAGGTGTTGAATAATTGAACTTAGAAGGACCTTAGTGTGCCTTTATTTAACCTTAACATTGACCTTTCACAATATCTTTGACCATACCATTAACCTTAACTGGTTGTTTGACTATCACATCAACACTAGAATATTGATTAATAAGTGGTTCAAATGGCATAAAATGGCTAAGTGTTTAGGTTGTGGTTTGGTGTTGTTATGACCCTTTTGGTCAAGGTTTGCTTAAGTTGATTGGTTGATTTGTTTATGTGTGCACCTTAGTATTTCTCTAGTGTGTTAAGTGTGATAACCCTTGAATAAAACAGTAATTAATTACGGTGGAAGAAAACTTTAGTAAAATGAGATTATTATACCTCGGACATAGGCCTTCAAGTACATTAGTGGACCTCTGGATCAAATAACCTATTTCTACTCTATTGGAGTTCCATAAACCTTATAGGGGGTATTAATACTTAATAACTCAGGTGTTAAAGTTGTGTGGGTGATAACATGGTCTATGTCATATGGATTCCTTGATAAACATTTCCCTATAAAGAGATACTCTAAATTATCCTTTCTCAATGTTAATTGGTAACTAGACTTATATATTTAATTTATTTAATTGGAGGTGGTACTTTACTAACAATCATTGTCTTATATATTTTTTGATTGGAATGTTTGTGGCTTTCTTGGTGATCATGGGTAATTGAGATATACATTATTTTGTGGCTTCCTGAACGATCATTTCCCTGGAATTGAGATTTGAAATCGAGTTAATTATTTAAAGGAATTTGTTGTAACTTTGGCTAATTTGTGTAAGCGTGCTAAAGGCTTTTTCTTGTTGTTTCAAGTTGTTATACCATTCGAGTGTGAATTAAATATGAGTGCATGTGATGTCTTATGTATTATTTTTATCGCATGTGAATAATTTATTATGCAAACATGATTGTGTATGTACTTATTCTTATATAAATCATGAGACCTTTATTTTCTTAGGATAGATTGTTTTACTCAATATGATTGTACTAACATGTAACATTTAATGGTTACCCACTTAATCAATGAATAATTTAGACCTTATAGGAGTGGACTAATGGTCCTTTGAGGCATACTTGACTTTTTATGGTCATAGTGTAGGATTATCCTATGTAGGATTATCATGTCCCATTTTGGGTTTTGTATCTTTATTCTTATTCTTTTTGTTGCCATTTTAAGCATCAATTTTTTGTAAACTTTTAGCTTGTTTTTTATTTAATGTAGTTATCTTCTTTCGTTCTTGTTTGTTTGTTGTTATTTTTGTCTTAACCTTGGATTAGGTGTTGGCTACAATTAATGTTCAAGTCTTGTTTTTGCACTAAATTCAACATGAATTATTTATTGGTCATACCACTTAATGTGTTGGATATGATTGTAATGCCTCATATCTTATCGTTTTAGTTTCCACAACTCTATCATTGAGAAGATTTTTATGGTTCTAAAAATGGGCATGTTACATTAATAATAACAAATAATATTAATAATAATATTCATTTATTATTTGGTCTATCTTATAGGAGGAAAAAGAAACTCTATTAAATTTATGAGGAGAGAACTATACTTAAACCCTATTCTATGTGGTATTTGATAGGATTAACATATCCTGCCAATATATGTATCTATGTATAGTAGATATATAAAAATGGACTCGTGGTTTCAATTTAGGGAACCATATTTTTCCACTAAAACTTACATTCAACAAACAAGAACATCCACATAGATCGTGATCTAATCTTTACTATAAACTTTGTAATAGTTATTTTCATATGTATTGCTCCCTCTATTTTACAATATAAGGCTTATAATTTTTTTAAAACAAGGTTGTTATTTGGAAACCTCTTAATTTATTCATTGACACCCATTTGTAACTTCTTCTTTTTTGCACCTTTTATATTTTTCCCCTCCCAATTTTTACACTATTTTGCCTCTCTTATCTCAACTCCCTCCTTTTCTTCCTTCTTTCTTTCTCAATGGAATAATAGCATGGATAATGAATCTATTCAAGTAGATGAATTCCTTGATATAATAAGTAGCTAGGTGTGTTTCCTTCTTCTCTCTATTTTTTTTAATTATGATAGAAGTTAGGGAAAAAAACTAAAATGAAGAAGATGGAACTCAATAAACATATGGAGATAATGTTGGATAGGATGCCCAAGCAATGCATCCTAGATGAAGATAAACACCCCATGCATGCATCCCTATCGTAGGTAGATTTCCATGTCCTTTATCCAAGATGAATAAAGATAGGCCATGTGTGCATGAGTAAATGCCCATACCATGTGCTTGAGCCATCCTTCGCCATTCTCCTCTTTTATTTATTTATATTTTTTAGGATACTGTTCATTCTATAAGAGATCATAACTAATAAAAAAAATTAATTATAACAATGATGAATATTAATTATCATTTAATAAATAACACCACAAACATAATTACCATTTTAATATATAATAATTAGTTAATAATAAACTATTAGTTATTAAAAATGTAAAATGACAACGGTACTTGAATTATAAAGTTCGTTTTACTAGTAATAGTTAATTGTTTTATTTTTTTTATATTTATTAGTATTTTTTGAGTTTCAAGATCTAATTAATTCCAATTGGAGTGGGCTACTTGAGAATGATATAGTGTTTTCCTCACATGATGAATTGATTAAGTCAGTTAGACTAATGGGAAATGAAAAAAAAAATATGGGTATCGTAATTGATTGGTCGAAAAATATGAAGAAGGTAAAAAAGAAAATGTATGGTTGTGTTGTGAGCATGGTGGTATCTATGAAGGGTGTGCTCTAGTAATTCCTAAAAGTTTAAGAGTAAAAAGTTTAAAGTAGTGTGGTTTTCCTTTTAGGTTAAAGGTAAATGAAGTATATGATGGTGGTTGGAAATTAATTGTTGGGTGCATTAACCACAATCATGCTCTTGCAAATTTTCTGCAAGGTCATTCATTTGCAACTAGGTTAACATTAGCAGAGCATTGATTAGTGAGGTATCTTACTAATTATCATCTCAAACCTATGGAGTTTATTGAACATATTTAGCGGAATGAAAAATATAATGCTACTACACTTAGAGCAATCTATAATAAGATGTACAGGTTGAAAGTGGATAATAGGGGAGGGTGTATGATAGTACAACAACTATTGCTATTGGTATCATAGGCATCCATGTACAAACTATATGGGTGATATTTCATTTGCAAATCTATAATCCATTGCATATCTATATGCATTTTCCTATGCTTTTGGTTTGGATTGCAAATACTATTATTATAGGTATAACTTTCCCTTTTTATAGGTGGTGAGATTTGCATGTAGTGGTTAAAATTTTACTGTTGTGTTAAACTTTTTGGTAGTAGAAAAGGAAGATGGAGGTGAAGAGGTTTATGGAGCATCATGTACCAGGTGTTGTTATAATTGAGAGAGCTTTCATAATAACTATTACTGTAGTTTTTCCATATGTAACTCCTCTCATTTTCACATTTCATGTGAACAAGAATCTTATGCCAAAGGTATTAAAGAAGACACGGGGAAGTGATATTGTAGAATCATTTGTAGATAAGTGGATTTAATTTATTAAAAAAGACAATATTGTTACCTATGAGGAGAACCTTGTGCATATGGAAGATATTTGGAAAAGATTTCCTCATTTGATAGAATATATCAACAAAAAATGGTTAATACCCTTAAAGGAAAAAATCGTTTTAGCTTGATTAGATAAAGTCATTCACTTTGACATACATACAATGAACAAGTGAAATTTTTATTACTTTTTCTTTTAGTTCATACTTCATGTGACATACATGTACTATAATTATTACATTTAACTCTTTAATGTAGGTTTGAAAGAAATCATTTAGAGTAAAGGACTTTATATATTCATCACTTGGCAGCTTTGACACCATATTGCCAAAGCTACACCTTTTGTTAAAATGCTAGATAAATAAGATAAAAGGGTCTTTCGAGCAATCTTGGAATATTATACCACATTACTCTAAAGTGTGGCTGCTCAATGATCTTACTTCTATTGTATGTCGTAATGTGCTGGATTTAATTGAAAAGGGGCATAAACAATCAAAAGATGAAGCTTCTAAGCCATTATTATTTAAGAGTTATTTGAGAATCACACATTGTTTGCCCTGTGAACATGAGATATTATTATACATATGAGATCAGTGGTCTATTCCAACATCAACAACTCATCCATATTATAATATTTTTACCTTCTCAAGTGCCAAATCTGTGGTTACACTTGATGATTTATCATTTGATCCAAAAAGTGACCTCTTTGTGTCTTTAATTTTATTGAATGTGTGGGATATTCTATGTCTACCTTCCTCACAAATATAAGATATTTCAATTCAGATAGATTATATTGTTTATCCTTCCATTACAAGTATGTTTAGCCCAAAAATATAACAAGGTAGAGGTCTTCCTAGATCGGGGTCATCCAAAAATTCTATACAAAGGGATCCATAAGAGAAAAAGCACATAAAGGAGACTTATTAACATAGTCTAGTTTCATCTCCATCATACGAACTTGGTCATTCTTTTTCTTCTTCACCTATGGTAAGTCATCCTCTAATTATTAATCAATTTTGGTCTAGTGAAATTAGCCTTAAATGGTGCTATGAGTTGAATCATGACATGATGTGTCATTGAATGGAAATTGTGGATTCAAAGTCATTGCATACAAGCTTATATGGGACGAGGAGGTGTGGCCATTTAGACATGATATGTATAGGTATTCGGTGACACGTTATACATTTTATCAGAGGGCTTTCCTAGGCCCTATTGTTGAAAAATAGAATATCTTTCTCATTGAAAGGCATCATCTCAATAATAGAATAGTGACAACAACCTAACTTTAGAACTCTCTTTGCATTGATATATAATGTGGTCTTTGTTTGTTTGAGTCATCATAGATTAGGAACATCTCTACTACAATTTGCTCCTCTTGATGGACAATAGCCTAATCAAATCATTACTATTGCAAGTGTCATTTATTTGAGTCACTACATAGCGGTATTTTTCTTGTTGACATCTCAATTATTCATAAACTCCTTCATTATATTATTAATTAACTTATGACATTTTACATTACGTAGGTAACATTAGCAAATAGATTTCAATTGCCACCTATTTTAGAAAAATGATTGGATGAAGTTGATCCAAATGTTTCAAGATATGATGAATCATACTGTGATTGCTTTTTGACATATCAACAACTAGAACTAGAGAGGAGGCTAGAATTTTTTAGTACTGTTGATTGATGATGCATAATGCCATTTTGGATAAATACTTTTATAAGAAACCTTATTCACTTTAATTAGTTATATGCATTGAAATTATACTTTCTTACCTTTATTTCAGGACATTGTGGTCGATGAAGAATATATGAAAACATATGTTGTTCACTTTGATTGATGACATAGAACTTAGACCTATCATCTTAATAAACATTTGATAATACTTCCTTATATGTTACATTATATGATTTTAATTATCATGTAGCTATAAGATAAAAACTAGCAGGGAATATAAAACTATGAAAAGCCCATAGAAACTTCTAATACAAAAACTATGACCAATCCATACAAATAATCAATAGAAAAACTATGAAAGATCAATTAAAAAAATTTGATAGAAAATACTAGTTATTGCCTACTCCCAACCTTCTATAGGATAAAGTAGAGACACAAGTGTCACAGTACACATGCAAATCCTCATCAATGGTTGAAACTATAATTGGATGAATATTAGAAGGAAACACTTACACCAGAAACAATTAGCAATTCAATGATGCATGTGTTAAAAAAAATTACCCAATGATGTTATTGGTGGTAATCGGTTTGGGTCGCTCTCAGGTGATGTTATTTGTGGGTCATTTCCTTTGCAAGTCAGTTTGGGTTATTTTATGTTCACATCATTTCAGATCACCTTATTGTTCAGGTCGAGTTGGGTTCCGGTTCAAGTTGTTGGAGATTCAGATTTTATCGGGTTCATTTACTAGATCGAGTTTGAGTTGAGATAGTTTGAGTCGGGTCATGCTTATAGATGTAAACAAGATAGATTTTATGGGAGACACGATGGATTTTATCTGTTAGATACTTAAATGGATATAAAATGGATATTGAGGATGAAAAAAAATACCTATCGGATATGGGTATGGGATATTCATATCTATACTTGTATCCATACCCGTATTCATATACGTACTCATTTACCTAATATATAATTACCCTTTTACCCTTAAATTTAAAATAAATATAGTATCAATTAAGGTTAAAATTATTATTTGGCATAACTCTAAATGAATTTGTTTGTTGGATAATAGATTTATCCAATGGATAATATTCGTTAATGGGTAAATGAATTATACATTAGGCAACAGATATCCAATGAATATGGATATGGATGTGTTAGTGGATCTGTTCAAATACGAGTATAAATTCGGGCAAAGATTTTTTTTATCGGGTACGAGTACGGATACGGATATGGGTATGGACGTAGCAGCCTTGAACCTACTTGTTTACATCCCTATCAGGTTGGGATTGGGCCAAGTAAGCTCTCATTTAGGTGATTTTGTGCTCAAGTTCATTTGATGGGCCAAATTTGGATTAACTTGACAAATCAAATCATTTTTGGTTTTGATGGGTCGGGTTGGTTTCGGGCAGAACTAATCCTGTATCAAATCACTTAAGATTTAGGTCAAATTGAACATTGACCACCAAAATTAATCTAAATCATTAACCTCTTAAGCAAGCATTAATTTTAACTTCTTGTGAGCATGTGATTAATAATGTATTTTTAATTGCTATTTGTTTATTATTACAGCTTTATAATGTTGTGTTTTTACCCAAAAATATGGGTAAAATTAGAATATCATTGATGGATAAGTAAGTTTATAATAAAATTAAGAAAAATAATTAAAATATAAATAATAATATATGTTTAAAATTTTTAAATAAATAATAAGACGTGTGTATTTTTTTATTATCATAACTAATTAATATTAAATTTGGTTTTATGAAGTCGGGTAGGGTAGGATTGATAGTGATTCAGGTTGATGTCGAGTTATGGGTTGTGATCGGATTACATAGATAAATTTATCAGTTTATGTTGGGTTGGATTTTATACGGTTCGGGTCAGATTAGACCAACTTTTGATAACTCTATATGCTATCATTTTACACTTAAGATATGAGCATTAAAGGTCCTTAAAAGGTCAAGAATTTCCAGATTGCTAGGAGTAGGTCCACACAATTGCCAATTAGTAGGACCAACATCATCATCACTACCACCATATCTAATATAAGGACCAACATCATCATGTGCACCACCACCATTTTCCAAGAGAAAGACCAATCTCACCACCACCACCACCACCACCACCACCACCATAATCGTCACTCTGATCACCTTGATCCCAAACATCCATTATCTCCTCATCAAATATGTGGTCATTTGTCCTTTGAGGAGCCTTAGTGCATGTTGTTGCTACCTCTCACATACGCCTCACAATAACCATGCACTTTACTACTTTGATAGTAAGAGTAGAGCCCAACAGACCACCCTAAGGCAATGATTTCCTCTTCTTGCCATCTTTAAATAATATAAAAAGCTATATAGAAAGCTAAATATATCAAGGTATAACTTTTAAGTAGTTTTTATTTATTTATTAACTATTAGCATTTAACTATTAACTTTGATAAACTATTAATGATATAACTATTAATAATTTACAATTCACTATTATGATTTATGAACTAGTAATTATTAAAGATTATTTATCAGTTATTATTTTGTTATTATTATGAATTATTATCTATTAGTAATTTTTATTAATTATGAACATTTATTAACTATTAATTATTATTATTTCTCAATTTTAATTAAACAATAATAATAATTAGTTATTATTTATCGTATATTATTAGGTATTATTAAATACAAACTAAATATTAACTATCACTAAATATTATACATTATTATCTATTAATCAACATTATTTTCAATTATACAGTATCATTAATTATGAACTGCTCACTATTATTATTTATTATTATATCACATATGTTGATATAAATGTTTCAATACAAGCCATTAATAATAGCAAGAAACAACTAATTAGTACTAATATTTCACTATTAACTATTATCATTTATTAATTATTCATTAAAAAGTGCGATCAAATGAGTCAGGCTCACAATAATTATGGCTATGTCAGATGTAGGGCGCACAATCTTGGCGATACTATCAAAAGCCGAATGCACCGTCCATGTGATACACTTTCACACTAGAAACTGTGTATTTAAATTTTCATATATATAAAATAAGAAAGTATTTAAATAAAATAATTAATAATACAGAATGTTGGAAAAATATTATATCAAATCAAATGTGTGAAATTTATCCCAATCACTTCCTTGTGATAGAATACCGAATGGAATTTTGCTGAAATCTAACCTTTTTCTATAAGGCTCTGTTTGGTTTGAATAAAATTAAGTGGAAAGGAAAATGTGGAGGAAAGAAAATTGAATGAAAGAAAATAAAAGAAATTTATTTTCTTTCCTTTGTTTGGTTGTTGGAGAAAATTTTGTGGAAAATTGAAATCTTGAAAAATATTTTTAGTATTTGGTATATAGAAAGAAAATTCTAAGAAAAATTAAATGTTATTATTTAAATATTATTATACATTTGATGTTATTAAAAATATTATATTGATATATAAAAATTACATAAAATTTCTAAAAAATTTATTAAAACTCCATAAAATCAATACTTATTTCAATTTTTTTATAGAACTATTCTAAAATATTATATGAATAACTTACAATAATTTAAAAAAAAGTATGAAAAAATCCAAACCCGATAACAAAACATATATTTATATCCGTATCCATACTCAAATCTAATGCATTATTTAAATAGAAATATACATTTAATGTTATTAAAAATATTATATTGATATATAAAAAATTATGTAAAATTTCTAAAAAATTTATAAAAACTCCATAAAATCAATACTAATTCTAATTTTTAAAAATCCGTATACAAATCCCGTGAATATTTTTCCCCTCTATATCTATAATTATGTCTATTTTTTCATATCCGTTTATATATCCATCGGATAAAACCTATTGGATTTTGATTAAAACCCATCAAATTTAAAATGAAATTTATTTAATGTTAGAATTATATGGTTAGATTATTAAAATTTAATTATGTATTCACTTTTAGCCTTAGAAAATATGTGTTAAATTATATAAATAAGAATAAAAATATAATTTCATATCGAATAAATGAATCGAAGTACTAATACGGATATAAAAGCGGATAAAATTTTAAGCCATTCTACTAAACTTACCAATGTATATATCAAGATCTCAAAAAAAAAAACAATGTGCATGATCAATTCATAGTTACTAGTTACTAACCAAACAAATCAGAAAGGTACATTAGGATCATCAAACATATCAGAACCGAACTCCACACACAACCATATGGCTCTATCCTCAGGTGGAAGACCAAGAAATGTACGAGCGCCACTGATATTTACAGCAAGTTTGCTATAGATTTCTATGGCTGGAACTTTCTTCAACCCTTCCACCTTTCTAAGCTCAGAATACAGCTCAGATTCAGTAAAATTACGTGGATTTCCTCTATCAAGAGCTGCTGCAACTGCATCCATCCCTTCTTTTAAAGCCTTCATCTCCTCTGATACATAATCTCTCAACTTTCTTTTCTTTGTGGCTCTTGATGCAGATGCACCGGCCAAAGGAGAGGTTACCTCATTTATGTTGTTCCTGTTCAATGCTTTGATCATCAGCTGTTGTTCCTTCATATTCTTGCCTCTCTTAGCGCAAACGTCTTTCTTTCTGACCAATGGACAAACTTCCAGTTGCTTGATCCTTGCCAAATAAAATATCTAGCGTATTATAATTTTGAATAGGCTTATAGCGAAGCAGTTTGGCATCAGGATGAGCCTGCAAAAAAAATATTAATTACATAAATTTAGAAACAATAATAATTAGTAATGACAATAAGAATAAGAAGGTTTAAAACTTACCAATATATACCTTTCTCAAACTGTTGTATCAGCTTCCACCATTTGAGTAGATTGATTAAAACCAAACCCACTCACTTTCAAATATTAACCAATACATTCAAAAGCTGCATTTTCAATTTGATTCCTCCCCCCGTCTCAAACCATGACTAAAAATTGGCTGTAACAGCACCAGTAAGGGTGACTCCCGTAACAATTCTAAATGGTGAAAGAAATGTTATAGCTAAACTTCTGACAGTTCGTGATTAACAAAATCAACAGACAGAAAGGCGGGATTCAATTCATCCGCATTCCCGGCCCAGACAAAGTACAAATTGAGTAGTCGATCCCCATGAAGATTAGGGTTATGGATACAATTTTGAACTATATTAACTTAGCAGATATATAATCATTCCACGCCAAACGAAATAAGATTAGGGATTCTATATGTTGCTAACTAACATAACACATACATCAGCGGCTCGAAATGATAGACCGGCAGATCGAGAAGGTTGAGCCAATGGCGGGTTGCCAGGAAGCGTGGAGTTCGCACTTGATGAACGACCCACGTGAAGCTTCTGCCGAAATTGTGGATGAGCCATGGGATGGATGGAGTTGATAGAGTAGAACAAACCTTTGATGGAGAACGAAATAGCCGACGATAGAGAAGGAAGCAGAGGAGGGTGGAGGAAAAACTGTCGAGTCGGGGGAGAGTTTTCCACTGTTGTTAATATTTTCTTCACCTTCAGCTGAGGAAAGTTATCACGTATAACTTTCCCCGACCCTTTTCTCCTTATTTTCTTTCTTCATCATTTTCCTAATAACCAAACAAGCAATAACCATTTTCCTTCTAATTTTTTTCCTTTCTTCATTATTTTTCCTAAACCAAACAAACTCTAACTAATCTTCTCAAGTTTTCAAGAGTCTCCCCCCCTTTTCCAACTAAATCCCAGTAGCTAGCTTCGGGCGACTGGTCGCGTGGATCGCCTAGCTCTTCCCATGTAATGTAATTCATTGGTTATTACTTACCTACACGCTAACTGCCGCTATGACATTTAAAACACACTTTACTATATACTGATGATCGGTACGCAGCAGCACCGTTCTTCGCCTTCGTCCTGCTAACGCATTCATCAAAACGTCCATTAAAAGGGGGCAGTTGTTACTAGGGGTGTGCATTGTCAGATATCCGTATTCGACCGGATATTTTTTTCTGATATTCGATCCGACCGGATATTCGATATCCCATATCCGAATCTGTATCCGAATACACCGGATATCTGAAACATTGGATATCCGATATATCGGATCGGATATCCGATCGGATATCGGATATATCGGATTATTGAAAAAAAATATCCGATTATTAAATTTACATATATAATCTATAACTAAAAAAAATTTTCAACATAAACACTTGTTTAATTATTCAGCTTGCATACAAAAAGATAAAATACATGATTAATCATATCAAAAAAAAATTAGCGATCAAGATTTATGAACAATGGCGCTCTAGAACTGTGGAACGACCTAAGTTAAGAGGTTCAAAAATTTTAGGAGTTTTTTTTTTTCTGGTTAGGGTGCTTGTGTGTGTGTAGGTCGTGACCTATTTGACTATTTGTAGAGTGTGGATGTTTATTTTAGACTTTAGTTTAGTAAATTATATTTGGACTCATGTACTATAGTAAAAAAAATGATCCAAACTTGAAGATTGAAAGAAAAAATCAGATTATAAATTAAATTATGCCTAAATATAACTAACTTATTCTTAAAACCAGATATTTTTTACGGATCGGATTATCCACTAAAAAATTAGATCGGATATCCGCTACGGTCAAACTTATATTTGATCGGATCGGATATTCGCTCCGTTTTTCAAAAATCGGATTGAATATCTAAAATTTCGGATAATTTTTTTTAAATATCGGATAGATTTTTTGAATCCTAATTTTTTTACACAGCCCTAAGTTACGTTGCCTCGCTATAAATTACTCCTGCCTATCAAATGAATATGCATACCTTTACAGCACCGCATACCAAGTTAGTACGTAATTTAAACCATCGAGTTACATGTTAGAACTCTCGGAGGGCCCAACTCACCCAATTAGGGCTAGGCTAGAGCTAGACCACGTGACCCTGACAAAAGACAAAGAAATAAAGTAATTGAAAAGACAAAAAAAAAAAAAAAAAAAAAAAAAAAAACACATGCAATTGCACGGTTGCCTTTACACCCATTATAAGAATATTCTTTGATATAAAAATAATTTTTTTTGCCCCCACAGAAAACCATTAACGGTTCTATTTATTTTTTCGGGCATATTACACAAGATTAAAATTTCTGAAGTCATCTGCTCTAAATATAATGGCGATAGATTTATTTTTGGCTTAAGGTTCATTCGCCCATTATAAGCTTCGATTATACAGATATCGCGCGGCCATGCACTTCTTTACTGGTGTTCTTGGTTGTATAACGTTGAAGATATATATATATATATATTTTTGATAATTAGTAGTGCGTAAAAGCACACAATTGTGTGTCTACGGTTCCAGCATGCTTCTTTTGGCTTATTAATATATTTGCTATACAATAAATTAGATTCCGACTCCGAAACGCAGTTTAGTTCCGTGAAGATTATTACAATACTTTATTTTTTATATATATATATCCTTTTAAGATGTTGTGAGATCTGCTAAAAACCAACACAAGTAATTCTTGAATCTATCATCATTCATCATATGTGTATATATTTTAAAATAATTTCTTAATAAATGGTATAATGTAATACGATGATTAAATTTATTATTCCAAAATTAATATATAAATTTATCAAATGACCTTTTGAAACAAACCTGACTAGCCTGATCGTACTCGATCCGTCAAACGGGGGGGCGGAAACGTAATCGTTTCCCCCTGAATCGAAGTACTCTCCGAGCCAGACGTTGAAACTTCAACGGATTTTGTGTCTGAGCTAGCAATTAACCCAAAAGATTTTTATTTAACCAGCCTCCCTTACAAACCAACCTTACCATGCCTATATAACGGGAATCGAGCGCGACAAAAGGGGAGAGTGGGTAAGGGGGAGAAAACAGTTGACCTACGGCCTCAGATTGGATGTCAGAGGCAAGATCCGGGGCAGGCAAAAGGTGGATGTGCGGCGATGGTGACCAGCAACGGTCGACGATAAGGAGGAATGGAGAAATGGGTCGAGCCGCCAGGAGGGCAACAAC
The DNA here is from genome assembly GCA_030549775.1 of Tamarix chinensis. Taxonomy (NCBI): domain Eukaryota; kingdom Viridiplantae; phylum Streptophyta; class Magnoliopsida; order Caryophyllales; family Tamaricaceae; genus Tamarix; species Tamarix chinensis. Next base: position 21,214,530 of record CM060176.1, on the reverse strand, counting down.
GAAAAGGAGATCGGGGATCCCCTTAAGAGGAAACGAAAAAAATAGGTGGGATATTAGGGCGCGAGGGGCCGCTGCCGAGCGGGCCAGAACTTTGGGCCAGGGCTCAAGTCCTGGTTCGGCCCAAAAAGGAGGTTAACAAGATAGTCCTATTTTCATTAGATTTAGGAGGCAATTATAACGAGATAATACCGGTCTTGAATCCAATGCTAACAGGGAATCTGGAACTAGTTATCCATACTCATTTAGGCTCGGCGGCGGCCATTGGAAACCAACTCCTGCTAATCCGAGACTATCAATGGAACTTTTCAAAAACTATGGGAAAAACATCATCGGCCACTAAACACACACACCCTTACAAAAATATTGATGTCCTGACCATGATTACAACGTGTTACACATTCAAGCTTAATTAATAAAATAAAAAAAAAACACGGTTCAAAAGTGCTTCCGTCCACGCTTGTTGCCTCCATTCCTTAATCAGGCTTTGAATCCCAACTTACCCTGAAAATGGAAAATATAGAATTATATGAGTGAAGAAACAACAGAATACGATTACCAAAAAGCTAAAGGAGAGGTGTAGTTGATGATGTGCGGTCCGCATCACCTCTTCTATTTTTCAAAGCACCGAAGAATCCGTGTATTGTAAAATTTAGATTTTTGCTTTTTCCAAAACTTCACTATTCATGCTATATAAATTATTGTTCAAAGAAAAAGTTAACCGTGGTCCGATTTAGCGGTCCATGACGTTACATAGGAGGCTGGGGTTCGAATCTCATCGTTGACCTACGGACACTTTTTCCTCTTCTTTTTCTCCTTCCTCTGCCTTCATCTCGACCATAAAAATTGCAGAGTGCTACCCTGAATTTCGATTGACGTAATTGGTTGAGAAATTGGAAATAGAGTGCAGACAAGTATAAAAATGATTGAGTCAGATTTTATAAAGGCGTGAAATTAGGTCTTATTTGTTTCATCTATTTTTCTTATTAATATACTCTGATTTATAAAGCTCAATGTATTATTATTATTATTATCATGATTTATATTATTATTATAATTAGTATTACTATTATTTTTCTAATAATTAACATTACTTTTATATTTTTTAATTATTATTAAAGCTAAATCGATCTGATCTAAAATTAAGATTTATATATATATATATATATATATATATATATATAACTCTAATAATGACATGCTATGCGGACACAAATTTCTATCAATAATAACCGACATGAAAAGAAGTTAGGGGGCCACCATCATATATTTGTGGCTACATTTTTATGCAAACAAAACCTCTTCCCTTCAAAGTGTAAATTAGAATTTAGAATATAGAGAAAAGGTGGAGCAATGGGAAAGCATACACCCCGAACTTTCCCATTGCTTACCATTTTTTCGAATTAAAAGCTGAATTCCGTTTCGCCACTGCCTCCTACCTACTTAAAATTAGAGCTTCATTTCCAAACCAACCTCTCCCGTCCCCGATCCACCTTTCCCATTCTGCTTACCATTTTTTCTTCCATGAAATAAAACACGCACGAAAGAAATACCCCGTTTCATTTCATTGCCTGCCACCCAGCCATCCATCATCTTTAAAAGCTCTGAGATTGGACGCCCAAGTTCTGCCATCGCCTTCTCCTTGACAATATTGATTGAAGCTTTAATTTTCCAAACCGACCTCCCCTGCCTCCGGCTCAACCATTTTTATTCTACTTACCATTTCCTCGTCTTTATACTTTCCCGGCCACACTTCTTAACTACCCATCCACCCTTTGATTATTTAAACCTTGGTTAGCTCATCCGAACGAGAACAAACGAAATATGGCTGAAGCCTTTCCATCTTCTATTTTGGACTCCGTCCTGAAGCAATCACGGTCTCCCATTTTCCGGAACAATCGCTACATGAATCTTCACATCCCACTCCAAGAACTCCAATCAAAGCTCGAACTGATCAAAGATGTCATTAATGAAGCCGAGCTTATGGCGGTCATGTTCCCAAGATTCTTCCGCAAGTGGGTTTGCCTGCTCCAGCGTGTGTTGCATGAAGCAGATGACTTGTTTGATGAGGCTTCTATACGTTCAACGTCCGGGTCCGGCATGGTCGAAAATGTGGTCTCCTACCTTCACAACCGCTTATTTGGTTTGACTCTAGCTCCTAAGATGAAGGACATCAATAGCAAGCTAGGCGTCATTATTGACAAGTGCTGCTGGTGTAACTTGATAGTAGCAGGAGAGCCTGGTGGACCAGTCGCGAGGAAAGGGATTCTACGCTATCATCCCGACTACGTGAAGGATGGCGAATTCCAAATGATCGGAAGAGAAGATGACAAGAAAGAGGTCATGAAAATGTTGTTCGATGAAGATCCTTACAGCTCTGTTGTTGTAATCGAAGGAAAGGCAGGAGTGGGGAAAACAACGCTCTGTCGAGCTGTATACCTTGATGACGATGTTAAAAGGCATTTTGAGATTCGTCTGTGGGTTCATTTCGGAAGTGTTGCTAGATTTTCTTCCATAAATTTTTGGAAGAAAATAATAACGACACTCAAACTTACTGAAGAGGCTCATCTAGATCCGGGGATAGAGGAGGAGGATCAATGGGAGGAGGAGGATCAATTGGAAGGCATATTTGCTAGATTCATCGCAAAGAGGAAAACTTTGCTTGTTTTGGATAACTTTATACTTGATGATGGGCTTCAGGGTTTTGACTCGCTTGAGGAACGTATAAAAGATTTTAGTTATAAACATAAAGGGGTTAAGATCTTAGTGCCTCAACACGAGGAATTCATTGCAGACAAAATAAAAGGCGTATATCAATTAAGGGATGGACTATCCGAAGAGCATTCTTGGTCTATATTTGAAAGAAGTGCATTCGGAGGGAATGCATCTGTCACCCAACGTGATTTGATGATATCTCTTGGGAAGCAAATTTTAACAAGGTGTCGCGGAAATCCAGCTGTTCTCAAGGGTGTTGGCACTCTATTGTATGGAAAGGATAATAGGAGGGATATGTGGGAGTATTTTGCTCATGATTTTGATTTCGACAACCAATTTGTTATTTACAATGACATTTCTTTCTTACAACGGTTTTCCCCAAACTGTCCTCACTATTTTGGTTACTTGTCCTTATTCAAAGATGCCGAGTTCGTGTATGAGGATCTGATGGATCAATTTGCAGCTCACGGAATTGAAATGTCTGATATAGGGCGAATAAGCATAAAGAGTGATATTTTTCATTCAACGCGCGATTGGGTTGACAAGAGGAAGTGCAAAATTTCCCAAGAGGCCGAAGATATAATTAAACAGTTTGTCGGTGCAGAAAACACCATGCTAGGATCGACGAATGACGTTATTCATAAATTTACTCGACACGTTTCTATTTCATCATCTGCTGTTCAACTGCATAATGGAGTGCTACCAAATAGTTTGCTTGAGGATGTGATACATAAGAGAACTCTTCTTTTCTTCGGAGTGTCATTCCCTACGGTTGTAAGTACACAAACATTAGATCTGTTATTCTCTCATCATCGATATTTAAGGGTGTTATCTCTACAAGACCTGAATCTTTTGAATATACCAAGGTCCATAGGTCGTTTGATCCATCTAAAGTATCTCAATCTATCCGGCAACAATTTCAGAGAGCTCCCTGTGTCAGTATGTTCATTGAAGAATTTGTGGACGCTGAAGCTGATCCAATGTAGCGAGCTCAAAGGGTTTCCTGAACAAATCACAAATTTTCGTCAACTCAAACACTTGGAGATCAGTATGTGTTTTGACTTAACTTATATGCCACCAGCAATAGCAAAATTGAATACTCTTCAAAGATTGGATCGGTTGGTAGTGAGTTCAAGTAAAGGCGGCCTAAGTTACTTAGAACATCTGGACAACTTAAATGGAAATCTGTCCATCGAGCTTCCTCAAAAATGGAAAGATTCTACGGAGGATTCAAAGCGGGCATATTTAGATAGAAAGGAAGGACTTACTTCACTGGAATTCAAATGGTATGGTGCACATCAAAGTGACAGAGATGATCAGCATGTGCTAGAACAACTCAAACCTTATCCTGGCATAAAAAATCTATTCGTTAATAATTTTGGAGGGAAAGAATATCCAAGCTGGCTCACATCTTTAGAGTGTCTTGCTGAAATTACTTTATCCCGATGTGCAAATTGCAGTTTCTTGCCTCCGGTTGGAAAGTTGCCTAACCTAAGAAGCCTCACTCTTGTCTCTATGAGTTTAGAGTATGTGGAGGAGAAAAACAGCTATAATAATGTCGTGCCGTTCCCGTCACTCGAAGAACTCAGGATCGGTTGTATGCCCAATTTGAAAGCGTGGTTTTCAGATGTTACTATTCTAATATTTCCGCGCATCAAAGTTCTGGAGATATGGCGTTGTCCTTCTCTAATGTTGATGAAATTGTCTAGCACTCTCAAGCATCTAATTAGTTTGGAGCAACTAATGGTGTCCAAATGCAGCAAGGAGCTCGATTGCTTATTCGATGACACTGAAGATGGAATGCCATGGAAAGCCCTCCAAAAGCTGCGTAAATTAACAATCGAAGGCTTTGAAAATTTGACAGCACTCCCAAGGGCTCATCGACAGCTCACTGTACTCAAAGGGCTTAAACTTAAAGATTGTCCTAGATTGAAGCATTTGTCAAGCACTCTCGAGCATCTAAATAGATTGCAGAGACTGACGTTGTCCAAATGCAGCGAGGAGCTTGATTGCTTATTCGTAGAGGCCGATAATGGAAAGCCATGGAAAGTCCTCCAAGGGCTGTGTTATTTAACAATCGAAGGCTTTGAAAATTTGACAGCACTCCCAACGTCTCTTCGATACCTCCCTCCACTCTACGAATTTAGAATTGAGGATTGTAAGCGTTTGAAATGGGGGGCGAATAGCCTGCCAGAGATACGGTGGCTAATCGTCAAATCATGTCCCCTCTTCTCCAGGAGTATAGAAGAATTCAAAGCAGAGCAACCCGATGCTAAAGTACATGTTGACGGGTGAAACGCATAGCGCGCGTACGTGTTGTCTTCTGGAATTGTGGTTATTTATTCAATGCAATCTGTTTCCTTTTATTGGTCATTGACAATTAATTTTTATGTAATCGACTGGAGTAATTTATTTGTTCGACTTTAATCTATTGATATGGATTGTGTCGGCGTAACTTTTTTGCAATCAAAACTAGTGGAATGGGAATGGGATTGGTAAGGCACTACAGTGAAATTGGTTTTTTCGTAATATGGGGGTGTTGCTTTGGACAGTAAAATAGAATGAGTTCCTGAATTTTAGTAATTCCTTTGTATTCATCATTGCAATAATTGCAATAATAATATTCTATAAAATACGAAACAAAATGAGAGGCATCATTGCAATAATAACGATTTTCTATCTCAAATAGTAGACTTAACACTTATGCAAAGCATCTTTTAGTACATCTGATGATGATGTGAAAATTTGTTTCCATAGTAGATTGACTGATTCACTAATTCAAAGCACATCTGATATATTATTGTAAACAAACACGTAAGTCAGCAGCCAATGCATCTACTTCTGATATACCAACATAAAAAGGCCATATAGCTTATTTCTCCCTTGCCAAATTTATTTATTTAAGAAGAAGAAGAAGAGACACCAGTGTCAGCCATCATTACCACCACCACCGCCACTGTCTAGATAAACAAACACACACCAACAAAAGAAAAACCAGATTGAAGGCGCCATGCCCTTACGATGGGGGCTCAAAGCGATACATAACCTCTATTTTTCTCTTTTAGTTATGAAAATTCAGATAAGACTAGGCAGCACTGCTACAGTAGTAGCTGGGTATTCTCGAATAGAAAAACCAAACTGCCTTGATAAGTGTGGAGACATTTCCATCCTATTCCCATTTGGCAATATAAAAGGTTGTTACTTAAATAGTAATAAAGGTTTCTTTGTCAACTGTAGTCATAACGGATTCTTGTTCTTCTCTCCAAAGTCCGCCACTTATGCATCCACTCAGTTCCGCGTCAGCAACATTTCCATGGATGGCTATTTATACGTCAATACACCCATATTGAATGCTTGTAACAATGAAATCATAAACAAGTCACTAAGGACATCACCGGATTTCTCTACCTCTAACGAACTCATAAGCTACTTTGGCGGTCGTATTTACTCTTACGTTCTTTATGGTTGGTACCATTAGCCCCACCGTGACGCGCCATCATTGACTTTTGGAAGGACTCGTGAGATCCAAAATTAATTGAAAAAATTATCATCATATCTTTCAATGATAAATTTTAGTTATTAATTATTTAAAAATATATTATATCATACTATAAAAAGTATAATAATTATATTTATATCATAAATATAATTATATATATATATATATTAAAAAATATTTTATAATATTATATTTTATATGTTTTATTAATATATATTAAAAAACATTTATAATTAAAATTTATTATTAAAATATATAACAACCATCTTTTCAATTCAGATGAGTGTTTAATCAACGCAATCAATGGTTAAGATGGCGACTCGTTCGACTTCTTTTAATGCATATTACGAATACAAGGAAATAAATAGACTGCTACGTACAAATTTCAACTTTTTAAACTTGTATTAATTTTAATAATTTTTTTAAACAAATTATTTAATAAAGGAAATGAGCGATAGCGGAGATAGAACGGACAACAAAAAAATTCACAAGCGGAAGATACCGAGGAGTACTATCATTTTACAAAGGGGAAATTTCTTTGCAGTACACTTAGGTAAAATTAATTGGATAAAAATTTAAATGGTCCCAAAGTATTTAGTTACAAGTATAAAATATTATTTATATATAATTATACTAATATATATACCTAATTGTATATAAATATACAGATAATATTCTCTATATGTATATGTATATTGAAATACTTAAAAGAAATAGACTAAACACTAAATAAATTGCCCAACTTTAATTATTTTGGTCCAAATGAACCATCCTCTATTTTTCCAAAGATTACTTTTAGCAAACGTGGTCAACTCATAGCTGTAGGCTGTGACACCGGATTTCTATATTTTTAAATAGTAATAAAGGTTTCCTCGTCAACTGTATGCTTTCCCATAGTAACCCTCTATTCTCTGCCTCTCCATCCATGATGATCATCACTTCCTCGTCCTTCAAGAAAACCAAACATTTTAGTGAAGATATTTCCTCCTCTCCGAAAGTTGCTGTTACGGAAGAGTTGTCTCATATCTTTTTATTCAATATCTCTATATTTGGTGAATCTATATCCTGAGCTTATATCTTCTGATATTGATAAATACACTCTTAATATACGATGTCACAAACCCACCCATAAATATATCTAGCATTTCCTTCCGCATGGCTACCCAATATATTTTCCAGTTCCTTCTTTTCCGTCCTCACTGTTTCCCGATATATTTTCTAATTTCATCTTCCACCATCCTACTATAGTAAAGGGTTTTCCTTCCAGTCAACTAATATCACATCGAGCGAACAAAACCATCCTATATGGCCCGGTTCAGGGACAGCTGATTAGCATTATCATCAAGAACCAAAAATTAGTCACACCTTCAAAGAAAATTTGTATATGTATGGTGTTTGAAAATTATGACTCACTACAAAAAAAAAGTACAAAATTATTATTATTATTAATGATAATAATGATGACGACGAAAAAAATAATATATTTAATATATTTTTTGTGTCATAATCTTTTTAAATTTGTATTTTTTCTATTTCTTTTACTCATTTATAAATAAAAATAAAATTAATGCATTAATATATATTTTTTAAATAAATTTAGATTTGAGTTTGAATTTAAAATTGAATAGAGATAAGGACAAAATCTTTTAAATTGAATAGTCTTCTCAAGGCATCCAATCCGTACTTGTAACTCCTTATGCAGCCCGACTCGAAGTGGTTGATGCATTGTACATCAATATGTTCTCACTTCAATCATGTCGACAGTGGTGGTGGTGACTTAATATGAAGTGTTTTTGCTATTTTGCGGATAAAGTCAATGTGTACAAGTTAGTGAACTACTCGATCATAATTTAGTTTTATTTAAGGTTGTAGAAGTTTACATGGCTTCATTCTTCCTAAATTAATACATTGCCACTTCATCCTTTTTACTGAGCATCGACGCCACTGTCTTAAACACAAAAAAAAGGAGTATTTTTTCAAACTGAATGACCAATGACCAGATCCACTAGTTCATTTGATTTGTACCTAATTCAACAAAGTTTCTATTATGGCTTATTTAAATATAGTAACATAAGAAAAATATGATTTTTGGTGGTTTAAAATTAGTACTCTAAAACAAATGTTATTGGCTCAAAAACCTCTAATACCAGTAAATAGCCTCTATATAAATAATTAAATATAAAGTACAACTATAGGGAAAAAAATTAATGAATGAATGATTTACTAAGATTTTTAATTATGTCAAGCTAAATATATGTCTGATTCTTAGTTTCCACGTAGGACCCTAACTTATAGACACAGAACAAAGAACAACGTTGGTAATCGTATACCCTCATTTCAATCTTACGCCAACAATCACCAAGTCAGAGGAAAAGTAATGGAAAATAAGCACCATCCTAGAACAAAGGTGGAAGAAATGGAGGACAAAGAAGCATGAAGAAGGAAAAAGATGGGGGATAATCGATGAATAAGGAGGAAATTTTGAGAAGGCATAGAGGACAAAGAAGGATGGAATATTTAATCAATAAATAAGGATGCAATCCCACACCTCTTTTGTTCTTTGTAAAAGGTTATTTTAGTTAGAATTAAAGTCAGTAAGTTATTTTAATTAGATTTGAAGTTAGTAATAGATTAGATAATTAGATTAACAAGTAGGTGGACCATGTTCCCAAGGCTTTTTGCGATATCTGACCAGAAAGAAAACCGTATAGCGGATATGGGTTTCTGGGATGGGGACCAATGGCATTGGCAATTCGTGTGGAGGAGGCGGTTGTTTGAATGGGAGGAAAGACAAAGGGAGCAAATGGAGAATCTGGTCTCTCAGTTTGACCCACATAGGGGAAGACTGGATGGGATTAGTTGGGAATATGATCAGCGGGGTATATTTTCAGTCAAATCCTATTGTGAAGCCTCCTACCAGCATGCACCCGGGGGGAATCTGATTAATAATATATGGAGTAGGGTGTGGTGTGGGTTGGCGCCACCGAGAATTGAACTGATCACATGGTTTGCGATACAACAAAGACTTAATACGAGAGATAGATTGATTCGTCTTGGGGTTGGAAACGTCAGTGATACAGGTTGCCCTTTTTGCAAAGATACTCAAGAATCGATTAACCATGTCTTTCTTCATTGTAGTGTGACAGGGAAATTATGGTACGAGATTTGCGATTGGCTTGGAAGGACCTGGGTGATGCCGAGATCGACTGAAGAAACCGCTGCTATTTGGCTTGGAGATAAAGATAAAGGTCTACAGAGCGAAATTTGGTCAACATCCTTTTTGCCATAATAGGGACGATTTGGGAATTCAGAAATAAGGCTATTTTTGAAAATATCCAGATCTGCAGAAATTGGATGGCGCTACTTATTAAACAAAGAATTGGCTTCTGGATCAAGCATAGAAAAGACAATTTTCCTTATAGAATTGATGAGGTGGTCCATAATGTGCAAGCTTTTCTGTGAGGTGACCATGAGTTTAGGGTGTTTTTATTATTACTATTTCGTGCTTCTTAGTTTTTTTGACTGTAATCGCTCGATCCGGTTCGCTCATGATGTAGTTTTTTCTGGATGTAATCCTCAAATTATCAAAAAAAAAACAAGTAGGTGGACGATTAGGATGTAAAATGATGACTAGGAGAGATAATATATAGATTAACATGTAATATTAGGTCAATAAAGGGTTACAGAACTAGTATGAATATATATTAAATTTAGAGTGAAAAAAATAAATATTTATCTTATTCAAGGATTAAATAGAAAAAGTTACATTCTATAATGACCAAAATAGTAGTGAACTCTATAATAAAGGCTCGGTTCGGCTCGTTCGTTTAGTTAAACGAGCCGAGCCCAAACAGTATTTTAGGCTCGTTTAGTTAAACGAGCCGAACCCAAGCCTAGGGGTATTCGTCTCGGCTCGGCTCGTTTACAGCCCTACTCTCATCTCTCTTGTACATGTGAGCAGCATGGATGCACCAGGAAGGCGGATATTGGTCGTCTCACATCCCGGCGGAAAGAGCTCGGAGACACCGAAAATAGATGGAAACGACATTGACGAGTACATCACTGCTGCCAGACGTTTATTATTCTCCATTTTTTTTTTCCCACAACCCCACTTTTCTCCATTGGTAATGCGCCCCAAACTTGATTCCTGTGTATCATGACGTAAATTATTTAGGAAGTTCCAAATACAATTTGATATCTCTCTTTTCTTTTTTCCTTAACTGATGTGGTAGGAATGGTAAAAAAATTTATAAGTTTGGAACCTTGTCAAATTTTTTTATATTTAAAGTTAGATTAGGAAGATATTTTTAGAAATAAGTTTAGATTTAAAAATTTATTTAGAGATGATACAGGGACGAAGATAGGATTCTGGTATTCGAACCCGTCCTGATATATAAATATATATACACATACGTACATATATAATGACATAAAATAAAAATAATAAAATAATTTATTAATAAATTTTGATTATAAATATAAAAATGGAGATATATTATCGGTAAAATTGAAGAGAGTAAATTTCCATTAATAAAAGTTGGAGAATAAAATAAATTTAGAGATGAAAATTCATTTGAGATTAAAAAATGAAGATGGGATAAAGTCTTTGGGACCATCGTCACCCTTGGTCTTAAAGCTTAAGTTTAATTTCTACCAACCTTGATCTGCTCGTGGCCCAACTTTTCTGATTTACGTCAAATAGTAAATGCAACGCCATTCATGACACCATCTGATTCTGATGTGATGCGTACTGTCGTTTACATTGATGAAAACAGCATTCTTAAGGGTGGGAGTTGGCGAAGAAGTTAATGTTAGTTTATAACTTTATATACAGGGAGTGGTAGTTACGTTGCCGTATTAACTGTTTATTATATTTGGAAATAACTTATTAAAAAATAATATAAATTAAAAAATTTACTTTTAAAATGTAACTAATGATTTATTGATCAAAATCAGTTGATTAAGATTTAAGATGATGCGAGGCGCACAGACAGATCTATAAAACGATAAAAATAAGTCTTAAGAGTAAGTCTTAGAAAGATGATTTGTTATCCATACAATCATACAGATATAAAAATATTTATTGTAAGACAAATGAGTACGTCAACCGGCATTGTTAATCTTTAAATACTATCGGATGAATTATCAATTGGTAGGTAAAATTAATTACATATAATATTTAAAAAAGCGTCCTATTCCTTCTGTTGTACATGCCAGACTGCCAGCCGTACCTTATCAATCAAACACGCGACCAAAAGAGCCCCTTTCCCGCGTGCGACGAGGTAAACGCGGCAGATTTAACACTTAAAAGTTCTCGCAACAAAAAATTCTAATTCGGCGTTAATGAAACCTTTTATTAGAATCTTTCGTCCAGTTCTAAACTTCAATTATCAACGAATAAAAAGAATTCGTTATTAGACAATAATATTTAATTTGTAATTTTATTCTCTTTTATATATATGATGAAAGCTAACTTTTATTTTTCATGTTTCTAATTTTTGACTTTTTTAGAATCGAAATGTCTAAATAAATTCATATTTGACAATAATATATATTATGTACGTAAATCCTAAATATGGAAAGATGCAGAATTCTTAGATATTTTGTATGTATGCTCGACACCCGCTAAATATTTTATATTGAAAATATCGGTTAATATATTTGTATTTGTATTTATCGGATATCGATTATCCGACAGATAATTTATTATCTATGTAAATTATTTAATGAATAATATCTAATAAATAAATCAATAATTCTTTTCAATTTTTAATTAATTCTCTACAAATATCAACATTTCAAATAATGTATTATACACCAACATCTATAATTTTAATCAAACAATTTATTATCTTAACAGGATGCTATAGTAATATCAAACTTTCAACCTACTCCAACAAATTTAAATTTTCAACATGCAAATTTATTATCAATATCACTATTCACCAAACTATCAAACATTCAACAATAATACAAGTATGGTTCAAAGATACTAAAACCAATGATATTTGTTTATGCAAGTACAAGACTTCCACAATTAAAAGTTGAAATCAATAATTACTAAAACATAATAATATAACTTTGTTTAGGTAAAAATAACATTTAAAAGAAGTTATTTGTCTCGAGCTCAAAAAATTCCATATAATTAATTAGCTTTTCCATCTCCGAAGACCATACTTTATGCATCCATCTAATAAATAAAGAAAAAATATATAAATATTTAAAATAAGTAAGTGTGTTCAGATATTCTATTCAATAATAATATTTATCACAAGTTTTACCTCACATTCATTAATATCTTAGTCGAATTCCTCATTTTGCAAAGTAGAACTACAATAAGTTGATTCTGTATTGCAATTGTTAACTGACAAAAATAAAAAATTAGAACAATAGAATTAGACAAATATACCAATAGATATATTATAATTATTTGAACATCAAAGGTATAAAAGTAAATATTATCTTCATCCCTTACAGTATCCAAAATTTAATATCTACAATACATTGATGCTTCCAAAGCCTATGGGTGTAATCGATGTGATGAGAACCTATAAATATCTTAATTGTGCTAAAAGGTGTCTTAGAAGCAACGGTATAAATAGGGATAACAAGTATTTCCCTAACCATTCCTTACAAAATCGAATAATTGGTATTTGTTTTCCACCATGATAACACATCAAAGTCATCCATCTATGGCATCATAAGTTTCAAATAATAATCTAATTCAGTCTTCTCTAGTGCATCAACCATGTCTTGGTCTGCCAACCACTGGTTATAATGAAGTTTAAGGGATACTCTAGAACTCAAAGTTATACTAATAACACTTACACCAGAACTTTTGCTACTAACATCGGAATCACACGATATTGATGAACTTCTCTCCATATGCTTATACTTCTCCTCATACTCACGAAACAATTCATGACATATTTAAGAAATATCATATACTTTTTCACCACAAGTGCTCCCACAAATGATAAAATAATAGCACTCTACCAACTTCAATTTATACCTTGGATCTAAAAGAGTTGCCACAACCATCATTTCATGGTTCACACCCCAATATTTGTTAAATTTTTCTAACATTTTTGTTGCCATGCTACTAATAATTTCATTTTTATCAAGAGACCATTCAATCAAGGACCTTTTAACCTCACAAACCTTGGAAAATTATAAATTGGTAGTAGGATACCTATTCCCAGAAAACATCAAAGTGGCATAAAAAAATAATGACAATATTTCTCAAATAGATCAAGCCAAATCTCATTCATCACGTGTAGGACAACAATTAAAATTAGACTCTAATCGTGCCCAGTGAACAAACACATTTTCATATATTAGAGCAACATCAAGCATAAAAAATGTAGAATTCTATCTTGTCCTACAATCATGTGTTAAGGCTCTATATAAAATTTCTTTTTTCTAATACCCCTAAAATCCACTATTGAAAATTTTTATTTATTAAAAATTAAGCAGAAACAAAAATAGTAAACTCTGGGAATGCTACCGCCACACTTAGTACCAGATCAATTTCCTTCTACCATTTCAATACTAAGTGCTAAGGCTTAGAAAGAAAGTAAACACATTTACACCAAACCAAGTTATACGATTAAATTAGAGTTGCACATTAAAGACATTAAAAAATGTAAACCCACTATTTGTGGTTACAAGAAGATAAATTCATTTCACAAGGAAATATAAAAGTATAAAAGGTAAATTCATAAACTTCTCGGAAGCCCTTACGCTCTTACCTGAAAAGAACTCAGATAGCACCTATGACTAATCTGTAAGGGACACTAACCATTAAATAGGCAGGGGCCCACAAACGGAACCATTTATTACTAAGGTACTTAATAACCCTTTATACAAAACTAAAAAGCAGGGCCTGCTTATAATACGTCATACAACATAAGGGCAATTACACAATGCATATAAATAACACAACAAATAATAAGAATTGTATATCACAAAGTCCATTTACTTAGCATTTCTAGCACTTACCAAAAGTGACAGGCACCAAGGCCATATTTATACTATAACATTAGATCATAACGATTAAATCAATAACTTCTAGTCTTAAGCTATTAATCAAATATTATTCAATATCATCTCTCAAATTATATTCACGTGAGTATGGGAACCCCACTATTATAGTTGGTGGATCAAAAATACACTCTAAGATAGAACGCTCCTTGCGACTATTATTTACCAGTGGATCTGTCTCTAGGGCAAAATACACTTGGCCACTATTTTCACAGGTGGAACGGTCTGGCCGCGGCTCATATGGTGTTCCACTATAAGTGATTAGTGTCTTTCCTATGATTCATTATCATCCGAGGTTTGGTTTGTTGAGCTCCAGATTCCCCACTATTGGCTATTATTATAACCAATGGATTGGTACAAATGATATAATCCATTTAAACCCAACTCAATAAACTTCCACTATAAATGATTAGTACTTTTCCATTTAAGTAACACAAAAATTCCATTTATTTAACTCGAGGGGGAGGTTAAAAACTCGAGGAAACAAAGGTAAACTGATCATACTAGCACATACAAGTAGCACAGTACCCTCCAACCATCAACAAAGGGATTCAAAGGTACCCTAGTTGCACTGGTGTACGAGGACATACAGTATGCTATCGACAATGACACTTAATCCATAGGTATGTATACCCCCTAAGTAGGTCTGTAGAGCTAAATAGAGTAAGATGTAGGACTTGGTTGGGGCACTAAGGCATACCAAAAAAATTTAGAATAATCATGGGTTAAACCACATCTTTAGGGTAGCGACCCATAAACAACCACCATTTTCTATCTCAAGGTTTTCCACTTTAATTATTAGTGTTTTAAATAAGGTAGCCACAAGAAACACATAAATCACATACTTAATTATTTGTATTTGTTTATGTTATTATTAAGTAACCCTTATTCATATTATTATCCATGTTAACTTAAATAATCCACTAAGGCCATCATTGGTTTTAATTCTTATACTTAAGCGCCTTAGGTCAAAATGATCAAAATGCCCCTAAGGTTAACGCCTCCTTTTATCATCTATTTCCATCATATACTTCATTTTTATTTATCCATATTCCATAATAAGTTATCATATCATAATCATATTATTGGTCATAGAATCAAGTACTCTATACCAAGGGATCATTGAACACATATACCCTAACTTGTACTTTTAGCACATCCAACACACACTTTCATGCATAATCAATAGTTAAGACATCTCTTGCATGATTATGAAATGAACATCATATCATACCCTTAATTATCCATTCAACCCTATATCATGCATTATCCTTATGATATTCACCGATTTATCGAAATACCTTTATCCCTATAATATATATGGTTATACTTAAATAAGTGATACTAAGATCATAAACCCTTATTCTATTATTTAATATCTCTTATTTCTTATTATGGAGGCTTATTAAATACATTGCTATGCTATATACAAATTACCAATTTACCTCTCTTTACTTACAAAATTACTAAATTATTCCTCATGCTTGCCTATTTATTAAAATACCCTTTAACTTGTTAAATTATCAAACTACCCTTCATACTTATATAATTACCCAAAACACCCTTCATACCTATGAAATCACCAATTTATCCATCATACTTATATAATTACCAAAATACCCTTCATATTTATTAAAATTACCAAATTACCCTTCAAGTTTGTTAAATTACCAAATTACCCTTCATAATTATCAAATTACCAATTTACTCCTCATACTTGGTAAATTACCAAACCACCCTCCATACTTATATAATTATTAAGTTACCCCTTTTTTTATGCCAAATTACCAACATACGCCTCTTACTTACTAAATTACCATATTAACCCTTTTATTCATAAAATTACCAACTTATCCCCTTTTTCATGGTAAAATTACCAAAATACCCCTAAAACATAAAATGTAAATACCCATGGTCCACATGCATTATATAACACCACCAACCATTATTATTTATTATTAATACCTATTATTACCTATCATATACACTTTTTTAGGCTACACCCTTTGTACAAGTAAAATTACTAAAAGATCCCTATGGCTCATATCACCATTATCTCTACTACAAATGGCCATATTTGCTTATCATGACATATACATGCATCTAACATTATTATTAACAACAAGGCTCCTGTCTTAACCCTCATTTCTACACATGACACAATATAGCATGATTTTCATTTCAACTTCCAACCTATGCTACAAATCATGATATTCTTAACACCACATAACATGCTCACAAACATATTCAAAAACCCTAATATGCTAGCTTATGTATATCCACACATTTTAGTAGAGCATAATGATTACCTTATTTCCAACAATAACCAAACTTTACTAGTACCTCAGTTAAGAGTTTAAGCTTTGATTAGTAAAAAATTGTACCTAGAAATAATATCAAAACTAGTATATTAGTAGTAGAAAATTAAAAGAATAAAATTTTATGACAATGCTAAGTAAGTATATATTAATGCTAAATACATTTGTACCTTCAAAATTATCTAAGCAACTTAAAATATGTAGCAAGTCTTATGCTACATGGCAGTGTGAGCTGTATGCACAAAAATAGGGGGAAATAAGGGTGGAAAAGAAAGTTAGAAGAAGGGGGAGTTGGGATAGTAGTTGAGGGTAGGAAGGGTGGTAGGATGGAAGAGTGTAGGTGGAAATTAGGGGCTAGAGATTGGTGGCTCAAGGCAATAGAGACGGCGGCAGTAGGGCTAGAAAGGAGGTGCAAGGAAGGGAGAAGAAAAAGAAGGAAGGAAAAAAGAAGGGGAGAAAGGAGGGTGCCGTAGGGGAGATCTCAGCCAGCTGAGGTAGGGAGGTAGTAGAGAAAGAGTTATGGGGTTGAAGGGTGGCTTCAATGGAAGAAGCAACTTTTTAAGCCTTTGTGGTGTGGCTTTTCAATACACCACACTCTCATTTATGTACTCAACATCTTTTTGAATGATCTCTATGCCATAGCTAACAATAGTATTAAGCATGTGAGCATATATGAAATTTTCTCCCACGTAATAAAAAAAAAACTTCGACTCAAATCTATTTTTCAAATCTCCAATCAAAGCATCATTGGTAGTACAATTATCGATAGTCAATATAGTGAGTTTTGTATCAACATTCTATTCCATCAAACAATTGACTAAAACATCACATAGAACCTCATATGTATATGGACTTGGAACATAGACAAACCTTCAACAAAAAATAATGATACAACAAATAAACCAAAGAACAACATATAATTACATAATATTAATATTTAGAAACTATATATGAATATGAATTTATCAATCCAGTGAGTTGTGATAGACAAGAAACTCTTTTTTAGATTATGAGATGTCCAGATATATGTTGTGATTGAAACTCAACTCTTATTCTACTCAACAATGACATTGCTTCTTCTTCTTCTTCTTCTTTTTCATATTCAAACAACTTGAAAATATTACTTCACAAAGTGTTCCTTGAAATCATTTCAATGTATAGTTGAAGAGCCACCAAATATCTTTTAAAACCTTCATGTTCCACTATACAAAGTGGATACTCATGCATAGCTCCCATGTTACATAATTCACACCTTACAACTTCTTAATTAAATTCTACAACCATAAGCCTCCATTTTCCTTCCCCCTTCTAATAAAAAATCAACTTAATTTGGCCTTCCCCTTGCATAGGCCTTAAATGTATACATTTCTTCATGTGATCATGCAAATTAGAAGTACAATTTTTTAGATTACCACTCAAACTCTTATTACAAACTTTACAAAATACTTTGTTTACACCATTAATTTCTATTGCCTTAAAGTGATCCCAAACAATTGAATTTTTCTTTCTTTCTTTTTTCACTAAAGAAAATGGATAAACTTCTTCTACCTTCTTATTGGTGGTTTATGGTTCACTAGGTGTAGGGTTATTAGCTATTCCGAAAGAATATGGTGGTATTAGGTTGGCTACTTAATGCCGTTAAACTAATTAATAATCCCAAATGTTGCACAACAAGAACCAAAATAAAGTTAATAAAATTATAATAATTCATGCACATTGTCTTAATTATTTGGCATAAATTATAATATTAAGTTATTATAAAAAGTATTTAATATTGGATATCATCACGTTGATGTTGATAACTCATATTACAATCATCATAAGTAAAATTTGTTTAAAAGTGCTTGGCTTAATTATTTTAAAGTTAAAATTAATAATGAGTACATTATAATGTTGAAATTGAATACACTGTGATCAAGGTACATTAATAATGAGTATTAAATTTTATGACTTTACGTCTACAAATAACAAAAATTTTGATGAAAAATCGTATGAAAAATTGGATGTGGTATATAAAGATCATCAATAGTCATTACAAGATTAAATAAGTTACCTTTTTAAGATTTATTATGTATGCTTAAAAAATAAATACATATATTTATATAGTCATATGACAAACAATTGGGGTATTTTGTATTACTATTATTATTATTATTATTATTATTATTATTATTATTATTATTATTATTATATCATTGTTCATTTTCTATCCTAGAATGACTTGTTCATATATCAAATCACTTTACCATAGACTTTTTATCATATATTAATAATATATTTGTATCAATAATTATAAATATTTTGTTAGTCTAATATTTATTTATTTAAAAAAACTTATATGGCAATAAAAACTAGTATTAGTTAATTTCATTTCACCATATTATTTCTTAACAAGAACGATATCTGCTTTACCTTCGACTAAGAGCCCCCAAAATTAAAAACCTATCAAAATAGCTAGGGAAGAGACCTCATCCTACTATAGATCAGACATATCAATTAGATAGCAAATAACATATCTTAAGGGTTTAGATCCTAAAAATCAAATGACAAATCTCTAGATAGAAAATTTCAAAATCAAACCATAAGCAAAATATGCATTACATTATATATTACTAACTATAATCAACAAGTTGTAGTTTTCTTTCCTAGTTTGATTTGAGATCTCCTATACAAGATTTTTCATTTTTAGTTCATACACTCACCCTATTGTGTTTGTCTTCATGACATTTCATAAACTTTTTTGGTTAACCAAAACAACAATAAAATTAAATATACACTTGCACGATAAATATACAATCAAAGTGTTGAACATCAAACAACCGTTAGAGTTTAAAATTTTGGTACCTATTATTAATAAGGGTATTTTAATAATTTTGGAAAAATAAATATTTTCTTATTATAATTATTTTTTTAATAAATACTAATTTGGTAATTTTGGTATTAATGTGTGAAAGTTAATTAAAGGGATATTGTGGTATTTAGTAGGATACACTATTTTTGCTAGAATTTAGGTAACTTTTATACTTACTTAAAATGGTAAATTTTGCATGATAGCCCATTAGAATTTTTGTATCTACAAAATGGTGAGTATGAGTCATTTTGTGATAGTTATTATATCTTGAAAATTTGTAAAAGGAACAAGTTATCATATGTAAAATATTTTGAATACAAAAGTATGGTGACTCTGATCTTTCATGATTATGTATGAAATATGTGTGGAAAATAATAGGATGGGCATGTTTAGATATACTTATGGAATAATATTCATAGATGTGTGCCCTAGGGACTATTTGGTCATTTTGTATTATGATTTTTACACTACTATAAAAGTTATTTTAGACAATGCATAAAAGACAACGATTCTTAGCTAATGGTTTTTTGGTAAAATATATTTAAAAACGGTTAATACTATACTACCATTGTGAAATATTTATAATTAGAAATGCAGTATAATGTGTTTGATATTATAACGGTAAAATAGAAAAATGATAATGGGTATGTGTGCCATTGTAAATCGCTTAAATGACAATGAGTATATGGTATAACGATAATAGGTTTAACATTGTTGTAATATGTATAAAACGACAATGGGTTAACTAAACAATTAAAATGGAATGATAACAAGTATATGGCATAATGACAACAGGTTTAACATTGTTGTTATATGTATAAAATGATAGCAGGTTAAAGGAATAACTAAAATGGTTCTTAAAACATTGCAAAAGGATATATATACAATGATACATATGAGATTCAACAAGGGTTTTTTAGCCGTTTTAATTTGTAGTTAAGTAATAAATAGTATACCTCACACCTCTTTCCCATATAGTAACTGACCATTTTCTTCTTTCTCGCACACACTGTGATAATCTATTGAGCCATCCTATCGTAGGTGATATTCAACCAAAGACATCATTTCCACAATGCCCGCCATTATTCTGGGTACCCACAGTTTTATAAATCTATACCATCATCTTCATATCAACAATTTTGATTCATTGTCATTGTGCTTCTCCTCATTCCATCGTCATCCTCAAGCTATTTTGTTTCTTTTTTCAGTCTAGCTAGTTAAGATTCTTTGTGCACACTGAGGTAATTATCTATTACTATATCATATTCTTAATTTATTATTTAAGATTAATTAGTTAGGGTTTAATCTAAATTGATAGGGGTTTGATAGAGTGGTTTAATCTAAATTTTTTAAATTTTATTTTTTAATAACAGTGTTTTAGCTATTCTAATTTATAGTTAAATAATAAATAATGCCTCACACCTCTTTCCCACATAGTAATCGACCATTTTCATCTTCCTTGCACTTGGTGTGACAATCAACTGAGCCTCCATATTGCGCGTGACATTCAACCAAAAATGTCATTACCACTAAGCTTATTGTTATCCCATCCACCCACACTGCTACAAACCTAGACTACCATCTTTATACTAGCAATTTTGATTCATTGTCATCATGTTTCCCCTTGCTCCATCGTCATCAACCCCACATCATCGTCCTAAAGCTATAATGTTTCTTGGTTTATTCTAGCTAGTCAAGATTCTTTTTACACACCGAGGTAATTATCTATTACTGCATTATATTCTTATTTATTGTTTAAGATTAATAAGTTAGGGTTTAATCTAAATCTATAAGGGTTTGATAAGGGGTTTAATCTGAATTTGTCAAGATTTATTTTTTAAGAACTATTTTTTAATCATTCTGATTTGTAGTTAAATAATAAAGCATACCTCAATCCTCTTTCCCATACAACAACTAACCATTTTCATCTTCTTCACATGCGGTGCGACAATCAACCAAGCCTCCATATTGCATGTGACATTGAACCAAAGATATTATTTCCACAATTCTTACCATTGTCCCAACCACCCAGACTACTATAAACCCAGACCACTATCTTCATACTAGAAATTCTAATTCATTTTTATCGCATTTCCCCTAGCTCTATCATCCTCAAGCCTACATTGTCATCCTGAAGCTATTCTATTTCTTGGTTTATTCTAGCTAGTCGAGGTTCTTTGTGCATACCAAGGTAATTATCTGCTATTATATTGCATTCTTAATTTATTTTTTGAGATTAATTAGTTAGGTTTTATTCTAAATTGATATTAGGGTTTGATTTGCCAAAGTGGATTCTGTCTATTACAATATGGTGTTTTTTTGTATCAACAATAATAATAATAAGTGAATTTGCTTTGTGTTGGTGGAATATGAAAATCATTGTTGTTATTATAAGTTTAGAACTAGAAATTAGCTTTCGGTGTTTTATGCTATCTTAACTAAATCATTAGTCAGAACATTTTGATATATGAATAAGTTTTTTTGCTATCTCGACTAAATCTGTAAAGATTAAAGAATAATTTGGTATATGAATAGAAGCATACTATGTACAAATATCAAGCAAAATGTTATTTCTTATTGTGGTTATGTGAAGCTTAATTAAAATGGAAATTGAAGTATGTTTGGGGTCAAGGCTCTTGATTTCCAAATATACTTCACTATATATCTACTATGTGAATAGAATATTAGATTTTATCCTCCATCAAATCTTGATGAAAAACACATCCCATATGCAAATTGTTTTCTTTAGTAGCACTAGTGCTGCATCCACGCAAATCATAGTTTTACATTAAATAATGTAAAGAGGAATGGCTGTTTAAGGAATGAGCTAGTAATAACTGTGGTTAGACCATTTATATGCTCTAGTCATTTATAATAGTCAAAAGCAAATTGGATGCCAAACTGTATCACTTGAAGAAGTGAAGATAAATTTAAAATGTAATGAACATGATTGATACAATTCCTCCTTCTTTCCATCCTTGTGTTTGTACTAGGGAAGTTCTCTAGAACAAGCATCAGTGATTAGCTGATGGGGACTAGCCATGCATCAGTTAATCTATCTTTGTATTAATTAAGCTATAAATATAGATAAATTAGTGGCAGCTATATGTAGTAGAAGAAATTAAAGAAAGAGCATATTGTAACAACAATAACAATTATGTAAATCTAATAAACCAAAGGAGTGAGATGGATGAAGCTTACCTTTAGCCCTTTATCAATTTTTCCGGTAGCATGTTATTAAGCACTAAAAATTAGATCCTTATTTTTCACCAAAATATAATATAAGCAAGTAGGACTAGATGAAAAATAGTTGATCCCATAAGGAAAGTGCATTTGTAAATTTTTAAGTGAGACTTGGTGTTCATAGTAAACAACTATGTCTTAACCTCTAGTTAAGTATACCTAACAAATTTATACAATTTCTCTACTTTACCAAAGGTTTAAAATCTAGAATTTCTTTTCAAATTTTTCCAGAACAATTAAACCACTTAAATAACATGTAAAATGTAAATATTAATGTTCGAGTGGCCTCAAACTCAACCTTATCCTAGACATATATATCCCTAGGATTTTATACTAACTTATGCTAAGTTTTAACCTTAAAATCCTTTTTAAAACAATAGTAAAAATTAAAAATTTAGATTTGGGATTAAACTATAAAATTTAGCTCAAATATGGAAAAATTACCTCAAAAAAAGTATAAAAATCTATCTAAACTTATGTCACTTAAATCTACACTTAGTAACTAAATTCCTTAGAATTGAGAGAGCCGTGAATAATGCAACAAGCATTACCTTCCTATGAAAAGGAATAAACATACAAGAATAAAATCAACAAAATCTAGCTACTCTACCTTATATTTCAATATTAGAATAAGTACAACCATAATATTACCTAAATTCAAACTCCATCCATCTAACTCTTGTTTACAGATGACATTTTTGAGAGTCACAAGTCTATCATCAATATTCGTTCAAAAGAGAACTCAAGCATTTCGGATTATGCATATAGTTATAATGCATCAATTAAAACCTAAAATTGAAATCAACATCAACAATTCTACATATAGAGATATCAATGTAATTTTATCTTATGGATTTAAGTAAAGAGTTAAAAATAAATATTAATATAACCTAAATAAATTTTAAATATAATTAAATGGAAAAATAAATATTAAAAGATAAATAAAATAATAAAATTTTAATGGTTAGTTAAAAATAAAATTAGTTAAGATTTATGAAAGTTATTTTAAGAAATTTAGTAAAGAGTTAAAAATAAATAACAATGAAACAAAATAAATCACAAGGTTTAACTAAAAGTTAGTTAAAAGCTTCAAATTAGTTAGCTAAGATTTTTGATGTTTAGCATTTGTTTTCCTTTTTTAATGTATAAGTGTATCATCTAACATTGTAGTTATTGTCTATGTAGATTTTATTTCCAATAGGGGTCATTCTTGGATATATGCTAATCTTTTGTCTCATGAATATGAAAATGGATTTGAAGAATTTATTAGACATGCAAATTCCCATGTTGGAAACTATAGTAGATTTGTTTTTTCATTCTTAAGGTGTCATTTTATAAAGCGAGTTAATGAATATGAAGCTAGAGATCATTTATACTTATATGGGATTGATAAAAATTAAACTAGATGGATATGGCATGGTGAAATGGAAAATGTGGGACCTAATGTGGAAAGTCAGGAAAGTATTTTTGAGATCTATGAGGGTGATCATTTAGAAGGAATGACTCATGATGTTGAGAAAAGAGTTCTAGATTGTCCTTAAGTATTTGATAAGTTTTTTGGTGACTCTAAAACTCTCCTGTATAGTGAATGAACAAAGTTAACTAGATTATCTACTACTTTGAGGTTGTAAATGGTTAGACCGATAAGAGTTTCACAACCTTGTTAGAACTTGTAAAGATATGCTTCCCAATAATAATGTGTTCCCAAGTTGCACTTACGAGGCTAAAAAGGTCCTTTCTACTATGGGTATGGATTATGAGAAGATACATGCTTGCCCTCAAAATTGTGTCTTATATCGAAATGAATATACATCTCTTGAGAGTTTCCCTAAGTGCAACATACCACTATATAAAAGAGCAGGGGTTCCAATAAAGGTTATGTGGTATATTCCAATAATACCAAGATTTAGGTACACCTTCAGTAATCTTGAAGATGCTAAGAACTTAACATGGCACACTAATGGGAGATTAACTAATGGCTTACCGAGACATCTTGCAGACTTTGCTAAATGGAAAATTATTACTTATCGGTTCTACAACTTTGGAGAGGAACCAAGAAACCAAATATTATCTCTTTTTGCCAATGGTATGAATCCATATAATTTTGGAACTCATAGTACATGGCCTGTGATTTTGGTAATCTATAACCTGCCACCATGGCTATGTATGAAACAAAAATATATGCTATTATCTCTATTAATATTGGGACCAAAACAACCAAAAAATGACATTAATGTATATTTAGCACCTCTTTTTGAGGATTTGATGTTGTAGAAGAATGAGGGTGTTGAATTATTTGATTCACATAGTTAAGAGAGTTTCAACTTAAGGGAAATATTATTTTGTACTATCAATGATTTTCCTGCATATGAGAATTTATCTGGATATGGTGTTAAAGGACACTATACATGCCCTATATGTGGATAAAATGCATCTTTCTATCATTTAAAGCATGGGAAGAAGACTACTTTTCTTTGGCTCAAAAGAGTTTTGCCAACGAACCATCCTTATAGTAGGCAAAGAAAAGGTTTTAATAGAAAACCCAAATTCATGGGAGCTCTAGAACTATTGAGTAGCAGATAGATACTTGATAGAATAAATGATTTAAATGTTAAGTTTGGGAAGATGAATAAAGCCTCAATTTCTACTAGTGGGTGAAAGAAATGATCAATATTCTTTTATCTTCCATATTGAGAACATTTATATGCAAGGAATTGTCTTGATGTGATGTATATTGAAAAGAATTTATGTAATAATATGATTGGTACATTACTTACTGTGCCATGGAAGATGAAAGATGGCATCAACACAATATGAGATATGGGTGAGATGTGTATTCATGGGGAATTAGCACCACAAAGGAATAAGAACGTACTCATTTTTCATTGGTGTGTTATACCCTTTTAAGGAAGGAGAAGCTTGATTTTTGTGAGTTCCTGAAAGGAGTTAAAGTTCCGAAGGGGTTTTCCTCAAATATTAGTAACTTTGTTTCAATGATATATTTGAAATTGGTCAGTACAAAATCCCATGACTATCATATTTTGATCCAACAACTATTGTCAATCGCTAATCATTCCATACTTACTAAATGTGTTAGAAATACAATTACTAATCTTTATTTGTTCTCCATGGCATTTTTCTCTAAGTTTATTGAACCTAAAAAGTTATATGTACTACAAAAGTGATATTGTCATCACCACATGTTAACTCGAGATGTATTTTCGACCTTCATTCTATGATTGCATAGTTCATTTGACAGTGTATTTGGTTAGGGAGGTGAAATTGTGTGGTCCTGTCTATCTACATTGGATGTATCCATTAGAGTGATTTATGAAAATTTTAAAAGGGTGTGTAAGGAATCCATGTTGACCATAGGGGTGTATTGCTAAGAGATATATAGTTGAGGAAGCTATTAAATTTTGCACCAATTATTTAGCCAATGATGATGCGATAGGTATTCCTAAATCTCGGCGTGATGGAAAAAGTGAAGGGGTGGGTATGATGGGCAACAAGTTGATATGCATAGAGCATAGTATGTGGAAAAAGGAACACTTATTTGTTCTTCATAATACCCAAGAAGTCCAACCATATGTAGAAGAACATATGCAAATGTTACGTACTAAAAACCCATATAGGAGTGAAAAGTGGATACTAGAACAACATAATATATCTTTCATAGTATGGTTCTTGATCAAATTCCTCATCGAATGAAACACTTATCAAGTTCTATTTCTAATAAATTGAAATGTTTATCCCAAGGGCATCATATAGAAGTATCATATTTCACAAGATACTTGATTAATGGGTATACTTTCTACACTAAGTTCCAAGACATAAGAGTACCATGAAAAATAGTAGGGTGACTTTGGTTATCGAAGAACTAAATATTTCTAGTGTAAAAGATAAAAATCCTATGCATGTGAATATGTCATATTATAGTGTAATCCAACAAATATGGGATTTAAATTATACCTTCTTCATGGTTTCTATTTTTAGTTGCATTTGGGTTGATAAAAATAATGGGTCGAAGCTAATAAGTTAGAGTTTACTCTTGTGTATCTTAATAAGTGGGCCATAGACATGATCCGTTTATATTAGCATCACAAGCAAGACAAGTATTTTATATCATCGATCCTCTTGATAAAAGGAGGTCTATGGTTTTAACCACAAAGAGTAGGAATGTCATAAAGGTGATGAATTTCAATTATTCTATTTTTCAAGAAGAGGCAACCCTCTCTATGATAAGACCATCTTCTCATGGTGATAAAATTGATCCTAATAAAGATGATATCTATATGCAGGATGATCACTCCGAAGGAGCATGTATCATAGATGAAAAATACAAGTGAAAAATCATAAAAGAGAAAATATCATAATTCTATATACGAACCTTTATTTATTTAAATATAATGGTGTCATATATTATTTTCCCCTTATAATTTTAAATTTCCTCCTTTTCTATAATCATAGAATGTTGTTTATAATTTGATTAAGCTAAGCACATTTTTTTTTTGCTGAGTAAGGAGGAGATAGAAGCATAAGTTGAGATATCATCCAATGAGGTGATACTTATTCTGGTATTTGGTATTTCTCTTAACCTTGTTTGAGTAAGTTTTCACAGTAAATTATATTAGATAGGATGTATACAATTGTTGAATTCTTTAAATAAAAAGCTGCTTAGGCATTTATTGATTCCCTTATCATTTTCGCTATTTATGTTATCATTTTAGTTTAAACTAGTTTATGTAATACATGAATAATTGAAAAATATTGCATAAAAGTATATTTAACTTAGCCATTACACTATGTTTTTAGAGAAATGTATTGTGATGATAGAGGTGCTTCAATTAGTGAAGGTGCTTCTACCCATGGCTCTTACAAAAAAAGGAGGGCTAACCATATTGCAAAAGGTGGTGATGAAACAGTCACAAAATGAAAATTTTATTTTGGAGTAGAATAGGAGGGGGCAAACCATTTGTGAAAATGATAAGATTTTATCTAAATACATAGGAGAATGTGCACACAATCATGTGCCTATTAACTATGAAACATGGGAAGAAGTGCCAATAGAAAAACAAATCGCATGGGAAGAAATATTGATAATTCAATTCACACATTTTAAATAATACCTACATTACTGATTGAGGCTTTTTATAATAATTATACTATGACTATGATTTTTTGTAATCCACTTTGGAAATAAATTTCATTTATAAGGATGATGGCACTATCCAAAAAGAGCCACTAGAAAATTATCGATTTCTATAATCAGATCAGGATGTTTTTCTATGGAAAAAGTTAACTGATGAATATAAGGTATAATTGTATAAAACATGGATCGTTGTTATATATATCTTGTTTATATATCACTATAATTTAGATTATTATCATAGGAAAAAAGTGCAACAATGTGAGAGCTAGCTTTGAAGAATCTATACCATCATAACTTTTCTCACAAGGGATATGTTGATCTCGAGCAAGAAATTGTAGGTGAAATAAACACACTTTTTCTAATAAATATTAGTGTATATATACTAAAAAATTATGATATTTTCACCCTTTCAATAATTGCATATTGAAAAGAGAGGTTTGGATCCTAAGACCACTATAATAGATAGACATGTCTTGTGGAAGGATGCAAGGGCCCCTAAAGATGGTGCTATTACTAATAAAGATATTAAGGAAGTAATGGAGAAAATTTTAATTTATTATTATTATATTCATTTAAAAGTTTCAATTAGCCTCATAACATCTTTTAAAATATAACTGTTAGGTTATGGTATTTTAAAAAACACATTAGAAACTTTTGTGACCGGTGTATCATTTGCATCACCTACTAATGATTTGTTAACTAAGGCTATGGGAACTATCGAACATCCCGATCATGTTAGGACCGGTGTAACAAGAGTTACTATAAGAGACTATTTATGCTCACAAAATGTCTCTCAAACAACTTTTATGTATGAGAATATAATAGCTCAAATAAAGGAGAGGATGAAGGAAGAAATAATGAAAGAGACACAAAAGAATATGGAAAAGACGTTGTAGGAGTAGTGGCTTAAAATTGTTGTTCTCTTATCCAATAAGGATAAGGAAGTTATTGATACACTAGAGATGGCCTCTGTTCCTAGTGTTAAAGGTAGTTGTTCAGATGCACGTTTTCTATATTGAAATTTCTACAATACTATTTTGTTAGATGCCATACAAAAAAAAACTCATTGCTTTTTTGTACACCTTGATTCATATTATTTTTGCTAGCACAATAGATAAATAAGCCAAATTAATCTATTATATTCATTACATAAATAAGATAAATAACCTTTATGTCTAATTTTGTAGGGGAGATACCATGTTTGTTATTGTTAAGTAATCCAGATCGACTAGCGGAAATGGGAAGAGTATGCATATGCAATGGAACTGAAATTGTCATCTTGCACAATAAACCTTGGATGAAAAGTACATGAAAGTTGTCATTGAGATTCCTTTGGAAGCTGATGCTCTATTACCTATGCCAAATGATGAAGCTGGTATGTATAAGGTCCAACATATGCTCTCCTCTTATGTTACATGGCCTAAAGTTATAGTGGATTTTAATATCGAGGTAAGTATTATTTGTTTTTTTTAAAAAAATTATTTTTGGATCATGCTAATATGGCTTCTCCCGTATCATTTTTTGTGATGGTTTTACTAAAAAGCGCATATCATAACCTAATCAAGATATACCATACCCCAATCAAAATACGTCACACCCAATCAAATTGTGCTAAAACCTCAACAACCTGCATCAAATAAGAAAAAAAAGGATAAATGCTGTAAAACCCATTTTTAAGGAAGCAGAGGGCTAGTCTAAGCCATCATCCTCAAGTTGTAACACTTTGGGGAAAAAGTGCATCAACTTGAGGATGTTGAAAGGTTGTGTCGATGGAATGGAATTTGTAGATTCAATCTTGATTCCATGTCCTAAAGCAATTATGTCTCATGAATATGATATTCTGATTGGTCATGAATATATCAATATAGTTCATAATAGAGGAAAAAATTGAGAACTCAATTATGGTAGCATATAACAAGTGAATATCATCAATTAATTGTATATAATTCAATATGTTTAATTATGTATGTATTTTGACATGTTAAATATAGTTCCATATGAGATAATTTTGATAGTTATGAGTGTGAAGGGAGATCTACTATTACAAAATTGTGACCAAATATAATTTTGAGTTATAATGACAAATTATAGGATCAAGTGTGATATTTAGCATATATTTTTTGTGCATATCCACAAAAAGAAATTATTTTTTGCTTTATACATTCAAAAGTAAGAATTAAAATTTATGTATAACCAAACATGTAATCACTTGAATTGCAGGAATCATTGGATACTTTTTATAGTATATCCTACATGCCAAATGCATTATTGGTTCGACTCTATGCATGGTCTTATATATGATGAAGTCATTCAAATTGTAAATATGTAAGATGTTCAAAATTCCAAGTGTTTATTCATGTATACATATATGATTTTATGTTTTATATAAATCACATTTCATATAATATACTATTCTTTTATATTGGAGCAGGGCTATGAGAATGTATCAAGCTAAGGAAGGGTTTAGGGTAACAGGTGTAATTAAGTGAGAGATAGTTGATGAGGTATAAAATAATTTGAGTTTGAAGCAATATATTATTCCTATTATAAAAATTGTATCATATTATGTAAGTTTCTTATACTCTAATGTATTTAATTTTGTCTAATAGTATCCTCACCAGCTGAATGGGATAAATTGTGGATATTATGTGATGAGATTTATAAAAGAGATTATATCATAGATGAAAACCCAACCTGAAATTCCAAATAAAATAAGTTTAAATTTTTAATATTTAAAGAATTCTTACTTATGGATAATATATAACTAACAAAAATGTGAATTAATTTTGGTGTATTATCCGTTATATAGTGGTTGACTTTACACCAATGAAGAAATTGATGAAGTTTGAGAAAAAAGGGCCTCCATGGTTATTGCTTATTTGAATACCTAGTAGTTAAATATATAGCTAGAATCTTGAGTATAACACAATTCTACTTTGATGGTGTGGCACCTCTTGTTGAGGATTTGATGGTGTAGTAAATATAATGATGTGGTATTTTGTTACTGTTGAGTTTGGTGATCTCATAGTTCTGAGATATTAGAATATTTTTGTTTTGATCCATGATTACTATCATTTCCCTTGTGATTAATACTTTATAAGAATTTTGGTAAGTGACACCATGTTTATAATTCCTACTTTAAAGAGTAATGGTTTCGGACCCTAAGTGGAAGATTAGATGTTTAATTCATGTTTAGTTTTATTGCTCTTATTGTTAACTTTGGTTGTATTAGTTGTTTGGTTGTGTTTACCTTATTTTTGATGAAATAATTGTTTGTACATGTTAATTTCTTGTGATTTATGTGTAGTTGTCCCCACACATCACTAGGAGGAGAAATTATGGGCAACTATTATTCAAGTGCTTTGTTACAAGAAATAAGAGGTTAATGGTGGTTGTTTTTTTTGTAAACCTATGTGACAACTTTTTATATTTCATTTAATGATCTTTTTATGATATATAACAGGTTTCCTTTATATATATCATGTTCAAGTTGTATATAACCGATTATGCATATAGCAAGTTTTGGATATAGTATGGATC
Source organism: Tamarix chinensis (assembly GCA_030549775.1). Lineage (NCBI taxonomy): Eukaryota > Viridiplantae > Streptophyta > Magnoliopsida > Caryophyllales > Tamaricaceae > Tamarix > Tamarix chinensis. The sequence goes on along the minus strand of CM060176.1, from coordinate 21,183,172 downwards.
ATATATAGTAGGTTTAGGTTTTATATAACCGATTTTGTATATATAAAGTTTTGGATATAGTATAGATTGTATATATGAGGTTCAGGTTATATATAACCAATTTTGTATAAAGCAGGTTTTGAATATAGTATGGATTGTATATAGCAGGTTTTAGATATAATATAGATTGTATATAGCAAGATGTAAGATGAATTCATAAAATTTCAACGCCTAAAATTTACATTAACAATGGGTAGGTTTCAATGGTTATTAGTTAAATGCATAATTAATGATGGTTGTTTAACCGTTTTGAAAGACTTCCCACAACAGGTAAGTTTCAAATTTACAATAGGTATAAGATATTTTTTACAATGGTTAAATACTTGTTGTTAAATGTTAAAGACATCGGGTAGGTGACACATTTATAATGGTTAAATACTCGTTCTCTAATTTCAAAGATAACGGACATATGTGACATTGATAATAGTTAAATACTTGTTGTTAAAATTAATCAACAATGGGTAAGGAATAAATATACAATAGGTATTTAGCCATTTTCTAATATTAAAGACAACGGGTAAATTCTATATCTACAAAGGTTAAATACTCATTGTTAAAAGTCACAGACACCAAGTAAGGGATACGTCTATAGTGTTTAAATACTCATTGTAATATAGTTTCCACAACGATTACTGGAACTATTATCTTTTAATCCCCTTAAAGAAATCTCTTTCATTTACAATGGCTCTTATTAGTTGTGAATTATACACAGAACTATTGTCATTCAAAATTTATATGTTGTTAAACTTAAGACTATGTGATCATGGATGTATTAGATATACATGTTAGGGTTTTATATGCAAAATTATGAATAATGGAAAATTGGTCATTTGGCTTATTTAACGATTTAATTACATGATAAATTAATTTAATCATTTTGTTTTAGTCATTTCAAGATAAACCTATAAATAAAATAGATTTGGTAATGAAAGAGGATGTTAATGTGATAATTTTAACTTGAAGGGCATTTTGGTCATTTTCAACCTAATGTACCAGATGTGAAAGATTAGCCTAGGCGGGACTTGATAATTATGTAGTTGGTTTACGTGTTTATCAATTTTAGGACCTACAATTGAATGAGTCTCGTAAGATGGCATCGTATTAACAACATTTAATAAGATACTAAACTTTTAAAGTGAAAGATCATGTGAACTGGGCTGAGATATTGGTTCCATTCCACTAGACGATAATAGTGGCTTAAGTGTTTTTTCCTTAAGACAGCTTTAGACTATTCAACTGATTGAATAATAGTCGCTCAGGAGCTTTTTATCCTAAGGGGTGTTGGGTCTGTTCCACCAAACGATCCTTGAGAGGTTCTTTAGTTCATTCCACCGAATTAAGAATAGTGGAGCATATACTCAATAGGAATGAGAATATGATTTGAGATAAATAACTAATGAATAAGACATTAATCATTTAAAGTGGAAGACTACAAGAGTCAAGATCGAGGTATTGGGTTCATTCCACTAGATAATAATAGTAGCTCAGGTGTGTTATCTCTAAGAGATGCTTCACACTGTTCCAGTGATTTAAAAATAGCGGGTCAGGTGTATTTTTTCCTAAGTGGTGTTAGGTTTGTTCCACAGGATGATAATAGTAGCTCATGTGTATTGTCCATAATATGTGCTTAAGATCATTCTACTAGTTTAAGAATAGGGGGACTATAAAATCAATATAAATCAAATTGGAAATGATTATTACAAATTTAAATAATTATTGAGTTATTGGATTGGTCGGTAGTAGCCTTTGTGCTTACCTATAGTCCAGTAGTAGCCTTTGTGCCTACTTGTTTTTCGATAGCAACCTTTGTGTCTACCTATGTTTTGGTAGCCACCTCCATGCCTAGTTGTGATGCAATGAGTTGGATTTGATATGTGCTTGTGAACCTACCCATGTTATGAGATTTATCGAGATTGATAATAAGGTATATAATATATGGTTATTGTCTTGGTTTGGGGTTGATTTTGTTTCTAATTATACTTCAAAGATCATCTCTTGGATGTTCCATTGATAAGTTTCAATTAGTTGTAGATAAATGAGTATGATTAGTATATTACATTAGTGATATTTGGTTATATGAATGATTATCATATTTTAAGTGATGTGTGTACAATTTGGTGTTTTATACCATATATTAATGTGATGCCTTATATGTGTACCATTATATGTTTTCATTTTAGTTTAGTATAAAGGATTAATGCTTAATATGGTTGTACTGAAGGGTTTCTTTCATGGGCCACTGCCTATTTAATAGACAACGGTCTTTACAAGTCAGCTTCTGAATTTAGTCGAAAGTTGATAATTTTGTTTGAGAGTTTAGGGATATCCGGTGCCTTTTGAGATATTTGATTTTAGTTGTATGTGGACGCTCGTGCCTCCTATTCTTTCTCTCTTTTAAGTTTTGTAATCAATGATGTTGCTTTTATATAACATAATACTTATCTATTGTCTTCTTTATTTTGTTTCTTATAATCATATTATAAATCTAAGCAGAGTAATGATTTTAACTTTAGCACTTAGTATGAGAATGGTAGAGGTAATAAGACTTGTACCAAATGTGGAAGTAGCATCCTTCATTTTTATTGTTTTAGCTTATGTGCTTAACTCTATAAGTAAAATTTAAAGTCTTAAAAATCGGGGTGTTATAGTTTATATATCCATTGGGTAGTATCTATCGAACTTTAGATAAAACCCATCCCATTTACATCGCTAGCCATAGGCCCATTATACATTCACTCATTTGTTCTTCAACTAATTCCAATAACAACAACAACAATAATAAACTGTAGATATCAAGGCTTAAATTTTCCTAACAATCTCCATCTGTCTCTAACCCCTAACCTTTTCGATTCAACTTGCCATTTTCTCCTTTTCATCATAATTTTCTAAAATTATGGGTGACTCACCTTTTTGATTCCTCAAACTTTGATTAATTCACCCACCCTAATCCCTCGAATTACGTTAATAACACATTAACCCAAACTAAAATAAACATCAACCAAAAGAAAGAAAGACATCAAACAAAATTTAAATAAACATTAAACTAAAGAAAGAAAAATTCCAATTAAAGTTTAAATAAATATTAAGTCAAAGAAGAAAAACCATTAAGTAATAATAATGATGATAAAACTAATATTTTTAAAAATGACATAAATTATACAAATAAATAAATATATAATTTATAATATAAATTATTCTATAATACTTTTTTTTTATGTTTGACACTAATATTATTACATATTAATCTTATTACTAGTAATAATCAATCATTGATATTATCATAGTGATTGGATTTGATCTTATGAATCATTAAAAAATAAGTTGAGAAAAACAAACCCTTAATATTATAAGCCAAGATTAGTTAGCTTAACTAGATTAGGATTAATATCTCATATGGGCCACATCCATTAATTCTATCATATATTTGATATAGTTTTCTTTTTTCATGAAATAAAGAGAGAGATTGTTTTCTTTTTATATTGCTGTAAGACCCAATGATAGAGATATAACTTTAGACCTATGGTGTCACTATTTAATATATATATCATGATAAGTAAATAATATATTAATTTAAATATAAAAGTAATCCATATTAATATTTTTATGTATTTTAATAAAATATTTTTTTAATAATCTTGTATATTCAACTATGATAATAAATAAACTTATTTATACAATTATGTCGCTATATCTTGGAGAAAAAAAACCATAACAAATATTGTAACAACTAAAACTTAACTCTCACGAAGAGCCCACATGTACACGACTTTTAATTTGTAGGCACTAGAAATTAAACAATAAAATAAAATAAAATAAAATATTGTGACCCTTTATATATATATATATATATATGAAAAATAATATAACATCATCAATCATCAGAAAAGTACTCCATAAACAATTACATTGTATTAAGAAAAAAGTCATTATATTCATTTATATACTTTTTAAAAAATTAATAAAAGTAATCTTAAAATTATGTTTACATTTTTTATTAAAAAATAACAAAGCATTAATACATTTATAATTAAAAAAAGGTAAGGATAAAAATAAAAATCAGTTTTTGACTTTCTAAAATAATTTATATATATATATATAGAAGGAGTAGCAAATACATATATCATAAACAGCTCCCAAAATTATTTCGTTATTCAATAAATGTAAAGTTTGTCATGATCGACATAAAGGGTGTATAACAATCATAATTTTAAAAATCAAACCAGTTATCAAACTAGTATCTCAATTGATTTAGTAGTCGTATTAGTGGATTAGACTAGTCAAACTAGTGTCACATATTTAATTAAAAAAAATGTGAACTATAAAAAAAATTAAACTACGCATGAGTTTGATTGGCTTTTGAGTGGTTTTTTAATCATCCGGCCCATCAATTTTTTGATCAGTTTATCGATTTTCATTGGTTCAATTGATTCTAAGCTCACGAGGATCGATACATTAAATTTGGCTAGTTTGTCAGTTCACTGACTAGTTTAATTTATAAAGCTATGGTAATAATAATTATTTCATAAACTGCACTTATTATCAAACTGGTATTATAATTAATTTACTAATTTAGTAATCAGACTAGGAGTACATATTTGATAAAAATTAATGTGATATATATATATTAAACTACAAATAAATTTAATGAGCTTGTAAATAATTTTTGACCGATCTAACTAATCAATTTTTTTCCAACTAATTTTTAGTCAGTTTCAAATATCCGAGGATTAATACATTTATTGGCTGAGTCCGATTCGGTCTTAAAAATTATGGTAATAATATTTTCTAGAAAAAGGATCCGAGTCAAACTCTTACACTCCAATGGTCCAGGACAGTTCATTTCATATTAATTACTGTTACTCTTCACATTATTTAGTTAAAAAGGCATGGTGCATTGTGCTCCCAACGGTAGGAATTGACCTTCCTGCCATTAAGAATCGAGTGGGTGTGCCTTGCTAATATGCTATTACATGCTTCTGTCAGTAGACTCCGTACATATATAATATACTCTTCTATGGAAGTTCCGACTCTACCGTTGGCTAGAACTAAAGAAAGAGATTCGATTTTCGACAGCGGCATAATTGTGTTGGAATTTGTCTATTCATGTGGATATTAGTATGTATAGAGGCAAACGAATATGTTTATCTATTAATTTGTTTTGAAATCAATTTATCTGGAAACCTTCAATACTCGTTTCATCCACTCTCGACTATTTGTTAGTGAGATTCTCGATCATATATGCACACTTATATTATAGTAGATAAAAATCTGTTGATAAAATTCTGTACCAACGGATAAATAACCTTTTTTTTTTTTTCCGAGTAGATAAGTTACTGTGCATACAAACGGACAAGACTTGTTGAAATTTCATCCAAAATCAATTTGCAAGACCGAAACTAACAAGGAGAAAACACGTTATAGTTCATGCAGTTTCTTTTATTCCTATCACTAATTTAGCAACGACACCATTCTGGATGAGGAATTGCTTCTTCAAGCCTAAATGCACCATCAACAGCCACACAAAAGTGATAAGCTGCCCACCTTTACAAAGTTGTGCAGCATGTGCATTTCCGCTGCAACGACTAGCGGCATAACTAAGCATTTCCACCCAAACCTTGCAGATCACCCTCCATTTATGATCACCTTCTAAGTTATTAAGCTCCTTAGCCAGGCGACACCCTTCGAATAGTACTGACTTGCTTCTTTCTCCCTTGGCATCTTTCGTTGGGACGTGAGCATCCACAGCCAAGAGCTCAAGGCAAGCTTTATTACGTTGTTCCTCTTCCTCGCACTTTGGATTCAAATGTAGGCTACCAAAGAACCTCTCTGCTTCAGCACTTGTGTCCCTAAATCTGAGTTGACTGATCCCTGCAACCGCTATCATCATCTTTGGCTGCCTTATCAAGAGATATAACATATAATCTGATAGAGTTTTGGTCATTTCACGATTTTTCTTGATTTGCTGCTCGGCATCTTGGTTCTCATGACGCGACATGACATTGTTTTGCTGCTCGCCAACTTCCTTCTCCTGGGATTTGACCTGATTGTCGCAAAGATCGGTGGCGATGTGCCATATAAGAAGGCTATCATCATGCCCAACCTTGGTAATCCAAGTCTCTAACACTTTCCAGTTAAAATCCCTTTCGGTATCTCCTGAAATCCGCTCTAGGGCCCAATCGCCCCTCGCCTTGAAAATCTACTCCCCCTCTTCTAGTTCTTCCATTGCTTTAGCTTTCTCCATCAGCTCAGTGAATATCAAGTCTCTTAGCCTCTCAGTGTACGGACGAGGAAACTCTTATCTGATTCCATCTAAGAAGTTATTGAGCCCCCACCGTTCGCACAGACTCACGATCTTCTGGTCACGCATATTGAGGCAGCATTTTATGACATTGTATTGTCGGATAGTCTCTGACCACCTCCGGCGGAAGATCCCAGAAGCGAACCACTGGGAAAGAATTGTATTTTCCAAGCATTTGCATATTTCTCCTATGAGTGTGACACGAGCAATTGTCCAGTCCGAAAAAATCAGCATAAAGAAGGTAATGATATCAAGTGTGATGGCCCCAAATAGCAAAGTATATGTAATCTTAACATCATGCTTATCGAACGAAGACTTATTCATTGAGTGCTAAAGCCAAAAGGACACAAATACCAGCACAAAGGAAATGAGTCGGAAGAAATATCCTAACCAGTCATGGATGACAACCATCTTGGTATAGAGAATGTCGTAGATGAAGTCGAGCTCGAGTTCCACCACTTTGAAAGCTTCTTCTGCCTTCAAGTTAAGGAAGTAGTCGCAACTTTTCTTCCCTTCATGCTTGTGGAATACAACATCTGCTACTTGCCCCTTGAACATATTGAAAAACATAAAAGCATCTTGAAACTTATTTATATCATTCTGTCTCTCGAATGTAAGCTCTAGTTCAGGCTTCGTGTTGAGTTTAATAGAAACGGGCATCCTTGCATCTTTCCTTATCCAGTACTCCTCCACAATCTTAGAATAAGCAGGCCCCGGATCACGCGGTTTAATCAAAGAGTTCTGAAACTTCTCGACGCTAGCGTGGTACAGAGAATTTGTCCTCTCACCATACTTCATAAGCCCTGCTATGAACATCAATATTGTAGGCACCAATAGTTCATTGCTAGGGAGAGATTTGTAAAAGACGTATCCAGTTGCGGCAAGCTGAGCCAGCAGCTGAAGCAAATGACGGGGATATAGCTCGTTATCCTCCAAGGCGAAGGCTGTGATGGTGTCCGGGCCACCAAGATGGTTAATTAGAAATGGAGCCCAGAATGCCATGATGTCACTTCCTCTCTGGCTGATGGAGGTATCACCCTGGCTGTGAGACATGATACCCACAGCAAAGCTTGCAGCCCAATCAGCTACCAAATATGCTAACCAAATCAATCTAATGATATTGGCATTAGTAGTTTTTTTCCTCAAAGGAGATGCAAATACTAGGAAGATTTGAAGGAAGAGACTGAAGAGAATAATGCCTCTCAATTCCCAGACATTCCATAGTTTCTGGAGATTATCAAATGAAATGAAGCCCATTAAAGATTTACTTGTTCGACTCTTTTTGTGTGTTACTGCAGGATACAATATTAAGGAGCCGAATTAAGCTTCCCGATTGAAAATGGTGGGGACAAGCAACGTTGAAATTTAAAGTTGGAACTCCACAATTAACTGCTCGTTTGGTACATGGGAATTCTTTACATATATAATTCTAATTTCCATCTATAATTTTTTAAATATTTATTTTAAAGATTATTTTAGTCTTTTTAATTTTCATATACAATTCTTTACAATTCTCCAATGTCAATTACTAGCCCCTTCTTGGTAATGGATCTTAGGGAATAGAAGACCCCTTATTTCCATTCCCATTCTTCTTCTAATTTTTATTCCCTCTAAACAAATAAAGGATATTTTAAATCCCTTTTTCTATTCTCATTCTCACTTATCTATTCCCACTAAAAAACAATCTCTAAGTGTAATTGTCATGGAATTTTTTTTATGATGGATGACCATCCTAGAAAGTTTTATAAATAATTTTAAATTTTATTAGAAAGCACATAAATGAGGATAAAAGTACGCTAAAATGACTTGTATTGATTTATAGGGTCAGCCGAACAATCCTAAAGTGCTCTAAGGTAGCATCCGCAACTCATGAGGTCCTAGAGTGATATTGATGGCTACTAAGTGACCCCATATGGTAGTATTTATCGGTGGCAATCGGGTCAGGTTCGGGTCGGGTTATAATAGGTTGGTTTGTTCTCGGGTTGGGTTGTTTGCGAGTCATTCTCCTTTGCGAGTTGGTTGTGGATTTGGTCAGTTCATTTCGGGTTCGGGTCATCTTATTGTTCGGGTGGGGTTGGGTTCGGGTTTGGGCCATTTTGGGTCCAGGTTATTTTAGGTTAATTTACCGAGTCGGGTCAGGTTTAGGTTCTGGTCGTTTTAGGTCCGGATTAGGTCAGATATATGGATGTAAATGGGATGGATTTTATCCAAAACACGATGATTTTTATTCATTGGATATTTAAATGTGTATGGATAAAAGGATATGGATGATGGAAAAATACCCATCGGATACGGGTATGGGTTATTCATATCCATAACCATACCCATACCTGTATCCATATCAATACCCGTTTAACCGATATATAATTACCTTTTTACTTTTAATTTTAAAATAAATATAGTTAAAATTATCATTTGGCTTAACTCTAAATGAATTTATCTTGTGAAAAATATCCGTTAACGGATAAATAGATTATTCGTCGGGTAATATATATCCAACGGATACGGATATGGATGTATAAGTGGATACCTATTTTGGCATGGGTATGAAGGTACGGATATGGATATAGGTATGGGCATACCTGCCCCGTTTATATCCTTATCAGATCGGGATTGGGCTGAAAAATCTCTTATTCTGGTGATTTTGTGTTTGAATTAATTTGACAGGTCAGGTTTAAATTAACTTAACTAATCATATCTTTTAGGTTTTGACGGGTTGGGTTGGTTCAAGCCAAGCTAGTCCTAGATTAAATCACTTTAGATTTGGGTTGAATCAGACATCAACTACCAAAATGAATGTAAGTCATTAACCTCGTAAACAAGCATTAGGTTTAACTTCATGTAAACATGTGATTAATAATGTGTTATTAATTGTTATCTATTTATTATTATAGTATTATAATGTTGTGTTTTTATGCGAAAAAATCTATAAAATTGGAATACCATTGGTAAATAAATAAGTTCACAATAAAAGTAAGAAAAATAAAGAAAATTTGAATAATAATATATTTTTAAAAGCTTTAAATAAATAAGAAGACATGTATATTTTTTTATTATTATTATAACTCACTAATATCAAATTCGGTTTTGTCGAGTCGGGTCATGTCGGGTCGGGGTCATAGTAAGTCGGGTTAGTGGCGGGTCAGATTGATGATGAGTTACGGATTGGAGTCTTGTTGGGTTTCTTATATTTAGGTCAGCATAGGGTCAGGGTCGGGGTCGGGTCGGGTTGATGAGTTTACCAAGTCATGTCAAGTCGGGTTTTGTGCGGGTTAGGCGAGTCGAGTCAACTTTTGCCAGCTCTAGTCGTATCGACTCTGAGTGTTACAATATCATACTATTTCTAAAGATAAAGTGTATAAAGGAAATAGATAGTATTGTGGAAATTGTGTACTAGATATTATAGTGTAAATATATTTGTGGTGTACTAATTGGTCATTTTTGCTTGATTTAGCTAATATTGTGAGATTCCCCATCTTTGTATATAATTTAGAAAATTTTACTTCTCATTATGGATCATAAGTGGATACATGAAAGTATGCTTTCTATACAATATATAAATGGTGTTAAGGAACTTCTTAAGATAGTCGTTCATCATCCAAAAGCTCCTTTACGGATATTTAATATTTATGCTAAATTTTGGTTAACAACCGTGTCAACGTCTTATTATTATTATTATTATTATTATTATTATTATTATTATTATTATTATTATTATTATTATTATTATTATTATTATTATTATTATTATTATATAGGTAGCCACAATTATTATACAAATATTACAAAATTAAAAGAAAAGATATGGTGATTTGAACTAACAACATAAGAACTAGCCCTTAATATTTAATATTTATGCTAAACTTCAACAACAATTATACTATTCTTCACTTATATTCCAATTTTGACAAACCAAATAAGTAAAGTTGAACAAAAGAAAGAGGAACTACAAAGCATGCAAGCACGCACACACGTGTGTGTGTCTATATATATATATATATATATATACATACCAATCTCATTCATTAGATCAAAATTTAATCAACATTCAAGATTTTATTAATACCAAACCAAAAAACGAATCCAAACCAAATATCCAAACCTCTAAATCATAAATTGTACAAACCCTAAACCCCAAACCCCAAACCCTCTAAACCCTAAAACCTAAACCATAAACACTAAACCATAAACCCTAAACCCTAAACCCCAAACCTATAAACCCTAAACCCTCTAAACCCTAAACCCTAAAACAAACCCCAAACCCTAAACCCTAAACCCTAAAGCACAACCCTACACCCTCTAAACCCCAAACCCTAATCCCTCTAAACCCTAACCCCTAAACCCTAAACCATAAACCCTAAAACCTAAACCCAAAACCCTTTAAATCCTAACCCCTCTAAATGCTAAACCCTAAACCCTAAACCCCAAACCCCAAACCCCAAACCCCAAACCCTAAACCCTCTAAACATTAAACCCTAAACCCTCTAAATCCTAAACCCAAAACCCCTAAACCTAAACCCTCTAAACCATAAACCCTAAACCCTAAACCCCAAACCCTCTAAACCCTAAACCCCAACCTCAAACCCTCTAAACCGTAAACCCCAAACCCTCTAAACCCTAAACCCCAACCTCAAACCCTCTAAACCGTAAACCCCAAACAATCTAAACCATAAACCCTAAACCCTACACCCTAAACCTAAACCCTAAACCTTGAACCCTAAACCTAAACGCTAAAACCACTAAACCATAACCCCAAACCCTCTAAACCCTAAACCCTAAACCCCAAACCCTTTAAACCATAAACCCCAAACCCCAAACCCTAAACCCCAAAACCTCTAAACCTCTAAACCCTAAACCCCAAACCCCAAACCCTCTAAACCCTAAACCTAAACCCTAAACCCCAATCCCTCTAAACCCTAAACCATAAACCCTCTAAACCCTAAACCCTAAACCCTCTAAACCTAAAACCCAAAACCCTAAAACTTAAAACCTAAAACCCAAACCCTCTACACTCTAAATCCCAAACCCTAAACCTTAAACCCTAAACCCTAAACCATCTAAACCCTACACCTAAACCCTAAACCCAAAACCCTCTAAACCATAAACCCTAAACCCCAAACCCTTTAAACCCTCTGAACCCTAAACCCTAAAACCTCTAAACCCTAAACCCTAAACCACAAACCATCTAAACCCTAAACCCTAAACCCTATACACCAAAAACTCTAAACCCTCTAAACCCGAAATCCTAAACCCTACACCCTAAATCCCTCTAAACCTTAAACCCTAAACCCTAAAACCTAAACCCTCTACACCCTAAATCCCAGACCCTAAACCCTAAACCCTAAAGCCTCTAAACCCTAAACCCCAAACCCTCTAAACCATAAACCCTAAACCCCAAACCCTCTAAACCATAAACCCTAAACCCTAAACTGTAGGGTATGAGTTACATGATGACCCATTCGGTAGCGAGGGAATACCAAATCTAGTAAGAGTATAGTCAATATTCTTATTCGCACATGATCGAGGTAGAAAGGATATTTCAAAGTTATTATTCTGAGCTAATAAGTCTCTAAGAAAAATGCATACAATAAGAATAATACAGACTACTCGTAGTGTAGTGCTTGTTTGGTATGACTTAAAATTTGAGATGGTGAGGGCGAGGACCGATGTGATTGAGTGAGAGGAACAACCAAATCAAACTCAAGGAATAACACAATACTCAATTTCGTTATAATTATGAAAATGCCAATTGACCCTCCGACTATAAACACATAATAGAAAATCGAATACCTCTGTACTGCTGCTCAGGTCGTGATGCCGCCACTTCTCCTTGTCTTCTGTGTGGTAGTGTAGTGGCGGTTGAAGAATGGAGGAGCTGAGGTCTGGTTGAAGAGAATAGCGACTGAGCTTGTCTGCTGGTCTAAGAAGCTCATCGGAGTAGAGGAGGAGTGGAAATTGAGGGAGGCAGGTACTTCGCTCGATCTGTCAGCAGATGGGAGGAGCAGGTCGATGGAGAGATGCAGAAGTAGAAATGGCAAGGGAGAGATGGAGAAACATATGAGATGGAGAGGGGAGAGGTGCGATGGGGTCTGGGGGTCGGGTGCGAATTGCGAATGCAAAGCACGGTAGAAAGTCGAAACAGAAGGGGGTCGGGTAGAGGGGCTTGGAGGCTCGACGAAGGAAAAAACAAACATGTCTTACGAGACCTGTTTTTATCTGTTCGACCATAGGATCTAATTTAGATCCAATGGTTAGTATTTATTCCTACGTTTGTACGTCAAATAGTGTTTGTATATGACCTTAAATATATATATATATATATATATATATATATATATATATATATTTATATTTAATATTATACATTAAATAAAGAGATATGTTTCACTTTTTTATTAATTGATAAAAGAGCCAAGAACGTACTATAGAAAATAATTTTCCTTACTTGAAAGATAAGATATATTAATCCCATAAGAAATGCTATATAAATCTTGATTGATAATATGTGGAAAGAGTACTAAGGTTTGATTTCAAAGTTATCTCTTGCTCGACACTTTATAATTCTGGTTACCATTGTATTTTTCTAACTTTTATAGATGATTTTGCCAATGATAGTAATTAGAATTATTGATTGATAATTTTTTTGTTTTATTTTCAAAATATTATAAATTTGGTAGTACATGACAAATACAAATATTGGTGGGCATTACTAAATAATCAATAATTTTATTTTAAGATAAAATGATAAATATTGTTAGTTTTAACTTATTAACCATATTCCTTAAGGCTATCATTAGTATTTTCGTTATATAAATTATCAAAACTAATTTTTAATCTCGTAAAATTGGGTCATTTTATTTAAATTACGATTCTTGAAAGTATTTAATTATATTTTCTAAATTTTTATATTTATGATGGTAGCGATAATATTTTTTTTAAAACTTTAAAAATTATTTTTATGAGCTTCTAGACTTTTAAAAAACTGTATTTCATATTTTTAGTTCTATTTAGATAACGCTTTATTAATTTTTTAAGAAAGATAGCCTTTCTTGTGCATAGTATTTTTTTTGTAATAAGCACATATTATTTTTCCCTTATGTTTCACTTTTAAATGAAAATTTTTTACTTAATTTATCAATGATTTAGTTTTATAGATTTATTGTCAGTTTTGACTTCATATTGAAGTTATTTTATCAATGTTTATCAATTATTTTGCAAACTCGTTTATGACTATAGTTTTATTAAACTAATATGATTTCAATTACCATTTAAAGTTATGTTTCTATCCCTAGACATGTGTTAGATTGAATATTTTAATGCCTTTTTCAATCATGACTTGGTTGTGAGATTACAACTTTGTCTTGAAATCATATACATTGTTAAATGAATACAACTTATCTTAAATTATAATTTTTTTTATAATGGTAAAACTATCTTAGAATGTCACCATTTAATGTTCGGCTTCATTTTAGTTATTTATGTTGTTTCGTTTTGAAGTTTTACTCTTTTCCACAGCAACGTCTAACTCCAAATCAAAAATTTTGAATTTTTATTTTAGTATAGGCTTTACGAGTTGATTTTATGATATGATTTAAGGTTCTACCTTCATTTTGATTATAGTTTCATTCTACGTATGATTTTGTTTGAAAGGCATATTTTTTCCAACATATATAATATTATTTTAAACTATTTTTCTGTATCATTATGAGTTTATTTTAAATGATTATTTCTTATGGCGTTCGGTTTGTCTCTTAATTAAAAGTTTTTGTAATACTTTTTTGACTTCTTTCCCAAAATGAAATTTCAACTAAGCTAGATTAATATAAAAGTAAAACCTAATATTTTACGTAAAATTAACCCTAATTATTTTATAAACTATACAATTATGAGTTTATTTTAAAATATTCTAGCAAATTGTTATTTTGTGACTAGGGACACTTTCTTTTAAAAATATTATTTATTTCTAATAACTTTTAAGTTTCTTCATACAAAATGTTTTTATAAAAAATATTTGGGTCCTAAATGGTTTAAAATATATTTTTTTAGAAGTTTGGTTGAATTATAATTATTTCTAATATTTATTTTGAAATTATATATGAAACTTATTTTTAATGAATATTGATATTTCAAAGGCATAAAATGTTTTGAAAATTTCTAAAAAATTATTTTTGGGTTGAAAATGAATTAAAAATTCAGGATTGTATATTTTTATGATATCCTAATAGGTTTGATATTTTAATTTTCAAAGCTCTTTAAATCCTTCTCATTTCACATTTAGACTAATATTTTAATGATCAAATATTAATATAAATTCATGAAAATTTATTGGTGAGTTTAGTATATTATTTTAAGGATTTTCAAATTGTTTCTTAATTTTCTAGGTGCATTTTGTATTTTTCTAAATAAGAGATTATTTACTATTTTTATTTATTGAAAATTATAAAAAATGGGTAAAATATTTTAATCCATAAATATTCTTATTTTTATTTTCTTGATCAAGTTTTGATGTTTTTTTTTGTATTTTATTGGTTTTTTTAGCAACTTTTAGGTTTCAAACTAACTTTTAAATATTCTACTCTATCTTCTTTTTACACTTTTAGTACTTTAAACATTTATACTCTCCTCTTCCATGGTCATTAAATTTGATAATTGACCTCCTAGGCCTGCTAGTGCTGCATGCCAATTCCCTTTTCCTTCTTACCTTACTTTTTCTTTTTCTCAAGATTGATTTCTCATACACATAACTAAATTCCTATGTCTTACCTCTAATCCTTTCTCAAGTATGTTCATATGCCAAACAAGAAGCCTTACCTCTCTCTTGGCCAACTTTTTTATGTTATCTGATAAATTAATTTGAAATTTGGATCAATTTAATTTGAAAAACTAAATAACCAACCCACGATTTAATCTACTGATCCTAGTCCTTTATAACTCTAAATATTAGAGTTGAACAAAAAAAATGATATTCAAAAACCATATTGGGGAGCTAAAAATTTTAATCCAACAATATCTAGTGGCAATCTAAGCAAATATCTAATTTAATTCCTGACCAAATTATTTGAACCAATATAATATCTAATTTTTAATGTACATATTTTACTATATGTGGAGTATAATATAATTTATTTTTAAAATATTAAAATATATTTAGATTTATGGAAGTATATTATATTGTATTTATTCATATTAGAATATACTATATTTACTATTTGCGTGTGATATTATAATATGTAATATTTTCTACTATAATCTAATATATTGTTTTCAAACATCTGCATCTAATTACAAATATACGTATAATTGGATATTTCTGATATATCTAGTATCCGATTAGGATTTTTCTGACATCTAATCCAATTTAGTAAATATTGAACAAATATCTGATCTAATGAATGCAGATATTTAATTTTGCACACTTCCATCAATAACTTTAAATCTTTATGCAATTTTTTTATGCCCAAATAAATATAAATATAAATATAAATATAAACATAAAGCTAAAGCTTAAAATGACAAACTTCAACAATTCATATAATTTGTCAATCTCAATTTGTATGTCAAATAAGTAAAAATAAATTGTAATATAAAGTCTCATTCTTCTCATTTATAAGTGGGTTAGTGTAATATCCCAAATTGAGCGGAGTGCTATAAGGATTGATATGGCTACTTATATCAACATGGTATACCATCCTTTTGGTGATTCCGTCCTAAGAACTCCACAGTTAAGCGTACTAAATGTGGAGCAATTTTAGGATGGGTGACCCTCCTTGAAAGTTTTAAAAAATTTCTGAAAATTTCATGGGAAGCACATGAGTGAGGAAAAATCATGCTAAAAGGACTCATGTTGATCTGTGGGGCTAACCTATTAATCCAAAAGTGCTCCAAGGTAGCCCCCACGTGGTCATATCGACTCGAGGTATTATAGTTGGTGGTGGGGCATTGGAATGTAACCTTGTGAATTTTTATGGTAGACTTAATATTTTTGTATGGCCTTTTATCCTGTATTTTTTGTAAGTGGCTTCCTTTTTGGGAAAATTAATATGACCCATTCAAAATGATTAAGAAATGGATAAAGCTAGGTGTAAAAATAGTACGTGTCAAAGGCATATGGTGAAAAGAAAAAGAGTTGTGGACCTTATAATAGCTAGTATTTGTTTATATTAATCCTCTAAATTACATCATTGCCATTGATGAAGTTGCATGTCTTTAACTTATAAATTTTCATTTGATCCTTTTTGCTCTAGACCATTATTTGTAGCAATCTAATAACTAATAATTGTTTCTATATTTATATATTATTTAAAGTTTGTGTTTGATCCTATATATATAAAAGATATAAAGAGTATATATTATTTTATGGAGCGATTAACCCATACCAATATGGTACACTTTGTCTATTACCATGCATCTCGTTGCTGCCTGTCAATACCCAGTGACAACCTAATTATCTAGAGCTTATGATGTCATCTTTATCCATTTGTGAAGTGTGGTTACATCAACTTTGATTTCAATTTTTGTGATCATTAGAGATTCATTTGCTTCATACAGAATTCTTTCATCAATTTTTTTTAAAGGTTGATAAGAGGACCGTAGTTGTAAAAAAGGGGGATCGGCTTTTGACCAATGATGAACCTAATATTTTTTATGTTTTCATCATATTTTGTTTGTGATTTTAATCAACATCCTATATGATTTATTGATATTTTATATGAATTAGCAATATAGTTCTTGTTACTGCTCTCATTTGATTCTTTTGAAGAAATTAGTGTGAAGAATAAAACATGAATATCGACCAAGGATGACTCGAGGAAGGAAATGAAGAAGAAAAATCAACTTATCATGCTAGAAGGAACCTAAAGAAGCAAATAAGGAATAAAGAAGAAGAAAAAACACTACATGATCTATTAGTGTAATGCCAGGTTGTTCAGTATACCCGTGCAAAGTAACAAGGCCACCCTAGAGCACTCCACAATTGATTGATGTAGTGCATGGTCATGCGGTTTGCCCATGTGGAGCAATAGAGTCAACCCAAGTTGCTACATGGTTGACTAGTACAATGTAGGTGAAAGTTATTTCCCCTGTCACTTTATACATCAAATCCTAATACTATTTAGATCTAATTTATGTTTATTGGCTTTATAATTGATAAATTTTGGAGTACTTCATCAATTTCAGAATCACTCACAATGTATTCTTCTTCATCTCTACTACTTATTCTTTTTATGATGTTAAGTATGATTATAGTTATGCGTCTAATGATAAATTGGTAAGATGACTAATATTAGGATGATTCTCCATCTTTATATATGCCTATTTCCATGGATTATTTATGCATATTTTTAGATTTTCTATCAGATTTGTGGATACTATATCCTTTGGAATTTTGTTTTATTGGTGTGTTCAATGGATGCAAACAAGGATAATATAAGGCAATATGAAGGCTTTGATTCAAAAGTGAAGAAATTTTCCTTTGACTCAATCTTAATTTGGAAAAGTGCAAAGAATAAAAGTTATAGATATTCTTCTTAACTTTTCAATGCATTCAAGATCACCTTATTTTAGTTCTAGATGAAGAAGTTATGAGCCAACATGGCCTGTCATATTGATCAACATGATTGTGTAGGTTTTAAACATGACTAATCAGTCTCTAACCTTAACACATCCTGACCATGTTAGGTGTTAGATTTTTTTTCTCAACATGATTTTAAATGATTAGATGGTTACATTCAACGAGAATTTTGCTAGACCTTATTGAGGATGAATAAAAGGAGATTTTAGAGGCTATCTTTTGCCTTGAAATAGATATCTTGTGGTTAATAGGATACTTTTGTGCTAAATCAATTTAGAGGATTTTTTTAAATAGATAATCAAACTATGAAAGTAGGCTAGAGTCTCTTAGGGATTTAACTGCTTTATCATAGAATAAAATTGATTTAATTTGTTTTAATACCATGAAAATAGGTTATTAATTTGGATTAGGTATGAATTTTAAACCTTGAAAGATACTATTAGTTAGTTTAGGCTATTTCAACCTCTCAAATTTAGGCAATTGTTTGGCAATTAAATTGATTATTCATTAAATATTGATTTAAGACAACAATCCAATCCTAGGATTTTAATTAGGTTTTTACTATCTTGGCAATATTATTTGATTTTCTTTTGTTAGCCATTTTCTACTCCCCAAATTTGATTTGTCTAGATAGTAAAAAGTGGTGAACATATAGTAATTAACAACAATGTCCCTTTGGGATACGACATGAATGTGCTACAACGAGTCCATTTTCTTTTGGATTTGGCCCATCAAGTTTTTAGTGCCATTGTTAAGGAATTAGGAATTGTTAATATTGAATATTTTTATTGGCTGACTAGATGAGACATTTTGTTTTATTTTTCACTCTACGTTTAACTTTTTCCACTATTTTCTTGGATAGGCACCATTATATGCCCCGATCCCTACATCTTGGATAACTAGTAGCTTATAATCTTAAGATTTAAAGGACCTTATAGGGTATTAAGATGTGGCTATGAGAAAAAAAGAAAATTTAAATAGCAATACCAACATGACAAAGCAAGAAAATCAAGGCTACCAAGATCAATCTTTGAAGGATATTGCTTTGCCAACATCTCATGGAACGTAATTGAGCATCACCAGGCCTAATATAGCAGCTAGAAATTTTGAGTAAAAGTCTTCGCTTCTTTCCATTATCCAGTAGAACCAATTTAGTGGTACTCCAATGCAAGAACCTAATTTACATATCTCAATATTCTTAGAGTACTATGATACTCTAAAGATGAATGGAGTTTCAGGTAATGTTATCAAGCTAAGGTTGTTCCTTTTCTCATTATGGGACAAGGTAAGGGCTTGGTTGCAATCTCTTCCATCTTGCTTCATCACTACATAGGACCAACTCTCACAAACGGTCCTTGCTATGTATTTCCCTCCTAGCAAGATGGCTTAACTAAGGAATCATATAACAACCTTTACACAAAAAGAAGGGGAATCATTATATGACTCTTAGGAGAGGTAAAAATACCTCTTGAGGATGTGTCCACACCATAGATTGGAAGAATGGTTGATTATCTAAACCTTATACGATGGCCTTCTCTATAATACTAGGATGAATATTAATGCTCTAGCTGGTGGGCCACATATGAACAAGAGTGTGTGATAGGCACAATAACTCATCAAAAATATAGCCTAAAATCACTACTAGTGGTTAGGTGAGCGCTCTTCACCTAAAAATAGTGGGAGGTATGATTTTGATGCTCTATATCATCTTCAATCTAAGGTAGATACTCAATTCCAAATATTTGACCAATTAAGTGGAAATACCTTAGCATCTCATACTAATCAAGCATCATGTGAAATATGTGGCATCATAGGTCATACTACATTAGAGTGTCAAGTTGGAACATCAGTTTTTCCTAATTTGAGTGTCAATGAGCATAGTAACTATGTGAACAAATCTAATAAAAGGGGGACCCTTTTTTCAACACTTATAACCTTGGGTGGAGGAATCATCTAAACTTATCTTATAAAAATCCTCCCCAAAATCCTATGAATTAGTCCAATTATGTTCCAGCAAGATTTCAGAGTCAAAGGCCTTCGTATCCTCCTGCCCAAAAATCTAATTTGGAAATATTTATCTAAAAGTTTGTGATGGCTCAAAAAAAAACAAAATGAGGGTAAATAGATGAGTTTAAACATCAGAATAGAACCATAAGTGATGCTGTTAAAAATATAGCTTCTAAGGTTGACTCACTGGCTACACACAAGAAGATGTTAGAGAACCAAATAACTCAAGTAGCATAACAAGCTAGCTCATCTTCTATACCCTCTGGGATGTTTTTGAGGCAACCCGAAATAAATACTAAAATTCAAGTTAATACTGTCACATTAAGGAGTGGGAATGAGATAAAAGAACCTAAGATGATGGACGGTGATAAGAGATTAGGCAATGATATTGAGAACCCCATAATTAATGAGGAGAAAACTAATAAGCAAAAGGAAAAGTTTGAAAATTATGTTTCACCTTCACCTTATTAGCCTCCCCTACCCTTCCCTAAAAGGTCAACTAAGATTAAAATTGAAAAGTAATTTGGAAAGTTTTTAGAAATATTAAAAAAGTTACATATTAACATCCCCTTTGTTGAAGCAATTTCTCAAATGCCCTCATATGTAAAGTTTTTAAAGGAGATTTTGTCCAGTAAGAGAAAGTTAGAGGGGTATAAAACGGTTTCTCTTATAGAGGAGTGTAGTGCTATTATTCAGAATAACTTACCTCCTAAGTTAAAGGATCCCAATTCATTTTTTATTCCTTACATTATTAGCAATATTTCTATTAATCATACTCTATGTGATTTGGTTGCAAGTGTGAGTCTAATTCCATTGTCAATGTGTGACAAATTACAAATGGGATATTTAAAGCCCACCACCATCTCCCTACAGTTGGCAGATCGATCGGTCAAATGTTCGGTAGGTATATTAGAGGATATATCTGTAACACCTCCAAATTTACTACTAAAAAGTTTCGTTTTAATAAAAAGGTTTCACGGAAGCGAAATGACAAAACCGTAAACTCAGGGGTATTACCGCCACACTTAATACCAGATCGGTTCACTCCTACTATTCTAGTAGTAAGTGCTAAGGCTAAACAAGGTTAACATCAAACATAGGTCATTAATAAAAATGTAAGTTATATGAGAGGACTCCCTCATAGTTATACAGAAATCAGAGTGTGATTTAGAATTACAACCCAAAGAGTAAGTGACTAGAGTTTTTCAAAAAACATAAAATATCGTAGATGTCACATAACTAAAATAAAACGATACATGGTCAAGTCACAAGAAAAATAAAGTTCGGCCAAGTCACTCTTGATCCCTAGGTTAGGTTTAGACTCAACGCTCAGCCCCACCCGATGCCTCGTAGGTGTCGTAGGTATCGAAGACGTCATCCCCTACTTGCACAAACTCAGAGGGGTCTTATGCTCGTGGGAATGAGCAGCCCACATGAAACGAGTGATCAGTACGCTACGTATTGAGTAAGGTAACAAATGCACTAAAGCCAACATACAAAAACATGCAACATAGCTCACATGGCATAATCACATAGGTAGCATGCAGTAACACAGATGATGAAGGGCGACTATGGTTCTGATAGACTCATTCTTTAGATCTTTGGTAAATATAGTCGATTCACATCATAGTCTTTATCAATCCATGTAAGTGCGGGACCCCACTATTATAGCCGATGGATCGGTCATGCGGGGCAAAATGCTCTTGGCCACTATTATTCGCCGGTGGACTGGTTATGCAAGGTAAAATGCTCCTGGCCACTATTATTCGCCGGTGGACCCGTCTGACCTCGACTCACATGGTTTTTCACTGTAATTACTTTGTGTCTTTCCCATGTCTTATCATCATTATGTTTGGTGTGTTGAGCACGGAAACCCCCACTATTATAGCCGGTGGAATGGTCATGCAAGGCAAAATGCGTCTGGCTACTATTATTCGCTGGTGGACCAGTCATGCAGGGCACCCCAGCTCCTAGCTACTATTATTTGCTGGTGGACCGGTCTAGGCTTGGCTCAGCAGTCTTTCTCTTTAAGTGGTTAGTATCTTATTCGTGTCTTATTCGATAAGTATTTCACTCTCGACATGCATGTCACCAACATTCTACTTCTAGCCTCTCAAGGGGGCCCGTCCCATATCTTGAGACTCTTGCGCCCCTTATCATGCCCCGACATCCATTCCCCCTTACACTTACACATAATGAAAACCAACTCCTAAGGGTATGGGTTAAGGCCCAACACCTCATGATATCAAACTCCACCTACTATCACCCTCTAGGGTTTTCCCTTGAAAGCCCTAATTTGACCTATGTGGCCCAACTTTCTCACTTCCACTACCATTACTTCATTTATCGCCCCACACCTTATCTCATTTAGATCCAATACCAAACCATATCACTTTACCTCTCGATTTCGCATGTGACCGGAAAAACTCTAGTTGGCCACTTCAAACCCTAGTACCTTTCTTCTCTCACAAGTAACCTTTCTATTTTTCACTCAATATTTCTTCTCTCCCATGGCACCCATACTCATCCCTTATATAATAAATTCTCACTCTTAACCCGTACTCAGCTCTCCCTTAATTATTTTTACTTCTACATTTTTTTTCTTCAGATTAGTGCTTCCTCCCAAAACCCTAATCGGGTCCCTTATACACCCTTACACAACCTATGTACTATTTTTCATCCCAAGTCTCCAATCACTTCACAACTCTCCCCTTAGCTTATTTACACCCTAAAACAACTTTTCTCATGCAAATATCATCCCCATGCATTGTTCCCATCTCTCATTCATTTTGGTCATTCCTTCCTCTTTATTTTCCTCTCATGGATCATGAAGTAGTTTGGTCAACCTCATATCTCCTTTAGTTAACTCACTTCCCATTTTCTTTCTTTTTATCCATTCATCCCCATATCATATTGTCAATCATCCTGGCATGCATGTCCTAGAGGGTCATATCATATCACATCATAGTCACCATATTTACATATCATACTCATGCCATAATGAAACATACAAACATACCTCAACTCTAAGCTGCGCTACACATATGACAAGTTAATGAAAATCATATGATACACGACATAACATGATATATAGCATCCAAGACATAAAAGTCGCACAACACATATGGCCTTAGCTACATCCTTACCTAAAACAACACTGGGCTTGAAGCACGCTCCTACGCCTCCTTAGGGTTTTGGCTTGATTCACCTATAAGGAAAAATACTATGGGTTAATATCATTCTTACCAAAAATACTATTATTTCTTATTTTAGTATAAGATTAGGGTTACTATTATTAAAGGGAGCTTTATAAGTGAAAACTAGGGTTTTTGCCCTCAAGTTAGCCTATTAAATATTACTAGTCAAAATATATTTATGTTAATATTTATAGCTATATTTATATTATTAACCCTAATAGCTTTATTTCTTCTAATAATAGTACTAATACTTGTTATAGAAAAATAGTGATAATAATAATAGTAATACTAATGCTCCTAGAAATAGAAGCCCTGTTATGTTTAAGGCTAAGGCTAATAATAGTGTTAGGGTTAAAATAATAGTAATACCAATAAGTTACTAATATTGCTAAAGATAATAATGATAATAGTTATATTTGGAATAATAATAACATAAGGGTTCAAATGTTTTTGTCACAATAATAGTAACAAAATAATAACAATAATAATAGTAATAACTAACAATAATACCATAGTAATAATGTTAGTAACAAAGGCATTAGGAATAATATTAGCAATATTTGAATAATAACAATAATAATAATACTAAGGTTGAGTATTCTTCTTCTATAGTAACAAAATGGTAACATGCCAATTTCGGTTTAAATAACATTAATAATAATGAAAATGATAGTGATAGTAGTAGTAGTAGTATTAGTAGTAGTAGTAGTAATAATAATAATAATAATAATAATAATAATAATAATAATAATAATAATAATAATAATAATAATAACAATAATAATAGTAACCGAAATGATAATAATAATATAAGAGTCCATATATTATATTAATAAATAAAAGTGATAATAGACAAAGTTAGCATTAACAATATTATCAAGAAAATAATGATAATGATAATGGTAATAATAATAATAATAATAATAATAATAATAATAATAATAATAATAATAATAGTAACAACAACAAGATAATCATAATAATAGTAAAATTGTAAATCTCCATTAATAGTAACACTAGTTAGAAATATTTCCAAAGTTAGGTTAATTAATAATAAAAATAAAAATAATGGCATTAATAATAATAATAATGTTAAGAATAATAATAATAGTAATGATAATAAAAATGGTAATAGTAATATAAGGGTTCAAATATTTACCATACTAATAAGGATAATAATAATAGGCCAAAGCCAGCATTAGTAATAATAGTGAGGATAATAATAATAATAGTAACAACGAGGGAAAGTCCTAATCATAATAATACTAAAGTTGTAGACCATTAATAATAATAATATTATTGTTATTACTGGTTAGGAAAATCATAAGGTAAGGTTAATAATAATCATAGTTTCCATCTTAAGAATAATACTAATGAAGGTCCTAGAAATCATATTAGTAGCAGCCTTAGTGATGATGTGGTCAAGTATAATGGAATAACAACAACAACAATAATGATAGAAATAATAATAATAATATTATTAGAAATGATAGTAGTAATAATAATAATAATGTTAATCATAATAAGGATAATAACTGAAAAGAGTAATAGTAATATAAGAGTCCCAACATTTACACTAATAATAAAAGTGGTAATGGCCAAGTTAATATTAATAGTACTAGTTAGAAAATAATAATAATAATAATAATAATAATAATAATAATAATAATAATAATAATAATGGTGATAATAATAGTAGTAGTAATGATAATATTATTAATAATGACAAAGATGCTATATTAACACTAAAGTTGTAGCCTTTTAAATGATAATACCATAGTTATAATATTCTCAAATTTAGGTTAGATTGTAAGAGTGGTAACATAATAATAATAGTTGTACTAATAATAATAACACAACATTAATAATAATAATAACAATAATAATAATAATAATAATAATATTACTAAAAATTATTAACACTTATATACAAAAGGTTTAAGGGTTGGGGAAATTAGAACACCACCTAGGATTGGTGGTGGGACCGGCGGCGACAACGGCGGTGGTGGAGGAGGAAGAGAGGTGGAAATATGGATATGTAGGCTAAAGGAGAGGAAGTGGAGGGGTGTTTGAGGTGGTGGGAGGTGTGCCAGGTGGAGAGGGGTGTAATGGAGGTGGTGGTACAGCTGGAAGTGGTGGCGCCTGACGGTTGGTGCGGTGACCGAAGGTGGTGGGAGGTGGAGATGGGGGAAGAAGAGCAAGGCAAGGAGAGCTAGAGGTATGGGGAGGTAGGGTAGAATCCCCTAGTTTTTTTGGAGGGTGGAGGAGGTGCTGGTTGTGGCTGAATTGGCGGCGAACGGCGGTGCGAGGGGCGGCACAGGGTTGGTGATAGCTGATCGGGTTGGCAACTTTGCACGGCCGGGGCGGCTCATGCAGGGCAAGATAGGGGAGGATGGTGGCTCAGTTTTGTAGAGGGAGGTGCGGGGAAGGTTTTGGTGGGAGACTTTTGTGGCGGCGGTCGTCGATGGTAGTGAAGCATGGAATTGTTTGGGCAGCTGTGAGCTGTTGGGGTTTCTAGGCTGTGAAAAGGAAGATCGGTTATGGCTGCCCATAAGGGGTATTTATAGGCTAATTGAGGGGGAACACGACAAAGGGGAAGAGGAAAACCAGGTGGGCAAGTGTGATAGGCTATCGGCCGACGGTGGCACGCGGTGTATGCCCTATGAAATTGTAGGGTACGTTTGGATCAGGGTGGGGGAAAAAGAAGGGAAGGCAGCACACGTGAGGAGGGAGGATGGGTAGGTTGGGTCGAAAATGGAAAGAAAATGATAGGGGGCGGCAGGGAAGGACAATCAGACGGAGTAAATGGCCGTCGGAAGGTACAGGACTGCAAGTTGGGGTTGCAGTCTGCATGAGGAAGAAGGAGACAAGGATGGGGGTGGATCGGACGATCCAGGGGAAAGAAAGAAAAAGAAAAGAAAGTGATTCGGTTGGGCGGAACTAGCGAAGGAGGAGAGGCTGGGGCGGGCCTGCCTGAGCGGGACGGGGAAGGGAGGAGAGTTTCGGCCACGGGCTAGCCCAAACCGGGAAGGAGAAGGAAAAATAAGGAAAGGAGAAAGGAGAGAAAGAAAGAAAAAGGAAAAGGAAGGAGAAAAAGGAAAAAGGAAAAAGGATAACATAGGTGGGTTGAGATTTTTGGTCTTTATTTATTTATTTATTTTGGATATTTAAAATTAATAATAATTATTATAAGAATAATAATTAAATTCCTTTTTAGATTAATTGGGCTATTTTGGGTAAGTTTACCTTAACTTCCATATTAATTAGTAAAATATCCAATTTTCCCTAAATAATTTATTTATTATTTTCTCCTTGTTTTGCCTTAATTAATTCCCCTTAGTTTTTAATAAGATAATTTATTTACTTAATTTTTCTAATAAATCCTTATTTTATTATAATTCCTAAATTAGGATTTTTGGGGTATTTCAATATGTATCTAGGTTGGTTAGTTTTTAATACCAGTTGCTTTTGTTATCTTAGAAATTGAGGAAGACTCAAATTTCTATCATTTTGGGTAGGCCTTTCCTAGTTACAACTAGACCTATCATTGATGTTAAAAATAGAAGGCTTTCTTTAAATGTTGAAGATGAGAAAGTTGAATTGGTTTATCTATGCTATGAAATTTCCTATGATTGATGACTCTTGTTACAGGATTGACTCAATCGACAAAGTGGTAAAGAAAACCTATTGAAGAGTGTTTGAAGAGAAATGGGATGCCTAGTAATGAAAATCTCAAAATTGCTCATAGTGCTAAAATGTTATAGGAAAGTCCTATATTTCCTCATGGAAAAGAAAAGATAGAAGTTCTTGAAGTAGTATTGAGTAACCCTACCTTAAAAAAGGAGGTAATAACTAAGTTAGAATTGAAACCTCTCCCTTCTTCGTTAACGTATGAATTTATTAATTGTGACTCTAATTACCCTATCATTGTGAATAGAGAGGCCATTGGTTATATTATAGGTGATCTTAAACGCATAAATCCTTCCACATGTATGCATCATATTCTTTAAGAAGAAGGTTACAAGCCCTTCATTGAACATAAAAGGAGAATGAACCCTAACATGAAAGAAGTGGTAAGAAAAGAGGTGTTTGAGCTAGTTGACAAGGGAGTCATCTACCCTATCTTAGATAGTGAGTGGGTGAGTACGGTGCAAGTGGTACTTAAAACATGTGTATATTGTCATTAAGAATGAAATAAATGAATTAATTTTAATAAGAACTGTCACAGCTTGGCGAATATGCATAAATTATAGAAAATTAAATAAGGCCACAGGGAAGGATGATTTTCCCATACCATTTATCAATCAAATTCTAGAGAGGTTGGCTCGATATTCTTATTTTTGTTACTTGGAAGAGTATTAGGGAGTTTTTTCAAATCCCCATTCACCTAGATGACTAAGAGAATACTACATTTACATGTGTATATGACACATTTACTTAAAAGATGCCATTTGGCTTATGTAATGCCCCTGCCACCTTTTATTGATGCATGACATCCGTCTTTTCTAATTTTATTGAAGACAAAATGGAAGTTTATGGATTATTTTTGGTTTATGGTACTACCTTTCACCATTTTTTGAGCAATCCTTATAGGGTATTAGAAAGGTGTAAGGAGGTGAATCTCGTTCTCAATTGGGGAAAGTGTTATTTTATGCTACAAGAAGGAAATTTTTTGGTCACTTAGTCTCTAGTTAAGGCATTGCAGTAGATAAAGCGAAGATTAATATTATTAAAAAGATGTCATCCCCAACTTTTATTAGAGCCGTTTGAAGTTTCTTCGGTCACATCAATTTCTATTGGCGATTCATTAAATATTTTTCAAAATTTTCTAAACATTTAACTTAAGTGCTTATCAAGGGCTTGAAGGTAATTCACCCGTTAAAGTTGAACATAAGGTGTTTTGGATGATAAAGGTAATCAATTATGACTTGAAGGCCACTGGAGAAAGGAGAAGCTCCAACTTAACAAGCTCAATGATTTGAGATTGGGTGCCCATGAGAGTACACAAATATATAATGAGAGAACTAAGTCATGGAATGAAAAACATGTTACCTAAAGGGAGTTTTAAGAAGAAGATTTGGTGCTCCTCTTCAACTCTCATCTTAAACTTTTTCCGCGTAAGCTTCATTCTATATGGTTGGGCGTCGTTCTATGTGCGTAAGGTATATCCATTTGGAGTTATTGATATTTGGAGTGAGGATGTGGGAACCTTCAGGGTCAATGGGTAGAGGTTAAAGCATTATGTAGTGGGTTCCTCAATTAGGAATACAGATATTCTTTCCCTTCCAGATCCAATATAATTTGAGCGTAAAAGGGGCTGAGCTCTTGACTATTAAACAAGCATTTTTTTCCCTCTTTCTCTCCTTCCTTTTATTAGTTCTTTATTTTGAGTGTTTTATTTTGCATTATTTTATTTTTATTTTTAGACAAGTGACACCACAATTATATATTGATGTTTTGGAGAATCTGAAAAGCAAAGAGACGACAAGTTGTTTTGGACAAAGATTAATTAAAATTAGAAGATTTGCCTCTCTAGATGCAACACGTCATGGTTGTGTTATATTACATGATCATGTCATAATACAAATTTTTTTTTGCCTTTATGGGTGCAACACGTCATGGCAATGTTATACTGCATGGTCATGTCAAAATATAGAAAAAAATTATCACTCTAGGTTTGACACGGCCAAGTTGAGATTCCCTACACAGTCGTGTTGGCCTACGGGTTTTGAAAAAAAATTACCTGAGCACGGGTGCGCTCGTTACCAAATCTCCTTGTCCATTATAGCCCCGTCCCTCTCACCTTACCCCTCCATAACCCTAGCACCACCAAACTATTGCTGACTAGAGATGGTGGTGGTGGTTGGTGCTATCGAGAGATATGATGCTGCCTGGAAGGGTGGCTCGGTGGGAGGTTGATAGCTAGGTGGTAGATGGTGCATATAGAAAGAAGAGGAGGGATAAGGAAGATGGTGCATGGCTGCAAGGGAGGTGGTATAGGAGGCTACGATGGTGTTGTGTATGGTGGCGATGCACAGCTAGAGGTGGGCGGTGGCTACAAAGAAGGGTTGAGGTGCAAGTGACTAGGGTTGGTTTCAGTGGAGGATGGTGTAGGGGGTTGTGGTGTTGCTATAGTTAGGGTTGAAAGGATGGGGTTGCATTAGCAAAAACTATCATTGATCCAAGGGATGCTGTAGGAGAAGCAACCAAAGGGTTAGGGTAGGGAAGGAGAGGAAGGAAACTAGGGGCACTAGGGAAAGAAGGAGGAAAAAAAAGGAAAAGAAGAGGATGAAGAAGGGGAGGCCGGCAATGGGAGCTATCTGGCTAGATGATGGAGATTATGGTGGATGATGGTGACGCAAGAAAATTGAGGGATGGTGAAGGATGGCAATGTGTGGTCATCGATTTTGTTGAAACCAAGTTGAGAGGAAAAGGGAGATGCAACCAAACAAGGTCGAAAGAAGAGAGCAGGTGGAAGGGTAGTGTTTAGTTGAAGGAAATGTAGAAGGGAAAGGATGTTTGTGCGATCAGGGAAGAACCAAAGGCTGGTATATGAGTATGCATGCATGTGTGTATGTGTGTGTGTAATGTAGAAGGGTTTTTTTCTTTGGAGAAGAAAGGAGAATGAAGGAGATGTTGTGCGCATATATATGTACGTGCAGAAAGGGGTGAGGTGATGGAGTAAGAGTCAGTAGAGAACATTAGGGTGATAAGGATGAGGGAGAAGGAGAGGGATGGTTTGACAGGTGAGGGTATGGGCATTGAGTGAGGTAAGGAAAATATAAGGGGAGTGGTTGAGGCAGAAGAAAACGAACGGGACACGTAAGGGTGAATCGAGGTAAAAATGGTTGGGTAATTGAGGGATATTTTATTATGATTAATATTATTTTAGCTTTATGTTTAGTCTAGATAGATTAGGATATCGGATAAAAGTATATCAGGTAAAAATAATTAGGCTTAGAATAGATTTAATAGAAAGGAAAGAAGTAAAAAACAATTAGAGAAAAATATTTAAGAATCTATCTAGGTTACGGATCAAATGTTAAAAATAAATAATTAAGTAAAGATTTAATAGTTGGTTTTTAATAAAATGGCTAAAAATCAAAAATAAAGGTTGCAAAATTTTGAGTTGTTATAATATTAGTCGGTTATCATCTAAAAATTAGAAACATAATGCAAAACTATAATCAATCATTAAATAAGATCCTAAAAATTTGCATAGTACAAAGAAAGACAAGAAAATAGAACAAAACTAGTCATCTAGAACAAGGAAATAGGGATAAAAGAGAAATTTCAAATCATTTACTTACCTTCAATATGATTGAAGCTCCATAACTCATCCACAACACCAAAATGAAATAAAACCTATGATAACAACAAATTTAAATTTTATTAACTTCAAATACAATGTCTTCTTTGAGGTTGAAACAAAATGGAAAGGAACTTGAAAGATACAAGAATCACTAATTTTAATCACCAACCTTCAATACAAAATAACATCATTTTAATTTAATTGGTATACTATAACTTGCAGTTTTAAAATTAGAGAAAAGAGTCATATATCAGTTTAAAAACTACACACCATCCAAAGTTTGTCCGACATTGCACAACTATACACAAAATTTACCAATTTATCTCTAATAATAATTCATTATCTTACAAACCTCAATAGCATATGTTTATACACTAACCTAGGCTATTCAAGCACAAGATTATAATTCAATCTAGCCCATGCCTACACACCAACTGACCTCATATGCAATAAAACACCAACAAGAGAAAAAACTTAAGAGATCTACCCCAAACAAAAAAGGCCCACAAAAACACAACACTCAAAGTCCCAATAGAGCAACAACCACACCCTAAATCAAGAAAAACTCAAAACTGATAAGAACAAAACTACTATCTAACAAGCCAGCCATCCTTACACAATAACCAACTAAGAAAAAGTTGATGTCACCGAGCTACTTCAAAATTAGGGAAAAAAAAAACAACTAGACTAAACTTACAATCATTCCACTTCTATATAAAAATACAAAACCACCTAAAAGCCAAAGATAAGCTAGCGTTCTTCAATCATTTAACCACACATCAATACTAACATCAAATCCCATTCAACACCTCATCTTACATAGCCTGGAATAACATAAATATGTTTCTTATAGCATATTGGAACCCAAAAAATATACCGGCAGAAATACCAAAAGTAATAGGAGGCCAATTAAAAAAGGAAAAATAAAAATGGAAGAAGAAAAAAAATTGCAAATGCCGACAACCAGTAATAGAGACTGAACTAATTTAATAATATAACACCAAATTTAGGGTACAAAACCAAATTGAAATAAAAAATCCAGTAGCACCAAATTGAAGGTTCCTAAACTGATTTAAACTATAGCCACATAAAATTAGAACAAGCAGATAGAAAATAGGTGGGATGAAAATTACTAGTAATCCAATTTAGAGCTTTGAATCAGACGAGGATGAGGCTAAGAAAATAAATTAGAGAGAGAAATGCGAGGCTGAAGGAGAGTGGTGACAATGGGACTCATCCAACAAGAGATGGAAGAAACTAACTGTGGAGAAGGGAAAAGGAGATGAAATTCTAGAGCTGAACATTTCGACTGAGCGTGGGTTGTCTAATTGGTAGAAATGAAATAAAGCATGATCATCTAATTTGTAGCAAGCAATACAAACTCTTTTATTTTTGGAATGTTTTGTTTTATAAATGGTTGTTAAGCCTCTGACCGTTTAAAACCATCCCTAAACTTGATTTTTTTTAATGTAATCATTGGAACTTCAAACCGTCCCTATTTGAACATCACTATGCACCATTTTTTCTATAGTGTCTAATCTATTAATGCTTAATGAGCTAGCTAGTCAAAGACTATCGCTAAGAGCCTATAGTTCAGCCTAAGACTGGTCAACAAACCTATGTTTCTAGTAAAACCGGTAACCCAATTTTCTGTATGATCTCTAATCAATCCTCTTGCTCCATCTCACTTGTTATCAGTAATGGTATATCCATTTGTAGTTAATTTAAGCACAATACATGGTGATAGTACCAAACCAATTTGCTTCTTCATACATTGATGTTGTAACTGATTATGTCTATCTTTAAGAAATTCCTACTCAAACATTGACCTATGAAAGAATGATAAGAGGTTTTAGGCTTCTTTTGGATAAAAATACTTGTTGGTTATGGTCTTACCATATTGTTGTAATTGCATGTATGAATATAATTGACTAGGCATATGCCATATCTTATCCTATTTTTTTACACAATTAATTTTGATCCATGCCATCACTTCATATTATTGTTGAATGGTGAAAATATTTTTTTCCATGGATCCTTAGCATGAAAAAAAAAAATCTAAGAACCGATGAAAGTATGTTTCATAATGCAGGTGATAAATGGGCCATATCTATTCATTTAGGACATGTCTATTATATAGAGATTCCTTTGTAGGTAAACTCCAATGTTGCAATAACCACACAAAGACGTGAATCCTAGAAGCCCCATCTAGCTCCCATATCTAATTTCAATCTGGTCATGAGTAGTGAGTAAATACCCTTGAAAATTATTATATGTTGAAGCTATAGAAAATGAACATTTGGGAGTGTATTCCCAATTATCAATATCTGTATTTTCCATATTTGACCAAGCCACACATATTTCTAGAGCATGTTCTCTAATAACATCAAGAATAATAAAAGACAAAAAATTAAGTATCCATTCTTTTTCAATCCAAATATCATCAAACAAGGGGCCATCTTCTCCCTTATTAAGAGTTCCCTTACACCATTATCATAGAGGACCTTCCCCACACCATAAATCAAACAAAAAACTAGTACTAGCTCCATTAAAAATATTTTTTCTTAATTCTCTAATTTAATAGAAGTTGGAACTCAATCAAAGCTTTCAAAATTGAAGAAAGATTTGGCCTTAGCTATTAATTTTCCTTTATCCAATTATTTATGCCTTAATGCTAAAGTCCACAGTGCTTCATTTTGTTTCACAAATCTCTAAGCTAAATCCGTGAGGTGACTTTTATTATTCAACTCAGTATATCTTTAAACCCAGACCCCCTTCATCTTTATAATTTGTTACTTCATGCCACAAAAAATGATGCATCTAATTTTTTTTCATTTTCTTTTTTCCAGATGAACCCTATAAAAGAATTTCATAATTTTATCTATTTTGATTGTAACTTTCTTAAGTATGCAATCAAATTGCATCACATATACTGGTAAGGATTCCAAACTTTCTTAGCTAATACAAGACACCCAGCTAAAGAGAGAGAATTTGCCTTGCATTAGAAAATTTAGTTTTCATTTTCTAATCAAAACATGAAATTTTATTGAAGAAACTATGGGACTGGTTGGGCATGGAATA
Source organism: Tamarix chinensis (assembly GCA_030549775.1). Lineage (NCBI taxonomy): Eukaryota > Viridiplantae > Streptophyta > Magnoliopsida > Caryophyllales > Tamaricaceae > Tamarix > Tamarix chinensis. Next base: position 21,149,669 of record CM060176.1, on the reverse strand, counting down.
GCAAAAAAAAAATTCTTGTTCTTGCATTAATAGGATACTAGGCTCCAAAGAATATTTGATTTTCTCACTATCATTTTAATTGCTAGAGAAGAGAAATTTTTACTAATTATACAAGCTAATAGTCTGACCTAATTCATCATAGAAAGTTTTTAGGACCCTCTTAATGGTAACACCAGTACTATCTTCAACTTTGGTAGAAAAAAGTATGCCATTAGCAAATATCAAATGAGAGAAACCTATTTTACTTTTTGATATAGGTATTGGGATCCAATTTCCTTCTACTTCTTATTGGATATTTGCTACAAATGCTTCAATGCACATCATAAAAAGATAACGAGATAGAGTATCTTCTTTTCTTATTCCTTTATAGGGAGTAATAATATCCATTGTTTTACCATTAATTAGAACTTTGTATATTGGTGTTGATATACATACATAATGAGCTATATCAATTCATCAATCAAATTAGACCAACTTAGACTTCTATGAATAAAGCCCCTTCCCATCTCAGTTTTTCATATAACTTAGCTAAATCTAATTAGCAACCAAATAAGCTTCTTTTCATCTCTTTTTTTTTTCAAAGCTTAAGAGTGTGCAACATTTTAACAAAAAATAATAATGTTATCAATTAATATTCTTCTCTAAAGAACGACAGCTTGCTGAGGTCCAATAAACCTTTTTAGTAAATGACTCATTCAATTTAAAAGAGAAATATTTTAACTACTAAGCTCTTATCAAGAAAACCCCCCTACATATCCAATTATATCACAAAATTTATCCATAAAACATGGTCTTGGGGCCTTATTTGCTCCTATAACTGTATTTTAACATATTAAGACTAATTTTATGTTCCGCTAAGTAGCTATGTAGTAAAATGGGCTTAGTTTGGTTCATATCAATTGGTAAATAATTATCAATAACAAACATATCAGCAAAGTATTTTTTTTATTTCATTTTGAATCATAGGCACTTTAGAAATCCATTGCCTATAACTCAATATGAGTAATTCAATTTTATTTCTACGTTGCTATTCAAGAGTCATACAATGAAACTCTTTTGTATTTTTATCACCTGAAAACAATCTATCAAATCTAGCCTAGTTTCTCCAAAAATATTCCTCCATATGAAATTGCTCTTGTAAGCTATTACTGAGTTCAGTTTCCTTTTCCCAATTAGCTAACTTAGGTTGCATAATTAAGTCCTTTTTTTTTTGCCTAAAGTAAAGATTTCTTTAAAATTTTAATGTTATCAAAAATATTTCCTAGTTCTTGTTTATTCCAAATTTTTGCTTCTATATATGCAAATTTTTCCTAGCATCCATATGTAATAAAATAAGATAGTGATCTAAACAAACCCTATTAAGATGTTGAAATTGTGCATTTGGGTAATCAATCATCCATTGCGAATTCACAAATCCTATATCCAACCTTTGGTGAATCTTATACCCTGTATAACTTTAGGCTATCCAACTAAACTTACGACCCTAAAATCTAAAATATATCATACCATAAGAATCCATACAGTACTTATAAAGATTGATATGTGTAGAACAAGGAATCAACCCCCCTAATATTTCTAAGTGTAAGGTAATCCATGAGCTCTCAAGATCCTACTATTTTATCTGCTAATTTAGTAAGGTAATCCTATAGTATCATATGTTCAAAAAACGTAGGATAAACATAAATTGTAGTAAAATTCTAACTGACAATGAAGGTAAGTACCTAGATGTGGACAATCATAGCTCTTAGTGTGTCTTCAAAGATTTTGATCAATGATAACTTATAACACCCCCAAATTTACTATTAAATTATTTTAAATTTAATACAAGATAACAGGATATAACCGCCATACCTCATAGAGTATAGTTTATTATACCATTCTCATATCAAGTATAAGGAAAAATATTTATAAATTTTAACATGATAAACAAGGGATGAGAGATATTTTATAAATAAGAAAAGAGTAAAGAGCATGAAACTCCAAGTACAAATAATATACAACAAATGGAATCCTATGGAACTAAGAACCCATAAGGCATCCGAATTAAAATGCAACTACTAGATAAAACAAACTCTATACTTAATGCCCATAAAATACAGATCACTCATCCACATGAATTACATTAAAATCATCAAAGTAGTCATCAGAAACATGTACATCAACAACTAGGTCATATGCTTTTAGAAATGATCTTCACGCATAAAAATAATGGTCAATGCACTGTGAGTAAGGTAACAATGCACATTAAATAGAATAAGTCATACATAGCACATAAGGTTATATGATAAGAGAAATAATATACATGCATATACTACTTATGATATGAAATGGCCTAAGATAAATACTATACACGCACATATTGCTCATGATATGATATTACCTAAGAGAAAACCATATCAAAGTTCTTACTTAGGTGATTTCCTTATTTCATTACTTACTCACTTAAGAATAGGAGTCTTACTTGAAACATTACTTCTCCACCTTTTCCCCTATAAAACTCCTATTCTTAAGTGAGTAAGTAATGAAATAAGGCGATCACCTAATAATAGTAAGTAATAAAACATTAATTCTTAAGAATAGGAGTAACAAAAAATTGTTAGCCACTTATAAACTGATAATCCTTAAGTACATGTACTCCCTGTAGGTCGATGGAGCGAACTAGTATAGAGTAGACATAAGGTCCACTAGTTGAGATAAAACTAGGCCACTATTATTCAATGATTATAACACTTAGTTTATAACTTATGTGATCTTGTACTTTTAATATTAATATTCCATTAGATCATTAGCCAAACACTTATCTATACACTACTTAATTCACTTACATTAATAACACTTCCACTTATCACTTATTACATGGTATGCCACTTTCTCTTTTGTCATATTTTAACAAAAAAAATTGTGGAACACCAAAGTTCTAGAATTTTCTAAATGAAAAATTTCCCCTTATTTCACTTAAATACGACAAAACTTATTATACTTATAATGTAACACCTCCAAATTGTAGGGAGCTTTGGGAGGGAGATGTTGGTCAATCGACGAGGGTGATGATTAAGGACAACAGTGAATGACAACGTGGTTGTGCAGGGAAGGGTGAGGATAGGGTTGGATTGTGCTGGTGTAGTAGGGAGGGTGATGTGCTGTAGTAGAAAGGCTCAATGTAAGGAGGAAAAGAAAGAGGGGAAGAGGGTAAAGTCGAGGTGGTTGAAGCTAGTGATGGTTTTCGGTAGGGAGATACGGCGCAAGGGTAGAGGTGGCTCAGTGGTGATGTGGTTGCTGGCTCAATAGGAGGGTATAGGTAGGAGGAAGAAGCTAGTAGTGTTTGAGCACCAACTATTTTTTTCTTTAAAGGGAAAAGACGTGAAAGGTGCAAGTATGTACGTATGCGTATATATATACATATATATGTATACTTGTATGTGCATGGTTGGTGGTGAAGGGGAGGGAACCTATGGGGAAATGGGAGTTTAGGCTTGTAGAATGGGTAGGTAGGAGTAGGTGGTGGCACAGGGTTGTAGGGGATGATTAGTTCTTGGTTTTGTTTGAAGGGGAAAGGGAGGCTGGTGGGGCGCATGGCACATGCACCGGAAATGAAGGGGGTTGGGGTGCGTTTAGACAAGCAACTGGGTAAAGGAGAAGAAAAGGAAAGGAAAAAAGAAAGAAAAAGAAAAGAAAAGAGGAAGGTGGTTGTGATAGGGTGTAAGTCGAGGAAAAAAAGAATAGAAGAAGAGAGGTGGGCTAAAGGCGTTGACGAGGGGGAGAAATGAAAAAGAAAAGGGAAAAACAAAGAAAGAAAAGGAAAAAAGGAAAAGGAAAAAATTAGTGTAACACCCCAAAATTCACTACTTTTTTTTTAAAGCGGAAGTAATTAAAATAGAAACACTTAAAACCTGTGAATTCTGGGAATGTTACCGCCACACTTAGTACCAGACCGGTTCTCTCCGACCGTTCCAGTACCAAGTGCTAAGGCTAAAGAGAAGATTTACATTAAATTCAAACCAACAGTTTATAAAAGAACTCGAAAGATCATACCTTAAAATCAGAGTACGCATAAACGTTTATAAACCATAATAAAATAGAAATCAGAGTGCGAAATTAAAGAGGATAAATACTCAATACAAGGTAATAAATCAAAGAGGATAAACCCGATACAAAAGGAATAATAGAAGGAAATAAAATCGCATAAAGACTGAATTACGGCCACGACGCTCTCAAACTTGAGCCAAAACATGCTCAACACACAGCCCCAACTGATGTCTCGCCCACCTGCACAAAGTCAAAAGGGCACACTACTCGTGGGAATGAGCAGCACCTATGAAAAGGGTGATCAGTACGCTACGTACTGAGTAAGGTAACCGAGCACTAAGGCCAACACATAAACACATAAATCATGTAGAAGAATAGCATAACACAATCACAAATGTATATGATCAACCAAGTAAAAGTACAAAGGCCCATGAATAATCCAATTCAATTACTTAATTAATTTCTGATCAAATCTCATTTCACACCATAATTTTTATCAAATCCATGCGAGTACGGAAGCCACCACTATTATAGCCGGTGGATTGGAGACAGGCAAGACACAATGCTCCTGCCCACTATTATTAGCCGGTGGATCGGTCGCACATAGGGTGTCATACCCTAACCACTATTTATTACCGGTGGATCGGTTGGCTCCGGCTCGCATGGTGTTCCACTGTAAGTAATTAGTATCTTTCTCAAGTCTTAGCAAACTGTTAGATTTATTGAGCTCAGAATCCGCCACTATTGTAGCCGGTGGATCAGAGGCACATGGGGTAATTTACCCTAACCACTATTATAGCCGGTGGATCGAAGACACATAGGACTACGCGTCCTAACCACTATTTCTAACCGGTGGATCGGTGGGACCCGACTCAATATCTTCCACTTTAAACGATTAATTTCTTAAGTGTCTTATTCAAAGGCTTTCACCCTAGACATGCATAAATCATCACACATAACAAATCATAAAATTCCACCATCAGAATTACACTTTATCACCACATACACATGATAACACAAAGACCCTAATCAAACACCACATACCGTAATTGACCCCCACAACCATAGTCAATCACTCCAAACCCTAATTCAGTCACCTCCATACCCTTATAATGTCTTACGTACTATTTTTCACCTAAAACATTCAAACACCCAAATAACTCTTCTATTTCCTCCCTTACATCCCAAATTAACTTTTCACACGTAAATTTCACTTCCATGCAAACACTAATCTTTCCATGCAAACCTTCGAACCTTTTTCATATAAACCCTAAAATTCCATGCAATCATTAACTCCCATGCAAAACCCTAACTCTACCACGCAACCCTAATACCACCACACAACCATTAATACCACCATGCAAAACCCAAGATTCCATCATACAATACCCTAAATTCAATCCATACCAACCAAATATTTATACTTACCAAACCCTAGATTCAAATCACATAAAACCAAAGATTCATCCTTACCTTACAATTGATTAGATTCTCCCACATAAAATCATAAATTAGAATCTCCCAAGCAAAACCATAAATTGAATTCCCCCAAACAAATCACAAATTAGATTCTCCGAATCAAATCATAAATTAGATTCTCCCATATAATATCATAAATTACATTCTCCCCAATAACATCATAAATTAGATTCTCCCAAACAAACCATAAATTCAATTCTCCCATATAACATCATAAATTAGATTCTCCCAAACAAACCATAAATTCGATTCTCCCATATAACATCATAAATTAGATTCTCCCAATTAACATCATAAATTAGATTCTCCCAAACACACCATGAATTCGATTCTCCCAAATAAAACCATATATTATATTCTCCGTATAAAACCATAAATTATATTCTTCCACATAAAACCATACATTAGATTATTCCTTATAAAACCATAAAATTAGGTCAACTCACTTCCCTTAGTCAAATTCTTTCCCCATCCTCCTTTTTCATCCTTTCTCCCACACAAACCACATCGACATCCTCTCATGCATGTCTCACAGGGTCACAACACATATCATCATACATACATAATACATATGCCATACAAAAACATACTTCAACTCCATGTCATACCACATATAAAATAATTAATAATGACAAACATAGAATACATAGAATACAAAGCACATAATGCATATAAGCACACAAACGACCTTAGCACCCCTTACCTAAAACGACACCGGTCTTGGAGCACGCTCCTACGCCTCCTTAGGGTTTTGACTAGTTTTACCTATTATGAGAGAAAAGCTAAAATTAGACTCCCTCCTATCAAAAATACTATTAATAATTAACTTAATATAAGACTAGGCTTTTAATAAAATATTAAAATAATAATAGCAAAAATACCAAAAATAATATCAATATTAATAATAATAAGGTTGATAAAAACAGTAACAATGATAATAAAAAGGACATTACTCAAAAACATAGTAAAATAAGGGCTTCATCCCTTTTACTAAAATAATACTACTAATAATAATATTAGTAAATTAAATAACCAAATTTAGTAGTAATAATAGTGATGAAATAATAATAGTGATGAAATAATAATAATAATAATAATAATAACAACAACAACAACAACAACAACAAAATTAATAGCAAAAATAATGTTAAAATATTTGTATTAATAATAATGGAAATTCGAAATAGGAAATAATAATAATAATTACACTTATAACATTTTAATATAGTAAATATAGAAATAATAAGAAGAATAATAATAAAATCGAATTAAAATACAATAGGCTTCAGCCCTCAACATAAATAATAATAAAAACATTAATAATAATAATAATGCATATTAAAAATATAAATATTAAGAATAATAATAATAATAATAGTATTTATATGCAAATAATTGAAATAAAATAATTTAAGGGTTATAAAAATAGGGAAAATAGTTGAGAGGGTCTAGGGTTCAACCATAGGCTGGTGGGGATAGGCGGCACCGGCGGTGGTTCACGGAGGCGGCGGTGGTGGCCGAAAAAAGAAAAGAAAGAGGGGAAAGTTGTATGTTGGGAATAAGATAGGGAGAATTAAGACGGGAGCTGGGGTGTTTTGAGTTGCCTAGAAGGAGAGGGACAGAATGAAGGTGGTGGTGCAGCCAAAGGTGGCGGCGCACGGCGGTGATGGTGGTGGCCGAATGGAGGAGAAGGAGAAAGAAAGAGGAGGAGAGGGAGAAAGAGGAAAATAAAGGTATGGGGAGATAGAGGAGGTTCTGAAAAAGAGAATGGGAGGAGAAATAGGCGGCAGAAGCGGTGGAAGAGGTGGTTAATGGTGGTTCGAAGGGCGGCGGAGGTGGAAGAAAGGGTTGATCGGGAAGGGAAGTTTGCACAGTCGGGGAGACTTGTTCAGGAAGAATCGAGGGATGCGGGAGGTTTGGTTAGCTAGAGGACGGTGCAAGGAGTGCACGGGTTGCTAGAGAAGGCGGCGTAGTTGGCCGGAGGCAGCGGAATAGGTGTCTAAAGGGGTGGCGGCGACAAAGGGAAAATTCTGGGTTGGAGGATCAAGAGCTCGATACAGAGCTACTTACGAGGGTATTTATAGGCTTAGAAGGGAGGCTAGGGTTCTATGGGTCGGCTAGTAGATAGGGAAGGTAGGGTTCCGGTCGCCCGTGGCGTGGTCGGCCGGTGGGAGTTAAAACGGGGGAAAAGGGGTTGGGCAGAAGAGAGAGAGTATCACGCGACAAAAGGGAGAGTTGATAGGGTTTATGAGGCTGCTGAAATGAGGGGAAGAGAAAGGGAGGAAAAGGCCAGTCATATCGGGCTAGACCGCCGGCAAAAAACCAGTCCCCGGCAACGTTGTTGCAAGTCGGTGGCATCGGGCTGGTGCGAAGACTGGGGAAGAAGAAAGGCAGGTGGCTGGACCAGTCAGCCGGGAAAAGAAGAGAAAAGAAAGGGAGACTGGCGAATCGGGCACGACGGGGAAAATTCATTAAACAAAATGACGCGTGTTGAGTGGAGAAAAGAAGAAACGCGGCGCTTCGAGGGGGACGAAGGGTGTGCGGCGCGGCTGGGCCGAAGAAGGAAGAAGAGGAGGAAGACTGGGCCGTGAGCTGGCCTAGTTCAGGGTGAAGAAGAAAAAGAAAAAGAAAAGAAGAAGAAAAAGAAAGAAAAAGGAAAGAAAAGGAAAAAGGAAAAGAAAGAAATAATTATGTTGGGTATTTAAATTAATTAAAATATTTGAGATATTTAAAAATAATAATATTTGAATAAAATAATATTTAAATCCCTTTTTTTTGTCTAAATTAGGATTTTTAAAAGATTTTCCATAATTTCCTTTTTAATTAGCAAAACACCCTAATTTTCTCCAATTAAATGATTTATAAAATTAATATTAATTTGAAACTATTTTCTCCTTCTTATTTTAAATAAAATAATTTATTTAAATAATTTTCAAAATAAAATGCTTAATTAGCTAAAATACCCAGATTCTCTTCTAATAAAAATACTTATAAATTTCTTCTTGATTTGCCCTAATTAATTCAATTTTAAACACATAATTTATTTAAATAATTTTTATAATAAATATCATTTAATATAGTTTATAAAATTAGAAATTTTCGGGACATTTCAATTAGGGTTAGAATTAAAATAAGATTTAGATTTAGGATTAGAGTATAATTAATTTATCCGAATTTAGGATACCCGATAAGAAAAAAATAAACTGGAGTAAAATGTAACTTCTTAGAGGGGTTAAATAAAAGAAAAAGATAAAATAAGTAGAATAAATCTTATTCAATAATTTATTTGGGTTTGTCGGCCAATTGTTAACAAAATAATTAAGCTAAGATTTTACGTATTACGTTAAAGCATAAATTAATCGGCATTAATATTAGATAATATTTTATGGTATTATATATAACTTAACCCAAACAATATCAAACTGAAACACATTATATAACATATTTTGAGTAAAAACACTAACAATTATAATTGCATACTTAAATTTCACAAACTCACTAAAATGGCTAAAAAGATCCCTATAGCCAATTTTACCCAAAAATTCAAAGTCCACATGATCCAAACTCCAATATTTTTAACCATAATCCTCCTCATAATATGAAACACTAAAATATGTGACTATCAAAAATTAAAACCCCTGAAAGGGTAAAAAGAAGAAGAAGAAGAAGAAGAAGAAGAAGAAGAAGAAGAAGAAGAAGAATAAAGGGAAAACCATCCTAGACCTAAAATCCTCTAAAAATCAATCCTCACCCTATTTTTCAACATACATACTTTATCACAAATTAATACATTTAACAATATAATTATTAAAAAAAAACATCACCATGCTTGAAATTTTAAAAAAATCCTAGCATGATCTAACATGACATATTCCAAATAGAACATAAAATCATGAATTTTCAATACAATACATGAATAAATGCTTAAAAAGCCTAAAACATGATTCTTGAACAAGGGCATACCATCATGAAATCTATGTAAAAAGAAACACATATCATAAAAAAAAACCCTAATTTAGAGTTATGTATCATTACCAAAGCTACACTAACTCTTAGCAAAAATTTCTCCTAAACACCTCATTCTACACCTTGATCACCTAGATAGAGAAAACATAAAATTACCTAACAAGAGTGAAAAGGGTTAGAATGGAGAGATAAAAAAAAATAAGGGAGGAAAGGAAATCCTTATGCTTGAAAATGGTTATGAGATGCTTGGAGAAGAAGCTTTGCTAATCTACAAATTCTAACTCTCTTTTACTTAGAATCAAGCACTAAAGAGCTAAAATTTAAGATATTGGAAGATAAGAAGAGAAGAATGAAGGAAAAGAGAGGAGGGAGTGGGAGATGCTTGGTAGGGGCTAGGATCAGCAAGGACAACCAAGAATGAACAAGAAAAAAAATGAAAGGGTAGTGGAGAGAGGAGAGAGAAAAAGTAGAAGATAGGTGTAACATCTCTAAAATTCACAGTTGAAATTTTTTATTTATGTAGGAAACCATACACTAAAAACAAGGGGTGTTACTGCTATGATCGACACAAGATTGACCCTCAGCTAATCTCATACCAACCATAAGGCTATATAATTTAATGGTATTAATATGAGTAATCAATACAACCACAATAGGTCCAATACCTTATAAATAAAATAGAGTGCGCAATTTTCAGAGTTAATACAAAAGTGGAAAGCGGATACAATAACACCCCCTATTGGAGAAATAAAATAGTAAATAAAACAACAGGGAACTCAGATAAAGATAAGTCTAGATAACACCCTCTCAGGCCCTACAACAAGTACATCAGGCTATTACTCAATCCCACACAAGGCATCATATGTGTCAAAGTCATCACATGCATCATCTCCTACCAGTAGAAACTTAGGAGGGGCCATTGCTCGTGGGAATAAGCACACCTAAAAAAAGGGTGACCAATATGCTATGTACTAAGTAAGGTAACTATATGTCTAAGACTATACAAACATAAAAATGTAGATGGTGCATGCAGTTAGTTAGTCTGGTTAATCATAATCATTAAACTTCAGGCCATTAATTCCATTTTTGCATAACTCTCAATTTAGATCCATGCGAGTATGGGAACCTAACTATTATCGCCAGACGATTAGAAACACATAGGGTAGGATGTTCCTGTCCATTATTATTCACTAATGGATTTGTCTATAGGGCAAAGTGTTCTTGGCCATTATTATTAGTAGTGGATCAATCTGGCTCGGACTCTTATGGTGTTCCATGATAAGTGTTTAGTATTTTTTTCATGAATTATTATCATTTAAGGTTTGGTTTAATGAGCTCAGGATCCCCCACTATTATACCCGGTAGATCAAGAAAGCCTAGGACAGAACGCATTTAGCCACTATTATTCGCTGGTGGATTAGTCTCTATGACACAATGCACCTGGCCACTTTTTTTGCTTGTGGATTGATCTAGGCCCGGCTCAATAATCTTTCAGTTTAAATAGTTAGTGTCTTATTCATGTCTTATTCAGCAAGTACATTATGACTAGACATGCACGCCCCATTGGACTTCCCATTCTCTCCAGCTCCCTTGAATAGTTTCATCCCATATATTGGGACCTCAACACACCCTAGGACTCCAAGTCTTCTTCCTCACCTTTCTCTTACTCACCATGAAAACCCAAACTCCCATGCATGTGGATCAAGGCCTAGTTTCCCATATCTTTGCTTTAGCTCACCATCGCCCTCTAGGGTTTCCCCTTAAAAACCTAAATCTAACCTATGTGGCCCTAACCTCCCTTATCATAGATGGCTCATGCTCCCTTTGTTTCCAACACCATCACTCCACTCAATCCACATCCAAAAATCAAAATCTTACTTCCCATCCTTCACATGTGATAATGAAAACCCTAGTTGGCCACTCTGAACCCTAATACTTCTCCTTTTTGTTACAATATCCCTTCATCCACACACTCCACCCTCATTTCCGCTCAACTCATCCCCCTTCATAAGACACCCTTATACTCTCAACCCTCACTCCAACCACTCACCATCAACTTTCTCCACACACTTCTCCCTCTTAGGTTTTTTTTCCATAAACCCTAGTTAAGTCTCCCATACACACTTCTACCAACCCACGTACTATTTTACACCCATGGACTCCAATCACCAAAAATACTCTTCCCTCACCATACTCAACCTTTAAATCACCTTTTTCCACATAAACTTTACCCTCATGTGAAGATTAACCACCCTGTGCAAGCCTTACACTCCCCATGCAAAATTTACTCCAACTCTTCATTTTATTATTATTATTATCCCTTTATTCTGTCACCCATGAGTCATAAGGTACTTAGGCTTTTTTTCTCACTTCTTCATAATCACTCCACCCTCTTTATTTCTTTTAGCTCCCCACAACCTCATCATACCACCTAAGGCCTCCTAGCATGCATGTTATATTATAGCAATTATACACAACAACATATCATAAAATAAAAGTCATATCACCCATATCATACATATCATAACAGATACACAACTTACCTTAGCTCCATGCTTAGCAAGCTGTACTGTAAGTATTTTAGTCCACACTCGCATATAATACAAGCATATATCCAAAACACCCATGAACAAATAAAACATACAATTTAGCCTTAACCACATCCTTACCTAATAGAACATAGAGCTTGGAGCATGAATCCTATGCCTCCTTAAGGGAAGGGTTTGGTTCACGTATAAGAATGGAACATTAATACTAGCTTCCCTCTTAATCCATTTTATTTTATTATTCTCTAACTAAATATTAGTAAAAAGACTAATAATAATAATAGTAATAATGAGGATGATGATAATAATATCAAAATAAAAAAATATTCAAAATAAATTATAGTTAAATAAAAACAAAGGTTAGGACACAACAAGAGGTGGATGTGATAGCTAGGGTGGTGCGATGGCGGTGCAAGTGTGGTGGTGATTAGAAAAGAAATATTTTGGGGTTGGAAAAAGGGAAGAGGGTGGTGTTTGTGAGGTAGTAGAGTTCTTTAGTCAGAGAGGGTTGTAGTGGTGGTGATGATGTGCCATGACGAAGGTAGCGGTGGCGATCGAATGTGGAGGAGAGGAAAGGAGGAGGAAGGAGGAGGAGAAAAAGGAAAGGGAGGGTATGACGGGTAGAGAGAAGATTTATGGGCAAAGAGGAAGGTAGTGAGGGTGGTGGTTGTGGCAGAGGAGGAGGCGCAGGGCTGCATAAAGGGTGGCAAAAGGGTACAAAGGGTAGCTCAAGCTACCCACTTTGCAAGAGTAGAGAGAGTAGAGGAGGGAGAGTTAGGGGCAAGGAGGGGTCTCATTTGGTAGAGGATAGTGTAGGGAAGAGGGTGGGTGGAATTTTGGACGATGGCAAGGCACGACGGAGGTGGTAGCTATGTCTGAAGGAGCACTAGGATGGGAATTCGGGGATTTTTCGACCAGAGGAAAAGGAACAAGGGTGAGGGGGCTATTATAGGTGAGGGTTCAAAAAGAAGACAAGGAGATGAGAACAAGGAAGTGGGAGGTGTAGGCCGACATAGGTCTACAAGGTCTAGTCTCACAGGTGGTAGGGGAAAAAAAGGGCAAGGAGAGGGGGCACAAAAGAGGGATGTGTAGGGGGTTGGTCTGAAATGGAAAGGAAAAGGATGGGGGAGAGAGGGAGAGGATAGACTAGGTGGTGCAAGTGCATGTGGCTCAACGTAGGGCGAAGGAGGAGGAGGAGGAGGAGGAGAGGAGAGAAGAAGAAGAAGAAGAAGAAGAAGAAGAAGAAGAAGAAGAAGAAGAAGAAGAAGAAGAAGAAGAAGAAGAAGAAGAAGAAGAAGAAGAAGAAGAAGAAGAAGGGAGGTGGCTTGTACGTGCGAGAAAGGGAGGGAAGGAAGAGGAGAAGTGGGATGGGTGGGACAAAGGTGAAAGAAAAGAGTAAAAAGAAAAAAGGAAGGAAAAATGAGAAGGAAAAAAGGAAAAGGAAATAGGAAATAGGAAATAGGGGAAAATAAAAATAAAATATTTTTTGGGAATAGGATATTTAATTATTCAGATGGATAAATTATTTTAGTAAATAATTTTTTTTTTAAATTTAAGAGGATAATTTTAGTAAAATAAGGGTTTGAAAAATTATTTAAATAAAAAGAGTATAATAAAATGAAAAATTATTTTTTGAATTTATCAAATAATCATATCCATTTTTAAAAATTATAATTCCAAAAAATAATTAAATTAATAATTTAAAATTTAAATTATCCCCAAATGATGACTAATTATTAAATTCTAGGTTTTAAAATTTTGGGGGGTATTACAATAGGATAGTAGCTAAGTGTAAAATGAGCAACCAAAGGGATATAGAGCCCTTGGGATTTGACAACAAGAAGGGAGAGAGAGGGAGATTCATATTATTGGGTTGTTTATGAGTTAGAGAATGATGGGAGTGATGACCATTAGTAAGAGAGTGTAAGTGAGTAGGTAAGTAATGTAAGAAGTTGATTGCGACCAAAACATTGGTTGATTGAGTAATGATAAGTTCTGATCATGATTATAAAGGGTAAGAGGATTATATTTTTTAAGTTAATCACCCCAAGTAAGTAAAAAATAATTAAGAATAATGTAGGTAAGGTAGAATGTCTAATAAATAGTTAAAAAATTAATTAAATAAATACAACAATTATAAAAAGTTAGGGGGAGGTGTAGAATTAATCTAATAACCCAAATATATAAAAATATTATGTATAAGAATTAATTTGGGGCTAAAAGACAATAACAAAAATAAGAACAGTAATGATAGCCTAGCTCTAACCGATTAGGTAAGGTGGGTGGTTGACTGCCAGATGTCCTAGATGAACAAGTCTGAAAGGTTGCTGGCTAGTCAGCTAAAAATAAAGGATTTGAAAGATATTTTTGGTTAAATGAGAGGTTTAAGGGTTTAGGTAAGTTTTTTAAGCAATGGTTAAGAGTTAGGGAAAATAATAAGAGATTAATCACCTTATTTTTGGTTTAGAAAAATTTAGGATATTTCATGTTAATTCCAAAGAACTCAAACACCACTTGCAAAGTGTACCAGCTTTCTATCGGTACATATGTTGAAAGCCCAACCCCTATAATATAGCCTCTCCCTACTGAACTGAGACATAAATATCCATTAGAATCATTATGGCTAGCTTATGTTTTCACATATTCTCTTGGAAAAATCTAGTAAAATTTGGTGAAACAACTCCCCAACAATTCCATGCTAATATTTTCATTGGATTATACGTGCCTAGGAAATTATTAAGTGCAATACTATGCTACAATATTCAGATACTTTGATTTTAGCCAAGCTCCAATAGAGAAGCAGAGTCAGGGAAGAGGAAGAGGATCAAGAGTAAGGAAGGAAATATTGAAAGAGAGAGAGAGAGAGAGAGTTGATTTTATATATTCCCCCTATGATACATCCAGTGGTCACATATAAGCATGGTTACATCCAAAATTACTTGATAAGTTAAACCATATGGGAAACTTCCTTTACACACCAATCATTAATTGACACTCACCTTGTCATCATGAATTACAAATAAAGATGGAATAATATCTACCAAAAAATATTAAATAAAGGATTTCCTAGCTAACCGAATAGGAGTGGATATATTAGGTTGTAGCTAAGCCAAGATGTAATCCCTCAGCCTACTAAGCTGATTTCAAGTATGCTTGGGCCTTGTAATTACCAAAATTTGTTTTATTCTAATGGGCTCTCATTCTATTATTCAACAAATTGTGCACTAGTGCTTGAGCACATGTCTACATCACACTATAGATGTAAACTTCTTTTTTGGTCTCCCTTAAAGTTGTGTGTATCTCTTAGTGTTCTTATGGTTAAGAGGAATTGTCCACCATAGCCAAAATTCTTGTCAGATTGTAGTTATCAACTAGCATAGCTTGTGTTAATGGTGTTTCATTTACTTTTAGTGTGACATGAGGAATTTTTATTATCCTTTCATCAAATGCATGAATGACCTGATCATCATTGTAGAAAGCCATATTCGTCCTTGAACTAAGATTCTTTGCAATGAGGGATAAACAAGCTAAATAATTAGGTCATTTTCTTAGAGACTCATGAAGATACTTAGAGTTGATGTGCTAAGAATTTGATCCCTGAAATTGGTTGTGTATACTATCCATGTGTCCTTTGGCATCATCTTAGCCTAGCTGCATGCATGAGCATGTACTCTCAATGTATTTCCTCCATAAAGTCCTCTTTCATTAATCCTGCCTATCCAACATTGGTATTAGATCCAAAAACATCATCTCTAATAGCCTTCTTGAAATCTAAGTTCCCAACACATAAACCTCCATTGTTGAATGACTTGTTATGAATGCTTATATGGAAATATGATATTCCTCTTTTGAGGCTTCCATTGTTAGTGTTAATAATTGCATCATCCTCATGTCATTATTGGATCCTGACCTCTCTATGATTTATTGAGGGCTAGTCTCAAATGATGATATTAGATAAGCCTTTCAGTAGAATATGTTTCTCACTTGGAATTCCTTACCCTAACTATTAACTGGTGAAACAACCTATTTTATAGACCCTACTTGAATCGCTTCTAAATTACCACGGCCTCTATTAATTATACCACTTCATTATATAAGAGCATCCCTTACTAACTACTTTTATCTTATACTATGATATAATTTTGTAGTCAAATCACCTTTAATTTCATTTTAACTTTTGGTAGCGTCATATAGTGATGGCTAAATAGGGTTTCCTGGTTATAAGATATTGATCTTAACACGATTAAATGCACTGTAACATTTATTTCAAGATTTTACATGAGAGAATTTACCCGAGGTTGGATAAGTTATCGTGAGTGAAAGATACATCCAAATGTCGAGTTGCATCGCCTATCACGTATCCTCCTTTCTCAAATTTATAGGGTTGGTGTTTAAGCGGAACCAAAGCCCAATAACCAAATTTATCCTTTTTCTCTTCAATCTCTTCTCTATTATTGATTTTAACAATAGTATTAAGCCCTTGATCTAGGATTATAAATGAGCCGAGCTAAGCTATTTTAGACATAGGCAAAGCTCCTTTTTATTTTTTAAAGCTTAAACTTGGATTGAGCTTCCCCAACAAAGCTCAAGCTTGGGTCATTCAAGATAAGCAAACCAAATGAGTTTGTTTAAATATAGGCTCGCCTTGGCTCGTTTGTAACATTAATTAATTATGGGATCATTTATGTAATATTTTTTACATGAGCCAATTTATCTTGTTTAAATGTAAGCTTGACTCACCTCATGTGTAAGCTTGTTTGATTATAAGCTCATTGATGTAACATTTTTTTACATGAGCCAATTTAAACTATTTTAACAATTGAATGGAACTTTTTTTAAAAAAATAAAAAGAAGAAGAAGAATAAAACTTCCTATAATGTCATCCTCTTAACCCTACACAAACCCTAACATACCTAAGATATATATAATGAACCTCTAACATACAATATCATATATATAAATGGAACATAAAATTTCATAACTAGAAATTCCAGAACAAAAAGAATGGCTGAAATTCTAAGCAGTTAGAATTCTAGTATGGAATATATATATATATATATATATATATATATATATATAGAGAGAGAGAGAGAGAGAGAGAGAGAGATAGAGAGAGCATGCACAAATCTATAAGATAAAATACCATGTTGATCATCTAAAGTCAAAAAATAAAAATCTAAGACAATTTACAAAACAAAGTTAGATCAAAAGCACTTTAAAAAGAGAATATCCAACATAAATAAATAATAATAATAAGTTAAGTACTGACTATTAACAGTTAAAGCTAGTGTTTTCAAATCTCTATTAATTTAATCAAAAGGACATCAAAAGGAATTTTCAAAAGGGCTTTAAAACATCAAATTGAAACAAAACCAAGTATTATTTTAGTAAGTAACTATATGGTATTGATTATTTGATTGAATAAAAAATATAAACATAACATATATTTCATCATGAAAAAGAATTTCCAAAGCTTTATCACTATATGACATCTAGTTAATCATAACAACTAAGAAAATGGAGATGCTTTAGCCATGAGCATAAATTAAGCATTATAAAATTCATATCTAGAAACTTAACCTAATCATGCCCTGCCAACACAATAAAAACAAAAAATAGTAGGAAATTTAACTATGTTGATAATTAATCAAGCACAAAGTTTAAATTTAACCATGTTGGTGTTAACCCAACAATCTTAAGTAAAGGAATCACACATCTATTTATCTTATGCATGAAATCCATGAGTAAGATAAAAGAAAATTCACATAAAATATTTACAAATATAGGGTGCAAAAATAAACTCTCACTTATAATAGCTTACTCAATTCATTTTAATTCTACCGAAAATAATGATTCTCAACTAATATACTCATAACGTGTCATAAAGTTGTTTATCCCTCCATTTCATTCAATTTAATCTTTTATCAAGTTTTATAAATATATTTTCTCATGCTCACACTTCCCATGAACTCTTTTTGAATAACTAGATGTGTTGTTGCGTGACACAATTTTTGATAAGATCGTCAACAAACTCTACTTCTTCTTTAAACTTCCCTAAAAAATCCTGCTCTTCATGAGTATTTTCCAAATCATGAATGTTTTACATTATTAACAACTACTTCCCATATTATATCAATAATTTTAGCGCTAAAAATCTTAAAATGGCAATTAATTTTCTTTGAAGACATATTTCACAAATTATCACCTTCAATAGGCCTAATACATATATTCGTACCCCCACTTTTTATATCTAAGTGATACCTTACTAGCTCCCTTACCATTTTATTTCCTTGAAATTTTATGATTAAAACCATCATATGTATTCTACCAACATCACGAATCCAAGCTACAAGATCATCATGATTAGAAAATATTTTATGTCATATAATATCTATGATAGTTATAGCCTGCAAATTGTTCTCTATATTGTAAAAAAATAAAAATAGCAAATCAGTTAGTACTTAGATGAGTTGATGAGATTGGTTTATGAAAAAGGAAATCATGGAGATATACATAATCATTTCACAAAGTGAACAATAAAACTACAATAGATCCACTCATATTTTATATTAGGATTTTGATACACAATTAACTAAAGTAATACTTAATACTACTCAGTTTAAAATATGAGTTATTTAATGGCAAAACCATGGTGTGTGAATGGTTTGCAAGTGTAGGGTTTGAGGAACGTTATAAGATTATGTTGTGGCTAGCTACTTGTGTGAGATACACACGTTCACTTAGCTCTCCCACATGAGAACCTCATGTTGTGGCTAATGACCAATGTAGGAACCTAATGGTATGGGTTCCTTTTTATGTGAAGAAATAACATTATTGTTGTAGTTGTGCATAAATACATCACATTTCCATTTACATACAATGTTAACATTTTATGCTCAAGCACAATGTTGCTGAATAATGAATTGAATGCATACCTCATCAATAATAAAATTAGGATTTCCTAGCATTAGTTCATACCTATGAGCATTGTCATCTCTTTCTTCTTCGTAGTTGTGATGATTCACTTTTTTTGGTTATTCTGAAATTAGGTTTTCCTTGGAGAAAGGAAAGGAAGGTTGTTCTAAAATATATTTTAAGGGAGAAAAGGGTTTTGTTGTGTGGAGGGAGAAGGAAAGGGAAGGGAGGAGGTGGGAATAGGGGTTTTTCTATGTTAAGCTAATTCATTCACATGCAAAGGATGAAAGGGAAGACGTGGGAAGGGGTTGCATGATAATTTTGTGTGAATGGATGGAAGGGTTAGGTAGGGTAAAATTAATATATTCGTTAAATAATGTTTTCTAGATAGTAACTAAACAATTTCCAGAAAACAACACCATTTCTCAATCAAATTAAAATCTTAATACTTCTCTAATTCATTCAGACAATCCTTTTCTTAAGGTTATTTGGGCTTGCAAGTGTCTTGGAACAAGGATTTGAAAGCTTAGAAAGATAAAGGGAACCAAGTCAGATGATTCTTCTAGCCAAAGATTCCACAAAGACATGCGCCTTTGTGGACTATCACAATCTATCCTAAATGACATATCTTACACAAATTTATTTGATAAATCAAGGCTTATTCATAAAAGGAGAATCGCATCATGCTACACTCATAGTAATTTGAGCATGCCTTAGAGGACATGTGGCTTTAATATGGTTTTTCTCTTCTTGGGACTAAGTCTTTTTTCTTAATTGCTGTGTATCTTTTGTAGGGAGTCCATTCCTACTAATAGGTGGCTTGGGTTCCCCCCCTCCCCCACCCACCCTCTTTTTCATTATTTTCCCTGCCATTAAATCAATTTTTTTTTATGGTGGGCACTTAATGGAGCCAAGTTTAAGCCTCATGGTGTTGTACCTTTTTGATATAAATTTTTGAGCATAGAATAGTATGGAGGCTTTTAAGTCCTTTCGTGGGTACTTTCATGAATGATGGTCTTGTGCACCTTTGGTTGTTCTCTGGTAATAAAATTATATTAATTAGAAACAAATATATTGTTTGAATCTATATTTTTGCTCATGGGACCTCCTTCCAAAAAACGTATTGCATGTTTAAAATAAGTGTTGTAATAATATAAGTTCTACTAACCACTACACCAAAATTTATTCTAAATGTAGCAAACTAATGAAAAATATATGTATTAACTCATTTTTTTTATATTTTTTGTACTCATATTCATTAGCATTTTCTTATTTTAATTAACCATAGATATTGGATAATATATCATAGGTTTCTCTTTTGAAACACTCTTAATAAAACTATTGAAGAAAGCACAAACATCTTTAGTTAGAGTAGTAGCTAGCATTCAACCTTACTCCTAAAATCTCTACTTATGTATTTTTTATTAGTCTAGCTATTGGTACATGTCATTGTTTAATTTTTGAGGTTTTTTGTTGAAGATGATTTCATTTGGGAATCCTACTAATGTTCCTCCTTGGCTCTATTATACACCTCAGAATAGAGGATGGCCATTAAGTTAGTTGTTGACATATATGCAATTAGCTAATTTGTTTTTATTTCTCTCTCTTTTCTATTATAAGGATTATTCTCTACCTTTGGCATTTAGAAAGAAATTGGCTACTCCAAGTCCTATATATTATCTATATTGCTACAATGATCGATGAGGAATTAAAACTAATAATAAAAGGGTTACTGAATTTTCTCTTCTTCTTCTTCTCCATAATTTTGAGTCTTCCCAAGCTCCCATTCATGGATTTTGTCTCCAGTTCCTTATTTCTCAACATGGTATTAGAGCAATAAGCTTTTAATACCAATAATTTCCTCATCACCTTTTTTTCTCTCTTTCCTTTTTCCTCTAGTAATCCCAATTCTTTGGTTGATATGATATCATGTCAAATGATAATATGTTTGAATCACAAATTGCTCCAAACACCAGTATCTCTACCATCAACCCTAGCGCACATCTTTACCTTCACCCTGGAGATAATCTGAGCCTTTATTAGTCTCTAAAGCTTTTGATGGGACTAGGATTTTGCATGGAAGAATATTATGTTAAGTGCCTTTAATGCCAAAAATAAAAACGGATTTGTTGATGGTATCTATACCAAACCATCCTTGAATTCATCAGATTATGAGGTATAGGGGCAATACAATGATATGGTTAAATTAGAAACCAAGGAAATAAGTGAGAGTGTAATTTATCTTGTATCTTAGGACTGCTAAGGAAATATGGAAGGAATTGGCTGAGAGGTATGGTGAAGCTAGTGGGAATCAACTCTTTCAGGTGTAGTAAGAGTTGAGCCAAATTGCATAGGCAGAAAAACCATTACCACATATTTTACGAATATCAAAAAACTATGGGATGAAATCCATGCTTTTAATAATCTGCCATCTTATAATTATGGGTTTTCCTAGTCTTGGAGTTAATTCTTTGAGCAAGAAAAGCCTATAAAATTATTGATGTGGCTTAATGACAACTACATTTTTGTTCAGGGTAGCTTGTTACTTATATGATTACTCTTTCCACCATTAGATAGGATTATTCTCTATTGCTACAAGAGGAGAAACAATGTGTAATATCTACTAGCACTCCCATCTATGTTGAGGCAGCATCATTGAGTGTGACATCCTTCAACTCAAAGTTGGGACTAAATCACCAAAGAGAGAATAAATTTGCCTATGTTTGAATACTATAAGAAATTTGGGCACACCAAGGACCGATGCTTCAAAATTCATGGATTCCCTACAAACTTCAAGAAAAGGAAGGAAAAGATATTTGCATGAAAATAATTAAGCAATAAACCAAGAAAATCTGGTCAACATGAGGTGCTACATGACACTGAGCTCACTGCCAGTACAACACTTCTTAGACTTACCTCACATCACTATCATAAGTTTTTGAGCATGCTGAATGGTCTCCCTGGTTCTATGGGTGATAATCTTTCCACCACAGCTCTTTCTGCATCATCTCAAGCTAATTTTTTTTAGTAATATGACTTTTCCTCCTTTTAATGATTTGTGTTCATGTTCATGTTATCAATGTGTGCAAGCCATGCCTCCCTTAAAAACCCTAAATCCTTGAATTTGGTGCTAGTGACCATATATGCCACAAGCCTCACTCCTTTTTAAACTTAATATGTCATGGCATGTCCCTATATAATTAATTTAAACTTAACTACAAATGACCAATGGAAATAGTGTTGTTGTTACATAAAAGAGTATCATGCATTTATCACATTTACTCACTATTCATGATGTTCTACTCGTATCTAATTTCAATTATAACCTTATCTCTATAATTTAGCTTGCTACACAATTTGATGGTAGCATCACTTTTACTACTAACTAGTGCTTATTGCAAGGTCCTTATCAAAAGTGGCTACCAGTTCTTGGTATGACACATTGTGGTTTGTACCTACTACATGAAAATTATTCCTCACCCATAACCAACTCCTCTCAAGCCTCTCCTTAACAGTCACTTTCACGGACTAATCCTACCTCCAAGTCTTGCACTACCAGTCATACTTCTCCAGCCATAATTTATGATAGCTCAATTGTTATTACTCCATCTAGTCTTTCTTTTCCACGAAAAGATAATGTTTGGCTTTGGTATTATAGGCTAGGTCATTTACCTTTGTACAAATTAAGATAGTTAAATTCAATTAAAGTGAATGGTGATGATGATATTTTTGCTCAATTACCTCGTCATGTTTGTCCAAAGGATCATCAACATCATCTCTCTTTCCCCCACAACAAATCACATAGCAATGAAAATTTTAACCTTATCCATGTAGACACTTGGGGAACCTACCACACACAAATATATGGTGAACATAATTATTTTATCATATTTTTGATGATCATATTAGAAATACCTGTACCCATTTGCTAGCATCCAAAATTAATGCATTTTCTATACTTAAAATCTTTATCTATATGGTTGAAACACAGTTCAGCAAGAAAATTAAAACCATAAGATCTGATAATGTAGTTGAACTAGGATCATCCATTAAATTAGCTGTTTTTCTCAAAGAGTATGGCATTATCCACCAAAAATCATGTCCTAGAACCCCTCAACATAATGGGGTGGTTGAACAAATCTTTTGGAAACTGCTCGTGCACTTCTTTTTCAAGCCAATATACATCTCAAATATTTGAAAGTCTATGTTTGACAACAAATTTTCTCATTAATAAGTTTCCTTCAAAGATGTTCCATGGAAAGACTTCACATAAACTCCTTTTTACTCAAAACCTCAATATTTCTAACTCAAACCTTCATGTTTTCTATTCTATATTTCCACCACCATAGGTCATAGAGATAAATTTCAACAATGTGTGTTACCTTGTGTTTTCATAGGATATCCTTTTGGGGAGAAAGCATATAAGGTTGTAGATTTTATTGATGACAAAATTCACATTTCCCTTGTTTCTATTTTTCATAAGCACATATTTCCTTACCAAAAACATCATTCGCCATCCTCTATTCTTCCTATTCTAATCCTTGATATGTTATATCCTCCACAAAATGAACTTACCACTCATACTACTATCTTCCAGAATTCCTCAAGGACTTTTTCACCTATGGCTTCACCATTGCCAAGCCAAGACAAGCTAGATTTAATTCCCCTAAGGAAATCCACCAACGCCTACACTCCTCCATCTCACATGTGATACTATGTGTGTAAAGTGTATCTAACGCCTACTTCCTCAAGGACTTTTTCTCTATGTACCTACTATGTGTGTGGTTGCACTAGCTATCAAGACTTAACTCTTGCTCCTCTATGATTTTAATGTACCCCTCATGCTAAATCCACCAACGCCTACACATGCCGTCCCTCTATCTCTTATGTGACTTAAGTAAATCATGTGGTATGTGTATCTATGAACTGATCTTGCATACATTTCCAATGCATCACCCTCATGCATCCACTAATGCCTTATCCTCTAATCCATTATGACTATATAGTCCCAATTCATAAAGTGTGCATGCCATGCTAGTATGCTAAAATATAATCCATGTTTGCATCACTTGGGATTTGCATGAACCAACATCATATGAGGAGTGCATCCATAACATCCTTCTATGCAAGATGCTATGCATAAAGAGACGGCATCTTGAAGCTATGCATCGCTAAATGGGATTTGGTTGAGTTGCCACCTCACAAAAGGGAAATAAGATGTAAGTGGGTGTATAAGGTAAAACATCTTGCATATGGCACTATTAAGAGACGCAAGACGAAACTTGTGTTATGGGGTTTCACATAGAGGAAGTGGATAGATTATACTAAAACCTTCTCCGCGATAGTCAAAATGACTAATGTTAGTACTCTTATAGCTACAATTTTCAAAAGGCATTGGCCTATCTTTCACATGGACCTAAAAAATGCTTTTTTGCATGGGGATTTTATGAAAAAATATATATGGTTCCCCTCCTTATCTCAGCTTACCCGATGCTACAATTATATGTAGGCCACACAAGTCTCTATATTTACTTAAACAAGCTTTGTGCTAATGGTATTATAGGATTCCAATAGCTTTGGAGTCGAAAGGCTATCTCAATTCCAAGAATGATTGCTCCCTTTTTCACAAGATAAATGGTACTACTTCAGTGTTCCTGGCTGAATATGCTTATGATATTATCATCATAGGGGATGATTTGAATGAAATCACCTTGCTTAAGTCCTTTTTGCATGGGGAGTTTAAAATTAAATACTTAGGACCCCTACATTTGTTTTCTTTGGGATTGAGGTCTTGTAAAAACCTCAAGAAATTATTTTGACTCAACAAAAGTTTGCTAAAGTCATCATAGGATTTTGGTTGTAGTTCCACAAGAGGAACCTTATGCCCTTTACTACCTCCTAACATCAGCCTTAGCCCTAGTGATGGAGCACTAGTAGATGATCCTGAATACTATTATAGCCTTGTTAGGAAGTTGAACTACCTGACACAAACACCCATCTAAATCTATGTTATGTAGTACAACACCTTAGCCAATTCATGAGTGCCCCTCATGAACCTCATTTAAAGGTAGCTCTCCACACTCTCAAGTATGTGTGTCTTGATCCTTGCCAAGTTTTCTCATAAATGATCTAAGTTCTTTCAGTTTGCAAGATTATTGTGACTCTGATTGGGCTGCTTTCCTAGGCACCTATCCAAGTGCTAGTGGTTTCTATATCAAGCTAGGCCATAACCCAATTTCCTAGAAGTCCAAGAAGTAGTATATTATGGGTCCTTCCTCTACTGATGCTGATTGCCACTCAATGAGGCGTATAATAGTAAAACTTGCACGACTCACTAGATTGTTAAATGACCTATCCGTGACCACTAGATTGTTAAATGGCCTATCCATGACTTCCATCACTCTAGTGCCCTTAAAGTGCGATAGTCAAGAAACAATTCACATCACCACTATCTTGTGTTCCTAGAAAGGATAAAGCACATTAAGTTGGATTTTCATTTTTTCTAGGAATAAGTCCTAGCTAGGTTAATCTCTCTTCATCATGTCACCACTCAATATCATTCAACCAACATAATGACCAAAAATTTGTTAGAGAGACAACATCACTCCATTTTGGGCAAGTTGACCTTATCACCTCCACCTTGAGGGTTTTTTGAATATGACAGTATTTGGGAATCCTATTGATCTTCCTCCCTAGCTCCATTATACATCTCAACATAGAAGATGGTTGTTAAGTTATTTGGTGACATATCTGCAGCCACTTGATTTGTATTGATTTTCTCTCTTTTATGTTATTAGAATTATTCTCTCCATTTGGTATCTAGAAAAGAATTAGTTACACCAAGTCCTATATATAATCTATGTTGTTGAGTTGATCGCTAAGGAATTAAAATCAATAATAAGAGGGTTACAGAATTTTTTCTTCTTCTTCTCCATTATTCGATTCTCCCTGAGCTCCTATTTAAGGAGTTTATCTCTAAATTATTATTTCTCAACATTTGGTACTTATCATTTGTATTTTGGTGTTCTATTGCTAGATTTTAGGCTTATTTACTCTAACTCTAATAGTCCATTTGGATAAAGATAAACCTAGATTAGATTAAATGAGATAAGTGAATCTAGGTTAGATAAATCATGATGAATGTTTTAAAATATTATTTGGATACTTATTAAAATAATATACATAAATATACCACAACTTTATTTGTTTGGAGGTGAATGGAAAATGATAGTTAAGTATTATGAAAAAATTAACCCTAACCCTCTTTTAACCACCAATTTGGAGGTTAATATTCTAAAAGTAAATAAAAGTTACATAAAGTTAATTTTTAAACTAACCTAATCTAAGTTAGATCTCATTAATGTATTAACCACCATTCACAGTCAACCAAATACACTCTAATATTGTAACTTGAACCCATTCTAATAGGATTCTAACTAACATACCTAGGGATGCCAAACAGGTGGATTTTACTTGAAATCTGACAAATTTTATTATATAAATGGATATGGATGAAGAAAAAAAATATCTACCGGTTTGTGTGCGGATATGAATAAGGGATTACCAAATTTGTACTCACTTTCATATGAGGACATGTACTAGCATCCGTTAATTAGATATAAAATTATTTTTTACCCTTCATTTATATAACCTATAATATATTTTCTAAAATTAAAAATAAAAATATAATTAAATCCTAACAATCTAAGTATATAATTATAATATTTGAGAGTTTTTTTTCTCTAAATCTAATAAATTTTATCATGAACCTGATGAATTTTATTCAATTAATTTATAAATGGATATAAATATGTATATAATAAAAGGGGGCAAATACCTACTAAATTTATGTACGAATTTAGATATATAACTTTTATCAAGTTTAATTAACGAATAAGAGATATTCGATTACTATTCACTACCCATTACCTAATGAATAATTGACCGTTACTTTTTCATGCCTTTCACGCCCTTGAATAATTGTTGTCGTCATCTTCTTGGTAGGGACCTGACAAGAATGCATGAATGCATGACCGTCCACTGTGAGTAGTGGAAAAATATTAGTTTCAGCCAATGCACTGACCATGCAACTGTATTTGTACATTTAGTATATTCTTATTGTGCTTTTAATTTTTTGATTATATTGTTATAATTATAAACATAATATAATTCATTATAATTATAATAAAAAAATATGATAAAATTATGCTGAAAATATAAATACGGTTGAACTATATCCACTGCGCACTCAATAATGTCCCATAAATTGTAGCTTAAGCTTCAATCGAATATGTATGAGGCTAAGATGTTTATCTTTCAAAATTTTGTCAAAGCTAGTTAATAGCTAAAAGATTATAGAAAATATAAAAAATATAAAAGTTAATAAATTGATTTTATATACCAGTACTTGACAAAACTAACGATGAACTAACTGAAAAACTATAAAATACGAACATATAAAGACGTTTTTATGATAGTCGAAAAACAAACTTCAATGCATTATTTTATATTATAAGATTAGAATAAAACCATGCTTCCCTACATTCCTGATTTTAATAATTGGTTGAGCATCATACTCATTCGTGGTAAGAAAGTGGTCGGTTATCAATTAATTATAATTTTGTTCCTATAATATTCCTTTTTTAGTATTACTTGTTAGTATCATCCTTACTAAAAGTATTTACATTGGCGTTCATAAAGTTAGTTTATGATAATTTTTGGTAGAAAAAATTATAAAACTAATTTATAAAATTCTAATTAATAAAAAAATAAATTCCAATTCTGCATTTTTTAATATTTTTATAAAATTTCAATCCTTATAGCACGTATCTTATATACAGAGATGGGTCCCTCTGCTTCTACCCTTTCTATATCCTTCTCTGTTCCTCGTGGATCCCGTTTCCCTGCCCCGTTTCCCACGTGAACAACCCCTACCCCGCAGCCGGGTCCCAACCTTTTGTCCTTGCTCAATCTTGTCTAGGAACCGATTCTATGGGAAGAACCTAATACCAATGATTTCTAGCTTTTATGGAGCATAGATGAAATTTCTTGGTTCTTTTGGTTCCTCTTTTTTTTTTTCTTTAGAAACATTATATCTGAAAACTATAAAATTACCTTTTAGGAGAATATGACTCTTAATATTTTAGGAACATGGAACTCTAATATTTATAAATTGGGTATTATTTTAATTTCTAATTTTTTTTAAAGATCCTTCCATGTAAATGGTCTAATGAGCTGTGTTGACCGGTTAATAGCTACTCTTATTAGTTACGGATAAATGTTTGGAAGGAAGGGTGAGGCTGCAATCAAAATGTTTGGATTGGAATACTTTGTAGGAAAATAAATAAATATTATCTTTTATTTTATATGGTTATCTACTAAATTTAAGATGTTATTTCTAATCTTTACATTATTAATACTAAATCTGGATGTTAGTATTAAATTTAGCTTTATTGACACAGGTTTTTTGTTTAAGTGACATCAGTCTTATCCTGTATTACAGTTGTCTAAGGTTTAATTTTTAAGTAGGAATATAGCATTTTTTTTAAAAAAAAATTGCTTTATTAATATTAAAATTTTGTGTTATCTTAAAATCTTGTAGTAAAAATATTTTCTATTGATATATAATTTGGTATGATTAATTTTTTTTCTATAAAATAACCCCTGGTGAAAAGGGAAAAAAAATTACAAAAGGTGCCGGCCACCAAGCAATATGGGAGAAAAGATAGGTTTTTCACTCTACTCGTCTATAAATACTTATCATCGTTAAAGATGGTCATACTCATGTGATAAATCAAATTCATAGTTCGATTCCGTTCCCAAGTTGTATATAGTTCAAAAATATTTATAACATTATTACATAGATTATATATATTATTACGCCAATGATGTCTCATCTGCTTTTGCTGGTCCTTATCCAAGCTTCTTTGTTGCTCCATGTTTCAGTTCTTTGCGTCAGCGGTAAATTCCAGCCAACCCTGCCCTCTCCCTATCTTAATTAACTACCATGTCTATAAAAATAATAAAAATTTAGCTGCCATAGCTTTAAAACTGAGCACATCTGATTCTGTTTGTTTAAAGCTTATTACAGATAAAGAGCTACTCCAGGGCCTCAACAGCTACAGAGCAGCTTCCAAACTCCCGCCATTAACAAAGCACAAGAAAGCCGCCTGTTTAGCCGACCTAATAGCCGAAAAGATAAAAGACAAGGACTGCGTGTCCACGTCAAACTGCACCGTCGTTTCAGACACTGGTGCAGATGATCAATTCAAGAACTACGCTGAGCTTCTGAAGAAATGCAATATAAGTCGAAACACTACTGAGGACGGGATTATATTGCCAGTCTGTGTTCCCAAGCTTGTTCCTACCTTGGTTTTCACGAACTATACGCTGACGGCGTACGTAAAGTACGTTAATGATTCGAGGTTTAGTGGTGCTGGAATTGGAGATGAGAAGGACTGGATAGTTGTTGTTCTGACTACGAATTCTAGTGCTGGAAACTTTACGTCTGGGGCTGATCGCCGGGTTGTTAATTGGTTGCTGGGTTTGTCGTCGATTGCTTACTTTGTTTTGTTTAATTAGGATATTGTCCCTTGAGTTGAATTACGAAAAAGTTAATATTTTCTTAGTTGGTTAGCTATTGTTTATCTTATGTTCAAGATTGTTTGAGTTGGATAGGAAGAAAGATTTCCTCCCTTGGTTTCTCCTTAAAGATCTCTCTTCCTAGTGATATATATGCGCCCAGGTTTCCTTTGTGAGTAGAATTGATTCGATAGAATATATGCATTAGAGGAGAGTATTGTTCAATTCATCTTGCTCTCATCATTCTTCCCGATACATCATTTTTCCTAACCTAGTATCAAAGCACCATTCTAAGCCTCGATTTTGTCCACAAGGTTTTATTTCCCAATGACAACCCAATTGTCCAGGCTTCTTCTCAATCCAAGGATATTGATGAATCTGCAACAAAGATGGTTACCCCATTAGTACCTAAGGTTACTACTCAATCAATTCTCATCAAATCTCTCTCAACTTTAAGCATCATAGACAATGCGCTAAAGTGCTTAGTCAACTCATGATAGTGAAACTTCATGATGATAACTATTTAACGTGGAAATTCCAATTAGAATATGCAATAAGTGGTTATGGGTTAGAGGGCACACAACCAATGCCACCTACCACTATGATTGATGTTGCATGAGTTGTTTCTAAAACCTTATGTATGTGGCCCATCAAAGACAAGATAAGCTCTTGGTCTCATGGTTGTTATCATCCATGTCCCCCCCAACTATAATCCTCAGTTGATTAATTGCAACACAACCCATGAAGTATGGGCACACAATCACTCACCAGTTTACATCGCAATCAAATGTAAAGGTGATGTACTATAAAAGGCAGCTTCAATCTTATAAGAAGGAACGGATATCCATGAAGGATTATTTAGCAAGAATCAATACTTTAGTGAATCTCTTGAGAGTGGCATGTCACACACTTTCTGAACCAAGTCAGGTATTAGCCATCTTAAATAGTTTGGGAGATGAGTATGAGGTCATTGTTGCAATAATAGCTTCTCAAGAAGTACCTCAGAACTTAAAGATTATAGGCAATCTTATAATGGTTCATGAAGGAAGAATTAATTAAAAAAAATTTGGTCATCTGATAACCAATGTGGTTTCTCAAAGAAAGTCTACCATATTTGGAAATTGGGGTGCTAGAGGAACAAATTCCAATGGCTCAAGAAGAGGCCAAGGAAGTAAAGGTAGAGGAAAATTTGGTCATGGTAATAAACTATAGCGTCAACTCTATAGGAAACTTGGGCACATAGTTCAAAGGTGTTATTGCATATTTAATGTTAGCTTCTTAGGTGTTTTGTCTAGCAATGATGTTTCTACATTAGTTGCTAGGGTCACGACAATTCTACTTCTACTAATATGGTTCAAGACACTCTTGATTTCTCAAGGTCTTATTGTCCAAGTCCTTACTACTCATACAAATTTAAATTCTTTAAGTTAGTACCCAAATTCATGTGATATAGATCATGTCACAAACGACTTAAACAACCTGAGTTTTGATACTAAATATACTGTTAAAAATCGAATCTATATGGGAAATGGTTATGATCTAGATATTTCCCATATATGGAATTATCGAAGTCCTTCTCCTCATAATTCCAAGCTCTTAATTTTGAATAATATCTTAATTGCTCCTTTGATCACTAGAAACCTTTTGAGTATCTCTCAATTTACCAAAGACAATAGTGTTTCTATTAAGTTTCAACCCCCTATATGATTTGTGAAGGATCTAAAATCCATAGAAATTATTCTTGTAGGGAAAGTGCATGATGATCTCTATTGGTTCAAGATTCAATTGGAGTTTGGTCAACTTTAAGCTGGCAAGAACACTCGTAAGGCTCAGACCAAGCTTGCAACTCCTTTTTCTTCCCATGTTCTGTTTGCTTCTTCTACTAATACTTATGATTTTGGTTTATAGCAAAAGAGATTGGGATACCCATCTTCAAAAGTTGTAAAGAGTATCTTGAAATTTTGTAATATTCTAGTTTCTTTTAATAAAAATATATATAATTTATGGGTCTTGTCAGTTAGGAAAATCTCATACACTTCATTTTTCCTACTTCTCACACTACATATACTTAGCCTTTACAAATTGTTGAACCTGATATTTGGAGTCCTACCACTATTTCCTCTCATTATGAGCACGGATATTATTTGAATCTTGTTGATACATTCTTTCGTTACACTTGGGTTTATTTTCTACAAACCAAATCTGAAACACGTGAGTGCCTTGCCCACTTTATAGTTCAGGTAGAACTACACTGTAACAAGAAAATTAAAATTCTTCAAACCAGTGGGGGAGGTAAATTTAGGGGTTTTACAACTCTACTCTCAAGAGGGATAGTATAATACATAGGATTACTTGTCCTCATGCCTCCAAACAAAATAGTGTAGTTGAAAGGAAGAGCAAATACATAGTTGAAACTGGTCTAACTCTCCTTGCTAAAGCTAAGTTACCCCAGCACTATTGGTTTGATACTTTTGCTAGTGACTTCTACTTGATCAATGGGCTACCAACAGAGGTACATCATATACAATCCCCTTATGAGGTATTATTTACCACTAAACCCAATTATCAATAATAATAATTTTTATGATCTAATCTGATTGATACTAATATAATATTAAAATAAAATGAAGAGAACATAGTCTTACTAGTTTTGTTTCATTTATTATTATTGGGTTATATATTTTTATTTTTACATAAAATGTTATTAATCAAATAGTTTATTGGTGTTTATGTATCAATTTATATAAGATAAAATATTATCTTTGTTAGATCAATTTTTACTTTAGTTTAGATCAAGTTTAAAATTATGTTCCGATATAGATTAGGTTCAATTCGGATCATTTTGGGTTGGGTAAGTTTGGATTTATAGATCACTATTGAGTTTATCTCCAGATATGGGTCAAGTTTAAGTAGGATTAATTTTGGGTTTGATTATTTAGGTTTAGATCATTTTCAATATGAATCTATTGAGGTAGCTAAATTCGGATAATATTCGGATTGATTTGGGTTATTTTAAATTTTTTGGTTAAGATCGGTTTTTTTTTTGTCCAAATTGAATTTTAGGTCAGATTAATCGGGTAGAATCAACTTTGTCGTGTATCATAATAGTAATATATCATCAACAAAGGCCAAGTTGATTAGTTGCAACCATTTGCATCTCTTGTGACCTCTAATCTTAAAAGGCGGTTGTTCCAATTGTCTGTTAGGCTGGCCGAAAATGGTGTTGTGAATTTCTGCTAGTTTTGTAAGGTAGGTGAAATTAAACTATCCATTTCAATTGTCTCTAAAAATGAAAGACGGAATCAAAAGTGTCCGTGTTGGACCTGGTGCTACGCCATTCCCTCGAATACCTTCCCGCACTAGCTCAACTAGGCCGCTACAGTAGCTCCTTCAGTACGTAGAAGTATAGTCCAAGTAGTGATCATGAGTTTCCTTCATACGCAACCACTCAGGTTGTATCTGGCTATTATATTTTTTCCTTCCTTCATATACTTCAAAGCATGCCCTAATAAAAAAATAAATACATTTGATTGATATAAAATCAAAGAATCACCTACCTGTTAATTATATATATAGTTACTTGGTGACGAAGAAGTAAGAGAAAATATAAGTCCTAAGCTGAGTTTCCTATATGGTCTTTTCCTGGCTGAGTTTCCTGTCCTTGACGTGGAAACCAGCCGGTCGCCTTTACCTGAAACCATATTTTCCTGTAGTTGCTTTGTACGAGAGATCGGAGAATGGACCTTCCCGTGGTGGAGCTGATGGTAGTGTCTGGTTAACGTAATATGATTGACGATTGATGAATGTAGTGGTGGTACCACTAGTACTGGTGGTCCGTGAATCTAATGTGTTGCTGATCAACGTCCCTCTCCTCATCACAAGGTCGGAATTTGGATCCCTTCAAGCTCATCTTCATGTCTGGCTAACTACCATGTTTTATCGCACAAGTCAATACAGAAGATGGATTTGCGTCTCGATCGCTTATGGCTAGCTAGGAATATGTATATTTTATGGAGTTTGGTATATATAGGAGCAAGCGACTGATGTAATATTTATTGTATGTGATGTAAGCCCGACCCCAGACGGTGCCTTAATTTGCATGCATGGCGTAGCTACTTAAATGTCGTCGTCCGTTGCTGCCGATCAATGCCTACGCCAGCCGTGCCTATTGTCCTCATTGGATAGGTACCAACCAATTATCAAAACAGCCTATTTTTGTTCATCAAATGCAAAAATACAGTTATATAATAAACAGAATAGTGTTCCATGTGCAACGGCATTAAATTATACTGAAACACGCCTAATAATTGTGTTTCATTTAAATCAGTCCGTCATATTTTGTAATTGTTAGGTTTTTGCAGCTCAGAATTGCAAAATAAACACCAATAATCATGTGTGTTTTATTAAGTATACACTTTTAATGGTTAAACATGTATTTTGACCTCTAAATAGGAACTAACTTCTTTCATGCCGACACCTAATTTCATTATCTTTTTTCTCTTCTTCCCAAACTTGACACATTCAAACTCTAACTTCAACCCTATCAAAAATTCCATCTTTCATATCCCATCTAATTGAATCTACAAACTACATTTTACTCTTATACTTTCATCCAATAATTACAAGTAATGCTTTTTCGTTTAGGATAATTTGTGTAATTATTTTGTTCAGATAACATTTCATAATTTTATCTTACTTTTTGTCCAAATTTTGATAACATATGATCATATTCCTATATATAGCTTAATTTAGTTAAAGTAAAAGTTATGCTTGCTATTATGTGTTTAAGTTCATATTCCCATATATAGCTTAATTTTGTATGTGTATATATATATATAGTAATATAAACTTAAATATATAATAACAATCATAACCTATACTTTAACTAAATTAAACCATATGTAGGAATATGGTTGTAGATCTGAATATTTGTTAAATATTCTTACATAAAATGTAGTTTTTAGTCAATAAAACAAATTTTGATATATGTAGCCTATTTACATATGTTGACTGATACTATAAATTTGTTTATGATATTGTGAAGTAAAATTTTAAGATGAGATTAGTATATTTGTTGTAATTAAAAGTATAAAATTAATTGTTGCATATTTATTGCAAACTAAATTAGACATTTCTGCAAAATTAATTATTTAAATCATGTTTATAAGTATATATCAAATGAGCGAAAAATAATATTTTCAAGGACTCATTTTGCTGTATTAACAAAACTTCCTAATATGGATGTAAGTGGTAACTTATGGGGTTGGTTATTATTTGCTTGGGATGAAGAAATAAAAGGATTCAACATAGGAAGTAGATAAATCCCTTTCGAAGTAGCTGACATATCTTTAAATTTAGAACTTAGAGTTCGTGGCATGCTAATAAAGTTAGATATTAACTACGGATTTGGTAATTTTTGGAATTTATTTGTAAGGGTGAAAAACAATAGATTCGTATCTCCTGAAACAATAAAATAGATCATCAAAGCATGAGTTAATTTCAATAGGACCAGACTAATAAAAAAGTTTTTATTATGTTCATTGTATATATTTTTGTGACATTTTTGTTTGCATCATTATTCTGAGCAATGAGGCGTAGTTTACTAGATTTTTAGACAATTTTGAATATCAATCATATTATACATGAGATTTGTTAGCGTATAAGTTCTAGTGGAAGAAGGCTTAAATACATTTTAGAAAGACAATACCAAATCAGAATTTAGCTTGTGTGGATGTATTCAGATCTTGAAAATATTAAACCCAAAATGAATGATTGTAAATATACATCTTGTAATCTATATATATTGTTTGTTTTATATATGGCTTTAACATTATGTCAGGTCTTAGCCATTGAGCAGTTATCATTATATAATCCATCCTCGAATATGAAGTTATGGCCTAGAATTAAAAATTATAAGAAGGGTAAGGCTTTTAAACAATCAATAGAGGTATTGCAGAAGATGGAGGATTTTAAATAAATGGTTAGTTTGGTCATAAATCAATGTATTTCATTTGATATAATCTTCATAGAAACTTAAACGGTGTTATGACATGTTTGTAGGTTTTGTTCATTTAGAACCAACTGAAAAAGAGATGAATAACCCAATTGTGAATAAAGTATATTCATATAATTTTGTTTCAAGTTCATCATCAATATAATGTATTATGTTCATTGTATTCTCAGCATCACCCTACACTTCCTGACTGGAAATTCAAGTACAAAGAACTATAAGTTGAATATAATTTGTTACAACCACAGCACGGTGTATGCTTAAGACAACGTGAGATTGGCTCTAGTATTAAGGTTGGAATGTCAATGCCCACCCCATTTAATGAAGACCATCGCGTAATTGAAAATTTTTCGTAGTTTGTAGTAAATGTTGATGATGCTCAATTTGAGGAAATGCATCACTCCGGTTCAAAAATTGCTAAAAGGATTAAGGAGCAAGCTTAGTATTTGAAACCTAGTTGGGTGCTTCATAATCCGTATAAAGCTTGAAGAAGAAAAAAATAACAATGAAAATTAAACAACACACACTTAAGAAGAACTATACAAAGGTATGTTTGTTGAATGTATATATGATTTATCTTTCATTAATTTTCTCTAACCTTTTGTAGCTGTATATATAAGATGATTGGCTATGGTTGCATATATTTTACCAGCTTGATAGCCATGCAATTCAATCAATGAACAATTGGTTGCAAACTTCCAATAATGTGTAAGTGATGTTGTGAAGTAACTGTATAAATAATAAAGTCCCATTATGTATAATGGTGTGTTTGCTATATAGGTTGTTGATTATGCCTGAAATGAACCATATGGCTTTACTTGAGGAATCAATCATGCAAATGGTACATGAGATAGACTACTGAGTAACTACACCCATTGTTCAAGCATACACATGTATGCTAAAGATAAAACTAGGATAGCACAACATACATTGTCACTAAAATGTTTGGGGTAATATGTTATAATTACATTATGCAATCATTCCAACATGTTTGGCCATTTTAATTCCTTCAATGTGTAGGCATGGATAGCATGTAATATCAATAATTTACAAGAGAAGACATTAATTTTATTAAGCGCCATCGAATCTCAGCTGTTACCTTCTTTATCAAAGGTGTGAACATTAATAAGTTTATAATTAAACAAAATGATAAAATTAGTCAAAAAAAATGTTAATTTCTATGTCTCTTTGATATCCATTTTTTATATCATTGTGGTATGAGGGGTATTGGATGATGCTTGTTGCAGACCATGATGATAAATATTTGTATTGATCTAATTCAATGGAGAGTTAGAGGTTTCATAATATCGCAAGGAATTTATAAGTGTATATCAATGGTATATTGAAGCTTTTATTTGCAAAACAATTAAATTATGTTACATTAAATATGTTGGGTTTTAGGCATGTCGATGGTTTGAACATGTTACCAGGGGTATCTACCAAATGATTGATGTAGATAGTTGGAATATTATTATTGGTTTCGATTTACCTTAACAATCAAATGGGTAATTTAATTTCATGTATGTATTATTGTGTTAACTAGTTAGATTTATGCAATTATGCCAATGACTATAACATTTATAGCATTTTTGTAGGAATAATTGTAGGGTGTATATGTTGGTGTTGATGGCATCATTTGCCATCAGTGGAGGAGTAATTTAATTTCAACCAATATATTTCATAATTTTACACCATGCTATTTTTTTTCATTTTGCATTATTTAAAATAATTCAATTCTTAATATTTTGTAGGAAGATGCCTTAAATATGACGTAATGCAATGTTTATGAAAATATGACGTAATGCAATGTTTATGAAATGAGCCTAGGTCATCTCATTCCATGAGAAGATGATAAAAGTGAATTTATAATTATTGTATTGTGCAATTTGTAACAATGTTGTTGTATTATATAATATATAACAATTAGTTATTATTATATTATATAATATAGCACTATACACCATCTATGTAGTTCAATTCTCTCTCGAGCCACTACGCCCTATTGTTTGTTTAGGTTCATCTATCACTGGTATGAATGAAAAAATAGGCAACACATTAATATGTATCCTTATTTAATTTTTTTGTTATAGAGGCTAAACCAACATCTCTCGGCCTTTTGGTTTGATCTTTAGTCATAATAATAGAGCCAACTCCGACTCATCTCTTGAATCTTGCCAGATTTTTATAAATATAAATAGAATAGTGATCATTTTATCTATTATATCAATTAAAGCATTAGCACAGCACATATAACAAGGAATTAGATTATGTAGGACTCAGGTTCTGAACACATCCATATCAGGTGATTTCCTTTCACCTCAACACAAATCAATTAGTCAATCATGGCTTTTATTAAGCTCAACATCTTAAACATAGAGCATTATATCAATTGGGAAACAAATAAAATCCAAAGACAAAATACAATACTCTCTTTATTAAAGATGAGAAATTCACTTTTTAATCTATGTGACTAGGAACAAGAAATTGAGAATAAGAGATGAGATATTGTAGATGAACTGGGGGTGGAATCGGATGGTGTTGATGCCAAGCAAAGTACCCTAGATCTCTCTTTTGTGCTTATCAAACAACCCTCCAAAGTCTATATGGAGCCAAAGTAGATTCATTAATCTACCTTTCATGTCTGCATCAATTAGCTCTATACTACAAACATCTACACACATCTTCCTATGATCCATCCCTTCCATTCTAGCTATTAGTATCCCACTAATAGGCAACCCTAACATCACAGCCACATCCTCAAGCGTGATCATCATCTCACCTACTCTCATATGAAAAGTATATGTTTATGGATGCCACCTTTTAACTAATGTTGTGATTAAGGCCCTATCAAGCTATATGTATCATAGGTGCAGTAGACCAATGAAACCATAAATGACCTCCACATATCTTCACAATAACACCAACATTTTAGCTTTTCAACTGCATCATACAATGTATCATTAAATAACATATAATATTAAGGTTTTTATATGAGACAAATTGTAAGAACTAAAAAGAAAACATTATATAACTATAAAAACAAGAATCTATCTATGCCAAATGTCAAATGAATAGTTTCTATGTTGTTCTACCAAAAGGGACGGGTCTTCAAGCCTAGGAGAAATAAAGTATAGAATCCATGGGGCTAAGTTATGCCTGCAACATATAAGATAAACAAATAATATGCATAAATTTATCTAAGGATACAATGATAGGGGTCTATAAAATTACATCATTTAATACAAGCGTTTAACATTACAAATATAAAATTATTCAACTACTTACACTATAAAATAAAACAACATACAAAAACAAAATAACAATCTATCAAAGGCTATAAGCATCTACAACATTGGCGGCTATTATGCCCATTTCTTCCACAAGATTTGCATTTTTGGACCCATCTTTCCATACTCTTGATCCATTTTATTAGGTCTTCTTCGTCTCTTACGTCTTCCTTTACCCTTTATCCAAGACTTGTTCGGTATGATGGTAGGTACATTATAGAACTCCCAATAACCTTCATTAGGGATAGGATAAAATAACTAATACCATGTACCAACATACCATCTGCCATCAAAGCTGTGATAGATACAACATGCCAGTAAATGGGAGCATGGAATCTTATATAATTGCCATTTTTGGCGAGAACACATATTTTCTTAGATTTTGACCACTTTTTTATGACCTACTTTGCTATAACCTACATTGATTATATGATCCATAGTTTCAACATTAATGTATTATTGCTATGTATGGTATGTAACAACCTGATGACCATCCAAATTTCTTGTAATCACTCATTCTATTGCTGACAGTAATTGTTTGTCCTCACTAATGTACCTATTCACTCGATCTCTTTTGTGACAAACCAACTATCTACCTGATAGAAGGTCATTTATATGGGGGTAGTAATGGGCAGAAACCCTACATCTTTCAACACATTATTTAGAGATTCTACAAAATTAGTTTTGATCACGTTGAAACGCATACCATCATCATATGCCAATGACCACTTTATAGAATATAACTTATTAATCCATTCGTCAGCTTCCTTATTAGTCCTTTTTAATGATTCCATCCAACTAATCCACTTTCAAGACTGACTTTGGGTCTTGATCTTCCACAAAATGTTTCCCATGGATTATCATTTTTCCTAGCCATAAAAAAATTACTTTCAAATGTCACAAATAGTATCGATGTGTGTAATACGGCTCATGCCATCTGTCACTTTGCATTGTTTGTATTATACCCTTATGCCGATTAGAGATGACACATAAGTGCATGTTGTGTACAAATTTTCGTCGAATGATGTCCATAAACCAACCACAATTGTCCTTACTCTCTGAATGAACAATAGCGAATGCAAGTGGAAATATATGATTATCAACATCAATACCCACCACATTAAGTAACACACTCTTGTGCTTACCATATAAGTGTGTGGCATCTATAGAGATCACCAAACGATACCACTTATACCCCTCAATGCTTAGCCCAAATGGCTAAAATACCATCTCAAAAACTACTATTGTAGGATCATCAGTATATAAAACTTCCAATTTAACAACAAAACTAGGATTAGCTTTATTCATTTCAAAAAACCATATTGGAATTTGGGAAAAAGACTAACTAAACTCTCTATATGTTTTATTTATTATCTTTTGATTTCCAATCCATGTCTTCTTATAACTATAAGACACCACAAATCCCCACTTTGATTTTATCACTTATAAACAGCTAGTCTCTTATAAGGCATTCAATCTCTTTAGCAATGAAACCAGATGTTAAATTTAAACGATCACGATTTAATTCCTTAAGGAGACATTGATGCATACCATTATATGATGTGATATTCATCCTCCCCGAATAATCATTTATAGTGTGTACATGCAACCTCCACACATAACTATAACAATATGCCTCAAATCTTGTTTTCAATGATCCATTTGTCTTGTAGGGAAACTTCACCAAAAGTGAGTAGTGTTTAACATTATGCACTAATGCTTATTTTGTAGAAAATATTTGGTCAACTTTAAAACCTTATGTAGAGGTTGAAGTTGATGCTAACCACTGCGACTTTTGCCAATAATAGTTTGTCACTACCCCAAAAAGGGGTTTCAATAACGGTTATTTTACAGTTTTAATAATGATTTTAAATCGTTATTAAACCGCCCGTTATTAAATCTTTAACAACGGTTCATAACCGTTATCAAAAATATAAAAAAAAATATGCGAATATGTGCATAAACTTGATATTTAATAACGGTTTTCAAGTAACAATCGTTGTTAAAAAAAAGTTTTAATAACTGTTCTTTTATAAAACTGTTGTTAAAAACAATGTTTCAATAACGGTTTTCAAGTAAAAACCATTGTAGAAAACCAGGTTTTAATAATGGTTATTACAAAAATCGTTGTTAAAACATAATTGAATTAGGGTTTTAGTCATTGATTATGCATTTATTAAACCCTAATACATATTAAATAAGCATAAATTTGAGATTAAATGCACATTTTATATAACGGTTCATAATGAACACCATTATTAAAACCGAAGTTTTAATAACAATTTTTAGTAGAACCGTTATTAAAACTCTATCATCCAATTAGGGTTTTGGTTATTGATTATACATTTATTAAACCCTAATACGTATTAACAGAGCATAAATTTGAGATGAAATATGTGGTTTTAATAACGGTTCTTGATAAAACTACAGTTTTTTTTAATGTTTTTGCTATTTTGTTCCTACCCACATATATAGTTGTATGTTCAAATAATTACCAAATCTGCATTGTAAAATAACATCAATTCATAACAAATCTGCAATCACGCCATAATTTCAATCAATCTCTAGTTAATATGCATGTCTTAATACACCGGACATATATACTCAAGAATCAAAATTAGTAGGAATACCACAACTTGGTAGCACTACACCCCAAAGTAAAAGATTCATAAATCTAGCCAAGAAGACCAAAAGACATAGACGAAATACAAACCTAAACATGCATGCAGAATATATAGATCTCTACCTAATACCAAATTAATGAGTGCACGTACTTGGCCCATTGGTCTCTAACTTCATCAATTTCATCAACATTGTATTGCTGGCCTCGTGCATAGTCATCAATGAAAAACTACAATACCCAAGTTTCAATTAATATACAGTTAGCACTTACGTCAAGTACCAAACATATATGTCATGATTCATTAATGGAAAAATATCGAAAAGAAAACATACATGGCTTGGATCTATGTTGACCGATCTGTTTTAGGCTATCAGATCCATTGCTCTACATACATAGTATCCACAATCATTGTTGTTTTGCTGTTGTGGACACTGTCAAATGAATTTAGTTAGCTCTCTAACTATTAGATATTAATTTGAATTAAAATAAAATACAAAATAGTTATCTTCCTACTTACTATGACAGGCTCATATTGAAGATTCTTTGGGTCTGGGACACCATTCCCACCTCTCCTTTGATACGCCATCTGTAGTACCCTAATAAATAGAGTTGGATACACAATATTGTAAGTATATATACCTCAAATAATGAAAGTAGAATATATGTATAAATAAGCTAATGAAGTAAGAAGTGCAAAGTATACTAACATGTAGATAAATTCCTTCCCACCACAATGAGCGACTTCAAAAGGCACGTCATAGGTTCAAAGGGAATCAAACACATAAACTTTATTAAGATCAGGTCGGATGGCATACAAAATCCAATGTTCATTTGCGAGGTGAGGAACAAGATGGAGCTTGTTGTGTCCCTCAAACAAAATGCGATCTGCTAAATAATTTATGTGCCTACCCTCTCTTATTGTACTACCATCAGCTATGTATTATGGGCACACAAACACAATAAAGGACAGCATTCCCTCCATCACATCGCGATTAGCTACCAACCTATGGACAATAATAACAATGCATATTTGTTAATAACTAATAACTCATGTCATAAAAATTCCAATTGTATAAGTTAAGAGTACTAAAATATCAAAATAAAATAATAATTATGTGACATAGACGGCAACACTCATGGTTGACATCCATTCCTGATTATAAATGTCCCTTATGTCAACCATCGATACCATGTAAGTAGCATC
Organism: Tamarix chinensis; assembly: GCA_030549775.1. Lineage (NCBI taxonomy): Eukaryota > Viridiplantae > Streptophyta > Magnoliopsida > Caryophyllales > Tamaricaceae > Tamarix > Tamarix chinensis. Next base: position 21,107,032 of record CM060176.1, on the reverse strand, counting down.
ATCCCTCCTAACACACTCAGGACGACAATCAATGAAAATATAATTGTCCTTGAGGTAGTTTTGGGCATAAAAATAAAATAAAGTTATTGTTGGTGGAGATTGGCTTTTCTCTGAAGAATGAATCTTTCGTGGGGCAACTAATTTTTCAGATTTAGCTCTCTTTCCTTTAGCAGTACCCTCTTTTTTGTTGCTCGTTCTGCTAGTACCTCTCTTAGTTTTACTAGCAGGAGTAGTCTTCTTTTTTTATTCCTTTTTTGATTCCTTAATTGATAATATTAAAAAAAATATGTATTGAGCATATAAATATATATATACATATGAAAAAGGTATGAATAGTGTAACTACAAATTAACGTCTAATAAAGATGTCCAATGTCAATACCTCTTCAGTAGTGAGACATATCTGATCCGTAGGCCAAGCCACAAAGCTTCCATGATCTTCTAGTACTGTGGTCGCCTCATCGCCCTCTTTATAACAAGGCAAGTGCACACTACTAATGATTGGAGTGTCAATACTCACCGACCTTGTATTTAGAGCTGAATCGTACCGGTGGACTATTTGTGTTTGGGTACTGTGACTAATGCGGACCCTTCCTTTTGCCAAAAATGTTGAAAGGTCATTCGTTAACAAGTCACATTTATGAAAAACCTTAAAAAAAGTATTACACATTATTAATTATTTATTACACCAAATACATTTAATAATAATTCATAGTTTATAATGCTTACCTCTAGAAGAGTAGAAAGACGTACATCAGCTTCACAACTATCTCTGATGCTATTTACATTAGGTATGTAAAGCTGATCATGATCTACTGAATCGGATGGCTTATACCCTTGAGATTTAATAAATGACAACTCTTGCTCCATTGTTGCCATCCATTCAAATGCCACGTTCAATTTTTGGGTAAGGATGGCGACTTGCTCATTAGTACTACGAGAACCACGAGATCGACCACATATGATCGTTCTCATAACATCTAATCCAAGGCCTCTGTGTCTTCCAGGGTGTTCTACAATTCCTGTAGCCTGGGACACAATGCTATATTGGTCCACCCCTCCTCACCATCTGACGTTTCAAGTTCGTCCTGTAATATATATAATATATGTAAATTTAACTTATAGGAATAAGCATAATATAATAGTTTTCTAAAATAAAACTAAGTAGGGTTCTAGATATCTATAAACTTACAATTTTTTTGGCTGCAACATCAACATATTCATTAATATTTCCATCTCTTATTGCTCTAGCCTTCTTCCATAATGTACCAATATTGATGGATGAGGTACATGGGTCCAAGTCTTGGCATAGGAGCTACAAATTTCTTGATCGATGAAACCATATCGTTTGGGTGGATTCTGCTGTCGATAACCATCCCTCTTTCTATACAACCCGTCTTTGTAAGACCCTAGGCTTCTATCCAACATACTCATCAACTTCTTAAATTGCTCCTTGTTGTCGATAGATATTTGCTTCATAGTTTCTCTTATGATACTATATGCTGATTCCACTTCCTTATTAACTCTAGATTTTTTTGAACTACCCGTAGTTGCACTTGATCTCTTTCTCTTGGCCCTAGTGTTAGATGCTTGAGCTGATACATTGTCAACGTCTTCATCATTCTCATCATCTTCGTGTATCATATGAGCATTTTCATATGAGCATTTTCTTGAACGGCTTCTAGGATAGAGTCATGTGACATATCAAGCTCGACTCTATCAGCACCAGTAGTAGCATTAGCACCAACAGCCCTATCTTTAGCAAAAATATATTCAAGATCATTAAACAAAGGAAATGAATTCATATATAACCCTGTTTCATCCCTATGACTCTACAAAAATTAAAATAAAAGCATAAGATATATCTACACAAATACAATGAGAAGTGAAATTAACATTTGTATGATCCATATACAACAATAGAAAAACAAAGACAAATTGATATCCAAATATGAGAGAAAAAAAAATCAAGCAAAATTTGAATATAAAAGTCACAAAGGAAATAAGAAATTACATTAGCCCATTCATCAAATCTTTTTCAATCACCCATCACCATCTTTTGTTCCTCATTCCATCCAAAGCCACTCCCTTTCTCCTTAATTTCAAGTAATGCATTGAAGCGTTTTTTTCAAGTAGCCCAATCTCGAATCAATATTCATGGATTTAAACTCAGAATCAGGCATTACTTCAGCAAAAAGCTTCTCCAAATGAAGTAGATATCCAGCTTTAAATCCACCCTCAGCCTTCCACTTTCTATCTTGGCACATCTCTTTCAAAAATTGTATCAACTTCTCATCCTCATCATGTCTCCAAGTCGTCCTCTGACCTTTTTTAGTAGTTGTTGAGTTTGAACTCATGGTACTCATTGTTGCATATTGTTCACGATATTAAAAACATACAAACAATCAACTATATAATACAACCATCATCTAAACTTTGATAAATAATTAAAATATAGCAATACAATCATCTTGATCTCATTAATTAAAAATATTGAAAAAGTCTCTAAGAGATCAACACAACCACAATAAGTCAAGATTCCTAAAATACTACATCAAAGAAAATGTCTAAATACTACAATATATATATTCACAAAATAATCATCATCTCATTCATGTCCTACTCAACACCCCTTCGAAGTCACCAATTATCAAACATCTCACGTGCTATACCATCTCTCCAGGCAGTCCACGCATTTGAGGTATCAACAATACTAATTAGAATATCTTCTTCATTTATATTTTCCATGAAAGTGCTCATTATTCCAAACTCTAACTCTTGTTCCATCGGATCCCACCTCATTTCTCTACGAATGAGATTATGAAGAAGAAAAAATGCAGTTATAATGTCTGCATGCGTGCTAACATCATAAAAACTTGAATTTCATAGAATTTCCCATCGCATTTTTAACAATCCAAAGCATCTCTCAATAACATTTCTAGCAGTTGAGTGTTTCATGTTAAAGAACTCCTGTGGAGAATTTGGTTGATACCCATCCCTCTATTCATTTAGATGATAGCGTTGACCCCTATAAGGAGCAACGAAGCCATCACCATTGGTGTAATCCGCATCAACCAAATAATAATACCCTATATACAAGTGGGAAAAAAATTAGTTAACTTTTCAAATGCTAAAAATTTTACAACGCTAAGTTTAATTTCCTTACCACGAGGAACTCTTATTAGATGTCTTCTACTAATAGCATCTCTTAATATTCTACCATCTGCAATAGAACCTTCCCACCCTGGTAAGACATAAGTAAATTGCATGTCGATGGAACATGCAACTAGAACATTAGTTACCAACTCTCCCTTCCTTGTTCGATATCTTGGCTTGTCTATATCTAGAACTCTAACCTTGATAAATGTTCCATCTAATGCTCCTAGACAGTTCTATTGATTCAAGATGGACCAAAATTATAACTAATTAGCAATATGAAAACCTAGTTACATATTCCAATATATATTAATAAAGTAAGGTTGAATTCTACCTTAAACCAATTCCATCTTTCATTTGTAGAATTTTCTGGCACTGGTTCTGGAGTCTTCATCAACACGATATGCAAACATAAGACAGCTCTAAGCACTTGATGAAAATTTCTACTTTTTGTTTCAGTGGATCTTTTCAATCTTCTCAGAATCATCCTATGCTTTTGATCATGTTCTAATATGTTCAAAAAGATTGCAACCCTTTCCTCAATTGACATATTTTTGGACTCTTGTAAACCACCTTTATTTCCAAGCAACCCACACAACACATGGAATGTATGCCTATCCATTCTAAGTTGATCAATAAAACTAACATCAGAATTAAGAAATGCATCCACATTCTTAATTCCTTACTCAAGAGTTCTTTGAGCTGAATGTACAGTCATCTTGGGTTGTTTGATAGATTCTAGTACATCAAGTAGATAACTTAATAATAATATCGTGTATTGATTCTTCAATCTAATAAACCAAAATGCCACCACAATATTCCTTTACCTCCTTGACAATGGTAAACGAGCCGTGGCTGCATATAGTATTTGGTTTACCAGAAAAATCACCATAATGTTTGGATCAAGAAGAAAAGCACAATATTCCACAGGCACTGGAAACTTACTTGTGATCAAGAAGAAAAGCACCACACAAAATGAATGTACCAGTTTCCAAAAGTCAAGCAAGGATCACCGACCTACAAATAGTTGTTATCCATTCCATATTAGTGAGAAATAGTTATTTTTTCGATGTAAAAGTTGAGCATACAAATAATATATACACATCTATATATCTTCCTATTACAAAGCATATGTTTATACAATAGGTCACAACTAACATATATTATAAATAGTTGCTTAATTCAAAATGGTTGTTTTATCATTTATGATCTATGGTATGCAGGGTTGGAACCTAGCACACTGCTCTATGATATATATTTTTTAAGATATTTATTCTGTGTTTTTTAAATTAAATATTTAAAGTCTAAATATTTAAAGAATACAGATCTCTTTTTATCTAAGATCAAATTAAATATTTAAAGTGTCGAATTAAATTCGTTAAATTTTGATGGTATTTTTCGGATTTCAAACTTTTTTCACATGCCACACATGCAGCCACAGGAGGGCGCAAAATATGACTATGTATACTACACAGAAACGCTGCCATTTAGACACAAACAAGTCACCAAATACTTTTTTTTTAGAGAATATAAATTTGTAAATCAGAGAGAGAGAAAAAGAGCCACAGGAAAGTATCAAGAGCACCTATACAGGCACAAAAAATAATAAAATATAAGTTTAGTAGCATCCACTAGTCAATGAGTCAGTAAAATTCTATTTTAGTAATTATAAGTATTTTTCCAAATGGAAAAATAAAATTAAAACATATGAAAGGATTGGAATATAGTTTCATTGCCAATTAATTTGCAATCTCTAAGGTTATTAGTCATCTGCCATAGTAAATATTAGCTCTCAGCTGCCCTCCAACTTGTCTCGTGAATAAATTAGCAAACACAAGATTTAGTGGCGAATATAATCTAATAGAAAAGGGTAAGATAATTCACACAATCACACCACAGGTGAAGAAAGAATTAAGAGTAATATATGTCCTCCAAAAAAACATGAGTATAGAAAATTGGATCAGTGGACAATTAAAAACTGGAAGGCAGCATAGTGCAGTGTTGTATGAAGTGAAAAGATTTCCCTACACGTCCTAAATACCAACGGCTGAAAAGAAAGTAGCAGAGTTCTCTATCAAAAGTCATCATGTCGGACACAACTGTCAAGCTAGAGGTTTCAGAATATCCTTGCTAAGATTTGGCCAAAACGCTGAGATAAGCCCTCAAAAAGTTATGGATGTAGTTTACATTATGTCCCAAGGTAGGGACCACATGCTTAACTCAAGCCCTATCCTGAACCATAGGAAAGAAGAACCATGTCTATAGGGATACACATGTTCCCCATAGCATAAGTCCCAAAGGCCTAGGATGTATAGGAATGTTAAGATTTTATAGAGTTTATTAATTTATCGTTTAGGATTTAGATCTGTCTTTTTAAGTTGTTTTCTTTTACATAGGTCATTGGGCCCCATGTACATTAATTTCTAGAGTTGAGCTAATAGAATGGTGAGGTTTGTGTGATAATCCTTCGATAAGAGTTATCTTACATCAAATGAGTGACCCAATATGCTCTCAAGATCGAACATATGCCAGATTCCTAAACTTTTGATAACTAAAATATTTAGACTTGATCCTACTAAGCACCAAACCCAAACAATTTAGGCAAAACTTGACTTCATGAAAAATATGCCAAATAAGAAGCGTAAGGATTTCAAAATTTGGTAACCAGTATAAATGGAACTACAAATAAGAAACTGGGTGAGGCTATTTATTGTGATTAAAATTCGAGAAGAGAAATAGAGGCCGAAGATGGAATGCAAAAGGAGGGCAGTCTCTCTCCCCTATCTTTTTACCAAATATAAGCAAACTAGTCATTGATCCTCTTCCTTAATGCAAGCACCAATCAAGCACTATGAAACACACATGATTCTCACCCCCCTTCTATGCTCACATCTTTTTGTTTGGGATTCTCCCATCTGCCTAGCCACCTTTTCTCACTTTTATCTCTTCTATAGAGACCACTCCTCTCTAATCACATGTTTATTCATTTCCCTTGCTCACATCGCCAAATGAAAAAGAGCCACAGGAAAGTATATTGAACAAATGACAGTATAAGTTGACAGGATAGATTTTCACTCTAACTAAATGAAAAAAATAAAATTACAATTTCAGTCACTACTGCATAACTACGAATTTGATACCATAATTTCTAGGGTCAATTTTAGAATACAAAAACTTAAAAACATTAACAAAGATGTGCAACATCAAACAAAATGTTGTAGCAGTGTGTTCAGAAGCACCCCTTCAGCATAGTAGGTAAACATTTGATAACGCCGATTTACTAAATTTTTCTACCGCCGACCCAATTTGATAACGCATTGAATGGATCAATCACCAATTTCTCCTTAAAAACTAATTATAAACAGAAATAATGGACAAACTTACAATATCTAACTACCTTCTTCAATATTATAAACAGAGATACTGTATGGAACTTACAAATCTATGTGTTGAAGGCGGCACCAGATCTGTGTGTTGAAGGCGGCACCGGAGAGGAAGGCTTCGGCTTCGAGAGGCAGGCTTCGGCTTCGGCGAGCAGGCGTAGACTTCGATAGGTCGAGGTAGGCGACAACATTGAGAGGGAGGCATGCGCATAGTCAGAAAAAGAATTACCCAATGGTCCAAATGGGTTTCCTGGCCCAGTAGCATACTTTTACCCAGATTAAGTTTTTTCCCATACCAAATATAAGAGAGAAGGGAAATAATTTCCCTTCTATTTTTTACACCTCCTTTACCCCCATACCAAACATAACTTAAAGGTTAACAATTATCCGATCCGATTACATCTTTCATATCAATAAACTCGAACCTATAAAGCACGCCCTTGTTTGATAATAAATTATGAAAACATGAAGGTGACGTGAAGCTTTTGTGTCTTTTAATTTTCTTTCTATGATAATAAATTATAGCGTCCAGCGAGTGTCATTGACTGTGCATTTTTTTATATCATGATTAGATTGATGGTGTAAGACAAAAATAATAATAAATGAGGCTCCATGCCCCCTAATATAATGACTGCATAAGATTTCTCTTTAAAGTAACATAATATTTTATATGGGTTCTTGAAATATGTTACTAATATAGAGCCATAATGTTTTTTTCCCCAAAAAATTAGGCTCCAAATCTTATATAAATATATATGTATCTATATTACTAGAAAATTAGGATCAACCCTTCCACAATTCCATCTAAGGTTGTTCATATTATCCGATCCAATCCGAAAAAATAAATAATTGATTCGATTTTTTTTCAAATTAAATATCTGACTCAGCCAATGGGTCAGATTTTGTGGTGGGGAAAATTTGGCCACGGAAAGGGAGAGATGGATCCTGACCTATTGGGTATTAATTTGTGATTGGGTCCAAATAAGAAGGCCTAGCTAGCTATGGCCCAACTAGGTGGTTAAACTCATACCCGTTTGAGGTAAAAAAATATGTATCCAGCTTTTGGTGATTGGTACATTATTATGCTTGATGATTGCCTTAATTGATGTACTTTCATCTAACATTTTCCTGTTTCTATATATACGCAGTCTTCCGGTCGCTTCAGCAGGGTTGCTACAATCAACGCCTCTCGTTTTGAAGGCATACAGATGGCTCCTCCAAAACCCGTTGTTGGAGTCATCGAAGCATTCAAGGCTGACAATCATGAAATGAAGATGAACCTTGGGCTGAGGGGCTATCGTACCGAGGAACTTAGACCCTATGTCCTCAATGTTGTCACAAAGGTTCCAATTAATCTCGTCGATTATAGAGAATGTTTCAACCTTATTTCTTTTATTTATTTATTTTTTGATAGTTGAAATAGGAAAAAAAAATAACGTATGGAACCAACAAAACACACCCCACAACACCTACAACTCATAAAAAAATTTGGACATTATGGACCACCTCATCAACTTTATAATGAAAATTTTCTCTTCTTTTCTTGATCCAAAAGCTAATTCTTTATTTTATGAGTCATCCAACCTCTGCATATTTGAATATTTTAAAAAATGACCTTATTTCACTACATCAAAAAGGAGTTTTAATAACGGTTCCAAAACCGTTATTAAACCGCCCATTATTAAATCTTTAATAACGGTTCCTAACCGTTATCAAAAATATAAAAAACCCGCCAATATGAGCATAAACTGTATATTTAATAACGATTTTTTAAGAAACAATCATTGTTAAAAAAAGGGGTTTTAATAACGGTTACTACAAAAATCGTTGTTAAAACATCATCGAATTAGGATTTCAGACATTGATTATGCATTTATTAAACCCTAATACGTATTAAATGAGCATAAATTTGAGATTAAAAACTGTTACTAAAACCTACGTTTTAATAATGGTTTTCATAAGAACCGTTATTAAAACTACAGTTTTTTTTAACATTTTTGCAGTTGTGTTCCTGCCTACATACACAGTTGTATGTTCAAATAATTACCAAATCTGCATTGTAAAACAACATCAATTCATAACAAATCTGCAATCACACTATAATTTCAATCAATCTCTAGTTAATATGCATGTCTTAATACACCGGACATATATACTCAAGAATCAAAATTAGTAGGCATACCACAACTTGGTAGCACTACACCCCAAAGTAAAAGGTTCATAAATCTAGCCAAAAAGACCAAAAGACATAGACGAAATACAAACCTAAACATGCATGTAGAATATATAGATCTCTACCTAATACCGAATGAATGAGTGCATGTGCTTGGCCCATTGGTCTCTAACTTCATCAATTTCATCAACATTGTATTGTTGGCCTTGTGCATAGTCATCGGTGAAAAACTACAATGCCCAAGTTTTGATTAATATACAGTTAGCACTTACGTCAAGTACCAAACATATATGTCATGATTCATTAATGGAAAAATATCGAAAAGAAAACATGCATGGCTTGGATCTATGTTGACCGATCTGTTTTAGGCTATCAGATCCATTGCTCTACATACATAGTATCCACAATCATTGTTGTTTTGCTGTTGTGGACACTGTCAAATGAATTTAGTTAGCTCTCTAACTATTAGATATTAATTTGAATTAAAATAAAATACAAAATAATTGTCATTCTACTTACTATGACAGGCTCGTATTGAAGATTCTTTGGGTCTGGGACACCATTCCCACCTCTCCTTTAATACGCTACCCGTAGTGCCCTAATAAATAGATTTGGATACACAATATTGTAAGTACGTATATATACCTCAAATGATGAAAGCTAGTAGAATATATGTATAAATAACCTAATGAAGTAAGAAGTGAAAAGTATACTAACATGTCGATAAATTCCTTCCCACCACAACGAGAGACTTTAAAAGGCACGTCATAGGTTCGAAGGGAATCAAACACATAGACTTTATTAAGATTAGGTCAGACGGTGTACAAAACCCAATGTTTAGTTGCGATTTGAGGAATGAGATAGAGCTTGTTGTGTCCCTCAATCAAAATGTGATCCGCTAAATAGTTTATGTGTCTATCCTCTCTTATTGTACTACCGTCAGCTATGTAGTATGGGCACACAAACACAATAGAAGACAGGATTCCCTTCATCGCAGCACGATTAGCTACCAACCTATGGACGACAAAAACAATGCATATTTATTAATAACTAATAACTCATATAAGAGGTCATAAAAATTCCAATTGTACAAGCTAAGAGTACTAAAATCTTAAAATGAAATAATACATACTTGACATAGACAGCGACACTCATGGTTGACATCCATTCCTGATTAAAAATGTCTCTTATATCAACCGTCGATACGATGTAAGTAGCATCGTCCCTCCCAACATACTCAGGACGACAATCAATGAAAATATAATTGTCCCTGAGGTAGTTTTGGGCATAAAAATACAATAAAGCTATAGCTGGTGGAGGTTGGCTTTTCTGATATAAAGAAGGAATCTTTTGTGGGGCAACTAATTTTTCAGATTTAGCTCCCTTTCCTTTAGCAACGCCCTCTTTTGTGTTGCTTGTTCTGCTAGTACCTCTCTTAGTTTACTAGCAGGAGCAGTCTGCTTTTTTTATTCCATTTTTGATTCCTTAATGGATAATATTAAACAAAATATGTATTGAGCATATAAATATATATATGAAAAAGGTATGAATAGTGTAACTAATAAACAAGGTCTAATGAAGATGTCGAATGTCAATACCTCTTCAGTAGTAAGACGTATTTGATCCGTAGGCTAAGCCACGAAGCTTCCATGAGATTCTAGTACTGTTGTTGCCTCATCGCCCTCTTTATAACAAGGCAAATGTGCACTGCCAATTATTGGAGTGTCAATACTCACCGGCCTTGTATTTAGGGCTAAATTGTACCCGTGGATTGTTTGTGTTTGGGTACTGTGACTGATGCGGACCCTTCATTTTGCCAAAAGTGTTGAAAGGTCATTCGCTAATAAGTCACATTTATGCAAACCCTAAACAAAAATATTACACATTATTAATTATTTATTACACCGAATACATTTAATAACAATTTATAATTTGTAATGCTTACCTCGGGAAGAGTAGAAAGACATGCATCAGCTTCACAACTATCTCTGACGCTATTTACATTAGGTATGTGAAGCTGATCATGATCTACTGAATCGAATGGCTTATACCCTTGAGATTTAATAAATGACAAATCTTGCTCCATTGTTGCCATCCGTTCAAATGCCACGTTCAATTTTTGGGTGAGGATGGCGACTTGCTCATTAGTGCTACGAGAACCACGAGATCAACCACATATGCTCGTTCTCGTAACACCTAATCCAAGGCCCCTGTGTCTTCCAGGGTGTTCTACAATTCCTGTAGCTTGGGACACAATGCTATATTGGTCCACCCCCTCCTCACCATCTGATGTTTCAAGTTCGTCCTGTAATTTATATAATATATGTAAATTTAACTTATAGGAATAAGCATAATATAATAGTTTTCTAAAAGAAAACTAAGTATGGTTCTAGATATCTACAAACTTATAATTTTTTTGGCTGCAACATCAACATATTCATTAATATATCCATCTCTTGTTGCTCTAGCCTTCTTCCATAATGTACCAATATTAATGAATGAGGTACATGGGTCCAAGTCTTGGGCTAGGAGCTACAAATCAAAAAATATTCTTAATTAAGAATATTATTATAAAATTTGACATTTACATGTAAATAGATAAATCATAAAAATGCATACCAACTCCTCTTGAAGGCCCGCATAGCATTTGCGAACCATATTATGCCGGTATTTATTTTGCTTCGCAATCTCTTTATTTTGGGTACTTTTTTCCTATGTGACAAGCCAAAACACAGTGACATGGTTATTTCAATATTAAGCATAATATTGGGATCGATACAAAAAGTTTAATTATTATCTAACAAGTACCTTAAAATCCCCCGTAAGACGATATTCAATAAATTGGTTCCAACTTTCTTAATCGATGAAACCATATCGTTTCGGTGGGTTCTGTCGTGGAGAACCATCCCTCTTTCTATACATTTTTCTATGAGCTAAATATGACCTAAATGTTCTTAAACGCTCCCCACAATGTCTAAGAAGACATTTCTTCCTACTCTCTAGGACATTGAACACTCTATGCAAAATAAGACATGTAGATGTATACCGATGTTAATGTAATAAAATTAATAATATTTTACATACAAAATAATTACATAAAATAGCATATTTACCATGATTTCCTGCCAAATATGCTCCTTATGACCCTTTGGAACATGCTTCCAATTATTATAGAAGATAGGAACACGGTTACAGGTCACAAGTGAAATGTAAGTCAAGAACATGTCTGCGTAAGGGCCAATGGGAAGATTATAAGTATTTCATCCCAACTCGACTAATTCTCCTTTATTCCTCATGTCTGTGATGATTCTCATAATCGTAGGTCTTCTTTTCCCTTCTTCATCACTGGTGTCCCTATCAATGTTTTTATTGGCCATATCTCTACAAAATATAAATAAATAAATTATGGTAGAATGTTATGTATTGAGCGAATGTTATGTATTGAGCATAATATACCATTGTATTATCTATATGAATCATGCTTAGAAAGAATTAATATCAAATGTATCATGTTATTCTATATATATACTAATCATGCTAATACATTTCCAAAAAGAAATTAATACTAATCCTAACCCTAACCCTAATTAACCATAATAAACAATAAATCCTAACCCTAACACTAACCCTAATTAAACATAATTTATTATAATAAATCCTAACCCTAAACCTCATGAAACCCTAATCCTAAAACTAGCTAACTGTAATTAAACCATAATATATAAATCATATTATTATTATTATTATTATTATTATACACAATTATTTCTCTCTATTTAATTATTCACATTTATTTATTCCTTATTTTCTATATCTATTTAATCTTCATCAAATAGCAATCATTAATATATGCATCTCTAATTGAAATTTTCATTTAATGATGTGCATATGTAAAATATATTTTCATTTCATTATATGACATTTCCTATATCTTATTTCTAGTGTCCTATACTTATTAATGAAAATGTGTGTGTGTGTGTGTGTGTGTGTGTGTGTGTGTGTGTGTGTGTGTGTGAGTGGTGTGTGTGTGTGTGTGTGTGTGTGTGTTTGTTTGTTCTTCCTCTCGTAACTTTTTATCTACTTATATATATAAGTAGATAAAAAGTTACGAGAGGAAGAACAAACACATACGTAAAGTGAGCGGCGGCAAGCAAGAAACCGGTAGCGAGCAAGTTGAGAGTGGCAACGGCCTACAAACACAATGGAGGATAAAGGTACAAGTACTGGCTAGCTAGGTTCGAAACAATAACAGCAAACACATGTAAAGCCCACAATGGCAAAGGGGTGGTGGAGAGTTAAGGTGCGAGGGTTTCCTTTACTTGAGAGGAGCCGGAGTGGTGGTGCATGGTGTGGTGGTGCGAGGGTTTGCAAGGAGAAGGAGTGTAAGAGAATGAAGATGCGGAGCGTCTGAAATTTTTGACACGAAACAGAACTGAGCAAAATAAATGTTTGATTTTGGAGTTTTAATAACGGTTCCTGAAAGAACCGTTATTAAAACTTTCAAACTTTTGACAACGGTTCTTGTATGAATCGTTATTAAAACCTCTTTTAATAACGGTTTTACTTGAACCGTTATTAAAATATCTGTGTAAATTTTAACATTACCCTTTTAATAATGGTTTTGAACTATAACTGTTATCAAAACTATCCCACGCATTAATTTTCACGCATTTGACAACGGTTTTCGAACCACCGTTATTAATGTCCCATTATTATTTTTCATTTTCGTAGTAGTGTGTTTAGCATGTTTGGGATCAACAAAATTAGGATTTTCACACTGCCACAGCTCTTCACACACCTCTATATCTAATCTGGGCAACTCTTCTTCTTCCAACCCTTCTTCTTACAACAACTCTTTTTTTGATATGTCTTGTTAGTAATCAAAATCAATCCTTGAACAAATCACCGTAGTTATCTCATTAAAAAGTTCATATGTATTCTCATTTTCAAACATTCTCCCAACTTCAGCTTCCACCGCAGCACTATGTATGTTTATAGGTGCATCTTTATTTTCTTCTACTTTGACATCAAAACCTATTTCACCAAATTCATTCATATATTTTGTGTCATCGATGTATAGTAGAATATTGATGTTGACTTGGTATACAATCAACACACACGATGTATGAAGGATTTGTGTATTGAAATTGTGATTGCTTAATGAACAAACTCTTGAAAGAACCAAATGCCTGATGGCATGGTTGGATCACTTGATGGTTGATCTTTATGTACAATTGCATAAAACCCCTTCACTTTGTTGAGTCTATTAGCATTTGTAATGACTCGTCACTATCTATTGGAATTAGAAGACTTCTTGCCATTTTCCCATTCTAATATATCCCAAATATCATGAATGAGTAAGTATCCCCAATATAATTTTTCCATAGAGGCACCATATTCATAAACTCGCTCAAAGTCGTAGATTATGAAAGAAATGTAACTTTATCAAGGTTTCCTTCCAATGTAAGTTCTCCGCACTCATACTTTTGTTTATCGTTCCAATATAAAATAAGTAAAATTTTACTCATCCTATACTTGGAAACATCAAAATAATATATTAGTATATTTTGTACATCTACAATGTCTACACCATATATACAAAATATTGATCATACTTCTTGTTCCTCCAAGTCATATTTGAAAATGTTTACACATAGCCATGTACAACACATTCATACCTTAAGAATAGAATATTTAATTTTTACAAATATAAATATTCAGATTTAGTTAGCCAACATTATATGTTAGCTTTAAATAAAATTTAATTTTGAATCCCTCCACGTGCCCTGACAATTAAAGACGGGGCATTTGGTTCTGATGTAAAGCATGCTTGATAACCAAGCGTATTTTACTACCATCTAACGGGGTAAAAAACAGAAGATCATTTTGATCAATTATATAACATGGAGCTATTTTAGTGTTTTCTAAACTCATTTACGCCATTTTGATATTTGATTTGATAGGTACCATATATATACATGCCCCATGTCGATCGCCTGGCCACATACATCTCTGCTCTAGTGGAAAAATTGCATATCCGTTTTTTTCCCCTTTCCTTCCTTCCTTCATTCAGTTTAATGGTAAAAACAGTTCATAAGTTTAATGGTACTTTCATAAATATTGCAGGGAAGACTATGGAGGAGTTGGGGCATGGTGATTGGGATCGGATTAATTCCGATGGAGCAACAGTTATCTGATCGGTTTGATTACTGTATCTTATCGGCTAAACATCATGTTAATGGCATTGTTGCCCCTATGGGTTCAGCTTACCGGAACTCCTTGCAGATCAATTAATCTAACGTTCGAATACGGAACTCATGAAGATAAGCCAAAAATTATTAGGTAAACACCCACTTCTATATGTAGTATATATAATTATAATATATTTTTAATAATTTTTTGTTGTAACTTTATAATATACTCGTAATTAATTGTTTTTGAAGTATATTTCTCATGTACAATAAAACTATAATAAAAGCACACCCTACTTTCGATACACCTGATCTACGTAATAACTGATAGATAAGTAGGGAGGGGGAGAGCAGAAAATATTTTATTTATTTATTTTTGTTTAAACCAGGTTGTAGGAGGCCACACTTATTTAAGAACATGCATTAATAAAATCTTTAATAGTTTAAAATAATCTCAAATACATATACGATTCAATATAGAACTCCTTCAAAGTACTCATTCGAACATCATATATTTAACCAAATGTCTGATCCTAGCTTTCGCGGGACCTCCCATACACATGCAGCACGCGTAAAACACGTGTTATTATTATCCCGCAGTTTTTTTTTTTTTTAACAAATAGCAGAGTCAGCATCTCGTAATCGACGAGAATCATCGGACAATAACACGTACGTAGGTTTCTCTTTCGAAGCGCGATTTGACGATCGACGAGCAAAGCATAGACGTCTTTAGTAGGTTTTGAAATCGCGTCTAGTAGTAGTAGCAGTTCGCATTTCAACCTTACTCCCTGAACCTCTGCATAATTTACCCTAATTTTTATTAGGCTGCTAGCTGGCGGTCTCGGCCTCTCTTTAGTTTTCCAGGTTTGATTTCGATTTTAGGCTCGTTGTCTTCCTTCAACTCAAATATTATTACAACTGCGTCCCTTTCTAAAAATATGTCTGACTTCTATACCAATTGAGACTCGGCGTAATTATAATGGTAGAACATGACTTTTGACTTCCGACTCTCATAATCCTTGAGGGATTGTCATCGTCTTCTTGGTGGGGACCTGACAACAAAACAGAAGTACTGCATGATTAATTAACCTTCAATTGAATAAGAGATTAGGATGTTTATCTTCCAAATTTTTGGCACAACTAGTTGATAGCTAAGAAAATAATATAAATAAATAAAGTAAATTTAAATTAATTGATTTTATAAATAAAAAAATGGTTTCAAAATTTTATTTACCGATAAACACATACTAGTGTAAGGTAAAATTATTTAGTATTGATATACAATTTCGTACGTTTTTTTTTTAAATAGATAACCCCACGTGAAAGAGAAAAAAAAATAAAGAAATTCAAAAGTTGCCGTCCTCTAAGCGAAAAGCGTGAAAAGATAGGCTTTTTACACTTTACCTGTCTATAAATACTTATTATCGTTAATGATCACCAGATTAATGGAATCAAAATCAAATTCGTAATTCCATTCCGGTTCCCTTTATAATATGCATTCTCCAGCTCCAATCCAAATTGCATGTATAAATATTTTATTTCATCTCACTATAGTTTAATAATATTTATAATATTACTACCTACTCAGATTTTTAAGCATTATTTATTATCGATCGCCCCATGGCTTCTCATCTGTTTTTCCTCGTTCTTGTAATTAATGCATCTCTGTTGGTCCGTCTTTCAGTTCTATGCGACAGCGGTAAGTAATAAGCCAACCCTGGCCTCCTATCTTAATTAAGCATATATATACCATGCACGTCCTTAATAGTAATCTAAAATTTTACTAATTGCCGTATAGTATAGTTTTAATACATGGCACCTCTGATTCTATTTATAATCTCAATCATACAGCGAATGAAGACGGCCTGCTCCAAGGCCTGAACAGCTACAGAGCAGCTTCAAACCTCCCGCCATTAACAAAGAACAGGAGAGCCGCCTGTTTAGCCGACGAAATAGCAAAAAATATCGAAGACAAGAAGTGCGTCCCCACCTCAAACGGCACCGCCGTCCCCGACGTCGCCGTAGGATCCCAATTCGGGAACTACCCTGCGCTTCTGAAGAAATGCGATATAAATCCAAACTCCACGAGGGACGGGGTAATATTGCCCGTCTGTGTGCCCAAGCTTGTTCCCACCTTGGTCTTCACCAACTATACGCTCACGGCGTACGTTAAGTACGTCAACGATTCCAGGTTCAGCGGTGCCGGACTTGGAGCCGAGAAGGATTGGATGGTGGTCGTCTTGACTACGAATTCCACTACCGGAAGCTTTACGTCTGGGGTTGATGGCCGGGTTGTTCGCTGGTTGCTGGGTTTTCCGTGGGTCGTTTGTTTTCTTCTTTGGGTCGGATAGATAATCATATGAAATGAAAGTACATGTATGACTATACATATATACATATATATGTACACATACACACTAGTAATTAATATTATTGTTGCTTGAAGGTGAAAATATTAATGCAGCGAACGGTTTATCGTTATATTTATACTATATAAACAAATATCCTGTGAAAATACTTATTATTTTGTAATTAAAATGAATGGAATGATTCCGTCAAGTAATAGTATTTGAAGAAAGCTTCAATATTTTTAAGATTAAAAACAATATATAATTTTATAACCAATGCAATAAACTAAACATATTTAAATGAAATATTAGGAAGACAATAATAAAATATACATCACTATAAAACATCAATCAAAAATATAATATGGAAAAAATATAATACAATAGTGCAAAATTTATATCAACTTTAAAAAAAAAAAACTGAACATAAAAAACATGACTGCACAAGAATATTATAAAAATATTTGTTTCTAGCATAAAGTATTGATGATACCTTGGTGTAGAGTTCATTAAGCTCTTAATTATGACATCATACACCTACTCCTTTATTAGTAATGATCAGAATCTATCATAGTATGGTCTCCTCGGCTACTACTGATAGATATAATTTATTTTAGTCAATTAGAGAATTAGTCAAAACTTTTAATATAATTATGTGATGAATTTTTCATACTTAAGTCTAATTTGTCTTATTTCATGCTCTTGATTATATTTTATAGGCATTTGAAAAAACTAGGATCAACACAAGCTAAAATACAATAATAGGAACGGACAAGAAACAAGAATGAGTATTCAAAGTGTGCAAGGGTGAAAATATACACATATTCGACCATGATATAATCCCAATTTAGAAACATGCTAAGCATGAAAGGTGTAGATCTTCTTATTAGTTTTCCAACGCGTCAAAAATTAGCCCAAACGAAAGTATAACAAAGTAGTTATGACTAAAATACTAAAAACTAATGAATTTTAAAGAGTAGTCGAGTTCAAGAATGATTAGGTCAATGTTCATCTACAGCTCAACCCATTCCATAGTTATTCAAGCAAAATTTTGATAGAGATTTAGGGTTAGAAGGCAAGAGAGACAGAAGTGATATTTTTCATCCGTCTTGAGAGAAGAGTTACACTTTCCTAACTCACAATTCATCCACAATCTCCCATCTCTTAATCTCAATTTTTTTTTCAATCGGTAGGATTGAACAGTGATTATCTCATTTTAAATAAGGATATTATTGTATTTTGTTTTTCGAATTGTATTTCCCTCTAATTGATGTAGTTCTCTTTGTTTAATATGTTGTGCTTAATGAAAGCCATGGTTGGCTAATTAATTTGTGCTGAGGTGAAGGAAAATCCCTTGATTTGGATGTGTTGATAATTTGAACCCTGCCTAATCTAATTCCATTTTATATGTGATGTGTTAATGTTTTAGTTGGTATAATAGAGAAATTGATTCAAGAGATGAGTCGGATTGGGCTCTATTAACATGACTAGAGATCAAACTACAAGGTGAAGAGATGTTAGTTTGGTTCTATTATTATTTAGATAAACCCAGCAAGAATTGAGAGATGAGTCGAAGTGGGCTTCAATAAGTTGACTGGACATCAAACTACAAGTTCGAGAGATGTTAGTTTGGCATCTAAAACTAAAATGAGGAATAAGGATACTTAGTACTGTGTTGTCTTTTTTTTATATTCATACTAGAGATAGATGAGTCTCAAATAGACAATGAGGTGTAGTGGCTCGAGAAAGCATTCCACTACATACTTTAGTTACCATTCATGAATATGTACTTTGATTTAGTATTTGGGGTTAATATTCGATGGCATTAAGGGGATTGAATAGAACCTTAGCATCCTCTATATTCATATTTCACTTATTCTTATAATATTCTTGGGTTTTGTTTGCATATTTTCTTTTTATATATAGTTAGATATCATGTACCCCTCATCATTAGTCCAGACATAGGAAATCTTTTCACCACCTTTTTGCTCACTCCCTAGTCCCTTTCATATCAGCCTTGCATACTACTTCAACACCGTGCACCTGCGGTTAAAAGTCATCAACTGCAGTGACTAAAGTACTTACAAACATCCTCCATTATATTATAGTTTTGGAGTTTGAAGAAAATTGATAATCTAAGCTTGAATCTTCCCATCCCAATAAAAAAAATTTATGATCAAATCCCAATGCTTACCATCTGACAAGTAATTTGATGGTTGAATCATAAAGCTTCTCAATTGATATTTAATTTAACAGTTAAAGCTTAGGTTCCCATCTCATGAACCTTAACATCGTCTAGACGATTACTTTAGCCTATTAAAGTTCCACTATATAATATATTATGAAAAATAAATATGTTTCATGAGTTTATATCGATATGAATTAATATGCAAGTTGTATATGGCATAATTGATCTATCAAAGGATTCCTTGAAAGAATGATCAAATATTAAAATGTATGCAAGTTTTTGAAGAACTTACTAAAGTTATAATTCATGAATTCAGTGAATCATTGATTTCATATGAATGGCTAAGTATCCTAGAAAATTTATAATTAAGCCATCATAATTCAAGAAAACAAAAAATATATTATGTCTTTAATATAATTCAAGTATACGCATGTGAACCATTTGATTTTACCATGGTATATAATAATGCATCAATGTAAGGTTTTATGTTATGTTTTGCAACTTATATTGTTGTATTAGCACAAATGTGCAAAAGCTATTTAATAGGGATAACAATGTAATCAATGCTTTAAGTAAGAAGCAGAATGACCCAGTAGAGTTGTTGATTACGCACTTGATACATATAATTTTGTTAGTGAGGTCTAGAAGTGATATATCAATATACATGCAACAATTTTGTATTCGTAAGCACCAATTGCATATCATATTATCCCTTAAGTTAGGTCAACCAGAATGAACTTGATGCTTATCTTAAAATTTTGGATATGTCCTATATGTGTCTACAATATCCTATAGATATGAAATTAATCCACAAAGAAGGTTAGGAATGTTATTTTACTCATCCTTAAGGGTAGGAAAAAGATATCAATTGAGATCATTATAAAGCAAGCAAACTAAAACACCTCAAGACCCTAATTTAAGAAATTATGGCCAAATAAGAATTTATTTAAAAATAATAATTAAATAAATTATTTTATTAAAATAAAAAGAAGTAATTAAGGCAAAATCAAGAGGAAAATAATAAATAATTTAATTGGAAAAATTAGGGTGATTTACTAATTAAATGGAATTAAGGAAAAATATTTCAAAAATCCTAAATTAATCTTAAAAAGCAGTTTAATTATTATTTTATGAAAATATTACTATTTTAAATATTTAAAAATACCAAAATATTCTAAATACCCCAATCCATCTTTTTTTTCATTTTTCCATTTTTCCTTGTCACTTTTTTTCCTTCTTTTCCTTTTTTCTTCCCTTCCTTTCCATTCTCCTTTTTCTTTTTTTCCTCTTCTTCCTTGATTTGGGCCAGCCTCCCCCGCGGTCCAAACCTTCTCCCCTCTCCTTTCCTCTTGTGCGGCCCAGGCCTACATTCCCTTTCCTTTCTTCTCCCCCCGCCAATCACCCGAGCCGCCCTCCTTTTTCTTTCTTTCTTTTTCCCCTGGGTCGGTCAGTCCCCTTCTTTCCACTTTCCTTCGTCCCTGACCCTTCTTCTTCCTCGATCTTCTTCCCTCGCTCCTTCCCCATGCAAGCATGCGGCCTCTACAACACCGCATTCCAGCCTGCCTCCTCCCCTCTCTTCCCTGTCCATCCCTCTCCCTTCTCAACCCAATTAGTCTCTCTCTCTCTCTCTCTCTCTCTCTCTCTCTCTCTCTCTCTCTCTCTCTCTGTCTCTCTCTCTCTCCTCATGCATGCCCCTCTCTCCCTTCCTTTCTCCATTCCTGAGCTGATAGGACCTACAACTTTGTAGGCCTGTACTGACCGTGTGGCAACCTACCACGCATGCCATCCTCTTCCCCCTCTATCATTTTCCACCTTCATTGGCCTATAAATACCCCTCAACCCCCCCCCAAGTCGGCCTTTTTCCCCTCCTGAGAATTTTCCTTCCTTTATGCACCACCGCCTATTCAGATGACTACCCCGTTGCCGCCACCCAGTACCGCTACCCGAACCACCTCCCAAGCCACTCCTTGCACCACTCTCCACCGAACTACGCCACCCACCACCCTCGATTCTCCCTACATGAGCTTCCTTGGTAATGTAAAGTTGGTTATTCAACCAACCTCATCTCACCCACTACCGCCCTTCACTCCGCTATCTGCCGCCATTGCCACTGCAACCACCACTCCCTCTACCCCCAAAACCACCAATAGAACCTCCTCTATCACCCCCTACCTTCTTTTTTCCCTACCTCCCTCTCCTTCTCCCTTCCTCCCTCTCCACCACCTTCAGCCACCACACCCGCTACCACCTACGCCACCCCTTTGGCTGCACTACCACCCCCACTCCAGCCCTCTTAACCTAGGGCATCCACCACCACCCCAATCACCCTCTCAATCCCCATCTTCTATCCCAACCAACTACCTTTCCACCCCCTCTTCTCCCTCCACCGCCACCGCTGCCGATGTTGCCTAGTCACCACCACCCATAGGTGGTACCCTAAACGCTACGACCCTTAAAACCCTAGTTATGCAAATTTATCTCTTTTATTTGTATTATTGTTATTATTATTAAATCTAATTTCAGAATATTACTAATAATATTATTGTTAAGGGTTGAAACCTTATTTTTATTATTATTATGAATATCATTATTTTTATTATCATTAATATCATTATTATTTTCATCATCATCGTCATCATCATCGTCGTCGTCATCATCATCATCATCATCATCATCATCATCATCATCATCATCATCATCATCATCATCATCATCATCATCATCATCATCATCATCATCATCATCATTATTATTATTATTATTATTATTATTATTATTATTATTAATGCTAAATTGGGCATATTATCACTTTTATTATTATCGTAAAATATTTGAACCCTATTATTATTACTTACCATTTCAACCATTATTCTTATTGGTATTATTCTTAAAATTTTTACTACTACCACTACTATTATTATTACTATTATCACTATTATTATACTTGACCATAGTATCACTTAAGTTACTATTATTATGACTATTAGGACCCTTACTTGTATTACTCTTAAGATTAGAACTATTATTATCATTATCATTATCATTACTTTGTCATTATTGTTAATATTATCTATACCACTATTATTACTATCACTACTAGTATTATTATTATTATTAGTGTCATTTTTATCACTACTTTAGTATTACTAATATTATTATTGTTGTTAATAAGATTTGGATTGTTATTAGTATTATCACGACAACTATTGTTGTTGTTGTTGTTGTTGTTGTTATTGTTAGTAATATTAAGCTATTATCTTTAATAATATAAATATTGCTATAAATACTTTAACGTGAACCTATGTACCTCCTAAGACCTATTTTAACTAGTAATAATATAGTTAGCTACCTTAAGAATAAAAACCCTACTTTTACTTATAAAACTACTATTAATATTAGTAACCCTAATAATAGGCTAGGATAAGGATAAGGTAGGAAATAATGGTGATTTTGGTAAGAGAAAAATTAACCCTTAGTTTTTTCCTCTTATAGGTGAATCCAGTCAAAACCCTAAATAGGCATAGGAGTGTGCTCTAAAACCAATGTCGTGTTGGGTAAAGATGTAGCTAAAACCAACTATGTATATGTTATGTGCCTTTTATATCATGTGCTATGTTATGTTATGTACTTATGATTATCATAACTATTTACATGTAGTGCAACTTGGAGTTGAGGTATGCTTATGTGAATTTCTTATGGCATGTGTATAATGATATGTACGTTGTGCTTGTGGTGTTGTATAATGTGACCCTCTAGGACATGTCTACTAGGATATTTAATAATATGATGTGGGGTGAAAGGATGAAAAGGAGAAAATGGGAAGTGAATTGACAAAAGGGATGTGAGATTAACCTAATTATC
Source organism: Tamarix chinensis (assembly GCA_030549775.1). Taxonomy (NCBI): domain Eukaryota; kingdom Viridiplantae; phylum Streptophyta; class Magnoliopsida; order Caryophyllales; family Tamaricaceae; genus Tamarix; species Tamarix chinensis. Next base: position 21,083,733 of record CM060176.1, on the reverse strand, counting down.
TCATGATCCATGAGGGTGAAAATAAAGGAGAATGTTGACAACATAAAAGAGTGGAATGAACCTCGCAAGGAAATTTCTAGGGTTTGTATGGGGATGTAAGGAGTATGCATGGGAATTCTAGGATTTGCATGGGGATGGAAGGAGTTGGCATGGGAATTATAGGATTTGTATGGGATCGTTGGAGACTGCATGGGGATGATCTTTGCGTGAGAAAAGTTGTCCTGGGGTGTAAGTAAGGTAAGGGAAGAATTGTTGGGGTGATTGGAGACTTTGGGTGAAGAATAGTACCTAGATTAGTATAAGGATGCATAGGAAAATCCTAATTAGAGGTGGTTGTGAAAGTAAAAAAAAAATGAGAGTGAGTGGAGTATGGGATGAGAATGGAAGAATATCATGTGTAGGGCAAGTATGGGTGTCATGGAAAGAAAGGATGGCAGGTGAGAAATGGAGGAGTGACATATGGGAAAGAAAAGTGCTAGGGTTTGGAGTGGCCAACTAGGATTTCACGGCCACATGTGTATTTGGGGAGTAAAGTGAAATGATAGGGGTTGAATCTAAGTGAGGTGATATGTGGGGTATTAAAGGAGATTTAGTTGCCTAAGGAAGAGAAGGATGGGCCACATAGGCCTAATTATAGTTTTAAAATAAAACCCTAGGGAAAGATAGTGAGTGGACTTAGATGGTATAAAGTAGTGGACCTTGACCCACACACTTAGGAGTTGGGCTCCAAGTGTCAGTAACTAGAAGTAGGAAAGGATGTTGAGGTGTGTTAGGAGGTGCAAAAGTCTCAAGGTATGGAACGGGCCCTCTTGGGAGAATAAGAGTAGACAAATGATTACATTCATGTCCAAGGTAAAAGTATATCAAATAAGACACAAATAAGATACTGACCATTTAAAGAGGAAGATTGTTGAGCCAGGCCCAGACCGGTCCATCGATGAATAATAGTGGCTAGGAGCTAGGGTGTCATGGAGACCGATCCACCTACGAATAATAGTAGTTAGGAGCATTCTTCCCTATATGCTTTTAGTCTACCAGCTATAATAGTAGAATATTTTGAGCTCAACAAACTGAACATAATTATGATAAGACATGGAAAGTCACTATGTACTTACAGTGAAACACTATGAAAGTCAGGGCTAGATTGGTTTACCGGTGAATAATAGTGGCTAAGAGCACTTTGCTCTAAAGACCGATCCATCGGCAATAATAGTGGTCAGGAGCATTCTCTCCTTTATGTTTTTGGTCCACCGGCTATAATAGTAGGGTTTCCACATTCTCATGGATTCATAATAAGCATGGTGTGAAATGAGTATTGATCAGAGATCTAAAGAATCAGTTTTTTAGACTATAACTCAACCTTTATTATCTGCATTGTTTGTATGATGTCTATATGATCATACTTATTTTCTATGTCTTTATATGCTTGGCCTTAGATGCATGGTTAACTTGGTCAGTACGTAGTGTACTAACCACCCATAGCATGGGCGGTGCTCATTCCCACGAGCAAGGGCCCTATTGAGTTTGTGTGTATAGGAGATGCTATTTTCGATGCCTTCAATGCTTATGAAGCATCGGGCGAAGTTGAGAGTTAAGCTTGGAATTAGCCTAGGGACTGAGAGTAACCTGGCTGGATTTCCTTTTTCTATTCATTTACATTGTATCGGATTATTTCAATGTTGTTTTATCGTAATGTACCTTTTATCCCTTTAGGAACTTTAATTGCGCACTATTTTGGATTGTAAACTCATTTTACGTGTGCTCTAATTTCCATATTATGAATTTTCCAGCTTTTCTATTAATTCTTTTTTTAAGTTTGATTAATGGTTGACGGTAATTTTTCTTAGCCTTGTGATTAGTACGAAACTAATCGGGGGCCTAGCTTATACTGATCATAGCAGTAATATCCCAAAATTCACAGTTTTGTTTTCTTGTTTTTGCTGTATCTTTTAATAAAATGAAATTTTTGGGTAGTGAATTTTTAGGATTTTATATATACACTTAGAAGATGTTTTATATGTGATATGGACTGAAAGAAAAATCAAAGTGTACTTGATTATGCCTATACTTAACCTTAGCTACAACTTGAATTTATTATAGCCAAAAAATTATAAAATCCATATGAGTGTTGACCAAAGTTACATCTCATAGAATTCATTGTAGTGAATTCTAATAAATTAATATAAAAAATTATGATACAAATATGATAGAATTCTATGGTATGAGTCCACAGATAAAACCTCAAAAGAGGAATTACAATCCTTAAAATAATAGAAAACTTGTCACAATAAATTAACATGTCCATATGGATATAATTTGAGAATATATTCCACCCATGAATAAAATATCCATGAATTATCCTTCCATTGATGTAAAGAGATATGATATATTTACCCAAACAATTACAACTGATAATAGACAAAAGTGAGAATTATTCTCAATTCACTATGGAAATCTTTAGATAAATTATTGAAATAGTTGGAATAGATGTATGAAAGTCAAATGAATCCACTTAATGAATATAGTTTATATGCACAAGAAGTCTAACATTTAATTATGTCAAACCAATTGACTCTTAATAGGTGTTAGGATAGAAATGGTATAAAAATCAATATGATAACACAAATCTTATTACAAAAACTAGGTTTTTGTCCTATGAGGTTTCTATTAGCATAGTTTCAAAAGATAATATGAGATATATGCACATGTGTTTCTAAATAAAATAATACATAATGCAATGTATGAAGAAGATATACTAGGCTGAAGGGGAGAAAAATGTATTATTTTCCTTATCCATGGTTTTGTCGCACATGATATTCTTGGCAATATTTTTAATGGAGTGATATCTCAAAGGTTTACTCTTAAGATGGAGTATCAAATATTAGTGATAGAGATACCTTTATATATGGGGATATGCTTTTGATATTCTCCTACCCCTTCATAGTTTACTCGGTATCTAAAAAGAGTGGAACAAATATTTAAATATGAACATTCGAAGGAAGTGTTGTAAATGCCAGATTAATGATATGAATATTTCATATTCCCTCTATCACTATCTATTAATTATTTAGTGAACTTATATTGTAACCTCCATAATCATTATGGATTCATAGTTATAATATATATACACATATACATGATGGATACAAACATTATAGATGTATAGATGAGAATAAAAAGTCACATTCTCTCTTCTTCTTCTTCTTCTTCTTCTTCTTCTTCTATTGCATTATAAAGGGGGAATCCATAACCAGTCAAATCAAAACATTATAAGATACATAACGGTAAATACATCCTCCAAATAGGTTAAACCATAAGAGTTCTCTAATATCCATTAGAGGGACTTCAAAAAGGTAGAGATCATAAAGAAGAGTCTAACCCATATGAGCCAAGCTGTCAACAACAGAGTTAGAATCTTGATATGCATGCACCACATGACCATAAGCAAAACTCTTTAACAAAGTTTGACATGCTCCATAATAGTTGAATACGGATGATGACGAAGGACCATTAATGAGATTCAGAGCAACGAGGCAATCACAGTTGACCATAACTATAACACCCTAAAATTTACCACTAAAATTTTTTATTTTTTAAGTGGAAGCATTAACATAATATAGCAGGTGTTTCTACCGCACTTAGTGCGAGTTTGGTCCATACCCTCTTTATACTAAGTGAAAATTTTATAACAAATAAATCAAAACTTACGAAAATAGATATAGATACTACAAGGCTTTATTAATTTAGTGTAATAACAAAGTACATAGTACATGTTCTAGATAATACAATGCATAAAAAGAGATAAGGGGACAAAAGAGGAAAAGAGTCCGAAAGAGATATCCAGAATCTAGGGCACATAACATGTGCGGCCTCAAATAGATATAACTCTACGCCCTAACAACGGGTTATAAACCTATATCACTCCGCTTGAGGAACCTCCTCAAAGTCAGCAGGATTATCATCATATACCTACGACACAATGTCTACAAATGTGTAGTATTAGTATACATCTTATATTGAGTAACACAAATATTCTAAAAAGATAGCATTATATACAAAATCCATAAGAAGAAAGCAATAGAACATGTAATTAAAAGATAATAGCATGCTTACATATTGATGTCAATTGAGTAAGATAAAACTCAACCATCAAGTCTAAAATAATGTAATATAAATATACAGATAGATGAGATTCATTGAATATTATATTTTATTATCGAGATCGCAACCAATATATTATATTAAATTGAGAACAAAGGCTAGAAGAAATCATAACAAATAATTTGTTACTCGAAAGGTACTAGCCCTAGTTGGCCCACACAGAAACGTAATCAGACCGCCAAATAATAGGACACCTAATCACTTAAGCACACATACCCCATATAGGGATGAAATATATCGAGATTCCTATAAATTAGAAGAGGGCATCTCCGAACCTCATAAGGGACTCAGGATCACATAATAGAAAACACCAGAATAGAATCAAGTAAATACCAAACCTAACTTGGATAGCTACTCCAAGTTATACAAGTCTCAAATCAAGATCTTTCACTTTAAGTGATTAATGTTTTATCAAAAATTTAGGTTAAATAAGAGTTAATGCCATAGAATATCACTTAATCACTTCCATAAAAATAAATAAATTATTTTATCTAATCTTTTTATTATCCGTGCACTTGATCCATAGAGGAATGAAGGCTCAACCATCTAGAGCACAAAGGCCCATTAGCATGTTATTGAAGCCTAATTGATTATATGAGGCATTGAAACCCAAGGAAGATTATTAATTCATTAAAGCCCAAGTTTCATGCCGAGAAAGGCCCAATAAAATTAAATCTCAATGTATATTAACCTTAACTATTTGAGATAAGGATCAATAGCCAACATTTAAGTCAGCTAAGGGTTCACCTATAAGACTTAATTAAATAACTAGTCTAAATGCACATAAAATAACTAAAATATATTTAAGGTATTATAGTTACCTTAATATTAAGAAAGGTGTATTTCATGATAAAATTATGATGCTTAACAAATTGGATTCTTAAGATGAAATATAAATGGGACACCAAGATAAAATACTAAGATTACTCAGTACACTCAAAGTGTCTCTTTCTCCTTTTCTTTTTCTTACTTAATTAACTATTTTAATTAAGATATCTAGATCTATTCATCAAGTTTCAACCAAGTGTCAACTTATAAGTTTTAACTTATTGATTAATATAATATTCAATTTTTTCTCACAATTTCAAAAATTACATGCAATGGACATAATTGTCCTTATTCACTTAACAATTACCTTAAACTTCTAAAATTCACAACTTACTCTAAATAATATCAAACCATAAAATATCATATACTAAATTTCATGCAAGAGACCCAATTAATAATATGGTACGCTTAGAACTTTCAAAAATAATAGGCAATGCCCAATATACCCATGGTCGAATATGTCCAAACCTTAAATAAATTTATTTCAACTCTAAATGATCCAAAATTAATAATCTAGCCTCTATACACTATTATAAATATAATAGAATAATTAGATAAACTTAAAAAAACTAAAACTCACATACAATAACAATGATGAGCACTAAACAACTCGAATCTAGCCATATTCATCACAAATATATTAAATATTCATTATGATTCTACTGAATATTTGGCACTACTTTGCTAAATATTCATCACCTTTCTAGCAAATATAAGAACATGTAAAAATCACTCAATTCATCTTGTCGTTAAATTTTCATGCTTAAGAATATAATATAGAAATGTACACATGTCATAAAATATTTTACAAGATAATATTTCATGATTATAAGTAAAATAAAGCCGACCATGCATAAAATAATATATAAAATACCTAGCATAAAATCATATTTATAAATGTTAGTTTAATTATCAAAAGTCCTATGCTCCTTAGTGAAGCTAAAATAAGAAATCTAGAAATTTTTTCTTTCAACCTACTAGATCACCTTCAATAATATAAGATAAAAGATTTAGATAAACTAATATTATTAAATGATAAAAATGGAAAAGAAAGGAATTGAAATGGAAGAAGTGAAATAAAAAAAATAAATATTACTCTTAAATACGGAGGCGTGAAAACCACTACAAAAACAACCAACAACCACCAAAGAATTATATATCAAGGTTTTGAAGGGTTAATGGGAAGGAAACCAAGGAGAAAATAATGGAGGAAAATCAAGAAACCTTTGCTACATTACACACAATAACTGTAGTAAAAATTTCAAGATTTCTCGACAAGACACAGTAGAGAAAAAAGAAGAGGGTAGGGGCATAATTTCTTAGGTAAAAAGGATTCTTAGGTCAATTATAACATGTAAGGAAAACCACAAAACAAAATATAAGGTAAAGAAACCAAGGTAAATGCATGGTACCTACTTCAAGTCACAAAAAATAATCAACTTTGCTACTACTCTGAAGCTGGTCGGAAAGTAAAATTTTGGTTAAGAATAAGCTTTAAAGGGATTGATTTTAGGTATGCAAAAGGTATGTATTTGTAGTAATAAATTAAGTATTTTACATGAAACTAAAAAGAAATAAATAGGACAACCAAAGAAAGAGAGAACGAGTTGCTGCAAGTTAGAAAGAAATCAACTTTGAACTCCATTGAAAATTCATGATTTTATGTGCGTTTTACATTTGGAACTCGGGATTTGGCAAAAATAGAGTGATATTTGATATGGAGGAGTGTGGAGTGAGTTTTTTGTTTGAATTTAGCCTTACTTGAACGCTAGGATTAGGGGTTTAAGAGAGAGATCAAGCTATGGTTGAGTATGAAAGAAAAATATCATAAAATTATAATTATGGTACTAGTTGCACTTTTTGTTAGAAATAAGGTAACCAAGTTACAAATATGATTTGGTTTGGTTATTAGATTAGTTAGGATTGAAATTGTAGTTAGAAGATTGGTTATAATTTATTTTGATTAATTAAATTTTAATAAAGTCCAATAATAGACACTTATTGGGAAAAATAGCAATTAAATTCTAAAAGTTATAAAAATTTATGGAAAGGTTTGAAATAATCATAGAAAATCAAATATATCAAAATAATGAGTATTGAAGTTGGTTTGAAGCTCGACAGATGGAAAACGAGGAAAAACAGATAAGTTGTGAAAACAAATTTTTCTACAAATGCACAAAACAATTGAATGGGGGTTAAAATTGCCATAGATTGATGCGAAATATTTGTAGAAAACCAAATATATAAAAATATTTGATTTTGAAAATCTTTTGATGACCAACGGATTAGAAATGGAAGAAATTATTAAAATTAATTGTTTGCGTGAAGGATTTTTCCACAATTTAACAATTTGGAAGGAAACCATGAATGAATAGAATGGACGAATGAACTTAAAAAATATTTTTAGATCAATTCAAAAATTTTGAATTGGTTGAAAAAAAAAGTGAAAACATAGGAATTAGAAGAATTGTAATAAATGTGTTTTCCGAAATGAGAGAAATGATAGAAAAAATGTTTAAAAATTAACATGAACGGAATGAGACTTGATAATATAATATATTTTTTTTAAGACATTTTCCTATACCAATAACTTATGATAATTAAGATTTGATAGAATGGGGTATTACGACAACCTTATCGTGACCTCGGTTATAAGACTCCTTCAATCAGTTCCAGATAGCCCACAATTCAACTCGTAAAATTTACCATGCCCCCATGTTAGAGGCAAAACCAAACAACCACCTAAATGGTCTCTAGCAACCCCACCCATTGAGATCGGCCCAAGGGTTTGTTAAAGAACTGCCATAATTTTACCACACCCGTCAAAGGGGTGTCCCATCCAAGCAAATGCAATATGTTACCATCTTTGTTAACATGAACCACTGCCACAATATACCATGCCCAAGTATCTTCCTTGACAAAGGTATAAATCTATGAAGCTGCCTAGAAATGATCAATACTAATACTTCTAAAATTTTTTAGATTGAGGTAAACCATAGGACCAACAAGTAACCATAAATGTTATAGTCCAAGGTGGAATGGAAACATTCGGCTTCTTAGTATGATGCACGTTTGTCCAAAACCACTCATGGAAACCTCCCTAAAAGAAGTTATCCCTATCCTCCGAAGGAAGGAGATGAAGCTAGATATACTTACTTGTGGGGCAATCACAAATTATATGCCCACTATCTTCTAAAGCACCATCATAGTTGGCACTAAAGCTGTAAACGAGCCGAGCCGAGCCGAATACCCCTAGGCTTGGGTTCAGCTCATTTAACTAAATGAGCCTAAAATGATATTTGGGCTTGGCTCATTTAACTAAACAAATGAGCCAAACCGAGCTTTTAACAAGCCAAACCGAGCCGAATACCGAACTGGCTCAGCTCATTTACAGCCCTTATTGGCACATGAAGCATCCTCAATGAACCATTTGTACATACACTTACCATTTGTCAACAATTTTTCTTGACTAGCCAAACAAGAAAAAATCTTAATTCAATGTCGGAATTTTGTCTTCTAAAGTAAATTCTAGAAAAAGGAGGGAGTACCATCCTAAGAAAGCATATCATATGCTGATTTAAAAATAAAAACTCCAGCTAAGGTAAGTCTCTAAGACTTAATGTCAGCTACATCATTCAAGGGATCGACAAAGTAGCAAGTATCTTTATGAGAGCCCTCGTAGTTAACAGGTGATGAAATATATTCCAATTCTAGCTATCTAACGCCAACAAAAAGTATTTACACTTCTTGATTGGAGCTCCATCGGAATAGGAACACATGCTATGTTTAATAAGGGACTTGAGCTAACCACGAGTCTTCTCAAAAATAGTCATTAATACCTTATTTAATGGTCCACTTAATGCCTTGTTCAAGTTTTGAAATGGATTTATATATGTGGTGCTAAGTGTTGGATGATCAAGATGTTGTCCAAATAGAAGTTAGATGAGAACCATACTTTTCCCTTACTAATATGGATAAAAGTGTATCTAAATTGATTATCATCTCCCATGAAAGCTTCATTAATAAATCTTCATTTGAAATGTCCATGCAACGGATCCCAAGACCACCCTTTTCTTTGGTCCTAAGAATAGTCTGCCAGCTAACAATGTGGACTTTTCTTCTAGAGTTAGAACCACCCCATAAGAATCTACGATTAATTTTATTAAGTATCCCATTCACATATTTCGGCATCTAGTTTTTCATTGTCGTGTACATCAAGATTGCAATAGAGGAAGCATATACAAGAGTATAATGATCTACTAGAGAAATCAAATGGTGATACCAATAAAATAGCCTCTTACTCACTCTGTCCACCATATTAGTGTAGAAACCTTTAGGCTTCCTTCCTACTACTAAGCTAATACCAAGATAATTTCCTAAAAAATAGACCATGGAAATACCAGAAAGGAAAGTGATTTCATTTATAATACATCTCTGAGTATTGGGAGAAAATAAAATAGTCGACTTCTTGAGGCTCAACTTTTGGTTGAAGCCCCACCAAAGACATTAAGACATTTCATGATAACTTTTATTTGATGTACAGAAGCATGGAAAAATAAGAGGAGATCATCTACAAAAAAAAATGTGAAACTCTTATCCCACTATGGTAAAGAGAAACTAGTTTCCACTAGTGTACATCCACAATACACTTAATCATATAGGATAATCTCTCAATACAAAGAATAAAGAGGTATGGGGAAATAAAATCACCCTGATGGATACCTCTTGATGGTTAAAAGCTTCAGACACTTCCTCACTCCATAAGACACGAATCATAGGAGTGGAACTATAGAACATTATAAGGAGGACAAGAGAGGAAGGAAGGCCCACCAAAATTAATGTTTCCTCAATAAAACTCCAAAATAGCAGGCCATAAGCCTTCTCAAGGTCTAACTTGAGTGCCATGATTCCCGACTTACACTTTTTAAGTTTAATAGTATACATAATCTCTTGGAAAATGATGATGTTATCATGATCTTACCTTCCTGATAGAAAAATTCTCTATTCCAGCCTAATTAATTGCTTAAGAAATAGCTTTAATCTAAGGGTGATAGCTTTTGTGATAGTTTTTTAAGCGACATTACAAAGACCAATTGGTCCTAAATCACGAACTCTAGATGGAGAGTAAATCTTGGGAATTATGACAAGAAGGATGTTATTAAGCTTTTGAGGAAACTAACTAGAGGTAAAAGGGGTAGCAACCAAATTATGAAGATCATCCCCTACGATCGGCTAGGATCTTGGTAAAATACAAGACTAAATCCCTTGGGGCCTAGACTTTTAAGAAACACCATGGAAAAAATCGTAGATTTAACTTCACTGAAAGAAATCACACTAAGAAGCTCATCATGCTCATAGTTAAGAAGAGGAATCATCTCCTAATAGGAAAATCCAAGCTGCTTGGATTTTTGTAGGTTAACATCCAAGTTAATGACTTTCATAGGGATTAGATTCTTAACGTAAGCAACAACTAATGTTTTATCATTCAAAGCTTCTAGAATTTTGGAAGTCTAATGGGACTGGATGAGAATAAATTCCTTACCATTAATATGCCCATTCAAACTACTTTCATTAATCTACCCATTCAAACTATTTTCATTAATAACCTCCTCTAATTTTACTCACCATTTAATTCATGCAATTCCCCAACATCCTCTTTAATGTCCATTAATATATTAAAGTGTGAAGCATAATGACTCTTTCCCAAATTATGAGATAGAGAATGATGAAATTTAGGAGCAACATTATTATTCCTAAATGAATTAGCCTAATTCATAGGTAGCTTTTGTTTTCTTCCTCTTCTCTAGACCATCATCCACAGTCCATACGGATTAGACTCTTCCACCAGATGTATAACTTCACATGTCGTCGTGCCTCTAATGTGTAAAGATTTGTTCATGGCCTCGTCTGTAGTGGCAGGAGAGGGAAAATTATCTTAAACATGATTAGCCCTACCACGTTGATAAAAGATCATATGCTAACCTTCATACTCAATATTGTATAAAGATGAATCGAGATAAATATGTGGGAAGAGTAGCTTGCAAAGATCCACCTCCTCTACCATACACATGAATTTGCCTTTGAAAATACCAGTTGTCTTCCTATCCATCTTGACAAATTTTCCCACATATTTACCTATAGCTTTAAGTTTCTTAGAATTACCATAATATTCAATTGGTATCTCTGGAATGCAAATCCAGGCCAAGGTAGACTTAACTAAAGTAATAGAGACCCTAAAGCCAGAATTTCATTGATGAGCTATATGGTACTGATGTAACACCCCAAAATTTACTATTTTTTTTAAATAGAAACGCTTAACTTAAACCCATGAATTCTGGGATGTTACAGCCACACTTAGTACCAGACCTGTTCACTCAGACCGTTCCAATACCAAGTGCTAAGGCTAAAGTAATTATCATCAAACTTAATTCAATACTCAAAACAAGAGTTCATAAAAGGAAAATTAGAAGAGTCATAGCATAGAAATCAGAATACAAAATCAAAATTCCTCAAAGGAAATAATGTTTACAACCGATAATGGTTAATTTTGGAAAATCTAATACAGAAAGGAAATAACATAAAGAAACCGAAAGATATGAAGAGAGAATTCGGCCACGTCGCTCCGCTCTTCGAACCAGCCCATGATCATCACTCAACCCCACCTGATGCCTCATGGAAATCAATGGTGTCAAAATAGGCATCACCCACCTACACAAAGTTAGAAGGGCCTCCTTCTCATGAGAAGGATCAGCACCTATAAAAAGGGTGATCAGTACGCTACGTACTGAGTAAGGTAATCGTGCACTAAGGCCAACATATATAAGCACATAATTCAAATTGAATAATAATAAAAACAACATAAAATTACTTCGGAGAAATAATAATCAAAGTTCATTTATAGTTTGGATTAATTACTTAATTAATACCTTACGAATATTCATTCCACACCATGCTCTTTATTAAATCCATGCGAGTACTGAAACCCCCACTATTATAGTCAGTGGAGCGGAGACTCACAATGCGCAATGCACCTAACCACTATTATTAACCGGTGGATCGATCATACATAGGGCGGGATGCCCTAACCACTATTTCTTACCAATGGATCGATTGGCCCCGGCTCACATGGTGTTCTACTATAAGTACTTAATGTCTTTTATGTGTCTTCGCAAACTTTAGGGTTTGGTTTATTAAGCTTGGAATCCGCCACTATTATAGTCGGGGGATCAGTCGGGTATAGGGTAACATACCCTAACCACTATTATAGCTGGTAGATCGGACACGCATAGGACGAAGCGCCCTAACCACTATTTCTAACCAGTGGATCGGTGGGATCCGGCTCAATAATCTTCCACTTTACATGATTAATGTCTTAAGTGTTTTATTTAGAAATTTCACCCTAAACATGCATGACTAACTCCCACTACGCTTATCCTCCAAAGGCCCCATCACACATCATGAGACTCAAAACCTCGTAACTCAACCCTACATCCTTTCCTCCTTACTTTAACTCAAATTAAAGCCCATCTCCCATCTATGTGGGTTAAGGCCCGCTACTTTTCACCTCAAATCCACTCACTGCCTTCCTTTAGGGTTTTTCCCTAGAAACCCTAGTTTAGACCTAAGTGGCCCATCCTACTCCACCTTACACAACCCAATTCAATCAATACTCCATGCAACACAACCCATAGACTCCACCCTCATCATCACACTTTAATCACCAAGTCCATGTGTGACCACAAAACCCTAAGTGGTCATACCAAACCCTAGCTGACTACTTCAAACCCTAGCTCGGTCTCCTATGTACCCTTATAGTGTCCCACATACTATTTTTCATTCAAAGCATTCCAACAACCAAGCAACACTTCCATTACCTTCTTCACACCTCAAATCAACTTTCCACACGTAAAATTTACCCCCATGCAAACTTTATACCTCCCATGCAACCCTTCAAACTTTTTCATGCAAAACCCTAACATTCACATGTGAAACCCTAAATTCCCTATGCAAACCCTAGATTCTTCCTTATGTATTTAGATTCTCCCATGCAAGCCCTAGATTCCTCTATGTAAAACCCTAGGTTCCTCTATGCAAACCCTAGATTCCTCCATACAACCCTAGATTCCTCCACTCATGGTCATGCAACACTTAGGTCAACTCCACCTTATTTCACTCCTTATCAACATATTACATAACCTAGCATACATGTCTTACAGGGATACACCATATCACATTAAAAACATAACTTATACATATCATACGCATGCCATAAAATATCACATGAACATACCTCAACTCCAGGTCATACTACACATAAATTAGTTATAACAATACATATAATATACATCATATATCATGGCATACAGCATACAAGAAATGTAAAACACATTATATACCAGCAGCCTTAGCTACACCCTTACCTAAAACGACACCGGTCTTGAAGTATGCTCCTATGCCTCCTTAAGGCTTTGACTGGTCTCGCCTATATGAGGAAAAAGCTAAAGATTAGATTCCCTCCTACCAAAAATACTATTACTTACTAATTTATTCTAAGACTAGGTTTTTGATAAAATAATAACATATTAATAAAAATGACATTAACTAATTACTAATTTTACTAAAGATATAAGAAATAATAGTAATATTACAAAATTTGATAATATAAGGTTAGAAGACTTTACCCTAATAACAAAAATAATGATACTAAAAATAATAATAATAATGATAATAATAATAATAATAATAATAATAATAATAACAATAGTAATAATAATAATAATAACAATAATAATAATACTAAAAATAATAATAATAATAATAATAATAATAATAATATATTTTGAAATAAATGGTGGAATAAGGGCTTCAACCCTTTATAAAAAATAATAACAATAATAATACTAGTAATATTACTAATAAAAATAGTAATAATAATAATAATAAAATAAAAATAGTAATTATGAAATAATAATAATAATAATAATAATAATAATAATAATAGAATAAACCGAAAGTAAATTAAAGTAAAGTAGGGTTTTGACCCTACTTTAAAACAATAATAATACTATTAATATTAATAATAATAATAATAATAATAATAATAATAATAATAATAATAATGGCAATAATAATAATAATAATAATAATAATAATAATAATAATGATGATGATGATGATGATGATGATGATGATGATAATAATAATAACACATAATACTAATAATAATAATATAAGAAATAAAAATAGAATAGGGCTTTGGCCCTCAATATAAATAATAATAACATTAGTAATAATAACAATAATAATAATAATAATAATAATATATTCAAAGTAATTGAAATAAAATAAATAAGGCTTGAATAAATAGTGAAAAAGGATTAAGAGGGTTTAAGGTTCCACCTTAGGTTGGTGGTGACAGGCGGCACTAGCAGTGGTGCATGGCGGTGGCAGCGGTAGCCGAAAAAAGAGAAGAAAAGAGGAAAAGTTGAGTGCTGGAAAAAAGAGAGGAAGGATGAGGGTGGGAGTAGGGGTGTTTATAGTTGTCTAGAAGGAGAGGAGAAGAATGAGGATGGCGGCACAACTAATGGTGGCGGCGCACGGCGGCGGTGGTGGTGGTGGCCGAAGGAGGAAGAAGAAGACAAAGAGAGGAGGAGAGGGAGGAAGAGGAAAAGAAGAGTAGTGGAGATAAAGGAGGGTTAATATCCAAATAAATAATATTAAAATTTTTTTAGGATAATTTAGGATTTTTAAAAGATTTCTCCTAAATTCCATTTTAATTAGCAAAATACTCAAATTTTTCCTAATTAAAATATTAATTTTTTTCTTCTTAATTTACTCTAATTAGTTCCCTTTTATTTTAATAAAAAAAATAATTAATTTAATTAATTTTTATAATAAATCCTTAATTAGCTATAATTATTAAAATTAGGATTTTTGGGGCATTTCAATTGACCTTGGACTGTAAGCCATAATATTTAGTTAGTCTCTATTTTGTAGTTTGATGACAAAGAAACATTTATGAAGATCTATAAGCTTGTAGGTCCCCTCCAAAGACCAAAGATCATGAACCTTTTAAAAGAGAACCTCATAATTTAAGCACCTACCAAGTGGCTTGAGGATAAGGCAGGGGAACCAAGGCTTGTGCAGGGCTTTCTTTTCAGCAATAGAAAGATGGATATGTGATAATTGGGCATTAAGTATAATAGGATCATCTTAGCAATCCTCATCCTCCTTAGCCTCAATTTCCTTCCACTCAGCCTCATCTAAGACTAAATACTGGACTTCATCGACCTTTCCTTGTAGAACTGCTTCAAAGGAGAACCCGTTGGCCCATGGATAAGGCAAAGTTTGATCTTCATATTAGGTTCAAAATTCTAATGAGATTTATGTTGAAGCTTCTCCATATCAACATCAATGGTGATAGAAAGATTCACCATTAAAGCATAATCCTCCACAGATTATTTTAGTTTTTTGTCATTGGAATTAGGGAGAGAGAGAGGAGGGATCGAATTTACGACAACGACATCATTGTTAATTGGGGAAGAAGCGAAGACTGGGTTGATTTGGATAAGGTTTGGAGGTAAATCCATTTCACGTGTGAGGCGTGTTCATTTAAACTTTAGCATTCCTATATCAGGAAAACTTTTTGATCCCTAAAAAAATATTGTCAACATTAGCTAGTTTTTCATCATGCCCTTTCTCTATTATATTAGGAGGTTAAGGCATTTGAAGGCTTAGAAATTATATTGTCACTTTCTCTCTATCTTATATACATTATTTATTTTTACTTTCTCAATATCATAATATTTTGAACTTTTTAATAATTTTAACCTTTGGGAGAGGATTTTAAGCATGCTTTTAGGAAAAATTGAGGGTCTATAATGGAATTTTTTGCAATCAAATGATTTCATACATATTTTATAATTAAATTTTATTTTATTATATGGTCATAGTTCATCGAACAAGCCTAGGTACTTAAATGAATTTGTTAACATATTAGATATGCAATATTAAAGCATAATATCTATACAGTAATTTTTGAGGGTCAATTTTTCTTTTGTTATCCATACATTGATTATTTTATTATTATTTTAATGAAAGATATAAATGTAATATTAAGATTAATTTTTATCTTTATTAATTTTTTCAAAATATGTGAAAATTATTAATACAATTTCCTTTTATAATAGGGTGATATTTCAAGGAATTTATCTAGCAGATTGTCAAATCAAATAGGCGTTTATTAATCTCAGACGTATGATATAAGATCAAATCAAAACATCGTACAATCTTTCTTGCTTTTTCGATACGTCTTTAACTTCGTACGGAAGGAATGGAGTTTTCTGCTCTATAAAGTCCACATTCGCAATAAAGATCGATCAAAGTTCTTTCTTCGCTGCCCTCTCTCATTCGCATTCTTCAATCCCGATTGACAGAATAATACAGGTCCAATTCCATGGCGTCTCAAAGAATTTCGTCACTGCTGTTGCTGGCCCTTCTTCATGCCTCATTGTTACTCCCTCCTCCAGTTCTTTGTGACAATGGTAACTAATCAATCGCCACCTTCTCTCTCCCCCACCTCTCAATTTCTAAATTATTAGAGTAATCAGGCGAACGATCATAACAGAGTACTCAATTGATTTGTATGTAATCAATCGTCTCTTTGATTAATTCGTAGAAGCTTTTTTTTTATCACACAGATAATGAGGCAATCCTTCTCGAAGGTATCAATGATCACAGGACAACCTCAAAACTCCAACCTCTCACAGTGAACGACAAAACTGCCTGCCTAGCAAATAAGATCGACGACGAGTTAGTAGATACGTTCAAGAAATTTGTGCCCACCGCAAACTCTACTGCCATTCGGGTCAGCAGGGCCAACGCCGCATTCACAGAGTCGGACAAATGCAGCTTCGATCCAAGGGCTCCGAGGGACGGTATAATATTACACGTCCGTGTGCCGGATTTTGAACCTGCTCCAATTCTCACAAACGACACCCACACGGCTTATCCTACTGACCTTAAGGACTCAAGGTACATTCGTGCTGAGATTGTGTCCGAGAAGGATGGGACGGTGCCTGTTTTACGACTTATTCTACTAACCTTAAGGATTCATGGTACACTCGTGCGGGAACTGGGTCCCGGAAGGGTTGGATGGTTGTTGTTTTGACTAAGAATACTGCTGAACCGGCCGGCCGCCCGCAGAGAAGTCGGCTATTGGTGATCTTCTTGGTGTTGATTGGTTTGTGGGGAAGGCTTCGTTTGTTAGTCTTTTTCTTGGTTTTAGTTTAAATTTCATGGGATTTCTGGGAGTGATTCTGGATTCAAGCATTCATGGACTGAATGAATTTGTTTTTTTCGTAGTGGATATTGTGTTTCCAAGACTTCTGATCTGAACGTGTGCTCGTTAAATTGTATGAGCGTGCGATATTCTACCATTAGAAGATTAACGTGCAGTGGGAACGCTTGCAAGTTTATACAAATTATTATCCAATATTGATTTCGACAATCAGCAAATTTTGGCCCAAACTGTGTTATCTCTTTGCCTATGCATCGCTTAAAGTGGCTGGTTGCCTGTAGTACTAGTTGGCCGTACAACCAAATCGTGAGAGATGAAAGCCAACTAAAGTGATGTCGTCAATTTTGAGTAGTTGGTGAACCCGTTTGGACCTGTCGCACTTTTGATTCATTTTTTATGCATGTTTTAAGTAAGTTCGGTTAGGTGAAGGTACATAAAGATTGTGAAATATGATATGAATAATTAAAAGGTTAACTTATTTTACCTCCATTACATATTTAGGCTCCGTTTGGATTGGGGTGGAAGAAGGTTAATGGAGGTAAATGAATTAATTCACCCCATTTGAATATCAGATTAATAATTTTATCTGTGTGAATCGTGGTTAATATTTCACCTCGATTAACCTCGTTTTTATTAACCTCCGATTTCGGGGGTAACGGAGGTGAAGGTGAAAGAATAAGTAAACTTTTAACTTGATAGGACCAAAATACCCCTCAATATGATACAAGGGTATAAATATCATTTGTTTTATTATTTTAATATTTATTCACCTCAATTTAAACGAAAATTTTAAAGCATTCACCCCGATTCACTCAGGTTAGGATAATATCATCCAAACAACATTTTAAAATATTTACCCCGATTTACCCCAATCCAAACGAAGCCTTATTGTCGTATTAGCAAAGGTTTTATTTATATTCAAAATAAGTGTTATTTTAGATTCTTAATGAAAAAGTGAATTTTTTTTTTAAGTTAGCCTTACTCATTAATTCTTTTTCTATTACAAACATCATTTAATACGCTATATGTAAGGACATAATTGATAGCTTAAATATTTTTTTAATAAGTGTATAAAAGTCCAAAATTACAATGATTTATAATAGTAACATTATTTGAATTACAGGGGAAAAACTTACCCAAACCGAATATCCCACATCCATACCCAATGTTAACCAAATAATAAGGAACCGATGTTGATCCGAAATCCAAAACAACCCAACCCAAATATAAACCTACATAAAATTAATCTATCCAATAATAATCCGTATCTAAATTTATCTAAAACGAAACAACCCAAACCAAATAGTACCCAAACTTGACAGACCCAATTCAAACTCGAACCTGAACCAACCCAAACTCTCACCCGAAACTGACATATCCTGAACTCAAGCCTAATCTAGTATTGACTATTGAGGACATATGATAGACAGTTTTGAATAAGTTGTATTACTTTATAGTTTGAATATGTGATTTGATCTATTTTATTATGAATTATTGTTGTTTCATCTTTGACTATTACTGTCCCAATTAAAATATAAAAATTAACTTGATAAAAGTAAGCCCTTAAAGCATATAAGAATGTGTTTAAAATAGTTTGAAGGTTTTTTTTCTTTTTTGAAAATTAAAATCAAATTTCATTAAAACATATAAATATTAATTGCCATCACTACCATCTATCTTAATCATAACAATAATTTTCAAAAAAAAAATGTATAAAATATATAATTGTTGTATCTATATTAGATAATTACAAAAACTAGCAACTTAAAAGTCTTACACAATAACATAGCCAAGTCAAGCAAGCCAAAGCTAAAAAAAATAACATTTACAAGGTTAACAACCGCTTATCGAATGACTAATTGAGGTTTTACCTTGGTAAACAACTGAAATCAACTACTAAAGTTAAAACACCCCTCCTTTACAATGCTTTTGGATTGGGGTGAGAGGGAGCTAACTGTAACACCCTAAAATTTACTATTTTTTTTTAAATGGAAACACTTAATTTAAAATTCGTGAATTCTAAGGATGTTATTGCCACACTTAGTACCAGACCGGTTCACTCCGACCGTTCCAGTACCAAGTGCAAAGGCTAAGAGAAATTTTTGTTAAACTTTAATTAATACTTAAACCAAGAGTTCAGAAAAAGAACAAAAAGGATCATAATATAGAAATCAGAGTACACATAGTCAAGGTTCCTAAAAGGGAAATAAAATTTACAACCAGTAAAAAATTAAGTTTTGGATACTCAATATAAAATAGAAATTCATAAGAGGGAAATCCAATACGAAAGAAATAACATAAAGAAATAGAATATCATAAGGAGAGAATCCGACCACGTCACTCCCGATCAACGAGCCAAGCACATGCTCAACACTCAGCCCCACCTTATACCTCATAACATCAAAGGCAATGAAAAATATATCACCCACATACATAAATTCAAAAGGGTCTTCTACTCATGGGAATGAGCAGCACCCATGAAAGGGGTGATCAGTACGCTATGTGCTGAGTAAGGTAACCGTACACTAAGGACAACACATATAAGCACATAATTTAAAACGGATAATAATAAAAGCAACATATAATCACTTCGGAGAAATATGATTCAAAGGCCACTTATAGTCCAGATTAATTACTTAATTAATCTCTTATAGATACTCATTCCACACCATGCTCTTTATCAAGTCCATGCAAATACGGAAGCCCCCCACTATTATAGCCGATGGAGCGAAGACAAATAGGGCACAATGCACTTGACCACTATTATTAGCCGGTGGATCGGTCATGTATAGGGCGCGATGGAGCGGAGACAAATAGGGCACAATGCACCTGACCACTATTATTAGCCGGTGGATCGGTCACGTATAAAGCGCGATGACCTAACCACTATTTCTTACCAGCGGATCGGTTGGCCCCGGCTCACATGGTGTTCCACTGTAAGTACTTAATATATTTTATGTACCTTAGCAAAATTTAGTGTTTGGTTTATTGAGCTCGAAATCCCCCACTATTATAGCCGGTGGATCGGACATGCGTAGGACGAAGCGCTTTAACCACTATTTCTAACCGGTAGATCAGTGGGACCCAGCTCAATAATCTTTCACTTTATATGATTAATGTCTTAAGTGTCTTATTCAAAAATTCCACCCTAGACATGCATGACTCACTCCCTCTACGCTTATATTCCAACTAATCCGTACCATATCATGAGAACCCTACACCTCCTAACTTCCCCAACAACCTTTCCTCTATACTCTAACTCACACTAGAAGTCCATCAATGATGTATGTGGGTCAAGGCCCACTATCGTACACCCCCCAAGTCCACTCATTATCTCACTCTAGGGTTTTTTCTAGCAACCCTAATTTAGGCCTAAATGGCCCATCCTACTCCACTTTATACAACATAAATCATTTTAATGCTCCACACATCACAACCCATAGATTACACCCCTTACTCACCAAGTACACGTGTGACCACGAAACCCTAAGTATCCACACCAAACCCTAACTGACCAAAATAAACCCTAGCTTCCTCATGTCCACATGTCACCCTTCCATTTATCACATTCCACTTATTATTTTTCCATGTCAATCATGCTCACCCTTACTTGATCATTCCCATCATCCTCTCGTACTCCACTCACCCTCATTTATTTCTCTTTTTTACCACCTCTTCAAACTAGGGTTTTTCCCCCAAACCCTAGCTCAGCTTCCTATGTACCCTTATACTGTCCTACGTACTATTTTTCACCCAAAACCTCCAAACACCCAAATAACTCTTCTATTACCTTCCTTACATCCCAAGTCAACTTTTCATACGTAAACTTTACTCCCATGCATATACTAACCTTCCCATGCAAACCTTTAAACTTTCTCATGCAAAACACTAAACTCCCATGCAAATCCTAGATTCACCTATGCAAACCCTAAATCCATCCATACAAAACCCAAGATTCCTCCATGCCAAACCAAGATTCTCCCATGTAAAACCATAGATTCTGCCATGCAAAACCCTAGATTTCTCCATGCAAAATCCTAGATTCTTCCATGCAACCCTAGATTCTTCCATACACAACCATAGATTCTCCCATGCACAACCATAAATTATGCTACACGAAACCCTAGATTCCTCCACTCGTTTATCCTATTTAAAATCCCCATTTTGTTCCTCCACTCATGGACCATTAAAATATTTAGGTTAACCCACATCCTTTGGTCAACTTACTTTGCCATTTTCCTTATTCATCCTTTCCACCCCACCAAACCACATTAAATATCCTCACATGCATATCTTACAGGGTCACAACATATTACATCACATTCCACAATATTTCACCACATATTCATATCAACATATAAAATAAGAAGGCACATAAGCATACCTTAATTCCATGCCATACTACACATGAAATAATTATAATGATAAGCATAAGATACTTAACATACAAATCATATAAGGTACATCAACACACATAAGGCCTTAGTTACACCCTTACCTAAAATGACACCGGTCTTAGAGCACGCTCCTACACCTCCTTAGGACTTTGACTGGTCTCACCTATATGAGGGAAAACTAAATACTAGATTCCCTCCTACCAAAAATAATATTATTTACTAATTTATTCTAAGACTAGGTTTTTGATAAAATAATAACATATTAATAATAATGGCATTAACTAATTACTAATTTTGCTAAAGATATAAGAAATAATAGTAATATTACAAAAGTTGATCATATAAGGTTGAAGACTTTACCCTAAAAATAATAATAATGATACTAAAAATAATAATAATGATAATAATAATAATAATAATAATAACAACAACAACAATAATAATAACACTAAAAATACTAATAATAATAATAATAATAATATGATTCAAAATAAATGGTGGAGTAAGGGCTTCAACCCTTCACCAAAAGAAGAAGAAGAAGAAGAAGAAGAAGAAGAAGAAGAAGAAGAATAATAATAATAATAATAATAATAAATCGAAATAAACAGAATAGGGCTTCGGCCCTCTATAACAATAATAGTGGTAACATTATTATTATTATTATTATTATTATTATTATTATTATTATTATTATTATTATTATACTCAAAATAAAGGTTGAGAGGGTTTAGGGTTCCACCTTAGGTTGGTGGTGACAGGCGGCACCGGTGATGGTGCACAACGATGGCCAAAAAAAGAGAAGAAAATGAAAAAAGTTGAGGGCTGGGAAAAAGATTAGAAGAATGAGGGTGGGAGTAGGGGTGGTTATGGTTGTCTAGAAGGAGAGGAATAGAATGAGGGTGGCGGCGCACGGTGGCAGTGGTGGTGGGGGAAAATGAAAGAAGGAGAGAAAGAGAGGAGAAGAGGGAGGAAGAGGAAAAGAAATGTAGGGGAGATAGAGGGACGTCTGCAGAGGTTTTTGGAAGGTGAAAGGGGCAGTGGCAGTAGCAGAAGTGGTGGTGGACGGTGGTGCGAAGGGTGGTAGAGATGAAAGGAAGGCTGATCGGGGAGGAAACTTTACACAACCGATGTGGCTTGTTCAGGAAAAATCATGGGAGATGGGTGTTGTAGTTAGTTAGAGGGCGGTGTAGGGAGTACTTGGGTGGGAAAAACGAGTGGCGGTGTTGGCCCAAGGTGGCAGAAATGGTGTCTGAAGTGGCGGTTGCGTACAAGGGGGTTTTCGGGGTAAGAAATCAAAACCGAGGTACATGCTAGTTATGGGGGTATTTATAAAGCAAAAGGGAGGGCTAAGGTCAGAGGGGAGTGATTGGAAATTAGGGCTGGTCAGTTAGGGTTCACCAACGGCAATAGAGGCCAGCAAAATTCAAATCGGGCAGAGGTGGTAGCTGGCCAAGGAGGAGGAAAAATTACGCGAGAAGAAAGGAAAGGTTGGTTGGGTAAACATGGTCGTCGAATTGGTGAGGGAGAGAGGTAAAAATGGTCGGTCAAATTGGACATGGACGGTGGCGATATTCTCGGACAGTTACAGGTTGAGTGAGTTGCAGCCGCGAATGGCTGAGGAAGAAGAAAAAAAAGGGGGCAGGACCGACGATCTGGGGAAGAAAAGCTAGAAAATAAAAGAAAGGGATACCGGCCGGGCGATGGGGGAAAAACTTAACAAAATGCAGCGTTCCAGTATTGGGCTGCGCCAAAGGAAGAATGGCCACGCCATAAGAAAAAGAAGGAAGGAGAGGCTTGGGTGGCGGAAGGCAGGCCCAAGTCGGGGTAAAAGAATAGAAAAAGAGAAGAAAAAGAAAGAAAAGAAAAGAAAAAAGGAAAAAGGGAAAAATAAAAAATAGGTGAGTTGGTCTAATTAAATTATTTTGGATATTTGAATAAAATAATATTTATTTCCCTTTTTTAGACTAATTTGGGATTTTTAAAAGGTCTTTCCTAAATTCCATTTTAATTAGCAAATCACTCAATTTTCTCCAATTAAATTATTTACAACATTCCTATTAATTTGGCCCTATTTATTCCATGTTATTTAAATAAAATAATTTATTTAATTAATTTTCAAAATAAAATCCTTAATTAGTTAAAATACCCAAATTTTTTCTAATTAAAATATTTATTAATTTTTTTCTTGATTTTCCCCAATTAATTCCCTTTTATTTTAATAAAAATAATTTATTTAATTAATTTTCATAATAAATTATTAATTCACTATAATTCTTAAAATTAGATTTTGGGGCATTTCACTAACGGAGGTGAATCAATTGATTCACCACGTTTGGATACCATTTTTAATAACTCTAAGTGAGTGAATTGAGGTTAATGTTTCACTTCCATTCACCTTGGTAAATATCGTTTTTATTAATTTTTTATTTTATAGGTAACCCGACGTGAAGGTAAAAGAAAAAGTAAATTTTTGACCTGATAGGACCAAAATACCCTCAAACCTTATACACCTAACTTAATAGGACTTATCTATTTAATACAAGGATATAAATGTCATTTGTTTTATTTTTTTAACCTTTATTCACCTCACTCTAATTGAAACTTTTAAAATATTCACCTCGATTCACCCAGGTTAGGTTAATATCATCCAAATAGTATTTTAAAACATTCACCCTGATTCATCTAGGTTAATTTTTAATGTTTACCTTCACTCCGATTCATCCCAATCCAAATGGACCCTTAATGATTGTCTGTTTCACCAACCACCTACTCTATAGTGTGGTATATAGAAGTTAAGCAATTAGCTCCAGTAGTCTCCGAATCTCTATCACAATCACTTAGTAATGTTGCAGTATCAAAACCTGCATCAACAAATCAAGTACAGGCCTCCTAAGGGGGTGATAGTATCTAGATTATCTTCAATGAAACAATAATGAAGCTTTAGAGTAAGTACCCAAAAAAATAATTATAACTAAAATGTTTGGAAATTTACAATTAAGTGCCATCATAACCTTCTCTAACCTAAAAGATACCTGATGGTGGGTTATAATATCAAGAGAAAGACCCATCCCAACTAGTATCATATCTGATGTTACACAAACATCAAACCAAGAGGTCATACACCCTAATCTAAGGTTTACATAACAATCATATCACAAACAAAAGCAAACATTACCCCACTATTGCTAATGCTCCAAAATAGCTCCAAACTCCATATTTGTTACGAAAAGATTTGGTCAAGACAGCAGTAACAATACAACACTAGAAAACAACACATCATGCAAAAGATCGGTTATAGAGTACCCACAACAAAAAAAAAATCAAAACTTAGACGCTTGTTTTTATGAAACTTACAAAACTAAAAACCTTCTCACAACAACAAATAAAGAAGTAAACTTTCACCAATAAATGTTACTAAAAGCAACATATAAAACCTGAATCGCTAAAAACTCCTGCAATCTAATCAAAACTATCAGTATAATCCTCCCTACAATGAGAGAGAAAACATCTAAATATAATCCATTTGGATACAAACTAAATCCTTAATAATCAATCATATAAATAAATAAAATTTCATCTATTCCAGTCAATAGAGGAGTTAATAGGGACATCTACTAGGGGGTGTAATACCCTATTCTCCCAAATCCTAATTACCATATATGATTGGCCTATTATAGCATCTGATATATATATTATCAAGCCTCATTCCGTTCGTGTAAATTTTTAGACATTTCATCGATCATTTCTCTTGTGTGCGTAAAACACATTTATTGCATTTCTTTCGATTCTTGTGTTTTCACTCTTTTTGTTCTCTTCAAAATTTATGGATCGATTTAAAAATAGTTTTTTAGTTCATCCATCCATTCTATTCATTCATATTTCTCCCTTTCCTTCTGAATCGCCAAATTGCGGAAAAAATACATTTATGCGATTATACAATTTTAGTCGTTTTTGATATTTTTAATCCGTTGATCATCAAATGAGTTCCGAGACCAAATATTTTTATAAAAATATTCTGCATCAATATGTGATACTTTGAACCCCCGTTATTCCTTTTGTGAATTTGCAGAAAAACGCATTTCTGCAACTTACACGTTTTTGCCATTTTTTATCGTTTTCCATCTGTCGAGTTTCAAACCAACTTCGATACTCAATATTTTTATATATTTGAGTTTCTAAGATTATTCTAAACATTTTCATAAATTTTTATGATTTTTAGAAATCAAGTGATATTTTTCTTAATAAGTGCCCATTATTAGACTTTCTTGCAATTTAATTAATCAAAATAAATTGTAAGCAAACCAAGTTAGATTTGTTACTTGGTTATATTTCTCCCAACCAAAAAGTGCAACTAGTACCATAATTATAATTTTATGATATGTCTCTTAAACACTCAACCATAGCCTATCATCTTTCTTACACCTCTAATCCTAGCACTCAAGTAAGGCCAACGTCAAACCAAAAACTAATTCCACACTCCTCCATGTCAGATCTCACTCTATTTTTTTTTTCCAAATCATGGGTTCCAATCTCAAAATGCACATATAATCATGAATTTTTGCAGAGTGCAAAGTTGATTACTTTCCAATTTTTTGTAACCCGTTCTCTCTCCCTAGTTATCCTATTCCCTTTTTTTGTTTCTTTAGAAATAATGTATTGCATACTACGAATCCATATAACTTAAATCCCTGAAGTTGATCTCCTTCAAGTTTATTCATAACCAAATGTTTACTTTCCGACAAGCTTCACAAAATTAGCAAAGCTGATTTTTTTTTGTGGTGATTTCCAGCATCTACCACACATCAACCTTGCTTCCTCTACCCTATATTCTTATTTGGTATTTTTTTTCTTTCATGTTATACCTCATCTAGACACCCTTTTTACCAAGGAGATCGTTCCCCTACCCTCTCTTTTTTCCTCTCCTATTTGCCTTGCCGAGAAACCTTAGAGTTTTTGATGTAGTTGTTGTGTGGGTTGCAGCAGAGATTTTGTGTCTTTCATCCCTTCTTTTCTCCTTGTTTTCCTTCCCTTTAACCCTCCAAAACCTTAATCCATCATTAATTTGTGGTTATTGGTTGTTTTGTGGTGGTTTTCAAGCCTCCCTATTCAAGAGTAATATTTTATATTTCACTTCTTCCATTCCAATTCTTTTCATTCCCATTTTTGTTATGTATTGAACTTGCTTTATCTAACTCATTTGCCTTATATTCTTGAAGTTGACCAAGTGGGTTTAGAGAAGGAATTGCTAGATTCCTTGTTTCAGCTTTGCTAAGGAGCTTAGGAGTTTTGGTAACTATATTAACCTTTAGAAATAGGATTTTTTGCTAGGTGTATTATATATTCTCTTATGTGTGGATAGATTTATTTTAATTATAAGCATGAAATAATATCTTGAAAATATTGTATGACATGTGTGTGTTTCTATCTTATGTGTTTAAACATGAACATCTAATGAGAAGATGGTTTG
Organism: Tamarix chinensis; assembly: GCA_030549775.1. Lineage (NCBI taxonomy): Eukaryota > Viridiplantae > Streptophyta > Magnoliopsida > Caryophyllales > Tamaricaceae > Tamarix > Tamarix chinensis. Next base: position 21,056,582 of record CM060176.1, on the reverse strand, counting down.
TGTGATTCTTTTTATATGTTTATGCCGGCAGAAAAGGTGATGAATATTTAGTGAAGAAGTGATGAATATCTAGTGAACTCGTGCTGAATTTACAGCATAGTCGTGATGAATATATCTAGATCCTAGTAGTTTAGCTCTCGTCCTTGTTATTTTATGTGAGTTTTGGTTGTTTTAAATTTATTTAAGTATTTCCCTATATGTATAATAGTGTATAGAAGCTAGTTTATGAGTTTTGGATCATTTAGAGTTGAAATGAAATTTTTATAAGGCTTGGACATATTCAACCATGGGTGACATTGATGATTAAACCTAGTGACCTTAATTAAAATAATTCATTAATTAAGAAAAATAAAAAGAGAAAGAGATATTATGGGTGCATTGAGGAATCTTAATAATTTATATTATTGTCCTATTTATATTTCATCCTAAGAAAACAATTGGTTAAGTGTAATAACTTTTAGCATGAAATACACCACTCTTGACCTTAAGTTAAATTATTTGACCTTATTGACATTTTAGTAATTTATTATGTCTTTATACTAGTTATTTACTTTAGCATTATAAGTGAACCCTTTGTTGACTTAAATATTGGCTATTGATCTTTGTCTCGAATAATTAGATTTAATGTACATTGAGAACTAATTGTATTGGGCCTTTCATAGCATGAAACTTAGGCTTTAACACCTTAACGATCTTCCTTAGGCTTTCATGCCTTAATAATATCCCTCGGGCTTTAATGCCTTATATATTCAATTGGACTTTGATGGCATGATTATGGGCCTTTATGCTCTAAATGGATCAAACATTGATTCATTTATGGATTAAGTGCATAGATAATATTTTAACTTCATAAACTAATTGGTTTACATTCAAAGAAGTGATTAAGTGATGTTTAATGGACTTGTTCTTGTTCAACCTAAATCTTTGATAAAACATTAATTACTTAAAGTGAAAGATATTGAGTCGAGACTTGTACCACTCGGGGTAACTATCCGAGTTAGGTTTGGTATTCACTTGGTACCATTCCGGTGTTTTTATTCTATGAACTAGGTTGCCTTAAAAGGTCTGGAGAAGCCCTTTTCTACTCTATAGGTGTCATGATATATTTCGGCCCTATAAGGGATATGCATACTTAAGTAATTAGGTGTCCTATTATTTGGTGGTCTGGTTACATTTTTGGGCAGGCCAGCTAGGGCTAGTACCATTCAAGTATTAGATTATTTGTTATGGTTTCTTTGAGTCTCCATCCTTAAGTTAATATAATAAATTGGTTGGGATCACAATGATAAAGTATAATAACCAATGAATCATATCTAACCATACATTCATATTACATTATTTTATGCTTGAAGGTTGAGTTTCATGTTCTCAATTAACAGATATACATAAGCAAGATATTATCTTATTATTATATGCTCTATTTCTTTCTTCACACGGACCTCTCACTCAATGCTATATTTTTAATATAATTGTGCTATTCAGTACAAGATGCATACTAATACTACACATTTGTAGACGTTGTGTCACAGGTATATGATGATGATCCTGCTGACTTTAACGAGGTTCCTCAGGCAGAGTGATGTAGGTTTATACCCCCAGGGTTAGGGCATAGAGTTATTTCTATCTGAGGTAGCACATGTTATGTGCCCTAGATTTTAGATATCTCTTTTAACCCTCTTATCTCTTTTTATATATTGTATTATCTGGAGCATGTACTCCATACTTTGTAATTATGTCTAAATTATTCAAGTGTTTTTCTATTTATATCTATTTATGTAAGTTTTGATTTATATGATGTAAATTTTTAGCCTTACACGTAGTATGAGAAAGGTATGGACTTGACTTGTGTTATGTGTGTTGGTAACACCTACTATATTATGTTAATGCTTTTGCTTAAAAATAAAAATTTTTAGTAGTAAATTTCGAGGTATTACAGGGGGTTATTTCCATCCCACCCTGTATTGCAACAAACAAATTCATCTTCCTCCATTGCTAGACAAACAATAACAACACATAAGAAATTTTAGTATAATTTAAAAACAAAGAAGTTAACAAAAGCCTTGAAAACCCTACCTTCAAAACCGTATAACCAACTACGAGTAGTTATCAATGCCTCTACATTTTCCGACAAGTATGAGCTTCTCTACTTATTCAAAACCCTACCTCTAATGCAATTGTGAAGGGAACACTTAAGATATCCCTAGTTAGATGTGAAATTTATCCATATTGAAACTACTTTTCTTTCCAAAAGTCAAGAATGTACAACTTCATTTTTTGGTCCACTCTAGGATCATTGAGATATTTATCCAACTTTGTCTTTTCCTTAGAAGTGTATGTAGCCATATCTTCATCAAAACCCTAATAAATTATAACACATCAAAACCGTAATAAATTATAACAAAAAATGAATATATATATATATATATATATATATATATATATATATATATATATATATATATATATATATATAAAATAAGGCAAAAATGATAAGAATGAAACATAATTCTCAAGTGAATACAAAGACTATTAATGAATTAAAAAAATAACACTTGAAAAGTGAAGGGAATGCAAGAAATTCAAACTTACCATAGAAAAGTCAAATTTACGCTTTCAAGTCTATGTTGCTTGTTCACACACTTCCCACGTTGGTCCATTCCTATACCTTTCTCAACCAACCTATTTTTAGTGAAGTTTGGTGCATGAGATTAATGACTACCTAATTACCCAAGTATTTAATTTGGATGATGAGAATCCATAATGACATTGTATACTATAAAAAGGTAATCAATTCGATTGGGTCTATTCCATAATCTAACACTTAGATGATGAGATATTAGAAATAGTGTATATGCTAATATCAGTTATTTGGATGAATTGAAATAGGAGGAGATAAAAAGGATGGATTTAGTGACCGAAAGACATTGTTAAGGATACCATGCACTTGCCACTAGAATATTATGCCATAATACAAAGAAATGAAATAGTTAACAAAGGAAGGAAATGGTCCACCGTGTAAGTGACCATAAGAATGAAAGAAATGGATGATATGCATGTTGATGCAAATTGAACATGAACGGTGCAAGGAAAACATTGTAGGAAATCATGAAAATTGGAATTGCGATTTGAGGTGGAAAAGGTGATGTACTATCACTTGTCAGCTATGTTAGGACCATAATAAATATCTAGCAACATATTTACAATAGAGATAATTGTCTTAAGACATTAGACATGTAATATAGAATATAGTATATTATGATGGAGTATTATTTTACTAAGTTAGGCATTGAGACAAATTCCTTAGAAGTGGTATAGGGTTTGTGATCATAAGACAACTTTGATATTTCATTTTACACAAAGTTATTGATGAATGTGATTTCCATTTATCACATATGTATTTATTTTGTGTTAAAAACTATTATTGGACACAAAATATAGTGACAATTTAACACTAAAAAATTAAAATATCATAGCAAAAGAAGATAAAACCTAACCAATAGGATAAGGTTGTACTAGTATAGCTAGAAAAAAAATCATCTTATTTTAATTTGTGATTGTGATGTGTTTAAAGACTTTATTAATGTTCTAAAAATACTTGAAGTTAATTTTATAAAAATTAAAAATAATTTGATTTGATTTTTTCTTCCAAGTTCTATCTCGATTATACTATTATACAATCATACCCAATTTGAGACATTTAACCCAAAATCTATAGACCTGAAATATACCCGAACTCCAAAAACAAAATAGGTTTGATAATAACTTGATATGATTCACACCCGACCCATACAATGACCCAAACATGAACTCAAACCCAAACGCGGTCTGATGTCTATAGACTTGAGCCAAACCAGAAATAGACCTAAACCAGAGAAGCCCGAAAAACTCAACATCAACCTAAACCAATTCACACCTAACCCATCACTTAACCTAAATAAAACTCGAACCCAACCCAAAACACACCTAAACCAACACTATAGAAATATGGGTCAATATTGACTATTTATATCATCGGTATTAAGAAAATATTCATCGGTAATAAATATTACTGACAATCATTCATCGATATTAAATCATCGGTACAGTAATAAGCTTATTACCGATGATAATTGAATCATCATTATTACACCTTAATACCAATGATTAAATATTACCCGAAAAAAAAACCCTTATTACCAATGATTTATCATCGGTATTAAACTTAAATATTGACAATATGAAATTTCATTTTAAAAAAAAAATTGAAACCCCACAATACCGACGATTTTGTCTTAACACTGACGATGGTTCTCCCTTATAACCAACGATTGATCATCAGTATTAAGGCTTAATACTGACGATAATAAATGATTTATTCGAGCTCTCTTAATATTAAAATGCTCATTACGAACAATTTATCATTAATATTTCCCTTTTGAAAATATGATAAAAAATGGAAAACCTAAAAATATTTGACTTGTCAATCATATATACTAAATAATTTATTTTAAACATAAATATTGTTATATAAACATATTTTACAAAACAAACATTTTTTATTACATTTGACATGTCAATAGGAGCATAAAACCTAACAATCATCTTCATCTTCATCTTTATCTTGATCTTAATATGATGGCAGAGGTGGATGAATTTAAGACCATGCAGCCATAAAAGCCTTCATTTGTCTTAATTCTTTGTCTTGTTGCTTAAATGTTGCTTATTGGTGGGTTATAATCTTACTCATTTCTTTTTTATTTTGTTCTATTTGATATTTTTATTTTTTTTCTTGAATAAAATCATCATGCATCCAACTGGTGCAAGAAGCACCACGACTTGCACCCTCCCCTACAAGCCTTTGTCCTACAACTTTTCTATGGTCTGGACGACTACCTAAGACATCCTCCAGTATCGATTCTTCAATAATTTTAGGAGATGTATAATCATTAGAGCTACAAGAAGCCATTTGGGATAAGGTCTCCTCTCGTCTTCATAGCATATTGTTCTACACATATAAGTAAAAGTTAGACATATTATAAGGAATGTTATTAATACATATTATAATTAACTAAATATAACAAACTTATAAAATTCTCTTCAAATTAGGGAGTGACTCATTTGTTATTTTTAAAATTCATTTCTTTATAGTTCTCTGAGGCAAGCAATAATTTGTTTGTCTCTGAATTAGCATATACATAATAGAAAAGTTAATACATTCACAATATTACATGATAAATAAATAAAGAATGAAAACCCCAAAAATACCTTCTTGTAGCGATATTGTGACAATGATCGTGTACCATGAAAAGAAGGGTTCCTATTAACCGCATTTTTTTTTGCCAAAGCCTTCATGAATAAGATATTATTTTTCGTCATGTTCTTTATATATATATATATATATATATATGTCATTTTATTCAATTTGCATACCAAAATTTAACATTACCTTTGCATCTTCCAAAGTCTAATGATCAATGCACCTTTGCCACATGTAAAAGAAGGCCTGGAATAATTGTCTTCCTACCAATCCTTCTTATGATCTCATTTTCGATCTTTGTATCGATCAGTCATCATTCGATCAAGACCTAATTCAATTCATAGCCATGAAGGATTTGTTATCCATGGAGCTAAACTAAAATAATTCTACATATATACACAACCATAAGTTAGAAATTATATAATTTTCATTTTATAACTTAATTCAAATAGATATGAAATAAACTTTACCTCAACTTCCAAAAGGATCTTCACCTTATCCTCTAGAGGGATATATGACCATCTCTTATAACATGATGGTATCTTGGTCCCAATATTATATCCAACACATATAATAAACCATTTACTATGTAGACCTATCACATTTAGTGTGTTTGCTTGAAAATCAAAGTCCACCTCAAATTTTTTCTGACCACTTCTCCCAAACTTCTCCAACATTATTATATCCATATTTCTTTCTATGGCCCTTATCCTATGACCTAAAGCATGTATATATAATTTTATCATTAAAATAATAAAATTCTTAAGGTAATAGTGATGAATCCAAACATAATGGACCAAATTTTATACCTTTTGAATTTTTACACCCAGAGCGTAATCTATAAGGATGCAATGGATCACATCCATCACCATAGCCACCATGACCTTCAGCGACAACGTTAAACATATAAAAACTATCAAATATTTTGATATATAGAAAATATGCATTATGTTGATACACATAAATAAACAAAGTGCATAATATTGTACATAATCATAAATTTTAGTACAAAAACTCAACTTATTAAACAATTACTAATCGGAATCGTAAATTTTATCATTATTAATAAACTCTCCTTCACTATCTCCATCTAAAAATTCTTGTTTCACATTGTCATCTTCAACAATGAAGTCTCTCATGTCATCTTCATCACCACTGTCAACCATAACACTATTAATACCAGGACGTACAATATTTGAGCTATTAAGATCTCTACCAACATTGACGTTAGCGCCACTCAATTTAACATCATCTACCACGTGTATGTTGTCAAGAGTGTCATCATCTAAGTCCTAAATGTTGCAATGATTAACTTCCCATACGACTTTCCAATTTGGACCATTGTACAAGTCATCCACGTACCAAACTTGCTTTGCCTGAGTTCCAAGAATATATTAGTCATCCTTTCACCACTCAGCCATAGTATACACACCTTTAAGATGGTTCATATGCACAATCCTCTTCTTTCTCCTATCAATATCAAACCACCTACATTTAAATAAAACAACAAAACACTTAGGCAAGTAAGATAATTCTATGATCTCAATTAATTGTCCATAGAACTTTTCACCGCCCTCGCTTAATACACATACGCCACTATTTTGTGTTTATATCGTTAGATTTATATCATGCATTGAGAATTTAACTTCATTAATTACGCAACTTGAATAAGAAAGCACCATATCAAATGCTCCAAATGCCAAGGAAAATAATTCAATAGTGCATTCAGGTGATCTCATATCACCCAACTTGTATCTGTAACTGTTTTGTGTTTTAAATAATTAATGATATAATAAACATAATAAATAATTATCGTACAGTTTCAATTGTTATGACTAAAAATAATTACCTTTGAATAGAAATAAGATGGAAATTCTTTCCTTTGCACTTCTTTTAAATTGGCACTACCCCCACATCATTGAATATCATCCATGTGTTCACTATAAAAATAATGCATTTTTACTATGTACTTATAATAAGACTATGATAAATATAGAGAATAATATAATACATTAACTCCAAATATTTTTGTATTTATGGATAATTTCTCAAAACATACCGCTGAACATCTTTCTTAACTTTATCTGCTATATTCACATGTGTCTTCTTACCAATATAGCGAGCTTGAGATTGGAACACTGATAGTTGACTCTTCTCCACAACTACATCTACATTTCTATCTATCATGTTGAACTTAGTCTCAAAACCTTTTAAGTACATAGAACAAAAACTCAATGCTTCATCGACTACGAAACCTTCAAAAATAGAACCTTTTGGCTAAGCACGATTCTGTATATATTCCTTCAAGTCCATTAACTTCCTCTCAATGGGATACATCCATCTCCTATGAAATGGTCCACCGAGTATTGCTTCTTCAAGTAAGTGGATTAATAAGTGAACCATGACACTGAATAATGATGGAGAAAATATGCGTTACTTACACAAGATAATATTGATATGCTCTTCTGCTTTATCTAAATCTGCCATCTGAAGCTTCCTTGCACATATCTGAGTGAAGAATTTATATAACTTGATAATGGTGTCACTTATTTGCTTGTTTAAAAAAGAACTCACACCTAACAATAATAGATGTTGCATTATGACATGATGGTCATATGAATTCAACCTGTTCAATCTAGTATCGAGAACATTCTTTCTCAAATTACCAACAAAACCATTAGGAAACTTCACATTCCTTGAAATTTTAAGGAATGTTGTTTTATCATGTGATCAAATTGTATATTCAATAGCAAGATTCATTAATGTATTCTCATCATAAGAAATATGCAACTCGTGCCTAATGTTCACATCTGCTAATTTATATCTCCCATTATCAATGTCCTTTGAATTAGTAGTACTAAGTAAAGTCTCAATTAAATCAGAAGAAACATTCGTCTCGATATGCATGACAACTAAATTATGTTTTAGCATAAGCGTAGACTAATATGGCAGCTCATAAAAGATGCTTTTCTTCTTCTAATACAATTCATCATCGTTTCTCTTTCTCTTGCCACAATATTTTCAAATGGGTGATCTTGTCAGTGACTTAATTAGCATCAAGATATCAGTAGGTGATAAATTTTGATGACTTATTTTCTCAACCTTACCATTAAATAATTTGCTTTTTCGCATCAGATGATTGTTTGGAAGAAATCGTCTATGTCCAATATATTCTATCTTACCTCTCAATCTAATAGATCTAGCTTCTTTATTGCAACTAGGGCACGCAAGATATCCTTGCCTACTCCATCTTGAGAGATATGATAGAATAGAAAAATCATTAATAATCCATAGTAATGCTACACGCATTTTAAACACTTGATTATCAATAACATCTTGTGTATCTACTTCCCACCCATAAATCTTTCAATTCATCAATCAACAATCTAAAAAACACATCAATATCCATCAAAGGTCCATGACAACTAGGGATTAACAAAGTCAACATAAAAAATGGGTCTTTCATGCATCATCGTGGGGGTAAGTTATAGGTGGTCATAATTATCAGTCATATGCTATAATTACTTCCCATGCCAAATGGATAATACCCATCATATGCTAACCCCAAACGAACATTATGAGGACCAGAGGAAAAATCTAAATACTTCAAATCAAAATCTTTCCATAAGTGTCCATCAATAAGATGTCGTAGAACCCTTGACTCCCAAGAATGTCCAGTCAAATACCATCACATATCTTTAGCAGTGTGTTTACAAGCATACAACATCTTCAATCTCAGTGTTAGTGGAAAGTATCGCAATGTTTTATGAGGTATTTTTTCCTTCGTACCTTCATCAACTCACCGAGAGGTCCCACATACTAGATAACTATTTCTTTCAACATTTTCTTTTCAAAAAATTACATAATCAAACCTACACACGTGAATCAATTAATACCCGATATCTAACTTACTCATCATATTCTTAGCACTTTAATGTAATCTAGGTAACTTATTTCCCTCTAGAATAGATTTTTTCAATGACTTTAATAGTCCATCAAATGACTTATTACTCCATATGTTCAATGTCTTATGATGCTATAACTTTATTAAAAAGTTGAGAGAAGAGAAATTCTTGCATCTAAGTAACAATATCTCTAAAGGGTTTTTTGACCCCTTAAAACTTTGGAAAAATAATTAGTTTATAATTAAAAAGGATTGACCAATTTCTTCTTCTTCTTCTTCTTCTTCTTCTTCTTCTTCTTCTTCTTCTTCTTCTTCTTCTTCTTATTATTATTATTATTATTATTATTATGATATAGGATCTCAAGTCGAATTTGAATCTAAAGTTGCTCGATCCAAATCTAAGCACATTTAGTTATCTATAGAACAGACTCATTGGGTCTAAAAATGCAAACAAAGACCCACTATAGAACGAGTTAGATTTGGATCAAATTGTTATCCTTAAAGTGCGGTGATTTTTCATTAAATATTGTACATATTTGTAAATCATCAAATATTTTGAAAACGAAGGGAGCATAGCATATGTCATGTACTCCTTATGTTCCAAATTGTTTACAACCATTTGAAAGTCACTGGAAGTAAGAAAATGATCACAAGTCATTATTCTTCCTAAATTACCCTTATCAAAATTTTAATACCATTCTAGCTAAAAAAAAGTTATAGAAATAAATGATGTCATAAAAATAGTGTTGATGACATCCAATGAGGAAAAAAAAGGAATTACCATGTGAGTGAATAAATGTTATTTATCATTTTAAGGAAGTCAATTTAGTTCATGTCTAAGATGATTCAAATTTCTTACTTTAAAAAAATATTGATGACATTTTTTCAAAACTTTTTACTTTGATTAGTTTTTTTTTTTTGAAATCTATTTATATTATACAAAAAGAAAGACTTCACTTGAATTCCCATCAAGACGTTTCTTGCCTATTTTCCTTAACCTAGAAAACCAACATATAATTCTCAATACAAACTAAATTAATAACAAGAAGTAATTTATTAAGAATTACAAGTTATAAGAAAAATATCCCATCATTTTACACCTTTTAATTATTGTTTAAATTTTTATGAGGATATAATACTTCATATTTGAAATTAAAATTTTATTATTTTTATACTATTTTATTAATTTTAATATTAAAAAAATATTTTCACTTTTAAAAGTTTTAAGAAAAAATATAATTTTTATAATATTTTTGTTAACTCGAAAGTCATTATTTTAGAAAATTGATGTTTTCATGTGATAATGTGTTGAAAATATTTTAAGGATTGTTATATTATTAGTTGGATTTTTTCTACAATATTAAAGGTTATTTTAAACCCTTATTTTTTATATAATAGTAAAAGGACAAAATAAGAATTTTATAAATAAATATATTTTTTGAAAAAAAAAAGAGAGTTGAAGAGAGAAATATTTTTTATGTTATATATGATAAAATTTTATCTTTTTATTTATTCCTCAGTGTCTTTAATTATTATATACTAATTATCTTTAATGAATTTATACGACTTATCTTTCTTTATCTTGTTTGTACAAATTCATAGATAAATTAACTTTGGTGATAACTTCTTCATTTTTCAACGAAATTGGATGATTATTTATGTGTTGGAAAGATGAATTAAATATCTACAGCTTCAATCTTTTGAGTTTTTCCAATATTGAAACATAACTTAGTGAAAAATATCAATAAATATTGGTGATAATTTAATTGTGTGATTTTATTATATCTTTCTATTCTAAAAACTTATATATGCCCATACAAAATCCTAATAGCCAAACTTGTGTTTTTCTTTCTCCTCTAGTGTTGTTGCTTATGTGTTATATCTCCCACTAATATTATTCAAGATATTTAACAAATTCATCAAGATCTTCAATTAATTCATCAAGGCCTTCAATTCATTAATCAAAATATTAAACCATCTTCAAGATTATAGATTTAAGATCCATTTTTTGTTGTTTTTATTCTTCTTTGTTTGAGTCAAGGAATAATTATTTTTCAAGATCATCAACTCTTGGAGTTATTTTGGTGTCGCAAGATCATCCATTATGCTTGAAGGCCTTATATTCTATATATAAGGATTTTATATTTGGTAACATTATTATTTTTTTAACTTATATACATATATTATATTTGTGGAATATCAAGTCTACAAAGTATGGATTTTTATTTATTATATAATTTTATACCTTCTTATGGCTATATTTTATGCATCATGATATGTAATATGATTAGCCTATGAATATATGATTTTAGGTTAAATTCGTGGTAAATTCAATTTGATTGCTACTTTGCGCTATTTTATAAAAATCACAAAAAATTCAATAATATGACTTACCCATCATATTATATATCAAATAGAAGCCCCAAAAGTTTGGTTTTCATAAAAATTATCTTTTATTAATTTTGGGTTATTTACAGGAAAAAAAAGATGGGGTTATAGTACGGATTGGTCGAATATGAAAAATTAATATAACTTAAAAAATTAAACCTTTTTGTGTGTTATGTTAGTTTTGACCAATATTGAGTTTTAGTGGTTATTTTAATACTAAATATTATTGTTTACCTAGGTTAATTGAGTTTGATCTTTTAATATACATGTGGTTTTAATATTTTGGTTACATATTTGAATTGGATATGAAAAGTTGGTTATTCTAGTTGGATCTTTCTATTTTTGGAAAGCTACTTTTGTGAAGAGTTTCCTATTTGGAAAAGTTTTCATGTATCTAAAGTGGATAATAAAAGAAAGGGATTTAATAAAGAATAGTTACTTTTGTGCATTATGTGAACACCTTAATAAGACATTAGTACTTTAAGTAGAACACATCAGCTTTGGGTCCTTCAGCATTAGTCTCCTAAAGTTGGGGATCGAAAATAGACTTTCCTTTTCTATTGTGGATATATATTTATTTTCCAACTATGTCTGGTTAAGACTCATTGTCTACTATATAGACTTCTTTGAACACTATTAGGGGATATACATATTTAGAGGTTAGATGATCGAGGTTCGGTTTTTTTTCTTTGGTGTTAGAACCACTAAAATTACCCAAGAGGTGGATCTTTTGTCGTTGGATTTCATTTTTTTTTAGATGTATTCAGACTTTTCATATCCCCTTTGGACTATGTTCACTAGGATGACCCAGGTGTAATTTCTAATCTTCTTGTGGTTAGTGGTAGGTTTTTGGACTTTATTTTGCCAAGAAACCCTATGGTTGGTTTACCCACTTTGATAATTGGAGATTATGACTGCCTAAAGTAAAAAATTAATAATTTGATATTTTATGTATTCCCTTTTTCTTTTCTAATATGATTCGGTGTACATATATACACATCTATATTATATTCCATTTTACTAACGTGTTACTTAGTTGTTTCCCCATCTAACTTGTTATGTATTTTAAACAGGGCTACGATAATCCATGATATATATGGTGAGTAGATTACCTAGTACAAATTGAGTATGGACCTATTTAAAGTGTTGATAATATGCATAGTGGGAAAAAGCAAGTGTGGTGGCCATTTTTAGGGATTTCTTGATCATCATTTATTTCAATAATTACTTTTAAACTTTTTGGTTGTAATTAATATTTTCATTTTTTGTCTTTTTATTTGGTCTTTATTTCCTTTGAGTTTACTAGAAATTTATATTTTATATTATTGAGTTAAAAAGGTGTGTTTTCTTATTATAATTAGCTTTAGTAACTAGTGTAAATGGGACATTGGTGTTTATTTATTCTAATTTTGGTGGAAATACCCTCACTGTATTTAGCTTCTACATATATTTTTCTAGTAAACTTATTTTTAAAAAAATAGGGGTGTTACAAGATAGTACCAAAGTAGTGGATTTTAGAACTCACTTTTAAAAAGTTCAATGTCAAGTTTTCATTAGGAATTTTGAAGTACATAGAAGCTTTTTGAGAGGTTTTGATTTTAAAACTTCGAAAGCCACCAAGTGAGGAATGGATCAGGGCTAATGGAATGCATGCTTATTTATGTCCTTCATTGTTATGTTCTATTTTGATCTTTGTAAGTTGTATATGGATGTGATCAAACTTTTTTTTAAATGAGTTTTAGAAGTGTCTTCCTCAACCTATATGGATTAATTAATTCATTTTAAAGTATTTTGATGAGGTTTTGGTACTTTACACAAATAATGGTTGTCAAGATATTTCATGGTACATTAATAATAACACTTTGTATTTTTGGGATTAATCGACTTATGTTAATATCTATTTTTGAGAACTTTATTAGCTCATGTTTTAAAAAAAAATTGAATTTGTTGTGCTTAATGCATGTTTAAGGTTTTGATGATGTTTATGGTTTCAAATATTTATGTAGCTTATGAAATTTAATTTGTTAAATTAGTAAGGATCATAATTTAAAGAAAGCTTTGGATGCCTTAGATCAATCTTTAAAATTATGACCAAGTGGTCATTTCCCATGTTTTGATAAATATTTATTCTCAGAAATGTTATTTTTGAAGCATTTTCCCCCTAAAACCTTAAAGTTTTATGGATATTTATTTTCAAAACACTTTTTCTAAATATAGTCTCGATGGCCCTTTCTTGATTAATATCTTCATCGTCCACAATTCTCCCTTTATAAATTCTACTAGTTATGCATTCCTTGCATAGTACCTTACTTTATGATATTTCTTCATTATACTAGTTTTCTTATCGTCATTATTTTCCATTATATTACCACCATTTGTCAGCTTCTTTTATTGGTAATAATCTTACTCTTATTATGATGTATTCCTAGATAATTTCCCCAATTATCATCTTTCTTTTGACAATATTCTAGTATTGAGATCAACTTGCATTATTGTAATTTTTCTATTCTCACTCACATCAAAAAAATGTTTTGATTCCTTGATTATTAGCTCGCATCCAAACTATTATATCTCCTCATGGATTTTCCTATTGTTACATTTCCATTCACTACTCTCTTTGGTTGTTAATTTTAATAGAGTTACTTTCCTCTCATGGTTGTGATTCCTCATTGTCACACTTATATTGTGGTCACCTACTTTATTGTTGCTCTTTCATCTTGTCATTTTTTTTATTAGTACATTTTTCTTATCATGATTTTTGCATTATTTCCACTTGTTTCCTTAATCTCTAATGATGATATGAATATAATCCCTTCCTTGATATAATTTTATTCCCTTTCTTTGGATCTAGTTGTTTCTTCTTCTTTTTTGGACGTATATTGAATCCTTTTGAAATCATATTTATTTTATTACCTCAATTAATTCCTTATGGCCTCTTTTTATTTCCTCTATTGTACTCGCTATCATTTATATTTTTAGTATTAGAGTCGAGCACAATTATCTTCTTTACTTATTAGATCCATTCTGCTACTTTTTTATCTCACTTTCTTATGATGATTTACTTTATCCCTATATTATTAATTCTTTATTTTGAATACCAATCATTTGTTGTTTACTGAGGAAATCTTTTATTACCACTTGCCCTCCCTATTTCATTTTACCATTTTTTGGAATTCAATCCTTATTACATCCAACTCATCTTACTTTTAATTTATATTGTGAAACTAATACATTGCCTTATGGATTGACTATGTTAATCTCTAAACTTAACTTTTATTGATAATCCAATTTGTAAATTCCCCTCATCTTCATTTGCATTTGTTATCAAGAAACCGGTTGCCATTTGATGAGTCTCTCCTCTTCTTCTTTTCTCCTTTTTAACCGTGTGTTATCATTGATTTGGTTCTTATGATCATACCATATGTAAGTCATCGTCCTTTCCTCACTTGATGTTGATTTCACATAACTAACATGCTATATCATGAATCCTTTGTTCGTGCCCATCAAGAAGAATCCCACTCTTGTTAATTAATTATCTTTTATTTTAATATTGTGAACTTGTTAGTGAGCACTTTTCATTTGGTTAATTTTTTATCTTTATTTGGTATTAGGACTCTATTATTTTTAATGTTTTGCTAAACCCATTCCTATGTTATATTTTCTCAATTGGGTTTCTTCTTCTTGGTTACCTTGTGATCCTCCATGTAACACTTGGTTACTATTTAGCTTGATTCCTTATTACCATTTTCATTCTTTTATTTGATTTTTCCATATTTTTATGGCATTTAAGTTACTAATCTAACCTCATCTTAAGAGGTTAATTTAACGTTCTTCTTTACCTTTTCCTTGATCTCCTTTTAACTCCATGATTTCTTATGGTGGTGTAATATAAATTTTTCTTTATGGTTTTTTTTTTATGAACCAAGATGACAAGTTCCTTCTATAGAGTGAAATTATCCCACATATTTTGATAGAGTGATATTTTTGCAACTATGGTTTTCTAAAAATGTCAATTGAGAAAAAACATTATGTGTACTTTTTTCCAACGATTGTTGGTTTCCACTATTATTTAGTAATGTTCATTTATAAAAATATTATATTTCATGTTAAGATTTCTAAATTGTTTATAGTGTCTTATTGGAATTTTTTATTTAATGAACTTCAATGACTAAGTTCTTTGTTAAAATGGTAGTAGTGTAATATCAAATAATTTTAAATCTTGTAATTTACTCTTTTAGTAATAATTGTTTAAATTTTTCTGAGAATGTAATACCTTATATTTGAAATTAAAATTGTACTAATTTTATTTTATTTTATTAATTTGAATGTTAAGAAAAAAATACTCTTTTTAGTTTTCAAAGTTTTAAGAAAAATTGTTATCCTTGTAATACTTTTGGTAACCCAAAAGTTACTATTTTTTTTAAATAGTTATTTCAATGTGATAATGTATTGAAAATATTTTAAATATTTTTATATTAGTGATTGGATTTTTTATAATTTAACAGATTATTTTAAACCCTTGTTTTGTATATAATTGTAAAAGGGCAAAATGAGAATTTTATAAATAAATATTTTTTTGAAAAAAAGAGAGTATTTTGAAGAGAGATATATTTTTCTTGTTGTATTTGATAAAATTTTATCTTTTTACTCATTCTTTAGTGTCTTTAATTATTATCTACTAATTATCTTAAATGATATTATATGACTAATCTTTCTTTATCTTAGTTCTACAAATTCGTAGATAAAATGACCACCATTCGGTAATTTAGTCATAAATTCTTCATCTTTCAACTACATTGGAAGATTATTTTTTATTTTGAAAGATAACTTAAATATATGCAACTTTAATCTTTTGATGTTTTCCAATATCAAAACATAACTTAGTTAAAAATTTCAATCAATGTCAATGATAATTTAATTATGTAATTATATCTTTCTATTCTAAAAGCCTATATAAGCCCATACAAAATCCTAATAGCCAAGCCCGCATTTTTCTTTCTCATTTAGTGCCATGGCTTATGTGTTATACCACCGACTAATGTTCTTCAAGATCTTCAATTAAGTCATCAAGATCCTTGAATTAATTCATCAAGGCCTTCAATTGATTCATCAAAATATTAAACCATCTTCAAGATCATAGATTTAAGATCCAAATTTTTTTTCTTCATCTTCTTCATTTGAGTTCAAGGAATAATTGTTTTTCAAGATAACTAAATCTTATAGTTATTTTGGTGTCAAAAGATCAATCTTTATGCTTGAAGACCTTATATTCTATATATAAATATTTTACATTTGGTAAAATTATGTTTTTAACTTATATACATATATTATATATGTGTGGAATATGATATCTATAAAGTATGGATTTTTATTTAATATATAATTTTATGCCTTATTAAGACTATATTTTATGCATCATGATATGTAATATAATTAGACTAAGAATATATGATTTTATGTTAAATTTGTGGTAGATTTGATTTGACTACAATTTTGCACTGTTTTAAAAAAATCACACAAAATTTAAAAACGAGAATTTAGTCATCATATTGTATATCAAATAGAAGCCCTAGAAGTCTAGTTTTCATAAAATTATTTTTTATTAATTTTAAGTTATATGTGAAAAACAGATGGGGTTATAGTAAAGATTTGTTCAATCTAGAAATTTAGTATAATTTACAAAATTGAATTTTTTGTGTGTTATGGTGGTTTTGACCAATCTTGAGCTTTGGTGGTTATGTTAATACTAAATATTAATGTTTGACCTAGGTTGAGTGAGTTTGATATTTTAATATACATGTGGTTTCAATATTTTAGTTAAACATTTGAATTGAATATGGAAAGTGGGTTATTTTAGTTGTATCTTTCTATTTTTGGAAAGTTACTTTTTTGGAGAGTTTTCTATTTGGAAAAGTTTCCATGTATATAAAGTGGATAATAAAAGAAAGGGATTTAATGAAGAATAGTTATTTGTATGCATTATGTAATCACCTTAATACGACATCATTGCTTTAAGTGGAATACATCAGCTTTGGGTCCTTTAGGGTTGGCCTCCTGAAGTTAGAGATCAGCAATTACATTTTCGTTTCTATTGTGGATATATATTTATTTTCCAACTATGTCGTGTTAGGGCTCATTGTCTACTCTTTTGACTTCTTTGAACTCTATTAGGGAGTGTGTATACTTAAAGACTGGATAATCGATAGTAGATATTGTCCTTTGTTGCTAGGACCACCGGGATTGCCCAGGAGGTTGATCTTCTATGGTTGGATTTAGTTTTTGTTAAATTATCTTTGTAATTTTGTTATCCCCTATGCACTGTATCTACTAGGATGACCCTGGTGTGTCTTCTAAGCCTCTTATGGTTGATGGTAGGTCTTCGGACCTTGTTTTATCAAGTAACCCCTTAGTTGTTTTATCAGGTAACCCCTTAGTTGGTTTACCTGATAAAACAACTAAGGGGTTACCCACTTAAACAATTAGAGGTTGTGATCACCTAAAGTAAATATTAATAATTGAATATTTTATTTATTCCCTTTTATTTTTCTTATATGATTTTATGTACATATATACAAGCCTATATTACATTCCAGTTTACTAACGTGTTACTTAGTTGTATCCCTAGCTAACTTGTTACATGTGTTGAACAGGGTTGCGATGGTCGATGATGTACATAGTGAGTAGATGACCTAGTGCAGATTGAGTGTGGGCATATTTAAAGTGTTGTTGATATGCATAGTGAGGAAAAGCGAGGGCAATGGCTATTTTTATGGATTTGCATGTCATCATTTATTTTAATAATTACTTTCATACTTTTTGGTTGTAATTAATATTTTTATTTTTATTTTCTCTTTTCAATTGGTTTTAATTTCCATTGAGTTTACTTGACATTTATATTTTATATTATATTGAGTTAAAAATAAAATTTTGTGTGTTTCCTTATTATAATTAGCCTTTGCAGCTAGTATAAGAGAGACATTGGTGTCTACTTAATTTAGTTGTGGTGATAATTACCCTTTTACGCTTTAATTACAAAATTACCACTTTGTACTTGCCTCCAAAATTACCATAATACCCTTTTTAATTTAAATTTACTATTTTGCCCCTTAGTACACCACTTATATTAATTTATTATTATTACTACATAAAATATTAAGATTAGTACCTCATCCACAACTCTTATAATTAATATAATATTATTAACACCCCTATACATATATTAGGCCATATTCTTGTACAAGATACATTACAAAAATACCCCTAAGGCTCATAAAATATTAAGCATGCAATAAAGATTACAATACCATATTACAACATGGATAATACTTAACATTTTCATTAACCACCAAACTCTTACCTTAAATAATATTTCCATATATAACATATAACCTAAATGCTTCTTTTTATCAAGCATCACAATAAACTACGCATATGATATTAAACAACATATATTAAGCATAATAACATATTATAAATCCTAATGTGCTAACATACGTTAATCCATGCGTTTCAGTGGGATTTAATAGTTACCTCGATTCTCGCAAAAACGAACCTTACCGATATTCCGGTTAAAGGTTCAAGCTTTGATCATCAAAACCAATACCTAAAAATATTATCAAGGTTTATTATGTTAGAAATAATAAAAATCAAAGTATAAAACTTTATAATGCTTAATTAATCAAATACTTGAATCAAAATATTATTATACCTTAAAAATGATTACCCAAATTAATCAACAAAGGCAGCAGCTCATCCTGCTCATGCAGCATAAGCTGCATGCAAAGAAAGAAGGAGGAGGGGGCTCGAAGGTGGTGAAAAGAGGGAAAATTGGGCACTTTCGGGTTAGTGGTTTAGGGCTAAGAAAAAGACATGATGGGGAAGGATTTGGGCAAGGGAATGGTGCGGAAGTGGAGAGGGGTTGTAGGTGGTGGTCGAGGATGGGTTGAAAGTGGCTAAGGGCGGCAGAAGCGGCGGCAGCAAGGCTGCAAAGGTGGCGGCCAAGGAGGGAGTCGAAATGGGGGCTGGTGAGGAAGGAAAAGGGAGAGGGAAATGAAGGCTTTTGAGTGGTGTTTTAGGGAAAAGTAGGATTGGGGTCGTAGAGGGGGTTGCAAGGATTGGTTTGGTGGATCAGGTGGCGGAAAAAGTGGCGGGACGGCGGCAAATCAGGGTTGCGCAGGGTGGTTGCCAAGAAGGGAGAGAGAGAAGAGAAAGAGAGGAGAGGAGGAAGAAGGAGGCTGCGAGGTGACTCAATGGGGGTTGTGATGGTTCGGGGGTGAGGTAGAGGGTGGCAGGGTGTGGTGCAGGTGGTGGTTGAGGCGAAGGAGATGGGCGGTGAAACAAAAACAGGGGAGGAGAAGAAAGGGAGAAAAAGGAGGCTCGAGCAAGGCATATGGGGCTCAAAAAATGGCCGAATGGAACAAGAAGGGAAGAAGAAAAAGAAGAAGGAGAGAGAGGAGGGGATAGAGAGCTTGAGGTAGCAGTAGGGTGGTAGGGGAATGGCGGTGGCAGGGAGAGGGAGAAGGGAGGTATGGTCAAGTATGGGGAAGGGAGACAGGGATGGTGGGGCCGGGATGGTGCAGAGAAAACAACGAGAGGGAGAGAGAGAGAGATGGGGGAAGCAATAGGGGAGAGGGAGTTGCAGGTGGATGCCCAGGATTCTCGCCGGGGATGGAGGAAGAAGAAAGAAAGAAGAATAAGAAGAAGGAGAGGGGCTGGGTGCATGCAACGAGCGAGCAGGATGGCCAAAGGGGGAAATAACGCGGGCCGACCCATTCGGGGAAGAAGGGAAAGAAAAAAAGAGGCAGGTCGGGCAACGCGGGAAGGGAAGAAAGAAAGAAAAAAAAAGGAAGGGAGTTGGGCCAAGGGAAAGAAAAGAAAAGGAGGGGAGAATGGGCCAACGGCCCAAGCGCAGGAGGGAAGAGGCAGGCCAGCCAACCGGCGGCCCAAAGAAGAAGAAAAAGAAAGAAAAGAGAAAAGAAGGAAAAGGAGAAGGAAAAAGGGAAAAAGGAAAAAGAGAAGGAAAATGGTATTAAAAAATAATTTAATTTATAAGATAATACAATATAATATATTTTGGGCAATAAATTAATTTAATATAATTAAAGTATAAGGGTTTAAAAAGGATAATTTAAGTAAAATAAAGGTTTGAAAATTTATTTAAATAATAAGGGTGTGATAAAATAACAAAATATTCATTTTAATTTATTAAATTTTAATATCCAATCTTATATATTCAAAAATCCATAAAATAATTAAATTAAATAGATTTAAAGGCTAATTTATCCCAAATAAAATTTATTTATTAAATTATAAGCTTTTGAAAATCTCGGGGGAATACATTCCTATTCAGAAAAGTTTCCATGTATATAAAGTGGATAATAAAATAAAGGGATTTAATGAAGAATAGTTACTTGTGTGCATTATGTGATCAATTTAATAAGATATTATTGCTTTAAGTAGAATACACCGACTTTGGGTCCTTTAGGGTTGGCCTCCTGAAGTTGGGGATCGACAATTGCCTTTCCTTTTCTATTGTGGATATATATTTATTTTCCAACTGTATCTGGTTAAGGCTCTTTGTCTACTCTTTTGGCTTCTTTAAATTCTATTAAGGGGTGTGCACACTTAAAGACTGGATAATCAATGTTAGATTTTGTCTTTTGTTGCTAGGACCATGAAAATTGCCTAGGAGGTGGATCTCCTATGGTTGGATTTAGTTGTTGTTAAATGTCTTCGTAATTTTGTTATCCCCTATGCACGATATCCATTGGAATGACCCTAGTGTGACTTCTAATCCTCCTATTGTTGATGGTAGGTCTTCAAACTTTGTTTTACCTGGTAACTCCTTGGTTGGTTTACCCACTTAAATAATTAGAGGTTGTGATCACCTAAAGTAAATATTAATAATGTAACTTTTTATTTATTCCTTTTTATTTTTCTTATATGATTCAATGTACATATATACAAGTCTATATTATATTCCAGTTTACAAATGTGTTACGTAGTTGTATCCTTAGCTAACTTTTTATATGTGTTGAACGAGGTTGCAATGGTCGATAACATACATGGTGAGCAGATGACCTAATACAGATTGAGTGTGGACATATTTAAAGTGTTGTTGATATGCATAGTAAGGAAAAGCGAGGGCAATGGCCATTTTTAGGCATTTGATTATCATCATTTATTTCAATAATTACTTTCATACTTTTTGGTTATAATTGATATTTTTTTTCTCTTTTCAATTGGTTTTGATTTCCATTGAGTTTACTTAACATTTATATTTTATATTATATTGAGTTAAAAATAAAATTTTATGTGTTTCCTTATTATAATTAGCCTGTGCAGCTAGTGTAAGCGAGACATTGGTGTTTACTTAATTGAGTTGTGACGGTTATACTCTTATTGTATTTAGCTTCTACATATATTTTTATTTAATTTTTTAGTCAATTGTTTTTTTTTTAAAAAATGGGAGTGTTACAATCTTCACCTGAATTTTGGCAAGACATTTATCGTCCGTTCTCCTTGACCTAGAAAATCGACATACAATTCTCACTACAAACTAAATTAATTACAAGTAGCAATTTATTAAGTATTACAAGTTAAAAAAAACTAAATTAATTCAAACTTCAACAATAATCTTAGTTGAAGCATTGCATGTGAACAATTGGATTCATAAGCATTAACTTAGCAATTAAAATTAATAATACTTTAAGATATCAGGATAATGATGAAGAAATTATAGTAATTTAGCAAAATTTGATATATCAAATATTTTTAATAGAAAATACTTACGTTCATTCAATTTTAAAATATTTCGAAAAAAATTAAGGCTTTGTTAAAATTTGTAAAATTGTAACAATTTTAATATTACTGCATTGACAAAAAAGTGAATAGCCATCCAATTGGAGTAAAAATGCAATCAATGCTTCAAGTCACAAGCAAAATGACCTGATAGAGTCACTGATTATGCATTTGATTTGCATAACCTTGTTAGTGAGGTCTAGAAGTGATATGCCAATATGCATGCAATGATTTTAGGTACTTACCAATCGCATATCACATTAAGCTAGGTCAATTGAAATGAACCTGATGTTTATTTAAAAAAATTGGTTGAGCCTTATGTGTGCCTACACTTTCCTATGGATATGGATTGAGCCATAAAGAAGGCTAGAAATCTTTGTTTCCTCAACCTCAAGGGGAGAGAATAGGAGATTGAGATTATAAATCAAGAAGCACTTAGAAGATGCCTTCAATGAGATATGGACCCGAAGGAAAACCATATCTCAATCTCCTATTTTGATTATAAATCAATTATAACTTTGAAATCCACACATTGTTCATATTTTGTAAAATTGTTTATCGTTTTCATTATTCGAGTATTTTATTAAATCATAAGTAACATTGATTCCAAATTTCTATAGGTTTTTTATATTTTTATTAATTTTACAATTTTTATTTGAAATGTTTAAATATATTGAATAGTCATATGCCTTGTAAAGTTTGAAGAAACAATATTATCTTTCATAGAATATATGTTTATTATTTTGGTTAGATAAGCTTGAGATTATTAAATAATTGTTGAGATAAATGATAAAGTTTATAATTTATTAATTTAAAATAATTTTATTTGCATATGTATCTCCCTTCTCTAACGCCACTTATCAATTAAAAAGATATTCATAATTGATATGAATAATTTCATCAGATATAATAATAAAAGACATAAAAATGATGATCATTTATAGTTTAATATCTTAATAACAGAAATCTTACAATATTTTAAGATAGCTAAAAATAAAAATAAGTCGCAAAGAAAAGGAATAAAGCATATTTGTATGGAATAGAAAAATGACAAAAACTTTTTAATCATACTTTTTAATGAAGGAAATTCTTGAAGATAGTGAGACACACATATAAAATCAAACATTTTATGTAAATTAATATGTATATCTTAGGACTTGGGCGGGAGAGACTTGACTCTTGGGGTCGTGTTTTTAACCATTAGATTAAACTTAAGGCATTATTTAAATTTCGATGTTGGGTCAGCCATTTTTTGGCAAGTCCTTGGGACAGGCTTGTCGTGCAACGCCATTGAAAGCTGTAAACTGTAGTTGATCTGGTAAATTCCCAATTTCGCTTCTTCTTGTCAACATCATTTTTTTAATTTTTTTATTTATTTTGCAAGTAATATCATTTCTATCGTTCTTGTCATGCCTTTCTGGTGATGCTAACCGTGATCGAAGACTTTCGATTGCATAAAGTTATGCCCGAGTCCAAATGCATTTTCTAAGTAGCTACGTGGGTTCGAACTGATTTTTTTTCTCCGCACTGGGGACCAGTAGACTCTACATACTGATTTTGTTCCATCTTCTCTTGGTGAAAGTCTTTTACTTGTACGGTCCGAATCTCTAAAATTAATAACTCAAATTGGAATTCAATTAACCAAACCAGCGTATGCATGACGGTTCCTACTTCCCCACCAAAAAAAAAAAAAAAAAAACAGTAATCCATGGCCAAAAAAAACAGTAAAGATATTCCATCGACTAGTATATGGACCCCCGTGAACGTGAATAATTTTTCATTCATAATGTCAAATTATACTTCTACTCTTCTTCACTCTTTTATGTTCCCTCTATATCTCCATCCTAAATTATCCTTGTATAGTAATAAGGATTACATTGAGTTCGCTAAAGTTCTGCTAGATTGGACTGCTATTTCTAACAAGAACTAAAATTTGGTCTATGCTAGAAAACAATTGATAATAATTTTAAGCACCATAAGAAGTTACAAATTTGTCTTAAGAACATAAGGTAAATTCGTTAAGCTCGAATAATTTGATAGTTTTTTTTCCAATCTTGGGTGATTAACAACGTATGCCTTATTGTTAATATTATTTTTGTTTTTGTAAATATTAATTTCTATTTGTGTATTTATTTAACATTATAATAAAAAGTGACATAGGCCACGAAAATGGCCACAGGAGGCCAAAATTGGTGACCAAATGTGTTATATAAAATATGAAATGATGGTTTAAGTAAAAATAGCCATAGAAAAAGGAATTTTAGTGGTTATGGTCGCTTCTTTGCTATGAAACATATATCCATGACTATTTTGCCATAATTTTGTATTTTAAGTGGCCACGAGTTTGTCATGAGGAAAAAAAATCATGGTTAAATCATTGTGAATTGCCACAAGAGAGTTTATGCGGTCAATTCATGATGAATTGGCTGTGAAAAAAATATTTTTGTATCTAACACATCATAAATTTGTCACGAAAAAAATATTTTTGTGGCTAACTAGCCACAAATTTGCCATAGGAATATATTTTGTGGTTAACTCGCCACAAATTGGTCACAGAAAGATATTTAAATGGCTTACATGCTACAAGTTTTCCACATAAAGATATTTTCGTAATTAACTTAGTACAAATCCGCCACAGAAAAATACTTTCCTGGCTACCCCATCACAAATTTGTCACAAGAAGATACATTTATGACTGACTCATCATGAATTTTCCATAGGAAGGTATTTTCTTGGCTAACTTGCCATAAATTTGGCAAACAAAGATATTTGTATGTCTAACTTGCCATAAAATGATATTTTGTGGCTATCTCACCATGTATTTGCAGTAGAAAGATATTTTGTGGCTAAGTCTCCTTGAATGTGTTATGAAAAAATTATGTAGCTAAAATTAATACTTATTTTGCTATAGCTTTAAAAGAATCATGACCATATTTTGAAATAAATAGGTCAAGTTTTGTTTAAATGTACAGTACATTACATTTTCATCCTTACATTTTGATTATTTTATGCAACCAGTTATTAATTTGAGCCCTAGTTTACATGTATATAAAAGTTATTGGCTAATATATAGATATAATCTAAATGTCAATATTTCAAAGTAATTACCATAGTAAGAATTAACTAGGTCATTTTTTTAAATGATATGGTACATTACTAGTACATTTTCTATCTTTTATTTTTTTACTAATTTGAATACAAAATAAAATTAACTAATTATTAATTTGTGACCTACATTATTGAGATGAATACAAATATTGAATACAACTATTCATATAAATCAAGTGCAATTGCATTAACGAAAGTCTATTGTCGAGGAACTTTATAGTTTAGTATGCTCAACTTGGAGTATTTCAAAAATAGGTGACCTCACGAGAAAATTCTCCGGAAGCATGTTATAACTACCCACGATCAATAACTGGATGAGGCCTACCCATGGTCAGTGTTGGGATAGATTATAATAATTATTATTACTAGTAGCAATAGCAATAGTAGTAGTAGTAGTAGTAGCAGTGGTAGCAGTAATGGCCCACGATAACAATTTTGGCTAATTGAGATGTTAGCCACAAGACCACTCATGGTTATCAAAATGTTTGTCATAAGATTACTCATGGTTATTAAGATGTAAGTCATGAGACTACACGTGGCTATTTTACAAGACTACTCGTGTCGTGGATACTAATTATGGTTTTCATGACTTACACCACAAGATTACTCATAACTATTAAGATATAGGTCACCAATTGTTCATGACTAATTTCACCAATTATAGCCATCATATTACTTTTATCAAAGCTAACATTTTTGTCACAGGCTTGCAAAACACAGAATGCGACACCTAAAATTTCCGTGGTGGAATTTTTTAGTCATTGGATTTTTACTTATTAGCCACGAGTATTATGGTGACCTATATGACGATTTGTTCTAGGGATACCATATATTCTTCTATACTATAATCAATAATACTTCCAACAATAGAAAGATAAGACATTTGTTTGCGTATAGTATCAGGAAAGTATATGAGCTCGTAAGATTGAGAGGTGATAGAGTAAGAGGGTGCAAAGTTATGTGGAACCCTATGTCCTTGCCAAGGTAGCAGCTCCATTTGAGGTTGCTTGTGCACCACACAGGCTCTTTACAAGAGACCAAATGGTAAAAATGAGGATGACAGTCGAGCAGAGCTATAGTCTTTGTGCTTGGAATGATGAACCGATAAAGCATGTGTATTTCGAATGTCCTTATTCTAAGAAGGTATGAGGGATGTTGTAACAGGGATGTTAAGAGTAAAACTCAGTGTAATTCTTATTAAAAACTAGCTTGTCTTGTTTCTTGCCATTTTTGGTAATATGAACTAGACGAAATGTGTAATGAGGGTTATGTGAGATGTACTTTCACACAAGTTTGGTTAGTAATAAAATACTTGCTGATCCAAAAACAAACTAAAAAAAAAACTTCCAACAACAAGCTCACCAAGGATACCGAAACCTTTGCCAGAGAAACGAACTCTCACGTAGAGAGGAAAAGAATCACTCATTCGCATAGAGTTTATCTGAAAGTTTGATATTGGGGCATCCGTAATTTGGCAAGTCCTTGGATAAGTTTGTCTTCCAACGCCACTGAAATGCTGTAAATTGTAATGGCTTTGGTAAGTTCTCAATTTCTCTTTGTTTCATGCCTTTGTTGGTGCTGTTAACCGCAAGGACTTCAATTCTATGACAACAAAGGCTACCGCAGCACAAGGAGTGGGCAGTTCGCCTGAAATATTGCATATAGTTATGCCAAAGTCCAAAAACCTTTTTTTTTCTAGCTAGCTAGGTGGGTTTGAAATGATATATTTTTCCCGCATTAGGACCACTGAATTCTTGCTATATACCCTTTCTTGGCGGAAAGACTTTTGCATGTATGGTCCGGATCCCTACCTCTTAATCTAGTATCGCCAACCCTAAAGGGTTATAGGCTCTGTTCTCAATTCTGGTAACCTCATAAAAGTCTCTAACAGGTGGTGGTGGTCCTTTCTGTACAAATTGACGATAAACTTGTCCCAATAAATTTATTTATTTTCCGCAGGTGCGACAGATCTCTCTTCTGACTCTTGATGCTCCGGACCACTTCATCTGCATGCTGCAGCGAGGCCATCTTCAATACCAAGTGTTGCAACTTGCAAGCGAGTAATATACTACAGAACACCATAAATTACCTAAACTGGTACTGTTGTCGTACATAGGCTCAATTTCGGAACGTATGTTCTACAGTTCATTCAAAGATAAATGTTATCATCATTGAACAATGCATTACAATATAGATCCAATAGAACCGGAGTCCCAAGCACCCGACCCGGTCCAAGCCGAAGTAGGAGCTTTGGTTATGTCTTTTGGCCATCAAGAGGGTTCAAATCACATATAGCTGTACATACATACATACATATTCAATGACTAGCACATAAGCGATATTGATTAATTTGAATTTGGACTCTTAGTTTTTAACTAATGGCATATCCTCTTATGATGCCCCATATGGCATGTTTGCTTGGGCCCAGGAGTCATTAAGGCTAACCATGAGCATAAATCATTTAAAGCATCATCATAAAACACCTTTTTCATCTTTTAAATAAAGGTTTGAAATGCTCGTACAATGGTGAGCTATGAATGAATTTGCTAAATACATAAACAATAGGAAAAACGTATACGGAACAGATTCATTTCAAAGCTTATAATCAAGCAATGAAAACCTCTCTGCTCTGATGCCCTTGCTTCGCTGAAAAATCAACCACACTAGTAGAATATCAACTGCTATGAACCAAATTCACCTTAGGCCTAGCAATAATAGCACCCCTAATAAAGCTAACAAAAATTACCCTATTTACAAGGTTCACCCAGTCTCATATTAAAACACTAGTTGATATTATTGTCAGAATTGGATTCCATAGTTAAATTTAAAACGAGCATCTCATTCTCTTCTTTTCTTCTTCTTTTTTTAAAAAAAAAAGTCATAATCACGAGGGTGAAATGAATAGCATAAGGATTATAATATATCAAAACAAAAAGGTAAAGCAAACTTCTCATATTTGGGTATAGGATTGTAAATGAATTGAATCAGCTCAGTATTCGGCTTAGATTGACTAGTTAAAAGCTCAATTCAGCTCGTTTATTTAGTTAAATGAGCCAAGTCTGAACTTGAAAAAGTGTGACTCAATTCATTTTATGGATTTGGCTCATGAGTTCAATTCGGCTCGACTCGACTCATTCATTTAGTTAAACGAGCCAAGTCTGAGCCTTATCTAAGCCTTATGTTAAGCTTATTTAGTTAATAAATCGAACCCAAGCCTAAAGATATTTGGCTCAGCTTGGCTTATTTAGAGCCCTACATGGGTCTTATAAGGATATTACTTTCTGTATTATAGATAAGAAGTTATTGATTTGGCATATGATATTCTTTAATTCATATTGATGACGACGTAAGATCTAATAGTTAAGACTAGAGCTAAGGTAGATTGGATCTCATTTTTTAATCTAATCTCATAGGGCGTTTACTTCATGTATTAGATTATATGACAATTAGGGTTATTCATGATACATTTGAAATATGAAATAAAATAGGTGATCTTATGTCATTTCCTAGATCAAAGAATCGATCTGGTTATCAAATGTCCGACAAGTTAACTATTCAATCAGAATAATTATTATATAAAAAAATATCATAAGATTAAATATTCTATTTTTATGTTAAATATTTATTTTTCTCATATATTTTATTGGCACACATTTGTATCTTTATCCAGTGAGCCTATTATAATGTTTGTAACATGTTGGATACCTTTCATAGCAAATTTTAGCCCAATATCTTTATTCATTAGATAAGTGGAAACTTGTGGTATTAAGTTGAGAAATTTACAAATCTAGGGTAACCTAGACCCATAAAGTCATGCAGCAAAATACAAGATAAACAAGAGTGACAAGCATTAATAAAACATATGTGATCTAAAAAAATAAATGTGTGATCTAAACTTAACAAGGTGCCAAAACTAGCCCTATATCCTAGTAGTCAATCAAATTTTTTTTTACCATCATGATGGGTCAAAGCTAGTACCCAAACTAATCTAATTGATGCATAGTAGAAATGTGCATAACCAAACATCAATATCAGAACCAATATTTTTTCGGATATCCAATCTGGTTGGATATTGGATATCCTATATCTAAATCTACATCCAAACATACAATATATCCAAAATAATGAATCACAAATTGGAATTGGAAATATCCAATGATATCCAATTTAACTGTTGTTATATCCCAAACCTCAAAATTGATAAAATATACTCCTTTGGTATAAAAAAAAAGTGATCTTAATAATTTATATACTTTTTTTATGAACTGATAAATTCATTATTAAATCTTCATTTATTTAATACATAGATAACGAAAGAAAAGATCTAAGGGTAAAATTAGAAAATAAATTTTAAGTGATTTTATTTTTTATACAAAAATGTGGTGCTACAATGACTTTTTTTATACAAAATAAAATATACAAAAATAACAGAATATCTGAAAAATCAAAATGAACATTCAACACAGCAACATATATCCTACTTCTTTATCTTCATAATTAGATAATTTTTGTAGTAATTTTCAATATGATACAATGTACTACAGAGCTAGATGAAATTTAAAATGTA
Organism: Tamarix chinensis; assembly: GCA_030549775.1. Taxonomy (NCBI): domain Eukaryota; kingdom Viridiplantae; phylum Streptophyta; class Magnoliopsida; order Caryophyllales; family Tamaricaceae; genus Tamarix; species Tamarix chinensis. The sequence goes on along the minus strand of CM060176.1, from coordinate 21,026,579 downwards.
GCCACAATTTGAAATTCATATATAAGAAATCCATTAAATAAAGTAATACTTGAAAAAAAATATTATTAAGCATCAAAGCCTTCAAACTCAAAATCTCTGACTAGCCATTTCCCTTCACCCAACACATAATGAATAAAAAAAATAAAAACAAGTTGATATGTGTTGATATGTTACAGCCACAAACCAAAAACAAAGGCATACATGAAACAAAATTACAAAAGATAGATCTAGAACATTTAGTATTGAGCAACAAACAAAAAATGAATCTAAAAAGTTGTTTGAAATACCGTCTTACCATATGATATGAAACATGGGAAAAAGATAGATCTAAAAATTTTGGTATTCAATAACAAAACAAAAAAGAATGATGAAGAACCACAGATGAAAAAATATAAAAATCAATAGGGTAGGCACTATAGTTGAAAACACGTGAAGTATTAACAATGATACTCCCTCCGTATTAAAAATAAAGTCATTATATCATTTTACGTACTTTTTAAGAAAGTAATAAAAGTAATCTTAAAATTAAACTAACACCTATCATTGAAAAATAAAAAAAGTATTCAATGCATATATAATTAAAAAAGTAAGGGTAAAAGTGGAAAATAGACTTTTACTTTTCTAAATTGACTTTCTTTTTTATACACAAATTTGATGATAGAATGACTTCATTTTCAATACAAAGGGAATACATAATTTCTCTTCCATGAGGTTAGAAACAACTAAATAATAATAAATAAATAAATAAATAAAACCTTCAAAGCTAAAATCAATTGTGAGAGAATTACTTACCTACAAAAATAATCAATGGTCGTATTTTTTGAAATTATATGAGTATTAGTGAAAGCCTTAGCAAAGCTAAAAATCAAAGGCTAAAGAAGCATAGAAAGTGACTAATCTTTTATTTGAGACTAATGTCGATCGTAAGTTGAAAACTTGAGCAAATATAAAGCATGGAGGGAGATGTGAAGATGAAGAAAAAACTAGAAGATAGATGCGGTGGAGATGAAGTAGAGCAGCCAATGAAAGTGGGGAGAAGGAGACACGTGGTTTGGATTGTCTAAGTATGAAGGTTCTATGGTTTTAGTTTATTTCTCTCACTAAGTCAAGGACCAAAATATATGGGTCTGGTTCTCAATATATATATATATATATATATATATATATATATATATATATATATATATACATGGATTATAAGTTAGACTAAGTGGTAATGATGGGTAGGGGAAAATATTGGTTCATTATCATTAAAAATCTAAAAATACAAATAAAATCAAATATTTTATTCGGATTAGATAATTCAATCAAAAGTCGAACCATACATTCATACCAATCAATTACATTTGGCTGAATAAAATATTTAAAATATTATATCTATCCCTTTTAAATATCATATCAATTTTTTAAATCTTGAATTTTTCATACAACTCAAGTAGATGCTAGTATCTTTAGCTAATTAACGTAAGCTAGCTAAATAATTTTTGTTAACACGAGCTAGGTAAATTTGATATTTCATAGTTTTCCTCTACGTGAATGTTTGGTTAGTGTTTTACACTCAAATAATTATTTTTCAATCTCATATTTTTTAAATTTATACTATTTTTTAATAAGTTTACTTTCTAAATATAGTAAAACAGTTGACAACAACAAGCAACCATTATCATTTCCCTAAAAACATACTAAGTGTCTGATGTTGTAATAATCTCTAGACTCTAGTAGTCTAGGGTTTCATTAGGTATTCATATATAATAGTTGCTATGATATATCTATTATTATTATTATTATCATCATCATCATCATCATCATTAAAAGAAAAACATGATAGTATAATTTCTTTTCACTAGCGGTGATTTGCCCTATTTCATATACAAGTTTGTTTAGACTGAGAAAATGTGAAATATATATATATATAAGGATATTAATGTCTCTATCCAAAGATTCATAGCACACAGAATAATTATGTGCATTTAGTATAATAATTTTAAGTTTTGATATTACTTCTTTAATTTGGATATCATAATACTTAATATCACACAAGGTAAGTTTATACACTAATGTTGTAATATTGATAAACTCAAAAAGAGATAATATAATAATATAGAGAGGAAGAGAGCTTATTCTCATTGATACGTGTGAGTTATTTCTTATAATTATAATTCACAATATCCCATATATATAATACACATAGTTATTACATCCATTATGAGAAAAAGTTAGAGAATATAAAAGAATGTGGAGAATACTTAAAGTTGGGGAATGATAGTAGAAAATTTGTTACAACTTATGGTAATGATATCATTATTAAACCAAAGGTTTAATACAATACACATTCCTAAATTTTACATCCACAATATGTAAATAGGATATTTACAACACTTCCCCTTTGATGTACATCTTCTGATTTACAACACTTCCTCTTAAGAGTACATCTCTAAAATACTGCCTTATTAAAAACTTTTCCCTAAAAACTCAATCAAACAAAACCATGGATAAGAAAAAGAGTACATTTTTCTTCCCTCAACTTAGTATGCATCCTTTATATGTCATATTACAAATGAGTCTATTCATATGCACAAGCACACTTTAATAGTGCTTAATTTGAAATTTTCACCAGTAAAAATCCTATCAAGGATAAAAATCTTGCTTTTGTACAAAAACATGTGTCATTAAATTGACATTTAAATTATATCTTTACGAACACCTACTTATAGTCAATTAGTATGACACCTTTAAATGTTAGACTTTTTATCTAAATAAATCGCACTCATTATGTAGATACATTTAACTATTCCAACTCAATAATAATGTATCCAATGACATTCCATAATGAATTGATAATAATTATCATTTTTATCCATTATAAGTTGTAGTTGTTTAGGTGAAGACATCACCAATGTCTAATTTATATCATTTTACACCGGTGTAAGGATAATTAATGGATATTTCATTCGCCAGTCAAATTTATTCTCAAAATATATCCATATGGACATATAAACTCATTATGGCATGTTTTTTTTTAATTTTTTTCAAAGATTATAACTCCTCTTACAAGAGTTTAGCTATTTGGATCCATACCATATGCTTATAGTGTATTTATATCATACTTTTCATTAACTTATTTGAAGTCACTACAATGATTTTTATGTGAGTTGGAACTTTAGTCAAAACACATATTGGTTTCATAATATCTTGGCCATAACAAACACAAATTATAGCTAAGCTGAATCAAGCAAACATAAGCATAATCAAGTGCACTTTGGTTTTCCTTCAAGTCCATATCTCATTGAAGGCATCTTCTAAGTGCTTCCTTGATTTATAATCTCAATCTCCTATTCTCTCCCCCTGAGGTTGAGGAAACAAAAATTTTTAGCCTTCTTTATGGCTCAATCCATATCCATAGGAAAGTGTAGGCACACATAAGGCTCAACCAATTTTTTTAAATAAACATCAGGTTCATTTCAATTGACCTAGCTTAATGTGATATGCGATTGGTAAGTACCTAAAATCATTGCATGCATATTGGCATATCACTTCTAGACCTCACTAACAAGGTTATGCAAATCAAATGCATAATCAGTGACTCTATCAGGTCATTTTGCTTGTGACTTGAAGCATTGATTGCATTTTTACTCCAATTGGATGGCTATTCACTTTTTTGTCAATGCGGTAATATTAATTGCAAAATATAACATGTGAACTTACATTGATACATTATTATATACCATGATAAATTTAAATGGTCCACATATGTCAACTTGAATTCTATGAAGGACATAAGAGATTTTTTTTCTTACATTATCATGATAATAAATTTGCCAAGAATAATATGTCGTTCATATGAGATCACCAATTAAAAAGAATCTTCAGGATTCCAAGTGGGTACTTGTATAAGTTTCAATTAGGGACGTAAACGAGGTGGGTTCGGGGTGGGTATACCCATACCCGTATCTGTACCCGATAAGAAAATATGTATTCGTACCCGAATGGGTATCCACTAACACATCTATATCTGTATCCGTTGGATATCCATTACCTGACGGATTATCCATTTACCCGTTAATGGATATTATCCAACGGATAAATCCGTTACCCGACGGATAACCCATTTATAGTTAAGCCATATAACAATTTTAACCTTAATTTATACTATATTTATTTTAAAATTAAGGGTAAAATGGTAATTATATATCATGTAAACGGGAACGAGTATGGTTATGGTTATGGTTACAGGTATGGATATTCCATACCCTTATCGGTACCCGAACCTGACGAGTATTTTTTTTTCATCCTCCATATCCGTTTATCTATATTCGTTTAAGTATCCGTCGAGTTTTGAGTAAAATCCGCCCCATTTACATCCCTAGTTTCGATGGTCTTTCTTATCATTGTTACACTAATGAGATCTTACTTCTCATACCACAAAGATAATCGTTTATGGTTTACTAACTTCTAGTTAGTGACACATTTTAGTTTTTCAAATATACCAAATGCATATATTGTGCATTTATCTCGGACTTACTTCTAGCCGAACCTGATGGTAATAATACCATCAAATACTGATAGACTATAGTAAGTTCTCTAGAAACTTAGTTACCAATATCATGTACAATGTTGTTATATAATTGTTAAATCAAGAAACCATTTAGTAAGTTCATCATGCGACATACACTTATATATTATTGTCAATTATAAGCTCATAAAATACTTCATCTTTAAAATAAAGTGCACAATGGCATTTCAATCAAAGAAATTTTCAAGTCTACGAGACATAAAGCCTTTAACCTCTACTGTTAAATTACTTATATCAAATAGAAAACTTTACATTACAACCATTACATTGATAATTGAATGGCAAGCTTCAAGCTTCAACCATCAAACTACTTATTGGATAGAAAGCTTTAAGCTTCAACCATCAAATGTCTCTACCCACCAAAACTATAACATAATGAGGAGACTATTATAAATACTCCAACCACTACGATGGTGGAGGAGACATGATTATGGTAGATTTTGACCACTACTAATTATAAAGTAGGTTCATAGTTTTATGAATATGTAACTAACAAATTATGCACAAAGCCACCATCACTACTTCATGATTAGAATAAATGTTTTAAATATTCTAAAACTTGAAATTACAAAAACTAAATTGCAAGAATTAAAATTGCATAATTAGAAAACACAAAAAATAAAATTAGCGTGGGGGTCTATAAACCACCAAATAGTTCAATCTTTTGGATCGAAAAGCACTTGATATGTTTAATATAGTCCGATCTTCTTTAACAATATCACAGTAGTCTTAAAAGACTTTCAACTATTTGATCTCCTTGATCAAATTGCACATAAGGTATTAATCACCTTTTAATCATTTGATCTTTAGGATTGAATTGTGTACAAGGTCTCCGGGACCATTTAATCATTAGATGAAGCTTTTGGATTTCGCCTCAATTGTATCATTTCCTTCTATACCTCAAGTAAATATTTGTAAATAATATGATTATTTGGGAGCTCCATGTTTCTACCAACACTTATGCAATCACTTATCCATACTTTGAGTATGAGGAAAATTTTTATCCAGTTTTGGTGGCCCTCCATTAACTTAGGATAATGGAGGTTTACACTATATTATTCAATCAACCTCAAGTGTTGAGATATGTATGCAGTGACGGGCGATAAGACCGCCAATCTATCGCATTTAAATTTAAGTAATTGTCAAAACGTTATCAATTTCTATCATCTTCAAGTGATGGAGATATACATATAGTGATAGGGGATATTGCCATCAATACATCACTTTGGATCATTGAATTGATCATATTAGATCCAATTTGAGTTTATTGAAGGAGAGGCTTTTAGCCTCCTACCGTCATCCATCTTTACCCTCCATCTTATAAGTGGAAGGGAGATCATCACATATACGATCAAATGAAATTTCATATTGATAATATATACAATTAAAACTAATAAGAATATCAATTAGCATAAGAATAAAGTAAAGGGGAGATAAAAATAAACTTCTTTATCCCAAGCCAATTATAGGATCATACTATATCCCCATTAAAACTCTTAATCAATTTAAATTAAGTGGGGGATCGATGTTCTTAAAATTTATTTGATTGCAAGATATATCACATGTGTGACCTTTCATATGCCTGCAAAAGTTAATATCTCACACAAGAAATAAAAAGGGCAGATAAGTCTTATATGACACATAATAATCATATTAATATAGAATAATGACAAATGAATATAAAACACTCCCTTTTATCAATCATCGATCAAACTTGACATCAAATCTATGGTTATTTTCCAACATCCCAAATAAAATCAATACATAAGTATATATATATACACATCTAAAGTATAATCGTACTGATAACGTATTGTAATATTGATAAACTCAAAGAGAGATAATATAATAATATAAAAAGGAAAAGAGAATGTGACTTCTGTTTTTTAATAATATATGTGAGTTCTTTTTTACAATTATAATTCATAATATTCTATATATATATATATATATATATATATATAATAAACATACTTATTATATTCATTATGAGTAGAAGTTAGAGAATATAAAAAAATATGAAGAATATATAGAGTTGGGGAATTATAATAGAAAAGTTATTACGGCTAATGGTAATAATATCAGTATTAAACATAAGGTTTAATATAATATATATTTATAAATTATATATCCATAATATATAAATAAGATATTTATAATAATTAATTAAATTTTATGTAGTATATTTTTTATTATTATTATGGTGTTGATATACATAGATTGTATTTTAATTGCAGTATTATTAATTTTTTTCATTATTATATGTGTCATCGAGAAGATGGTTCTCCTTTGTTAGCGGATAATTAAACTTTTATTGGGAGTTGCTTCTAAACACCAGTTATCTGATTATCTTTTTTAAATTTTCTAAGTTAAAAGTATAGCTAACTGCGTTTTTTTTTTAAATTAAAAAAAAATAAGAGCAGGTATTTGTTGGAGACTTGGAGAGCGTGGTCGGCGTTTATATTGGTAGGTCAGGAGGGTAGGATTTTCGGTAGGGAGCAGATGCATATGCCTTTATTATTGGTGTTTTTGTGTACCGTTTGCTTGGAACCATTGTTATTTTTTCCTCGTCTGTTTCGATCTCTAAAGTGGGAGCGCTAACGCTCTTTTGAAAGTTGAAACAAATAAAAAATAAACCACCTAAAAGGTCAGGTGCTGAAAGTACCCTTGAGCCCTTAAACTAGAATAATAGTAATCACATTAATTAATTAATGCTCCTTTGTTCAACCAAAACGCGTGCTTTTAAGAGCCGTCCCGAAAGGCTTCGGATGTAAATAAATATTGCAAGTTCCCATAGGTTTGGTCCCGAGAAACGTTTCGAATAGCGGTATGTATGATGTCCTTTTTGTTTTTATACTCCAAGTTGAAAGCTAGAATTTCGACAACCTACTGGCTAGTGGGTACTGCTACATGTGAACGTATCCTGTAAATCACTTCGTACTTTGTGTAGTGTCAGTCCATTGGCAATATCTGCCACAAGACGGACAAACGAGTGACGCGGCGAGACCCGTTAAATACATATATACATATTCTCCCATATATATAAAAAGAATATAAAAAATCAGAATCTTGTACGATATTAGTACTTTCTAATGGCCTCTCGTACGAATGAAAGACGAGATGTGAGGTTCACCCACTGATCTATAAATATCGACCATATAACTACTATCGCCTATCAGACCCCAACGATCCACCGCCTTTCATAATAATCTGCTCGCTTTCTACTCTGCATTGCACACGGAGCTCCGATCGTTAGAATAATCGTCGGTCCATGGCGTCTCTCCGATCTTCGTCGCTTCTGCTGGCGGCCCTTCTTCATGTTTCTCTGCTGCTCCCGGCTCGAGTTTTGAGTGCGAACGGTAACTAATAAATCGCACCTTTTCTTGCTCTAAAAATTGGGTGATAGCGTGATATGATAAGTCATGTGAGTCTAAATAGTGCAGTGAAACGGACTGATCATAAAGTCGGCCGCGTGACTAAGTTCCATTTAATGGGGTTCTAAAACTAACCGTGTGTGTTCTCTCTAATCTCTATACAGATAAGGAAGCAAACCTCCTCAAAGGCCTCAACACCTACAGGACATCCGCGAAACGTGCGGCTTTTACGGAGAACAAAAAGGCCGCCTGCCTAGCCGATGAGATCGCCGACGAGTTAGTGGGCATGTACAAGAAGTGTGTGCCCACGACAGCCTCCACCGCCGTGCCGGTCACGGGTGCCGGCAGCAAGTTCGACAATTTCGATACGCTGCTCAAGAAATGCGACTTGGATCCGAAGGCTCCTAGGGACGGCGTTATACTGCCCGTTTGCGTGCCCGGCCTCGACGAGACTCTCGTTCTCACCAACTATACGCACACGGCGTATTCCTCTTTTCTCAACGATTCGAGGTACCTTCGTGCCGGGGTCGGGTCCGAGGACGATTGGATGGTGGTCGTTCTGACCAAGAACACGACCGCTGAATCGGTAGCCTCTGCCTCGTCGCCCGGGGGCGGTGCTCTTGTCGATTGGTTTGCGGGGATCGTTGGTTGTTTCTTGGTTCTAGTGTGACGGGGAGCTAGGGCGGGGCTCTTCCGGTAATTTAACTTTGAATCGGATTGTGGTTCCGGTGAATGTTTTATTTGTCTTGTGGATTTTGGAGATTAGCGGGCGGTGTCTGTGACGTGCATGTAGCTCCGAGACTTGGACTCCCAGCTGATTAGGGTGTAAGCCCGTGTATTGTCTAGTCATGTTGTTAAACTCAACTCCGTCGTATCGTGTGTTTGGTACTTTGCGTAAAGCATTAACGACAAGTTTATGAAAATTTTCTCCCTCAATATTAATATTATTATTATCTTCAATTCCTAACCACGTCTGAATAATGATTTTATAAATTAAAAAGACCTCCTCTTCTTACGTAAATTTGAATATAGAATTATCTGATTAGGGCTCGGAGCAAATTCAACTCACTTCGATGCCCTCTGTGATGTGATTCTCGGAGGAGATCTACATCTTCGACTGCTCCGGCCTTCGATGAGCAGGTACATCCATCCATGGAAGCTCTAATCTTTGATGCCAGGTCTTTAAAAATATACAGGGGGGAGCTTCAAACTTTTCTATTTCAAATGAATAGTATTATTTTCTTTGGCCTGCTTATTACATCAAATTGGATGCTATGTTAGTTCAGATTAACGAAAAAGTCATGCATCAATCGGTAGCTGGACGTGTGGATAAATTGTTAGGTCCGATAGCATGATATTTCTCCACTTATTTCGCCCCCGGTTCAAGTCCCGACTTAATACGGCTTTCCATGAATTTCTACTGCGACTCCCGAAAAAGTAAAAAAGTCTGCGGCCAGCATCGTTACTAAATATCTAACGTATCAAAAACCTCGATATGTTTGAATTTTTTTTTAAAAAAAATATATATATATATATATAGCTGCGACGTCAACATATTTGAATATTTTTTTTGGAAAACATAGCTACAGCGCGACGTATCGATGTTGCAGGTACCCATAACTTTGAATTTGTCGGTTGTCACTATTATAGATACCTCCGAGGGCGACGTTCTTAAAATGGTAACAAAATATCGATATACCTTGCTCCCAAAAGGCGATACCCTTATTCTCTGGGCCTCCGTCGGCTTGTCCGCCAGCCATTACGAGGGAGGTAAATTACGATGGCCCAACAGTCGAGATCCATGGCAGGTCCGCGGAACCAGGGCCCATACAAACTTGAAACTCCCACACTGCAGCTTATCCCCCGACAGACTCGAACCCGGATACCTTGCTCCCACATACCATGCCTCAACCACTGGGATACGCCTGTCCAGGCAAAATATCGATATACCGCCATCATATATCGTGGTTTTAGGTACATGCATTAATTTATATTTTTCGATACTAATTTGATAACACTTATAAAATTGATAAAAGTAAATTATCTGACTAAAAACAGAATCCATCGTATTATTCAATATAAACGGATGGTAGTCCTAAGAGTTTAATAACAAAGAAAAAAATAGTACTAGTTGAACTTAAGGCACGAAAAAAAAATTAAATGTTGTCTCTCAAACTTGAGTAACTTTGTTGAGATTTCATCTATCTATTTGTAGACATAAACTCTTCAATTCGTCTATAATTTTTTTTTAAAAATCTAAGGGTCTGCCTTTAATATTTATTAGAAAATAATTATACTTAACAATGATAATTTTTATATACATTCATATGATTATACGTCGATGTATATTGAAGTAGAACCGTGAAAGATAGGATTTAATTGCTCGATGCTATTGGCTTTTATTCACTTATGAACTAGCCTACACAGATAGCACTCATATTAGTAACAATATTTGTTATAATCAAAATCTTTAACTTGTAATTAAGATATTACATTAACTTAGAAAGAATTCTAGTATTCATACATTAACTAAACACATCAATCATAACTTATGCTAATAATGCAGGTGATGGTGGTAGTTTTGGCAATCGTTCTGACCTACAGCAACAAATCATAGCAACAACAGGGCATAGTAGTGGCGATAGAGGAGTGGGTGTGACTGTGGTGGTTAATGAAATTTTAGATTTAATGTGCTATCGAAATTATGTATCAAAAGAAAAAGAAACTAAAAAACAGGTAATAACATTACATAGTGTAAAATGAAGAAGAGAAGAAGATAAAGAACATAAGAATAAAGATGAGTAACGACAATGGGAGAGAACAATAGAGGTAAGTGTTGGTTAGGGTTAAAATGTTTTATGTGGTGTGTATATATAAACAAAAATAATCTTTCAAATATGGGAATCATCACATGAATCAATATACAAATTGAGTTTTAGATCAATGAATCAAAACATAAAAATAACCTTTCAAATCTAGGAATTAACATATGGATTGAATCTCATATCTAGAAATCAACATATGAAAAAAAAAATCACATCCTGGAATTAACACATGAATTGAATTTTAGATATTGGAACCAACACATTAATCGAAACACAAGCCAAATCCAAGCCATATAATAGTCAAGAACAACATTAGAATTCTTACCTTTTAGATCTATGAAAAAATGTCCTAATATTAATTTCAAAATATTTGAAGGTGGTTTGGTGGTGAGGCTGAGTTGTTTGTGTCGAAGGGTTGCATGACCCATGTGTTGTTGCTACTGTGTCACCCTCCTTTTTCTTTTTACTATTATCCATTGTTGGTCTACTCATGCTAACTATATAAGTTCGCCAATATGTTGTGAAGTTGGTGTTGTTCGAGACTAGTTGTTTCTTCGCTACCCTATCATGGTCGACAACACAAAGGTGGAATGCAATCACTATGGTAGTCAATATTGGAAAGTGAAAGGGAGTAGTGAAGGGAAGGTAGGTGGTGAGGCTGAGTTGTTTGTGTCGAAGGGTTGCATGACCCATGTGTTGTTGCTATTGTGTCACCCTCCTTTTTTTTTACTATTATCCATTGTTGGTCTACTCATGCTAACTATAGAAGTTCGCCAATATGTTGTGAAGTTGGTGTTGTTCGAGACTAGTTGTTTCTTCGCTACCCTATCATGGTCGACAACACAAAGGTGGAATGCAATCACTATGGTAGTCAATATTGGAAAGTGAAAGAGAGTAGTGAAGGAAGGTAGGTGGTGGTGGAGTTGGGCTGAAGAGTCAAGCCTTGTACTCCCCTACCATGCACATTGCTCTTGGTTTTGATTGGTCGAGGAGTAGAAAAGGTAAAGGAAGAGGAGATAAAGGAAGGAAGATAAATTGTAGTGAGGGGCTCGTTTAAGAATGAGCATGATAATGAGAGCGCTAAGAATAATAATGATCTTTAAGGATTTTTTATAATGGTTGCAAGCAAAACTGCTATTAAATATTGTTTACCAAACCATTTTGAGATTTAATAACAATTAATTTTAAAAAACTGCCATTATAAATAATGTTTTCATAATCATTTTTAAAATTAACTGTTATTAAAACTTTCTTGGTCAAATCACGCCCACTTTTATCAACATTTTTTTATGTTAACCATTATCTATCTGTCGTTGTTAAAAGGTATCCATGTAGTAGTGAATTTCCTTGATTTTATTTGCTTCTTGTTGCTTGGTTTAACCATTTGCAACCTTAGCTTCATATCCCAATCATGCTTGGCATTTCCACCTTTCTTTGACTCTCCTTTCCCTTATTGTGTAACAACAGTTGTTGGAAATCATGTTTGTAGCAACTGTCTCATGGTTTTTTACCCCATACTTAGCTTTCTGATGTACCTTAATTTAGCTCTTAAATATTTACCCTAAGTTTTGGGAGTTAAATCGGTGAAATATTCAGAACAAATATCTTGGCCAAAACTTCTTCCATCCTTATCCCTTCCTCGTTTTCTTTCAATATTTTATACGTAAGCTTACTTTTCTTAATCTTGTAAAGGTGATATATAACTTATTGTGGGTGGTTAACTTTTAGATGATTGATTTCCTTGTTAGAAGATTTATTAGCCTTGGTGGTATAATTTTCTCTTTAGATATATAATGATGTGTTAAGTGTTGTGCTTCATGTTTTTCTAAAGCATGAGATGTATATATATTCATTTACAAGAGAGCACGATTTTGTTTTTTATGTGTTATACTTTTCCCTATGTGTTATACATGAAATGTATGGGAAACTCATATGATATACCATGAAGCATTTATTTTAAGTCCTAAAATTTTCCCTATCTTTCCGCGCAACTATACGTTTTGGCTAAGTGTTATGATGCATGTAAGGTACCAAAATAAATCTTAAGATGTCTAATTTCCACTCATTTTTCAAATCTCAAAAATCCAATATATATATATAAGGGTATGGCCAAAATCGTAAAAGGTTTCAAAGTTTAAATTTTCTACATGGTCTCATATTTTTTATTTTCACATATTTTTTGGTTGCTTTTTATTTATTAAGCATTCCATCATATATGTATTAGTATTTAGAAGTCTATGTGGAATTTGGTGTGATTGGAGTAAGTTGATGTTTGGTCTAATTAGTGCATATTTTTAAGTTAAGGGTGTTTATGTCAATATACTGAAAATCTAGAAATTTGGGTTTCATGAGTGAGGTAATGATAAGTTAAGTGTAATGAATGAATTAATTAGGATGATTAAGATTAATAAGTTAGGGTATTAAGATAAAAATGACATAAAATGTACATAAAACACCTTTGGGATAAATTTGTTATTTTTATATACTTAACTTTGAGTTTAACTTCTGCTTTTGGCTTAATCATGATTAATATGAAGTGTTTAGGTGTTTTCCTAAGCTTGGTAGATTAATTATTTTATTTGGTGGTTAAATGGCTTAAGTAAAAAATTAGGGTTAATAAGGATTTTTCCGTCTTTTCACTGTAAATATAATTTTCTTAGTTCTTTTTTGGCCTTAAATAACATTGAGGGACTTCTAATTATAATTATAAATTGGATTAATGTAATTTAATAAGTGGATTAGGGATTCATAAGACCTTTAATTTATATTTTATGTGTTGCATGTTTCTTTAATTGATATTAGTGTGACTCCAATCATATGTTTATTATGCAATTGTTGGCACAATTCATATGTAATAAATAATATAATTTTATGAGTGGCTATAATTATCATAAAATATTACATGTAAAGTTCTCATAATGGCAAGTGGGTTGTAACAACAAGTGATATGGGGTAATGTAAGTGGAAATGATCTAATATGTGAATTAGTTAATTGTGTAATGTAGTGATTTGTGAAAAATGTAGCTCTTGATGTTAAATGTTGCTTCCAATGTTTGCATATGACGTTAATAATTAAAGTGGAATATAACATGAGTTAGGATTAAGAAAGTTACGAGTAATAATGTCTTGTTTCTATCATAACTAGAATGGAAATACATCTATTCTATATCAGCACATCCCACCACCCTATAGGAGGTAAGAGTACTTAAAGATTATCTATGTAGTTTTGTGTTCCCTCAGTGTATTATGCCCTAGAATGAGCTTATGTTGAATATCTGTTCCATTGGAAATAATAGTATTCTCCAAGCACATCATGCCCTAGAAAGAGCTTTATATGTTAACATTTCCATGTACTCAACATGAATAAAAAAACCATGTTGTGTGACTGCTAAATAAAGATGATCATAAGGCTTGTACTCTAAGTTCTATCTTGTGTTATGCATGGGAATCGCATCATGTGTTATTGCATGTGTTTATTTTAAGTGTGTCATGATCTATGTGTAGCATATTATCTCTAGAATAATGATATTACTCAGTATTGCATGTTGTCATTACCATTATCATATGTGCATGTATTATTATGTGATATACCATGGCATATGTGTGTTAAGTGTGATAAGCTATTTCTTTAAGTTAATCACGTTACTCATTATTCAAACACTAACTTGTTTATATTATGCACTTTCTTATTCAACTAAGCATATGTTGCCTTACTTCGTAAGCGTTGTTGATATTAGTATTTTTGACATGAATGATGTGGTAGAGAGATGTATCTTAGTGATGAACGTAGTGTTATTGTTATTTAGATACTTCTCTTAAACTTTTGTTACCCATGATATACATGTGTATCCCATGTTTCTCCTTTGATATATCATATATGTTGTGAGATATTGTAATATGGGATCAAGTGCTTCCCATAAATGATTTTTAGTTGTGAATTACTTTTAGTTTTATATCCGACATACAATAGGTATAAAGTGTATCTTTTTTATATTGAATGCAACAATAACACTCATAATTTTATTATTATACATCCATGAAATAAAATTTTAAATAATAAAATTTGAAGTGTTATATTATTCTTATCTTATAATTTTAAACTCGTATTCCCACCCATTGCCTACTATGAAGTCAAAAGTTTATCACTCAAATTTTGTAGTTGTCTTATATTAGTTACTATACTTTTATTTTATTTTTTCTAAGTTGTTGCTAAATTTTAGATATATTTTATTTTGATTATTGTAAGTATTTGATTCATATTATCTAAATTATATAATTAGCACGAATAAAATAAGAAAATTAAAATTATTTATTGGCATATACCAAATTTAAATTGCAACGACTAATATAAAAATAGAATAAAGTGGGAAAAAATTTATAAAGTAGGATAACCTAAGAATAATTATGTCTACTTATTTAAGCCATATTTTTCTCACATCATATTACATCAATACCATTCAAGTCAAATCAGATGAGATGATGATGATGATGATGATGATTATTATTATAATCTTTAATATAGTTATTATTAATCTTTATTATATGTATAACAACAACAACAATAATAATAAATTTATTAATAATTTTTATTTTTATTACTAATTAAATTATTATAATTAAATGTTATTAATATAATAATAATTATTATTATTTTGAATATAATTATTGTTTATAATTTTTATAATTATTGATATAGAAAATATTACAATAATAATAATTATTGTTTTGTTCTAATTATTAATTTTATTAATATTGATAAAATTATGAATATAATTATTGGCATTAATATAATAATTATTCTTAATATTAGAATAGTACTTTTTTATCAACTTTAAATAAATTTATTACTACTACTACTACTATTATTATTATTACTATAATAATAATAATGATAATAATAATAATAATAATTAAATTGTAACAATAATAATTAATCAAATTAAAATTTGTGTAATCATTATTGTAACTATATTGATAATTATTATAATGAGTATTTCGATAGATGTTTTTATTTTTATAATAACTATTATAATTATTAATAATCTATTTATTATAACAATACTTACTATTATTAATATAAAAATTATTATTCCCATCGATATTAATTAAATTAGATTAAATAAGTTATAAGATCAATATTCAATACTAATCGGGCGAGAAAATATCGCCCTACCTTTTTGGTAAATACAGTATTTATTTTATTATTTTCAGTT
This sequence comes from Tamarix chinensis, assembly GCA_030549775.1. Classification (NCBI taxonomy): domain Eukaryota; kingdom Viridiplantae; phylum Streptophyta; class Magnoliopsida; order Caryophyllales; family Tamaricaceae; genus Tamarix; species Tamarix chinensis. The sequence continues at coordinate 21,010,594 of CM060176.1, read as the reverse complement.
TTTGGCACTGCTAATCGTGCAGACGAGTGGGCTTGGCTGTTCTCAACAAATAATATTCCTCCACTACTGCCTACAGGCTGCAGTTCACTCGCCCGCCGCCGTCATTTTATTTCTTCTTAACAAATTGATTCTCGGAGCTAGACGGAGGAGGAAGGAGACAAGGGAAAGCTTAACAACCATGTTGGATATTAACTTGTTCCGAGAAGACAAGGGAGGGAACCCAGAAATAATCCGTGAGTCTCAGCGTCGGCGTTTCGGTAATGTCGAGATTGTGGACGAGATCATCCGCATAGACAAAGAATGGCGTCAACGTATTGTTCTTTCCTTCGCCATTCCATCGTTCGTTTTTCATCCTGATGCTTGATTCTTCGACTCTCAATTTGCACTGAGAAGCGCGTAAAGTTACTATCTGTCAGGGTTTCTCTAGGGTTTTTGGCTTTCAGTCTAACATTCTGTTCGATATTACTAAAAGTTTAGCTTGTTGAGTGTTCTCATGATTGCATTCAATGAGTCCCTTTGTCAGTGTCTGTCGAAAGATTCATGCTGATACTAATCTGCCTAGATGTCGCTCGCACTTCGTAGCGATGGATTTTGATTGTATTTTAATTATTTTGTGGCGGCGTAGTCTAATGACAGGGTAATTTGGATTTCTGTCATGACAATTGTCTGAGAGTTTTTTGAAATTTATTTATTTCTATAATCTTTTTGCTGCTAATTTTCGTCCCAAATTGTTAGGTCAATTTGAGCTAGAAGCCTTGCGGAAGGACTTCAATAGGATTAACAAAGAAGTTGCCAAGTTAAAGATTGTAAGCCGTTGCTCTGCTGATCTCAAATTGTGGTTTTGCCTGTACTGAGCATTTTTCTCCTGATATGTTGCATTTTCGGGTTTTCCTCAGTCTGGACAAGATGCTAGTGAGATGATTCAAAGTACAGATGATAACAAGCAGCTCACTGCCAAAAAGGAAGCTGAAGTCCAGGAAATCAAGGCTGCTTTGTATGCTAAATTGGAAGTGGTTGGAAATCTTGTTCATGATTCAGTCCCTATTAGCGATGATGAGGTATGAGATTTGTGCAAGTCACTTGTGAGTGTACGCAAGTAGGATATGTGGAATGATGCAGTTGATGTGCATATAGCTGTCCAAATATGTGTAGATAGCTACAACTTGATCATATTATTACTGCTGTGCATTTTAACCTGTGAATACCCCTTTGCTGACCTCCTTGGCCCTTGTTGATTATAAAACAGAAAGAATCTTATCAAATAACAGAATCATAAGTTTAGGAGAGGGATCCCTTGCCAGTAATATTATCTCTTAGCTGTCAATCTCGTCATCTCTCTAAAAGTAATTGTTGCTGCTATTTTGCTATATAGGCAAACAATAAAGTGGAGAGAACATTTGGTGACGATTTTAAAAGGTCAGAGGCAAAACTGAAAAATCATGTTGAACTTGTTGAGCTTCTTGGGATTGCAGATTTGAAGAAAGGTATATGGTCAAATACCTAAAATTCTTCTGAAGATTGTTGGTTTCTCCTTAAGAATGAACTGTTGATTGGATGGTGCATTTATGTCAAAATATGAAGATGTTTTTCTCATTTAAAATGATCCTTTTTCATTCAATGGATCATGACAACTGTATTATGTTACTTCTATTTGATATAATTATTATCTGATGCAATGAACTTAGGTGCTAATGTGGCTGGAGGTAGAGGTTACTACTTGAAGGGTGATGGAGTGCTTTTGAATCAAGCTTTGATAAACTTTGCTCTTACTTTCTGTCTACAAGGGGTTTCACACCATTGCAGACCCCATTCTTCATGAGGAAAGATGTCATGGCAAAATGTGCTCAACTAGCACAGTTTGATGAAGAACTTTACAAGGTAACTGGTTAAGGCTTATGCTGTTAAGTATTCTTGGGTTCCTTAGGTGTCCTGCTTCAAGTACTGGATAGTTATCCCCAAATCATAGATAAAACATGCATGGAGATGTGAATTATATCCATGTTTAATGGCCATGTTTAGCTACAGGTAGTTCATGAATTGAAAAACTTTGTGAAAATAATTGTAATATGTACTTCAATTTAACTAAAGTAAGCTGAGATTTGGGTTCCTGCAAGAGACTTGTCATTTTAAATGTTTGGCATGCCTGGAATGCAACTTGGAGTTGGATCAGAACCAGGCAATAAAATCGCAGTCATGGTGTCGCGAGATCAAAGCATTGCAAACAAATTATGTGTCGTGGTTGTTGCGACTTGAATTTTTTTTTCACCATATACTTTAATAATTATTTATTGATTATTTGAACATAAAAATTCAATAAACCAGTGGTTTATATTATATTAGAAGCATTGAAATGAGTCATTATATGTTAAATTGTTCTAATAATCCTGTATTTGCCTTCGAATGAAATTAAAAAAAAATGATATTTAGTAGTAGATGTAAAGGTAATAAATAGTAATACTTTATTATAATTTAATAGTAACTTGGTCAAAGATATATAGGAAATGAATGAGAAGAAATTATCATGCATGTTCTTATTTAGATATTCTTAATAAATTGGTGATTTATCAGCAATTTATTAGCCAATAAACTGTGAAATTTGCATTTTGCTTATTTTTCTTTGCGACCGCTACACTACAGCAGCAATGCAATTTAATTGTTTGATCAGAATGCAAATTTTAATAAGCTTTATTTGATATCCAACAGGTGATTGGTGAAGGAGATGACAAATATCTGATTGCAACAGCTGAGCAGCCGATTTGTGCTTTCCACTTTGAGGATTGGATCCATCCTTCACAGTTGCCCATAAGGTTGTGTCTATTATCTATTGGTTGCCAGTCTTGATATTGTCTTTACTTATATATGTGGCTTTTGCTAGATATGCAGGGTATTCATCTTGCTTCAGGAAAGAAGCTGGTTCTCATGGTCGAGACACTTTAGGTATTTTCCGAGTTCATCAATTTGAGAAAGTCGAGCAGTTTTGTATCACCAGCCCAAACGGAAGTGAGTCATGGGATATGCATGAAGAAATGATTAAAAATTCGGAAGATTTTTACCAAATGGTATTGCTTTGTACTGTTTACCCTTACATGATTATTATTTTCAGCAAAGCAGTCACCAAAACATACCCTATTTTCCTGTATTTGGACATTTGGATTGAATACGGCTGTATACTTGCAAATCGAATATATTAGTCCTAATCCTTCTTGCTTGTGATGTGCATCAGTCAGTATAATCAATTGTATAGTTCCACATCTCACAATCAATTAGCATCATTTTTTAAGCATTTTTGGTGGCTTGATCCTCAAAAAGGCTATGGTGAGACCATGCCTTATTGTTTGATGAGTGAAAAGCATCAATTGTTTGAATGTTCTGCAGCCCTGGGCCTAGGCTGCCTGAAAAATGAAAACCCTAGTCTAGTCTTAATTGGTCATGCATCTTTATTTAGGCCCTATTTGCCTTGTTTGATTATTCTGATCATCTCTATTTGCAAAAAATGAATGTGTTATTATTATTATTCCCATAATTTATGTTTTTTTCATTATGATTATTATTATGGTTATCTTTGCTATTATTATTATGATTATTATCATTAATTTTATATTATTTTCACTACTACTATTATTAAAATTTTATTGTTCTGATGTGATCTAATATGAAAATAAGGCACAACACAGGACCTTAGTTTTTCTGTGTCTCAATTATCAAAAGGAAAAAGGCAATTTTTTGGTTTCTGCATTTATGAAACTGTAGTTTTCTAAAACTTGTTACTTAATATCTATTTTCTTTATGTCCCAGCTGAAACTTCCCTATCAAATAGTGTCCATTGTCTCTGGTGCATTGAATGATGCAGCTGCAAAGAAATATGACTTGGAAGCATGGTTTCCTGCATCTAAGACCTATAGAGAGTTGGTCTCCTGCTCCAACTGCACAGATTATCAGTCAAGGAAATTAGAAATTCGTTACGGTCAGAAAAAGGTGACTACGAACTTACACTGATCCGGAAGTTCAATTTGGAAATTACTAGCAGTTAATTTGCGACTTACATTATTGTGTTTATTTTGTTGTGGATGTACTTGGAAACGCATGACCTTTGATTCTAAACACTTTTCGTAGGTGAATTGTTAGTTGTTTGATATCCATTAGATTAGATAGTAGAGCGCTGTTTGTTACATAGGGTCGTGACTGAAAATTACTTCGACCTTCTAAAGTTCTTTAGTTTAGCCCAATGTCCTTGATTTTATATTTGCATCATATACCTTCTGGGCTACATTGCTATTAGGACGGTAATGAAGATTGAATTTTCGCTTTCAAGCGTTTCTTTGTATACTTTCTGAAACTAAGTTGAATGTGCATAACTTACTGTGTTGCCTGTTCCCAAACCTTGTCTTTCAATCTTTGCTGCACCATTTGTGATCATGATGTGTTCCAATGCTAGCTGATTCTCAGTGATGCAACAGAAAGGCTGCATACTTTGGCCTTACCCAGTTCCTGTATTGCAGAAAGCCTTGGCTGCCTCTTTTTTTCCCTTTGTACACCATGAGCATGGGCCATTGTGTTAAGTCCTAAATTTTCAGGTCATATTTGTATTATCCTAGCTTCATCTTCACTTCTGTATGTAATAGTGGTATTCCATTGATATAAATCATCTTTATATATGGCTAGATAGATCTGAATGCAAGTGTGATGTCAGAGGTCCATAGCATCTCTAACCATCTTTTTTATTTGTTCCTGCACTCCCCTTTTTGGTTTATTCTGTTGCTTGAAACACTTTGTCTTGTTTGTTGTAAGTCATCCGAGACAATGTGTGTATTAATGCTTTGCAATTTCAATTGGTTTTAGAGCAATGAACAGACAAAGCTGTATGTCCACTTGCTGAACTCTACACTCACTGCGACAGAAAGGACCATGTGCTGTATTCTAGAGAACTACCAGAAGGAAGACGGTGTTGATATTCCAGAAGTTTTGCAGCCATTTATGGGTGGAAAGACATTCCTACCATTCCAAGGCAAACCTGCTCCTGAAGCCAAAGGGAAGAAATCTAAAGCATGAGCGACTCTGCACCAATTTTGTGGCTTGTAGTAGGCTAGTAGCTCATCGTGCTGGTTATGTTCGTCCCCTTTTCTCCGCTTATTTACATTGTTTATCAGAGACTTGTAGTTTGGGTGGAATGATGTTTCACGATTTAATGTAATGGATTGTTACACAAACGAGGTTTCAAAACCTAGCAAATACGGTTGAATACGTGTTTCTACGAGATTCCAGTATTTTAGTGGTGCTTTTGACAAGCATTGTGAGCATACATTATTAGTACATTGCTTTTACGAGATCTTTCCTAGTGTTTGTACGTCGGTCAAAAGTACTAATCAATTTCATACGAAGGTGATAGACTAATATTGGTTTGTCAAAGGACAATAATAATATATTTTCTAATATAGTATAGTTAGTGTGTTAATAGTTGGTATTCTTACACGTTAATATTATTTCTATTTTTAGTAACACTAAGGGTTATATTTCACAATTTATTGTTAGAGCTCATTTGATTAGATTAAATAAGCAAAATTTTGACTATAATACTATAATAATTGTAAACATGATGGTAATGATAACAATAGTAATAATACTACTAGAAAAAACTAATTACGACAATAATAATAGCTGATTGAAAGTTTCTATCAGATTGTATCAGTAAATATAAATCAAGAAGAATTAAGCCTAACAGGTACCTTAAGGAGATGTGTTGGAAAACCCCAGATGATTGGGTTGAGCTATTAGTATTAAGATTTGAAAAATGAAGAGGTTTTAAGCTAATAAAAAATGTACGATTTAGGGTTTATAGAGAATATGATTGTGTAAAGATGTTTCTTTTTTCCATCTTTCCCTTTTTGTGTTCTCCCTATTATTAAATTTTATTGAACCTCTTAAGAGTGATACTCCTTGTAAGGGTTAGTAAGAAAAAAAATGTATGTTATTTAATAATATATTTGAATATTTGTGATATTATAAGTTTAAAAGCACCTAATTTAGGACAAAATTTATATAATATATAAGAAGCCTTAAAGATTTTATTTATAAGTTACGCCACTAGGTGACGGTGTGTATGCAATGATTTAAGGAATGACCTTTGATGGATAAGATAAATTAAAAAAGCTATAAATAGTTCTAAAATAAAATATTTTAGTATTACACTTTGGTAAAAGATGTACATTTAAATTTATGTTACTAATTATTTTTACGGTATGGGTGCATTCTAAACATCAGGAAAAATTATTGTTACTTGTTGATGATTATTTAACTTTACATGTAAAACGAATTTATAAAAGTTAATGAGCTTTTTTTTAAATATTGTTAAATTTGTGATTTAGAAGTGAAATTAGTTTCAAGCCCTAAAATAGCAAACTTCTCATGATTTTTTTATTTTTAAATTTATAATAATCTATAAGTTTTAAATTAATTTATTGTTGATGTAAATATATTTTTTAATATCGTTCAGTATTGTTAGGTATTTCACAACTAGAAATATCAATAAGAATGTGTAAGAATGACAACGGTCGAATATCATTTACTAGCTATCTAAACCTAATAAGAAAATTCATACTTATGTTCTTACCTAAATTCAGCGAATATTTTCCACCCCTTCCATGTTCGTTTATACATTCATTAAGTTTAGGGTAAAAAATAACTAACGTTAAACTTAGATATTTAAATTGTTAGAATTTAATTATATTTTTACTTTTATTTTTTTTAAGAATAATATATTGATAGGTTATTTAAATGAGGGACAAAAAAAATTTATAGTAGCTGAACGGATATGGATATAGATATAGAAGTATATGTAAATTTAGAGATCTCTTACCAATATCTATACCTAAATCTAATAAATATTTTTTTTCTATCTTTATATTCACTTACATATTCGTCGGATAAAATCTATTAGATTTTAAATTTAACTCATCGGATTGTCATTCTTACGAACAAACTTTCAGCCATTAACTAATTGTTTTAACTTTCAATTAACTGTTTCTCTTAAACCCAACTACCAGCTAGTTATAACAAACATTCCCTAGCTCTACTTCATATAACTTTTCCATCTCTTTTTCTCGGCTTTTCACTTCTAACTGCTGCTTTTTCTTTTTCTTTTTTTCTTTTTTTTTTTCCTGGAGTCGGGGGAGGGAGAGAAGGGTGTTCGTTCTCCCCAAGGTACAGGCACAAAAGAGCACGACTCCTCCTCAAGCACTGGAAAATGCAAAAAGTGAAAGACAAAATTCATCCATGACGGTCAAAATTCGTGTAAATTATGTATCGTAAATAAATGTTACTTTACATTTGAAAAAATTGGCAGGAAGCCAGGAAAAAGTATGTAAAACTAAAATTACAAACCTATATGATGGTACAAACACTATCCTTCAGGATAGTAAAGAATGATGATACAGCAAGCAAGACATAGTATTTCCTAAAACAGCTATAAACTTACTTGATAAAAGAAGAAACCTGATCTTTCTTTACAAAAGGAAAAAAGAAGGGGGGAAAAACCGGGGGGGGGGGGGATCTAAACTCCACCATTTTGTCTCCGGGAAGAATCTGAAACTCTGTTCATTTCAATTTCCTCACCATCCCACCCCCTCCATTTCTCAAACTTCTCTGCCTCTCTTGCAACCTGAACATCACTAGGACGAAAGTACTGGCTGCAAACTATCACAACGAAACGTGGAATCATACAAATAATTGGGACCGTAAGCACGCACAACCAAAATCGTCCCTCTGATGCAGCCATAAAAATAGCCCTGCGAAAATACGTTAAAATGAAACATTAAAATGGATGGAAATGACAGCTAAAAACTCGTCTACAATCATCTGCCTCCGCATAGAAAGCACAGAAAGATGATCGACTCAAGTAAGAACATGAAGCTTGAATGCATGGATACACTTTACAAACCCACAAAAAAAAAAAAAAAAAAAGGTTTAAGCTATTGCGACCAGCAATGCCATACTGCCAACTATGAATTATTATGTGGGGAAAAGAGATAGACCTTTATATACAGCAGCATGTATGATATATTGATACATCAAAGTTTTGACTACTACAAAGCCAAAGTTTTGAAAAGAGAGAACGTACCAGTAACCAGGCAAGAGAGGTATGACATCAATGACCATCACGCAAATGATGGTAGCAATTATAGATCCCCATATTGCAGCATGCATGATCCAATTCCATCTGATCACATCCATTGATAAGTGTAGATTTACCGCAAACACAACTGCTAGAGTCCATAGATCTCCCAAGCTAGAGCCACTAACATCACTCTTCCAATATGCAAACAAGGGAATGAAGAAAACAACTCCACTTTGCCACACTGTGTCGATCATTGTAACCCAAAACAGTTTTGCGTTGTAGCACTCTTGCCTCTGTCCAGCACCATACAGCTTAGGATACTTCAGAAGTGTCCTTTTGCTCAAGTTCTTGTCAAGGATTCCGACTACTACTGTAGGAACCGAAGTGTAGATTACAGAATACAACATACTGCTCCATTCTGTGATTGCGGTAGTCAGAGAGAAAGCAGTGAATAGTGTGTACCTGTTGTAACACCAAGGAAAATATTAGAAGACTTGAGAGATGTAAATGGAATCAATACCAAACTCTTAATATACAAGATCCTTTAATACCAAACCCTAATTATACAAGATCCTTAAATAATATTTCTGATCTGTATCTGAAAACTAAGCACAGACAAATTTTTTTATATGGCAATCTAAATGAAATACTAAAATGCCAACGCTGACTCAAATAAACTTGCATCTCAACAATCAAATTAGAGTCCAATTTGCTTATTGTAGGATCCTGGACAATGGATTGCCACATTGACATTCCGTCAATTCCTAGTAATTAAATTTCAAATCTTCATAGGCATGTTTCTAAATCACAGCAGTTGAAATTAATATCCGCTTCTGAATTGTCACTCACCAGAACAAGAGAAGAACGAACACCGCATTCCTGTAGAAGTTGTACAGTATCATATACGACATTCTCTGGTAATTCCAGTGTCCATGTACCAACAAAAGAGGAACCAAAAATCTAAATTGCCCCATTGCATAATCTGATGCCATGACAGCTTGGCGGCCTTCTTGGCCACTTATACCAACTCCAATGTCTGCCACTTGGATCATTGACACATCATTTGCACCTACAAATTGAACCATAGAAAATTTTGATAAGCAGAATATCCATGGATTGCATCCCATATATCATTTAAGAAATGCCAGAACAAAAAAAAAAAAAAAGGCACTAAAATTCTCCTCACCATCCCCAATAGCTAGTGTCATGTCATCGGTTCTGTTCTTTACTAGGGCAACAATTCCTGCCTTCTGCAGTGGGGCCACCCGGCAACACAATACCACAGCACATTTACGAGCTAACAAGAACAGCTGCAATCAGAATGTATAATTAGTCATCACAAAGTCCATCTGTTGTTGAGAAATCAGAAGCGTAGCAGAAGTGCAGATTTTAAGCATGCTGCAAAACGTGGGAGACAGGTTTAACTAATAACTTGTGATTTACCTCATTCTCAAGTTCAGTGTCAAGAATGTAAACTAGACTGGTTCCGTCAATAATCAATGCCATTGCAGTAGGGTCATTCCCTGAAGTTCCCTCACCATCAAGCACACCAGGAGACACTGTCGCATGGTTCTTTGACATGGCAAGTGCCTCTTGTAGACTCCTTTCACATGCCTCCCTAGAATGACTATTAATTACAATCTGATTCATCTCAGAAGTAAGAAGTTTTGAGGAATAACCAATTGATACAGCAGTCTCTTGCTTGTCGCCGGTCAAAACCCAAACCTTAATTCCTGCTGTTCTCAATGTTTCTATAGCTTCTGGCACACCTTGTTGCAATTTGTCTTCAATTGCAGAGGCACCTAAGACGCATAGATTTTTCTCTATCTGACCAGCAACCTGACGAAGTTTAGCAGCCCTTCCAATCAGAGCTGTGCTAGCGGATTCATAGGATGATTGCCACTGGGTGAATTCCAAAGCATTAAGTTCCCTCATTCCTATCACAAGAGTTCTCAGACCAATTGAGGAATATTTCTGAAGGTGGCTCTCAGTTGCTTGTATGACATCCATGTTTGAGTATTGGTCAATCAAACTCAACATGGTAGTATCAGCACCTTTAACGACAACTCTCACAGTCTTGTCTGGGCAACCTAATATAACTGACATCCTTTTTCGGTCACTATCAAACTCATGCAGTCCCAACACATCAAACCTGTGCTGTGGCAAGAAAAAACCATAAGGAAACTGAAAGTTCTTGAAATAATCAGTTTAGTTTAGCTTCAAGAAGGCGAGGAAAAGGGGAGAAAAGGAAGGGTTCACAACAGATTGGTATCAAAGTGTCATGTTCCAACTTCTACATTAGGAAATCACCTGTTTTTTCCAGGGATGCAAGTCAGCCAATAATCCAGACAAGCCACCCATGAACCGGTTCACTAAGAGTTTGTTCAAACTAACTTACAACTTATATAAACATCTGAACAGAATTCTAGACATTGTAAATGCCAAACTTGACGAGGTGCTTTCATGTTTGAAAACACTTTATCCTATTTTCGACAAAAGGAAATAGTATGATCTCACCAAAGTGGGAATCTTTTTACTTTTCCCATAATAACATTTTATACTGCAATAAAGATTGAAAAACCACAAAAATATAGAAAACCACCAAAAAAGGTTCTTTTCTTCTGTCTCTCTCTCTCTCTCTCTCTCTCTTGCTCGGAGGGGGAGGGAGGTGGGGGAATAAAGGATGAATAATTCAGCTGAATCTCTTTGTTGTTAGCTTATTTACTATAACCAGTGTGATTGAGTTTCATCCAAGCATTACCATCTATTGTACCCGATCAAGATGAGTCTCACAAAATTAGGTTCACAGGATGGATTCGACCATTATAGCCCTTATGAACACTGGCCCAGAGGCCTTGGACATGCAAGCAAGCAAGTCGGAGAAGAATAAGATGCACAGCTATTGGCATCTAATTATACATGTGTGAAGACTGAAGAGTAATAGTGTAACATAAGGTTCATTATGCCCTTTGAGTTTTGAATACTAAATCAAAAGGCATATAACTGCCATTTAGATACCCTTCGATTTTTAACAGATTATATACGTCAAAATACCCAGTATGAACCTCACCATATGCAGGGTCCAGAGAGGTCCAGATGCACGTAGTCTCATCCAACTAACTTGATGATAGTTGCAGGTTCATTTTTAACAGAATATGTCTTCCAGAATACATGCATATTCAAGTCCTCTCGGTCCTGAGATTCCCCTGTTCCCTTTTCCCCAAGGAGAAACTAATGTCTCTCCCAAGCCCCTCTATATTTTCTACTTTAGCTTCAAAATTAGACAAAACATTCAACTTAGAAATAAATATCCATTTCGCAAAGAGAATTACGAGGTAATTGAATCATAATTCAAGATTTGACATTCTAACACGTACACCTGTAGCATATTTCATCTCGAAAAAGCTGTAGCAGGAATGCCAGCGCGAGAAGCAGGGCATAAAGAGTAGGAATAAATATGACTTGAAATTACCTCTGTCTCTGCCCTTGAACATCAATCATTATGTGGCCTGAAGTTCTCTCAACGAGCATAAAGCCATAGGCAGCAGCAGCATAAACCAGCGCCTGTTCATCAGGAGACTCGCCTTGATAATCAACTGAACCAACAGTTGGATCATCTGATTTTGTAATAATAGGCACTATTGTATTACAAGCGGCAAGAGCGAGGAAGAAATCATGGATATGCTTCCCTTCATCTGATTCCTTTCTGCTCCTTGCCAATCTTTGTAGCTCAGGATCGACCTTCACTGCCATCTTGGGCCTTAAAACCTGTCCATCCACTACACAGACCAAGACACGATTTATATAACTAAGTTAGACAGGAAATCCAAATTTCAAGGTACAGAATGTGATATACGACACGGTCACTAACTTATTACCTTGAGCAGAGTACCTAACCTGCTCCTCCTGCACACAAGCATTGCCAGTGTTATAATCCATTCCCCATATACTTGCACACTGAAATTCCATCTTGTTTTCTGTCAATGTGCCAGTTTTATCAGAGAACACATATTTGATTTGTCCTAAGTCCTCATTAATATTCAGGGCCCTGCACTGAAATCTTGAATTAGAGGCCTCATCATACATACTGGCATCTCCAACCATGAAGTAACACTGGCCAACCCGGACAAGCTCCATTGATATATAAAGAGAAATGGGAATCATGATCTGAAATACAATAACTGACATGAGGAACGTGAAGAATATCTCTAATCCCCATCCATAGTATTGATAATCTTCCACTACTGCCTTAGAATAGTCCTTTTTCCGATAGAACGGCATGTTATTTAGCTGGCTCTTGTGCCGCGCCAGCCAAAGGCCAAAGAGGGTAGACACTATTGAGCAAAGAGCGACAAGGAACAGAGACAGCAGAATAATCTCACGATTCATCTGCGTTTCCAATCGGCTCCTCTTTGATGGGGCTCCAGAGTTGTTAAGCATAGCTTTGGTCTCACGACCAGCGTAAACAACTACACCAACCGCCCAATGAGTGTTTTTTATCTCACAACCTCGGAGCACGATGTTGGAGGGACCCAATGACATCTTTTTTCCATCAATTTCGATGGTTGCCTGGAACCCATAGATGTTTCTGTTGGGTTTCTCACATTTGATAATCCCACTAATTGTTTCCTTCTCAGGAATCCTTCCAACGGTTTCCTGCTTAGCATACCTTGTTTTCAGATTGGACTCCCCGTCTAGATTAATAGTCTGCACGTAAGCAACCCCGGTTGGATCACTTGTAGATAGCAGCACAATGTCACAAGGAAGAGTTTCATTGGAGTAGATCTTAATGACTTCACCGACTTGGATATCCTTCCATTTCTTCATCTGAAATTGACCATTGACCAACACGGATGCAAGACGATTGTTCTCAACTCGGTCAGCCCGGTGTCTCCTCCAATCTTCGTATGCATCCTTAACAGCGGACACCAGAAGCACAAAAGCTAACGGCAAGATAGAAGCCCCCCGGCCGAACACCGCTAGCTGGGGCAGCTGATTGAGAACAGCTATAACAAGGAAGTATATATAAGCCACCCTATGAAACTGCTCAAACAGATTTCGGGGAAGGAAAGTAAAAACTGAATACTTGGAAGTCCTGATTGAATTCCCAGTAAATTCAAACTTCTCATTCGTCTTTGCGGGATCGTTTATGTAGACCAACCTTGCATCTTCATCGTTTATCTCCTTCTGGGACAAGCCCAACCCTTCAGATTCGGTCCTCCTTGATCCATACCTCACTGGCTTTGACTCTAAATCACCAAAATTAACCTCCTTCACAGAATTTGCAGGCGAGCCTCTCAAATGATACGAGGCCGCACTACGTCTCGAGGAGGAGTTCCAGACCGATTCACCAGGCAGCGAACCCTCCACCGTGTGGTAGGATTCCATTCCAGAACTCGAGCCCTCAGGACTTTCAAAAACCGGTTTCAAGGGATCGTTTACAGCAGGGTTCGAAGGGTATTCATATGCACCTGGGGCTCCGGATGATGTGATCGAACGTGGTTGACTAGAGCTCATGATTAAAGGATCATAGGCTACCTCTCGAACATCAACAAATGTTCGATTCCCAACATATTCATGAACCAGAATAATCCAACCAAAAAAATGAAAATTTAAATTCAAATCAAGTCAGAGCTACAAGCAGCTGAACGGAAGTGCAAAACGCGTCCAATTATGTGTTAGACACGGTTTACAGGATCGAAATTAGAGCTAAGAAACAACTCCTGACACAGCAAAAAAATAATAATAGACTGTATTTCACAGGAGCGAAATCAGAGCAAAGAAACAGCTCCTGATGCAGCAAAAAAAAAGGTATAGAAAATACAACTAAAATGAAAGAAGAATATTGTAAACCCAGATGGGTTGGGTCTGGTACTAAGTTTACCTAATATAGGATGTCGTGAGAATTGGTTGCTGGTGAAGAATGATGTCGATCAAGGGCGAGAGGAAGAAGATAATGAGCAGAGAGAGGGGGGGGGGAAGAACAAAATTATGATACTAATCTAACTTGAGGGGCGACTTCCTTCATATGCTGTTGCCGCCACACCCACCTCGGCTGAAATGCAGAAAAGTCGAAGGTCAATGGCATGTTAGAGAAAGAAGGAAAGAAGGAAAAACTCTGCAATAATGAAGGATCGGTCGTAATGGGTGGCGATAGCAATCAATGGAGAAATAAAATATTTGAAAATTCAATGCCCGGATCATTTTAAAGTCTTGAGGTAAAAAAAAGGGAAGAGAGGAAGCCGTTTAATCCGTTCCAGAAGTCGAAGCCTTCGAAATGGAGAAGGTAAGCTTCTAGAAGTGGGAACGACGACTAATAATCCAGTAATTACAGCTAGAGCAAAACAAAAAAATTTGAAAGGAACGAAATTTCAGAAGGGCAGTGCAGTAGGTGCCTGCATTTGACCGGAGATTCCAAAATTTTCTTCGAAATCATTTCCACGTACCGCGGCTGTACGCTGGCCCATCCCGGCCCCCCCACGGAAACAAAATCTATCTCTCTCAGAAAAGGGTAACAAAATTTGCAAGCTTAAAAGACTGCTATATAATTTATACCTTATCTATAGCCTAGTTGGCTAAAATGTACGTTGATCGGACGTTATACATTAGTAATTTACCATCAACTGCCATGATAGGTCAAGCTTTGTCCTATCCTCTCTTTATTTCGCCTTTCTTCCTCTCTCTTTTTTCGCCCTTTTCCTTTTGTTAAAGATGAACGCTGATTTGTGCAGTGGTGTGTGTACGTTAAATTTTCTTGCGATGGAAGGAAACTGGCGATAATATTAACAATGATCATGGTGACGCGCGATAAAATTGTCATGTCTCAATCTTCTTACTTCACCCTCAAGCCCATTGGGATCGGACCACAATAATGTGTAAAGTCAGAGATAAGCCGCAGGCGGCTCAACCGAACTGTCGGACGTTCGAAGCATGAGGTGCTTGCGGTTTCTGGGAATATAAAGATGAGGTGCATACAACTTTCGTGCAGCTGGGACATGAATCATACATTACGTAAATAAACAAATAAAAGGAAGCTGCGTGGAGCATAGTGGATGCAAGTTGGTTAGTGTAAGTACGAAATTAATTACTATTATATATCGGAGGTCCGGTGGAACAGTGGATTTTGCCCAATGAACAATGTGTCGTGCGGGAAAATTCAAACGTGGAACTAATGTATCTGCACCGAACGTCATGCGAAAAATAGTACTATGCATGCTTTTGGTATCAAAAAAAAAAAAAAATGGGAGAAAATCGTTGTAGGAAATATTTTTATTAAAAAAATATTTTAAACAAGTGAAAATATGTATTTTTACTCTTTACCTTTACTTTTTTTCCTGTAATATTTATGCATTAAATGTTTGTTAATTTTTTTAATAAGAGATGTTAGTGAAATTTTAAGGTTATTTTTATTAATTTATAAAAAAAGCACACAAGTTACTAAAATGACTACTACTACTACAATTATACGTAGGGATCAGAGTAACCACTTTCTAATTAGGGAAATTTTAGTTTAGTTGAATTTAAGAGTTTTATTAAACTGGGATTCCTAGCTACAAACGTTTTGAGCAAAGTAGCTTGTTTGAGTTATCATCAACTAAATACTTAGGTTCCAAATATACACATTACTTATCATCAACTAAATAATGAATCAATAAACTCTACACACAATTAGGAAACGGACACTCTTTTCTTTTTTCTTTTTCCATTTTTTCTTTGTTGTTGTTGATAATTCAACAAATACTTTAATTTATTGATTGCAATAACAGAACCGTGTGTATGCCTAGCACGCATCACCGCTCCCCATTCCCCATCTCCTAAGAATGACCCGGAAGGACGGACAAATCATCTGCTTTCACGAAAAATTAATTACCGCACGAAACATACCTTACGCGCTGAGCTTAACGAGCGAAGTAGCTAAACACACAACGGATAATCATTACAATAAAGCAGGAAAGACGGACACGGTATATGTAACCCTTTTATGTATGTACTCTTCGAGCTTAATCAAGAAAGCCTTCCGTCGCGGATAAGCCCGTTCCGTTAGCTTCTGTCGTTGATACATGATACAAGTTTATGCGGATATATTCACTGTGTAACATTATTATATAAAATCAATGGTATAATTTTATAATATTGAGATACTTGATAATACAATAGTATCATTTTTCATATTTACCTATGCATACACGCATATATATATATATAATATTTTTTATAAAATGTGTTAAATTTTAATATAAAAAAAATAAGTACAATAATAGTGTAAGATATGATAAGCAATATTAGGTGATCATATTTTTTTGTAAAAGAATATTTAACATGTATAAATGATGACTTATAAGTTGGTGAAATATTTATTATATTATAGTGAATATATTTGTTTTATTACCAAAAGTTATGTTTGTGTTGATAAATATAAAAATATATATATATATATATATATATATATATATATATATATATATTACTGGGTGGTAAAAAATTAATTTCCTTGATTGGTGAAATATTAGTTATTGCCTAATTGTACGCCGCGTTGGACTGTGATTCAAACTGGCGTCCAACACCATGTGATTGATGATTTAAATTAGAGAAATAACCACGTATGACTTGATTATTCCGCCCATAAAGTCATGCATATACATGTCAAGACTCCGAAGACAAATACCTATCGACAATAACATTTTATGATATTAATTAATAAAAGAAAATGAGTCCTTGACTTCTCACACATGAATCGGAAACTTTTGGCTAAAGCCAATATGGGGTTAAAAAAAATTAAAATTTTCTTTTACCAAATACTTTTGTGCATTGAATTTTAGACATGAAATAAAATAATATGTATTGCTACTTTTTATAATATTTAAATAGCGTTTTAGTAAATTCATCTGCATACCGCCTATTATTATATTGTACAGTCATAAGACTTGCAGATTGACTTTCATATTATTATACATCTTACGCACCTTTTTTTTTCTGATATAAAACCCTCACACTTTATATGACCATGTTGTAATCATCAGGTAAAAAATTAAAATTCATTGGTCTAAATACTAATATTCACCAACGCACATGCTCATATTCATTGGTTTTTATATTGTTATCTATTTAATGATTATTTATACGTATCAATACTTAATATTCATTAGTTCACATAGTAACAGTTCCAAAATTTAATCCAGAAAAATTTATTTAAAAGAATATATACGGAAGGCAAAATGGAAAATGGTGATTATTAATGCCACACCTGACACAAGATAAATGTCCATTATATATCTCATACTAGATATAAGGCTAAAACCTATCCAACTAAAATTCAACATCATATATCCCGAGAAGATAAATTCCCACAGGGATATAGTCAATGGTAGATGGAAAATAAATATTTTCACTAAACAAAATCATCGCTAATTAAACTAACAAAAAACATGTGAAATAACCTTGGATTTTTAAAACCTTAGCAAATTAATGGGAAATTAAAATTTAATTACAACACCATTAAAATTTTAATATAACACTTGAAAGTTTTATAAAAGTAGATATAGATAAATAAAGACAAATCTCTAAAGGATAAAACTCCATATTACCTACTCTCTCAAATCCCGAGTATTCAATCCATCAATAACAATTGATCTTGAGCTTACACAAGAGTTCTACTCTCCACCATCAATGGATCGTTGAATGACTCATTCAACTAAGGTAGTATCAGTATAGGTCAAGTACTGAGTAAATCACAACTATTTAACTTATGGGAGGAAACATGACACACATGCAACATGGTAATCTTTAACTCACAACACTCATGCTCAAGTATGTGGCATATTATTAATTTCCCGCTCAATAAGTATTAAGGAAATTCAAACATAAAATAACAAGAGCAATACACATATAATAGCTAAAGTAAGGCATGTTCACATAGAATATCTTACTCGTAATTATAAATGGCATGTGTGGGTACATGTGTTAGTAGGAGACTAGGAGTGGACATATGAGATATGCGATAACATACGATAAGACATATGATTATTGATTCATGTTTATAAATATACGAGTAGACATAGCAACATATAGGTTACAAGCGTACAAGGAATGATGAACGCATGTTAAGTAACACAACTACTTTAGAGAACAACATTATACACATGAGACACAAATATGGTTTAAATAATATATCATGTGATAACAAGGTACAAACAGGTGTCATATGATAGCACTATTATCGGGAAGACAACCAAAAGACATGCATAGGATAATGAAATATATAGTCCATGAATGAAGGAGAATACTCAATTATTATATTTCATTGTTGTAGTCATATCCATTTGATAATTTTAACTTGAGATGGAGACTCAAAGAAATCGTAACAACTAATCTAGTACTCGAATAATACTAGCCCGCCAAGAAAAGTAACCAAATAACAGAAAACCTAATAACTTAAATATACATACTTCCTATGGAGTTGAAATATATTGAGACATCTATATAGTAGAAAAGAGTCACTCTGGACCTCGTAAGACACTTGAAATCATATAATAGAAAAACAAAATGGTATCAAATAAATACTAAACCTTACTCCGATAGCCATCCTAAGTGGTACAAGTCCCAACTCAAAATCGTTCACTTTAAGTGATTAATGTTTTATTTAAAAATTTAACCAAGCACAAATTAGGCCCGCACAAATTAGGCCCGCACAAAGCAATTATATCACTTCCATCACATAATGAAATTCCATTATCATATACATTCTAAGTGGCATTAAAGCTGATTAATTTTAAGTGGCATTAAAGTCGATCCAATCCAAGTGACATTAAAGTTGAATAATTCCAATTGACAATAAAGCTAAACCAATCCAAGTAGCATTAAAGCCAACCAATTTCAATTGGCATTAAGCCGATCCAATCCAGGAGGCTTTAAAGCTAAATAATTCTATAGCATAAAAATATATCATAAATCATCGTACCATTTCAATCCATTCTCAACCAACGATATGATTTTCCAATCCAAGTATAATTGAGACGCATTGGAACATACTATAAAGTCACCAAATATTTCATTATTAGCTGAACATGCTAACCACATAATCATGATCAACTCTTCACATACTCAAACACAAAAACATGTGTTCACATTTAAGTTATAAGCTCATAGGTACATAAATTTAGCACACAAAACATAGTATATGCTTGACATACTTAGATTAAACAAAGCATAATTATCACCTTCCACTTCAAGAAGACATATATCCCATGATTCTACCACAAGTAAAGGTAAGTAATGACTTACCTAAATCCGAAGCTAGCTAAGCAAATTGAGGAAGAGAGAGAGATATGAAAAGATCAAAAATCCACAATAATATTTCAAAATAATAGGACTATATTAGAAACTACATTATCAATCAACAATTCAAGTGTTAAGATTTAATAAATAAAGAGACTGATCTTTCTTAAAAAACATGTTCAAAACCAAAGACTCACAAGCATAGATTTATTAAGATTTAAAATTAAATATTAACCAAATTGATTTCAACGTATATCACTTAGAATATTTCAAATTAGTTAATGAAATCGGGAAAAGGACAATAGAAGATAACTTAATTTTATCAAAAAAGACTTACTAATTAGGTTTTATAACCAAAAAGACAAACCAACTATTTTTAGAGAACCAATCCAAAACAATAAAATAAAAACATGATTTAAATGATTTTAAATCAAAGTCAGCAATCAATTAGGTAAAAGAAGTATAGCAAAATCAACTTTGCAAAACCATATCTGAAAATTAGGGTTTTTATGGCTGAACTATGAACTAACCAATTCACTTTGATTACCTCAATTTGATAGTTTTAAAAAATAGTTAAACTAATTTTAGATAAATCTAGAAAACTAATTTTAATAAAAGTAATCTTACGTGTAGCCAATTTAATATAAATGTTTTCCAAAATTAGGGTTTTAAAGCGCAAGACACAAACTCGATGATTCAAATCAACTGATCCAAATTGAAGGTGTTAGAATGCAATTAAGGTCATTTCAACTATTTTTATAAGTTCAATTTTAGAACAAAATCTATAAAAATGATCAATTTAATAAGTTTATTTAAAATCTAGGGTTTTAGGCCAGAAAATGCAATTCGATTAAATTTTATTAATTTATTTAAATTGAATATTTATAAATGCAATTAGACATATTTTATAATATAATATATAATCCATTCATCAAAAAAATAAAAGAAATACCTTCGATTAACATAATTAGGATTTTTGAGTCCAGAATGCTAATCCGATAAATTATCGTTAAAATATTTAAATTGAAGGTTTAATACTACAATTAGATGTATTCTAAGGTAAATTATAGAATTAATTGAATAAAATGACTCAATTATACAATTCAATTTAGATCCATAAAAGTTATGACCTAAAAGTATAATTTTGATTGATTTCACAAAATTTTCTCAAATTGACACTTCCAACATAAAATTTAAAATATTTTAAAGTATATTATAACATTAGTTGAATAAAATAACTCAATTATGCAATCCAATTTTGATACACATGAATTTTGATCCAGAAATCCAATTTCAATTAATTTTGTCCAATGTTCTCAAATTTGTAGTTCCAATATGAAATTAGATATATTTTACAGCATATTGCATAATTAGTTTATCAAAAATAGCTTAATCGAATGAATCTATGAAATCCAAACATAACCATGTCAAATTTTTGGTTTTCACAAATCATCCACATACATTACAATTACCCACTCTAAATCAATCACACAACATACATATACATAATTAAATAATTAATTTAGCTTATCATAAGCCAATTAATGTAAAATTAATTGAATTTTAAAGTTAGGGTTTCAGTGAAATTATACTAAATAGAATGTGCAAATCAAAGTCAGTGAAAGCCGAGGAAGCTCCGCTGAAAGTCGAAGATCATTCGCTAGTGATAAGCTCAGCTTACAATAGCCAAACGGTGGAGTCGCAACCTGCTCCCGTGCTAGTAGCTTTTCTCCTCAATGTTGTGGTGCAATGTTGCTCCTGTTTGTCGTTACTACTGGTGGTGGAGGAGGAGATGATGAAGATGGAGGGAGAAGGGTGATGGAGTTGCAGTGGTGGCTAGTGTTTGAAGTAGAGAAGGGGAGATGGGAGCAGAGAGGAGGGAACATTGGGGTTTCAAGGTTAGGTTTTTGTAGAAAAATGAACCGGGTAGAGGAAGAAAGAAAAGAGGGAGAGAAGAGAAGTGGGGGTATTTGAGAGGGACCCCTTTTTTTATACTAATACATATGCACAAATGAGAATATTAAATATCTAAAAGTATTAATGGATGATTTTATCTAAAACTTATTTAACAAAAATTATTCTCCAAAGATCTGAAGTTATAAAATTAGTATAAAAGATATTTAAAGGATTTTGGAAAAGTTTTTGAAAGAAAATACCAACGAACGCAAAGATTTATATTATTTGAGAAAATACAAAATATGACCGTGAAAAATATTTAAAACTGTTCAAAAAATACTTAAATCAAATTTCAAGACAAAAAGATTAATATAAATAATTTTCAACAAAGGTTTTCCACAAACCAAAAAGGAAAAATAAAAAAAAATCAGAAAGAAGATTATAAATAAGTTACAAATGTATTTTTAATTTAAAAAATTTCAAAGATCCTAACGACCTTGAAAAAGCAGATAAATTTAAGGTCAAAAATATTTTCTACTGATAAAAATTATTAAATTGATACTATTTTAAATTGAATTTTATAATTTAAATAATTTGTTTTGTCAATGAAACATAACTTTAAAACAAAGTTGTAACCACAAGATAAAGTTATAATCGAAAACGAATCTAAAATATTAAAAAATAAAATATAAGAAAAAATGAAAAATATTTTTTTAAACAAAAATTAAAATCATGGTCGTAAACGAATTTATCTAGAATCATCCACAACTACTATGATTAGTGAAATTATAATATGAATTCAAAATCGTTAAAAAAACCATAAAACAAATCAAAATTAAACAAATCAAAGTTTTTTATAAAGTTACGCTAATAAAATAATTAATGTTGAGAAAAATAAATTTAAAAAATATGGGGTATTACACATATAGTTATAGTCATCAAGTCAAATTCATGGTATATATATTTGCATATATGGGATATTTTAAAAATTAATGTGATGGATAAATGTATGCAGACAAGACTATACTTATAACTCTCCAAATTTGTATAACCGTAATTTTTAGGTGATTAATCTCATAATCTCTTCATTAACCCCTTAACCTTTCCTTGAACATTTTACTCATACCCCTCAAATCCTCATTTATACTTATCTACCCTTCAAGCTCTTTTTTATATAAAAAAAAATTAGCCAACCAACAATTGATAAATATGTAAAATATGATTATTTTAGTGTATTTCAAATATAATTTATGGATGTTTGATGAATATTTCATATTTAGATCAAAGATACTATTTTGGTTTGTATTATTATGTGTGGGTATTAGCTCGAAATTAAACATGAGTTTGGAGCCACAACAAGATTTAGAATGGCTTATTCGAGAAAAAAATAGATGCACATGTATAAAGAGCTAAACTTTAAACTATGATAAAATGTGAATTTGAAAAACCTCAAAATACCAAACTTGTAGGTCTCTCAGATATATTTCCCATGCAACTTGAATCACATCAATCCAAGGTAGGGAAAAAAAGTTATAGCAAGAATACTAATGAATGTCCAAATGAGCATGAATTAAGTAAGATAGCACATGCTACATATATAGTTTGGTTACAATATTTACAAAACTTCTTTATTTCTTTCTATATTTTTAAGATCTATATATATTTATTTTATCTTAGGGTTTAGAGGATCCTGATAGAATTTTTCTCTTATATGCCAAATAATATCTAGATCTAGAACTCAAGTATTGAAGAAAAACCAATGATTTTTTATGTAAGATTGGATTACAACTCTCTATCTTAAAATTTTAATCAAAAGATTGGCTTTAATTAATTTCTTCTTATGATTGAAATGCATGTTTATTTGATTATTCTTTATTCCTAATTATGTGTGAGTAGATTCTTTATCTGAGATTGAAAAAGAACCCAACTTTATTTCCAACCATGTATAAGAAGGCTAATCACAACACATTATTTAAAGGACAACGATCAACCAATTCTCATACACAATATATGACTACGACCCAACTTACTTCCTCACATGGTTAAATTAGAAAAAAATTTATTTTGTGGAAGCATTAATTATAAAAATAATGAATGTTACTGCCACACATAACATAATGTTGGTTCCCTTATCTTTTTTATAACAAGTGTTAAAGTTCAAAATAAGTCATTCCAAAAATAAAATAGCAAAAAATAAAAGATAATTATATAAATAAAAGTTACTGATAAATATTCTCCAGACAACAACAAAAACTTCAATACACAATAGGACATAAGAGCCCAAAACAAATGTGATTACAATAAAACCTGTACCTAAAGGTACAACACCGGTTTACCCTAACTCTTAGACTTATAAGTCCATTCCAAGAATTGAACATCTTCCTAAGAGCTCCACTTATCCTTCCCGAGAAAAAAAATAAGAACAATAGATAAGTATATCATATTTTTTTCGCCATTACTCATTAAAGAGAGTGAAACAAAAAAAATTCTTGTCCCTCGTACCACCTCTACTATCCCCTCCCCAGAAGGGAAAAAAAGGTAAAAAAGAGGGAGTTGTATTCCTTCTCTTTTAAATCAATGTTGGAATTGAGTGCATTCAAATATCATTTGGAATTTAAATAAAAACGTTGGACATGGTCCAAACGATGACTACTAAGAGGGGGTATATTTAAGACCATAAATAAGCCGAATCAAATCAAAATAAATTCAAACTTAACCCGTTTAATAAACAAATTTAAAAGTAAATTTAAATTTTGATTCGTTTAAAAACGATCCGAATCAAGCATGTTTGGAAACTTCTATAATAAACAAGCCAAATTTAAGAATGTTTACATTATAAACAAATTCAAATCTAATTTTTTTGTGATCAAACTCATCTCATTTAATATTATTTGCGAAAGGTTTGAGTCAAGTCAAATTTAGAAATCTCATAAGGCAGCTTTATTTTCTTACAACCATAGTTACATTGATGGTTATAAATAAAGAAAAAAATAGAACCTCAAAAGGACTAACATATGGAGTTCTATATTCTAAAAAAATTTAGAGCCTAATGCTCCTCGTTACATAGGGAGAACATGTTCAATAAAAAATTACCGCAACAATTAAAGAAAATAAAAAGGAAAAGAATGGGCTATACGAAAAGTGAAATGTGGGAGAGAAAGTCGATCATAACTAAAATTTGTTGTAAAAATAATTAATTTAATAAATAAATAACTTTTTAAGTAAACATATACAATATATATTGAAACTTTATAAAACCATATAAAATTAAATTAGTTATTTAATTGGTTTTATAATATCTTTTTATATTAAAAAAAACATTTGTAAAACCATAATATTAAAATGCAGAGAGTGGTGAACCCGTGCCTAGCCCGGTCTAGATATACCACTAGACCAATTTCACATATTGCCCTGTAAAAATAGGGAAAAAAGAAAAAAAAAACGTCGGAATTTTTAACAAGCTGGTCAGTTTAATATATACATTTCCTGTTTTGCACACCCTCAACGGATTTATTGGCCATTCTTTGAAACCCTTCACCCACCACGAGAATCCCCAACCCGCCTCCGCCGTCTCGCAGCCGGCACAAAAACTTGGTCTTCTTACGAGCTTCATTGCGCGGGGATGATGGTTGTGATTTTGCAGTCAAACAGAGCCTAAATAAATCTTCATCCCTGAGAAAGGGACCACTAAAATACAGGAAGTTAAGGAAAAAGTCAGAAAGAAAAGAAACGATTCAGATGTGCAGAACATGGTGGGAAGCTGTAGATTAGAAATTAGGAATGATTGGGTTCGAGTAACCTGTAAAGAAGCTTGGGTAAAAAGGAAGTGGGGCTAGGGAGTAACCATGAGGTCAGCAATTTTAAATTAGTGGAGGGGTAAAAACGGGTGAAGCATTGATTATATATTATTATATTTATGAAATCAATCAAACCATCAATCGGAATACTTTAAATTACTAATTCAACCAATAAAATACCACCCATTTTGAGATCCCCGGCCTAATTACTTCTCGTTTTTTCTTCTCCAAGCACGGAACTAATCGTCCCTTCCGTTTAATTTACTCTTAAACCATGCGAGGAGTTAATTCGAAATCGTTAGAGACGTGTCTGTATTTGCTTGCTTCATGAAGTGCCGCAAAAAATGGAGAATATCTCCGCAAAAAATGGGTCTATATACTCAAACTTTAAACCCAAACTCAAATCCAAATTTTTTTTAAAATATACATATTAATACACTAATTTTATTTTTTATTAATAATTAAATAATATAAATTAATAATAATATAAAATAAAATTTATGACATAAAAATACCTTAAATTTATTATTAGCATTATTTCTATTATAATTATCATTATTAATGTTATTATAATAAAAAAAAAAGATTTATACTTTTTTTATAGTATATATTTTTTATTTTGTATTATTATTAGTTTATATTACTTATTTATTTAAATAAAATAAAATAAATGTATTAATATGTATATTTTAAAAAAAATTTGGATTTGAATTTGAGTTTAAAGTTCGGGTAAGTAGCAATTTTTCTGCGTTTAGTGAAGGACTCGCATCAACGGAACTGAGTGCGTATGCTTTTTCACAACACGCAACAGAATATCAATTCGTCGACAATAAATAATACAGAAAGCGTTCGTCTTTTGTCACATCAAAGCAGTTCAACCAATCCGCCGTAACTTTCACCGGAGACATCCATCCATGCAGTCTTAGGGATGAAGAATTTATCCCGTACACCTAACTTGCTCGCACCAATAATGAAGACGAGGACCGTAAAAGCTGATAAGAGCTAGGCCGGCTGTCGTCGTAAATTGCTTTATTAATGACAAAAATATGGACGTCATGAAGAAATATTGAACAATAAATTAGTTAAACTGTCCGGAGAAAGATGCAATTCAGCATGTATATAGTTCAGCATATAAATGTATACATACATATATATGAACTTTAAGGTTGATGACAGCTACTTTACTGGCATGTCTAGGATCCTAGTTCTCTCTATGACCTAGATCGTGGATTTGAAACGATGAGAAACCACCTGCACAAAATATTCCTAAAAGCTGTAACAGGCACCCAGATTATTAAAAGTGAGGTTCAATGGTTAGAACATCGTCCCGTATTAATAATAAAATCAGTTCCAATAAAACCATATTAGACTAGTATGATGATTAGTACTAATTAACAATTTTAATTTTATAATATAAAAATAATTATAATTAATAGAAATTATTATTATAGTTATTACAATTAATAATATTATGATAATTATCAATAGTATTATAATTATTATCTTTACCAATACCAATAAGACGATATCAGTTGAATCATATCAATAAATATAAACTCAGGAGATCAAATTCTAAGTGGGCTACCATCGTAATGTGGATAGATACACCGACTGTGCTAGACCAGTTTAAATCAACAACAGAAACATTAAAACTCTGTGTCATTGTATCTTGCTAAGGCCACAGTGGCAAAGGTATCAATTCTGATGCTGATATATAAGTTTCCAGTGTTATTATCCTTTCTACGGTCGGCATCATCTTGAGAGCTAATTAGGTTGACTTTTGGTATGGTTTATTATGAAATCTTCTTTGTCCCTTCTTTGAAGGAATCAAGAGCTTCATTACACATGCCAACTACTTGATAGGAACCTCATACCCCTCAAATTTTCTATCAATATTCGATTATGGCTCATATTTATGGATACTTATTTTACTTGTTTGTATGCATGTTCTTCTCTTGATCAAGTTCAATTTTGGGTAAATTAATGGAAGTTCGAGAGTTGGGTTAAAGGGGCAAGAAGCGTCGAGCTTGAAACGTGAAGAATCAAAAAGTATTTATTTTTATAATTTCTGAGTAGCATAGTTTAGAGTCATCGGGTATTACATAATTGGATTGATAACTAGCCTAATTTTATTATTGGTGTATTTAGATATTATTAATTAATGTGGGGGGGGGGGATCGATGACGATAATATTTTTAAACCTCGTTGATATTAATGTGGGGGGGGGGATCGATGGCGATATTAGATCAATCCTCCCGTCCAATGACTAGTACGAGATAATTGTCATTCTCAACCTAAATAATTTCAAGTAGTCTATCTTTAAAGCTTGTGTGTATTCTCCTTTTGGGTTAAATGTCAAATTGAGTTTGGGCCCAAACTAACGACCTAAATCACTCGCTTTTAAAACCCTCCTTATGTTTCTTTTCTCTCAAACTCTACCATCATCATCATTATCATCATATGTCACTCTCTTCTTTTACCTATTACGAGGAGCGACACCTAGTTTTTTTCATGCTCATCTTCTATGGTCCTTTCGACCTTCCCTTTCCTTGATTATCTTCCTCACTTGTGTTTAAAAAATTGATAAACGTGAAAAACGATATCCACATTGAATATAAGGCCACACAACACCATATTATTGTCAGACCCCCTCCCCTTGATTCCATCCTCCCCTAAAGGATCAGTTTTACTTCCTATATAAGTTTTTGGCATTTGATTTTATCTTTTATCTCTTCTTCTATAATCGAATTATCTCAATTATCACTTCATAATGTTGGATAAAATTTCAGATATACGTTGGTAAAGAGAGACAAAAGAAATCAAAATAAGGATGAATGGAAAACTTATCAAACCGATTTTGTTGTGTTGTGTAAGAGCCTGCTGCCCTGGATAGATAATTGGATCGGATCAAGGCGCAATTGTAATGTTGTTTCACCCTAAGGTTAACACAATACGTCCTATTCTAGTGGACTAAAAAAATGATATAATTGGAATTGCATAAATAGTTGCCTAGAATTTCAATAGTAGCCAAAAGAATCAAAAGCAAGTTGGGAAAAGATGCCATGTTTCGAAAAATAATGGCCTATTTTAAAAGAAAAACACCAAAAGAATCTCAGCAAATGTATTGACATTGTGCTATTGCTTCCAATAATTAATGGGTATTCGGTATGTACCATTTAATAGTGGGAAATATTAATTTGGGGCTTTAGACTATCATGTTTAATGGAAAAAGGCTTCATTAGACTTAATTAGTCTGGACTTAATGTTATTTTTATATTGTATTATATATTATGTATAATATATAATATATAAGAATAATTCACATATTTTTTTTATTGGAAATTATCAAACTAGTATGAACCAATGGTCTAATAAGTAAACCACTAAACTAATAAGAAAACCTTTTTAATAATTGATTTGGTTTTTAAAACTATGAGTATAACCTTCTTATAATATTTCGTTGGATCAAAGTCACTCTACATTAAAGCAATAAATCGTATTAGCATATGATTTAAATGGATAATATATGATATAATATTGGTATATAAACGTGCATCGTACATGTATATTGCCTCATAACTTCTCCTTCATATTATCAGGTATCTTTTTCCGGTCAAAAATCATAATAAGAACCATTTTACGAGTTCTGAGGTTCACGTAGCTAATACAATATGTTGGCACCCCTTTATTTATAAACTCATGAAGTTTGAATCTGATTCTCTTATGCCTCAACTTAGCTGCATTCTTCATCTGAGTTCTTCCTCTTTTTCCCTTGCCACCTTCCCCCTTCATCTCATTTAAAAATACATACAGTTACTAACGGTAATATAAATTTAAATAATGTTAAGAGGGGATAAAGCATAATTTAGAAATTTTCTCAAGCCAAGTTTAATTCTTGTACTTGCTTATCGAAGCAAGCCAACCACTCCAGATGATGGGCCTTTTTTATGTATACAAGGGAAGAGGAAAGCCTTACTATAACCAGTGAAATTCAATTCGGCGAGCTTCGTTATTAAAACCGTGACCTGATGCCACCGGAGCGCGGGTGGTCAGCCTTTGTTTTACGTGATGAGGGGTGGGGAAATAAGCCAAGGAGAAGAACCATAAAGATAGGAACAAAGGAGTTAGTTTGTTTTCTTGTAGAGAAGATTCGATGCTTACTCTTTTAGGTAAGAAAACATGTGGGGAGGGGGATAATGTCAAAATACTAGTAACCAGCTGTAATTCAGTAAGATTCCTAAATCGAGCGTAGATATTTTGGAGTAGATAAATAAAAAAATGAAATAAGAAAACCAATAAACAAAGACATTCGTGCCTTATTTTCCATCCAACAGCTCCTGATCATTTCCATGATTCATGTCCTAAACAACCTCAACAAACCCAAAGCCAGTCCCAACTGTAGGTGGGAAAAGAACGTGAGTAAGGAAAACAGAAACAATTAGAAACAGGGTGGGAGGTGGGGGGAATAATTGAGAGGAACGGCTGACAAGGAAAATGGAAAAATGGAAAGAAAAAGAAAAAGAAGAAGACAAAGAAGGGCGCGGTTGGCCTAAAAAGAGAGAGAGAGAGTGGCTAATAGTCTAGAATTGACACAACATAGAGTTGATTGTCGAAGACGAAGGAGAAAAAGAGGAAAACTTTAACTCGTCAATGTTATTGCTGTCCTCCACATCATTA
Organism: Tamarix chinensis; assembly: GCA_030549775.1. Classification (NCBI taxonomy): domain Eukaryota; kingdom Viridiplantae; phylum Streptophyta; class Magnoliopsida; order Caryophyllales; family Tamaricaceae; genus Tamarix; species Tamarix chinensis. The sequence goes on along the minus strand of CM060176.1, from coordinate 20,980,840 downwards.
GGAACATTAGCGACCCCAGAATCAGCATTACCGTTGTCTCGTTGAAGAATCCCGCCCAGGTCGACATCCAACACCGAGTCTCCTTGGAAGATGAGATCGATATTCTCCTCAAACTCCATCTCCCCGATCAAATCCAACAGATGGCCGTCGTCTTCCTCCATATCCAAAGGGACAAGCACATCAGGAACAAGGAATGGATCGCCGCAGTCAATGGTAGTATAGCCAACGTCCAGACAAAAGTTCGTCCATGGGTGGTCTTGGCCTTCGTTGCGAAAGCAGCAGGGCTCTTGCTTAGGGACGCCGATCCCTGAAAATGCTGACGAGCTGCCGAAGGAAAGAGGGGACCGATCGCTATCGGTTTGATCCGCCGTCGCAGCCGGGAGCTGGTTCCGACACCGCGGTGGCGGTTGCTGCTGCTGTTCTCGTCGCGGAGGCGGTTCTCTGCGGCGTTGATGTAGCGAAGGCTTGGATTCGACGTCTTTGGGATTCTGTCGGTGGAGCTGGTGGGGGGACGATATGATGTCCTTGAGGGAGGCCGTGTAGTTGCTGATGTCGAAGTTGGTTACCGCATTGGCACCCCTGTGCTGTATCGCTGCCAGGTCATACGCTACGGCCGCTTCTTCCTGCGAGCCTTGACCAATTGAATCGAGCAAGGTGCATTAGTTACGAGGGAATAAAAGTGAAAAGAAAACCCAAAAAAAGGGGGGCGAGGGTGGGGGAGAATATTGAAGTCATTTTTTCTCGAAGGTAGAAAATCTGTTTTAAAAAGGGACCACTTTTTTTGACAGTTTTTAAATATACGAACAATTAAGAGTTAAACATAAATGAATGGTGAGTTCATAAGAAAATTACAAAACAGCCTAAAAAGTATTACAATTGTTATTAGATTTGCACGTACAAAAGCTGGCATTTGTTATTAACACGTACAAGACTAGGAACTCAGATTAACGAAAATGCTACATAATTTGTTTGTGGATTGTTGTGGGGAAGGGAGGCGGAGGGTGGACTCTTTAGTGTATTATGAATATAGGGCCCATGGGTTGTGAAGTCAAGCCCACGATGCTAAAGAAAGATTACCAAACCTGCCTACCTGCTCCCGAATTCACCGGACGGAAACAGGGAGAAATAAGCAACCAAAACGAAGGGGCGGGTGGATAAATTTTTTTTTTTTTAAAAAGAAAGAAAGCAAGAAATCAGAAACAGGAAAGCGGAAAACAAACAGATCGAGACGGGACGGGACAGGAGAGAGGATTTGAAAATCGGCGGTCGGACTCACATGATGCCACGTGTGGTCCGCGGTGGAAGGAAAAGTCAAGGTAAGATGAAAGCAGTAAGTAGCCAGTAAGAAAAGAGACTGGCAGCAGGACGGGAGCAGGGAGGACGATATATACTAATAGAAATGCCGAGGGCATGATGTTATTATTATTATTATTATTATTATTATGTACGTAATGAGCATTACTATACGTTGCACAAGTTGCGTGTGGCGATCAACGATCGCCCGAGGTCTACCGACAGTCGGCAGTCCTGCAGCCAGTAAGCACCATACGAGTAGAAAAGATGCAGCTCGGGGGTGACACCAATTATATGCATGATCTCTCGTGCTACGTAGCGTAATTTAACTCGTTGTACTACGACCTGCCTGCATGCGACTAATTAGGTCGGGTTGGTTTGTCCGTATCTATCCAAATCATCTTCTTTTCTTTTCATTTTTTTTATAAGTTTTAATGAATGAATGGATCAAAACTAATTAGGGGTCGATCACAGAATAAAAAATAGCTAGCTAGAAGGGAAGGAATCAGCCTTGACGTGCGTATCGTTGTCATTAATTACCGGTAGTAATTTAATCAATCTATAAACTGTCGGGTTTTTTTTTTCCCTCTTCCTTATTTTTCTGTCGCATCCTGCGGCCCTTTCTCGATCCCCAGATTCTACGATCTCGACGAAACTAGTACATTGCACACCACTGATGCACGGGGACGTGAATTAGGTGCCGTCCCCAAATTTATATTAAAATTATTTAATTAAATTTTTATTAAAAAATAATTATTAATAATTAAAATTAACTAATATAAATAATAATTTTATTTTTTGATTAATTTTAATAAATTTAATCTATTTTAAACAAAAAAAATATGTTTTTACATTTCGTTTCGTTCCAGTTCCCCGTGCAACACTGCATTGCACCTCATATCCTACTTTCCCCTCCGTATATAATTTAATTAGGGATGAGTGATATAGTGATTAATTAATTAAGATCCCCGGTGGGGGGGGGGGGGGTTTGAAGTTTTAATTTTACAAGTTTGCGGGGAATTTATGGATTGAAAGGGCGGAAGAGGAGCTTACTGAAAGTGCCCAAGTAGAGGTATTTGTTCCCAAACACTCGTCCGATCCTCGCTTCCCATCTCCCATTATGGTGATGCCTGCCGATACGCACCATTATCAATCTCAATCCGACGGAGCTGAACGTACCCAAAAAAAAAAAAAAAAAGACTCATCCCGTCAGCATATACAAAGTAGTTTACCTGGCCACACCCCGATATTTGGAAACGCCCCGAGAGAAACCGCTGCTCCGCCGGCGGAGGGAAGCTAAATACTCTTCCCTGGACGCGTCCCGCATCTCTTCCACTTCTCTGCCGTAATTCTCCAACTGCACAGCAGGTGCGCGGACGCACCCGAAACACATTGCAGTCAGTAATGATAATCAAAATGCAGTAGTACTCAAAAGTATTTTTTTTTAGTACTGAGAACTAATTTCGTACAGAGAAATTCAAAGTCGTATCTGGACCCCAGTACTTGAGCGCCGCCAGGTCGTAGGTTCGAGCCGCATCCTCTTCGTTATCGTATGCACCTACGCAATTCCAAAAATACCAACAACCACCACAACTAAATAAATAACTTATATATATATATATATATATATATATGCTACTAAATATCAGCCATTTTTCTAAATTTTTTCTATCATATAAAGAAATTTTCTTTACCCCAATAATAAAAAGGGGAAATATTGGAGATTATATGTCTTCATTTTACTTACCCAAATAAACTGAAGAACGGAGAGAGGAGCGTTGCGGTCGGTCAGAGATGCGCATGCGCAGGACGAGGAACAAGAATAACAGAGTGAGGCAGCAAATTTCCGTCGCGTCAATTAAATTTAAAAAATTTAAAAAAAAAAATCACACACACACACGCACAACACCCGCTGTACTGACCAGTAACGGCACGCACCGGGCGGCTTAATTAATCATTTACATTACTGTCTCTGTATTTCGTCGATCACGATTTACACATAACGAAAAGGGCAAGAAATTAATAATAATAATAATAAGGAAGAACCTTGTCGCCCCTTTTTATTCCGACTGCTGTTCCAACTCTTATCCCATAGATGAGCCTCAAACCTTCCCGTCCATCTATGCCTGCGCATTAATTAATTTCCATCCGGCAATCGAATTTCAAGAAGAGGAGGGGAAAACAAAAAACAAAAGAACAAAAAAATTATCCCCAGACACAATCAAATCAATGCAGAGTGCGTGCGTGCCTGTGCATGCAGGCCCATTTGTTCCAGGAACTCCTGAATCAAAATTAGGATTTCATGACGGAAGAACTCGCAAGGTTTTACCTGGTTACGCCTCTGAAGACGGAGCTTCTTCCGCTGCCTCTGCTCCCACTCTTACCCCTCCCTCCGTTATTGTCAGTACTAGGAGTCACGGCAGCATTTCGAAGAATCCCGGAATCCGAAGCGCCGACGTTGATGCTACATCTCTTCTTACTCGAATTGGTCGGAGGCCGCGATCCGTCCGCTCCTTCATGGCTGCTGCAGCTTCTTCGGTTCCCGTCCCGACCTCTTTTGTTGTTCTTCATAGGCTTGGGATTATTAGCAGTAGCGCGAGCAGTAGAAATTGTGGGATGGTGATCGACTACGGAATCGTTCCTGATTCCTTGATCGACGACGGAACTCGAAGAAGATGATGAGCAGATGGACACAGATGAGGAGGAGGAGGAGGAGGAGGAGGATGAATTACTCCGACGCCTCTTCATAATGTTGGTCTTCAAAGTTGAAACCGGTAGTTACGAAATAAGCAGAGAATTGGTGAGAGGAGAGGAAAAGCAGGCGATGGTTAATTCTCTCCTGCCCGTGGAGAAAGGCTGGCTGGATTGTTAATTATTAATTATTATTCAACCCCCCCCCCTCTCTCTCCCTCTCCCTCTCCCTCTCCCCCCGCCTCTGCTAAAATTATGGTGGAGTTAAGGGTTTTACTTTTACACTGCTACGAACTGCGATTGTTATTATTTTTAGAGGGGGCAAAAGGGTTGCGGCCTGTAGGTGACCTAAATTAGTTTACCAAAAACAGGAAGATCCGGAGAATGGGAAAAAAGAGGCTCCGAATGTGGAAGGAAAAAAGAGAAGTCTTGAATTGAAATGATTGAGTAATCCCTCCTCTCCTAGTATACACGTGTCTCGTAAAAATAGAGAGATGCACACGTATTTAAGAAAATTATTACAATTAATAGTAATTATATTTTATCACACACACATACATACTCCATATTTATATATTCACATGTTAGAAATCAATGACATTAATATTTGTAAACAAAGTTTTATACAACCCTGTGTTTTTCACTTATTTAGAAATTAATCCCCGAGTTAATGCGTCACGTCGACTGAGACTGAAATGGCAATAATTGAAAAGATTTTGGAATGTGAATTTTCGGATAAATATATATGACTAGCATTTTTTAGTATCTCTGTATATGTTTTGAATATAAGATACCGATACTTAAATCTCAGTAACTATTATTTTTGGTAAATTTGTTTTATTGGCACTGATCGAGTATTAACATCATCTAGTATATTATAATGGAAATGACTGCCGAACCAAACACTTGGCCTTCCTTCAGCTCTGGCTCGGCCATGCCCCCAATCACTCGCGCTTCCCTTATTGCACACTTTCCCCTTTTCCCCTGTGCGCCTGCAGTCAGTGAGCGACCCTCTTTTTGGAGTATCTGCTCCATGAATCGGCCCCTCTTTTCTTCCCTCACGTGGCTCCTTGTCTCATGAGACGGATGCTTCGTTGCTCGCCTATCGTATATATTTTTCGCTTTTTTTTTTTTTACTTCCTCGCTCGATCCCTCATGAAAATAACAAACGAGACAATCCGTGCCGGTGGTAGTAAATCGAACTGCTTCCTTTCGCATCGTGACGTTGCATGCTAGTACTAATAACAAACGAGACAATTCACAAGTGTATCCTTGAAAAGTATCTACATTTTTTCTACTAATGCTATGTTTGATTCTGATAAATTTTTGAGAAAAAAAATTAAAATTAAAATATTTTTTTAAATTTACTTTTAAAAAAAATTAAATAACGAAAATTTAATAATTTTATTCTATAACTCTTTTTCTATTTCACTATCTTATGTAAACCAAATACAAAAAATTATTTTTCACTTTATTTTCTTTCTTTTCTTTAAAACTTTCCAAGAACCAAATAAAACATAAATGTCTGGATTTATAAAGTCATGTAATTAATGGTGCCTACCACAGATCAGACCCTTTCGAGCAGGGTTGGCTCTAGAGGAATTTAGAATGAGAGTCGGATAGACAGAGGGAGAGTACTTGAGAAATATATATTAACTCAAGCATTCACTAGAAACACACGTCATCAACTAAAAAAGACAAACGTCCACAACAAATATATTCCAAATAACCAACTCGGCAAATGGGAAAGAAAGATTATGAGTGACGTAGCACTCAGCACAACGAAAGCTCTCAACTGATTCATCCTACTCAAGCAACGACATAGTCATGGAATCTACTGGGTGGACCAGAGTGTCTCTTGGGCTTGGGTCTGCTGAGTTGTGCATCAGTAGATATCATGTATATTAAGAAGAAGAAAAATTATATCATGATGTTGTATTCTACTATTAATGGTGATTGGGTCTGCTGGGTTGTGCATCAGTAGATATCACATATATTAAGAAGAAGAAAAATTATATCATGATATTGTATTCTACTACTAATTGTGATTGGGTCTGCTGGGTCTGTTGGGTCTGTTGGATTGTGCATCAGTAAATATCATGTATATTAAGAAGAAAAATTATATCATGATGTTGTATTCTACTACTAATTGTGATTGAGATCCTAAATATTAAAGATCTCCTATTCAAAATTTTCTTCTTCTTTTTTAAAAAAAAAATTATATACAATGTGATAATTATAAATAATGTCGTAAATGATTCGAGCCAGAAAATCTCAAATACAACTATTGATTATAAATTTTGAATTTTGATATGGAAGCTCTCTTATTTATTGGTAACCTCGGATCTTTAATTCTCAAACAGCTTTAAAGTTAAAGTTCATTCTCTTGTTCATTATATTTTGGAATCAAAAGTAAAATTATTTTAGAAAAATTAAAGTGTACTTTCTATTTTTACCTTTATTTTTTTAATTATTTTTATATTAAATATTTCATTATTTTTTAAAATATTGTATAAAATACCTGAATAATTTCTCTTCTCGTTGAAGTTCAATTCAATATTTAATAGTGAATCAAGGAATGAATTCAGAGAAATAAGCCTGCGTCAGTTGCTTCGTTTATTTTAGCATTTGGTTCTTCCGCTCCTACAACTTGCTACGAAGGTCGAGCTAAATATTCCAGAAAATTATAAATTAAAGAGTAAATGTTTAGAGTTTGTCTTAATATCTTTAAAGTTTTAATTAATAAATGAGTGTTTCAGACTTTATTTTAATCAAGGAAATTACGGCCAAATGATCGCATAATTAATATTTTTATATTTTGATATGATATCCGTAATAAGAATATCGGCCTTCAAATAGAGGCGATCTCTCTCTCTCTAGTAGGCGATCGCGATTGGGGTAAACCCTAATCCCGCGATCATCTAATGCAATCCAATCTTCTTCCCCCTTAATCGGAATGCGTACATGTAGACAAACGGCAACGACGGGTTTCCTTCTCCCCAAGCCGGAGTGTGACCAATCACATGGACATGGAATTCCAGGAAAATAATTCTGCATTTGATGAGAATATAAACTATACCGCTAACCCTAATCCCGAAAATATGACATTGCTTAGGAACTTTAGTTTCCGAGACGTCTTTGTCAGCCAAGTGACGAAGGTGAAATACTCGACTGAGGATGAGTCACAATGGAAAGACCATGATGATTCTTTCAACGAAGATTGCAAAGATGACACCCCAATTCCTATGCTAAGTGGCCGCAAATATGCCTTACTGGTGAAGAGAAAGGGGCTTTACGTCAACCTTTTTGGCGTTGTTTGATTGTCAAACTCCTTGGTCGGAATACCCATTATGAAAATTTATCCCAAAAGTTGAAGATCCTTTGGTCTTTGGAGTGGAATTTCGAACTCACAGAATTAGGCAGAGGCTTCTTCCTCGTTAAGTTTCAGAAACGGAGTGACTATGAATTTGCCTTTAGCGGAGGGCCATGGGGTATTGCCCAGCATTATTTGACTGTACGACACTAGACTCTGGAATTTAGCGCGGAAACTGCTAATATTGCTTCGATAGTAGCTTGCATTCGTATACCGGGATTACCAATTGAAATTTATGGGAGTAAAGAGAGACTTCAGCAGATAGGGAATATTATTGGTCATTTTGTACAAGTTGATAACGCCACTAGTGACGCGTCCAAAAGGAGATTTGTGAGGATAGCAATTGAGATTGATTTTAACAAACCATTGATTCCAAGAATTTATGTGGGCTCTAAGTTATTCAATATAGAATATGATGGCATTCATATGATTTGCTTTCATTGTGGTCGGTTTGGTCATATGCAGAATGAATGCCCCATGAACCCAAAGACCACTCAATGCAAGGAGCTAGCTCCGTCAAGTAATGCTGCTGGTGGACAAAATGAACAAAATCATAGTACTAATGATGCAGCTCATGCACCTCCTCCCCCGGAGTTTGGACCATGGATGTTGGAGGAGAGAAGGGGAAGAAAAACCCAACAACAATAAAGAACTGGAACACGGTACTCTTCTACTACTGATACAATTGGCCAGAGAAACACATACCCGATTAATAAGAAATCTAAGGATGAGAGTGGAATGGCTACCTCATTGACGTTCTCTCTTCTATAGGAGCTTGAGGAAGATGGGGCCCTGGATAATGAACTTATCCCATCAAATGTTGTTACGGGTTTGTTAAAGAAGGATAAACCAATGGTGAATAATGATGCTCGGCAGGAAATTCAACCGAATGTGACTTACCAACGGGAGAGGGGTACTGGTACTCAATTGAAGTTAAAACATGGAGTGACGACCAAATCTGTCCAGTTCGAGGATCCTCATAAGAGTGGTAGTGCCCAAGTTTCCGCCCCGTCTGCCTTGTCAAGCAAGAAGCAAGAGAATAACCGTAAGAAAGTTATGGAGAATAGTACGGCCATGCAAAACCAGCATGAACCTACGCGGCCGAAAAGTATTATGGTAAGGAACGTGGGCTCCAGTTTGGTTGTACATGATCCTAGTGAGGGTGGAACTGGTCCACATCAGGCCCCAAACAGGTCTTGACTGGTTTGTCAATATATTTGCAGTATCCTTCGTGAGTGGAGACACCTATATAATTTTTCGGAATGTCAGAGGTGCGGGAAATGATTCTTTTCTCTGTAGTTTTAACTATTTTGTTAAGCTTCATTGACCCTCAGTTATGGTTCTTATTAAGACGCGTATTAGATTTTTTTGTGCCGATAATACTATTCGTAAGCTGGGTTTGCAAGGAAACACTAGAGTGGAGGTTGTGGGCTTTGCAAGAGGTGTTTGGCTTCTTTGGGATGCTGATAAGGTAAAAGTTAAAGTCCTCAGAGCAACGAGACAGCTTATTCATGTATTGCTCTAGTTTGATCAATCTACTCCTTTTATGTTCACGGCAATTTATGTCTCTCCTCTTGTTGTGCTACGAAAATTGTTTTGGGAGGATATGCTCAATATTGCCGACTCAGTTGATTTACCTTGGGTAGTAAGTGGGGACTTCAATGATGTTAGCTCAATTGATGAGAGACGTGGGGGTTATGGTAGTCACCTTGCTCGTTACATTCGTTTTAATGAAAATCTTCATCGCTGCCATCTCTTTGACTTGGGTTTCATGGGACCTAAATTCACTTGGCAAGGTAAAGCCAATGGGTGTTATGTCAGCTCACGTATTGATAGGGTGGTAGCTTTAGAAGAGTGTCGTGATCTATTCCCTAATGCCTTTATCACGCATCTGGTGCGTACTCATGGCGATCACTGTCCTATTCTTCTTAATTTAACCTCTTCCTCTTCCCCCAACAGTCATAAGAGATTTCGCTTTGAGGCTGAATGGCTTACTAGCCCGGTTTTTACGCCCTACTATTTTGTCTCTCTGGATTGGTGAAGGGGATCTCCTAGATAAGCTGCAGAGGTGTGCCACGGGTCTACAACAGTGGAATAGAGATTCTTTTGGCAATATTTTTGCTCGTAAACAAAGACTCAGGGCAGGCTTATAGGCATTCAAAAGGCACTAGAAAAAAGGAGCTCATACGGTCTCTTTAAATTGGAAGAGAAGCTTAACAAGGAGTATCATGACACCTTACTCCAGGAGCATATATTGTGGTTTCAAAAATCCAAACTCGATGCAGTGAATCTACATGATCGCAATACTAGATTGTTCCACAGAACTACCATGAGTCGACGTAGGAGGATGGCGATCCATGAACTTCAAAATGAGAATGGTGATCACATTACGAACCAAAATATTATTCGACGAATGGCAGTCAATTTTTTCTAGCTCATTTTTTCCGTGGATACTGAGTATAAAGGCTTAGACAGGACTGTTCATCGTTTTCCCCAGCTAACAAAGGACAAGCTTCAAGATCTTGAGGCCCCTATTCGTGTCGATGAGGTCCGATCTGTTTTGTTCTCTATGGGTGCTTTTAAAAGCCCCGGTCCTGATGGATTTCAACCTATTTTCTTCCAAAAATTATGGGATGTTGTGGGCGAGGACTTGGACAATTTAGTTACATCAGCTTTTCTTAAAGGTCGGTTTCCGGCGAAGTTAAATGAAACCTTTCTGTGCCTTATCCCAAAGGTTGAACATCCTAAGTCATTGAGTAATTTCATCCAATTGGACTCTACAATGTAGCTTACAAGACAATCACAAAATGTATCGTCCAATGCATCAAACCTCTTCTTCAAAATGCCATTAGCTCTAGCCAAAGTAGTTTCCTTCCGGGACGCCATACACGTGATAATATTATCATACGTCAAGAGGTGTTACATTCGATGAGAAGGAAAAAAGGGTATATGGCTCTCAAGATTGATTTGGAGAAGGCTTATGACCGCCTTTCCTGGAATTTTATTCGTGATACGCTTGATTGTTTTGGTATTCCTGCTAGTCTATCTCGTTTGATTATGTGGTGTATTACTTCCCCCTCTATCCGAATCATTTGGAACAATGAAACTAGTGACTCCTTCCAGCCAAAACGCGACATTCGTCAGGGAGACCCAATCTCCCCATATATTTTTATTATGTGCATGGAAAGGCTCTCTCATTTGATTAGGGATAGTGTTGAGTTAGGTGTTTGGGTACCTTTCTCCATAACTCGTGGAGGAACTCGACTATCTCACTTATTTTTTGATGACGATCTTCTTCTTTTTGCTCAAGCCTCTACTGACCAGATTCATAATATTATGGAGATCTTAGACACTTTTAGTGGGGCTTCAGGTCAGAAAGTAAGCCTCAGGAAATCCATTATCACTTTCTCGAGCAATGTCTCTCTCCAAATGGCTCGCATTATTTCTACAGCAGCAAATATCCCTCAAAAAAGATCTCTTGGGCACTACCGAGGGATAGAGATGTGTAATGGGCGTATCCATAAGGGCTTATTCTCTTCGGTGGTTGAAAAGGTCCAACGTAGACTTTTTTGTTGGAAACCACAAGCTTTTTCATTAGCAGACCGCGCTACCATTATTTAGTCAATTTTATCAACTATTCCATCGTATACTATGCAGACTTACCTTCTTCCAACAGCAGTGACCGATCTTCTTGATAAACTCAATAGGAGCTTCCTTTAGGGTAGTGCTAGCAATAGACGCAAATTTCATTTGTTACATTGGGACAAAGTTTGTATGCCGAAAGAGTTGGGTGGCATTGGAATCAAAAAGATGGATAATGTGAATAGAGCCATGTTTATGAAACTTGCATGGGAGTTGCTTCAGCAATCTGGAAGTTTACGGGTTAGAGTACTTATTGAGAAGTATTTGACATCTTCTTTGTCTATTATCCACACTCAGGGTAAGTCTTCTTGCTCGCCTCTATAGAAACAAGTTTTGTATGCAACTGATCTGATGAGGAAGGGGATCAAATGGGTGGTCCGTAATGGCTTAACGGCTAGGTTCTGATTGGATTGGTGGATCGGGGATAGACTATTGGTTCAGTACTTACCAGCATCCTCTCAGTTTCTAGGGTTAGATGGTGTGGTTGCCGATTATCTTTTACCATTGGGAGGTTGGAATTGGAACCTTTTTCAACACATACTGCCCTTGAAGGTACTAGCTAAAATCGCTAGTGTATAAACTACTCCAAGTAGTGATGACCCTGACTTGCCGATATGGGGGTGGTCCAGTGATGGTCATTTCTCAGTTGCTTTGGCATATCGGCTACAAGAGGATGCCAATCTTAGTGTTAGCTCTGGATGGAAGAACATTTGGCACTTAAAGGTAAGGCAAAGAGTCCGTACCTTTGCATGGCTAGCTTAACACGATGCTCTTCTTACCAACCTGAAAAGAGGGCACCGATAGTTTGCTGATAATATCAGTTGTGACTGGTGTGGGGATGATGAAAACCTTTTACATGTCTTACAAGATTGTACTTTCAGCCGCCAGTTCTGGGCTTGTATCCTGAGCCAACATAATCATTTGCGATTCTTTAGTTCAAATCTTCACAACTGGATTGCTAATAACTTTGAGAAGACCAAAAATTTCCAGTCGGGTCACCCTCCTTGGGCCACAATTTTCGCTCTGGGTATTTGGAGGTTATGGCAAGTACGAAATAAAAGAATTATCTGCTACTCTCAGGTCACAGCGCCTCAACTTGCGCAGTTTGTAATAAAAATGGCCATGGAGGAATTCGAGGCTTGGAACCAAATTCAGTATCCATCCCTCACATATTAAAGTTTCTACTAGTGTGGGTTGGTCGCCGCCTAGAAATAATTTTGTGAAGATCAATGTGGATGGTAGCGCTCTTGGTAATCTCGGGATGATTGCGGCAGGTGGAGTGGCTCATGATCACTACGGAAAATGGCTCTTTGGTTTTGCTGCCAATGTTGGTTTTGGAAGTATTTCAGTAGCATAGATCTTAGCAATCTTTTATGGTCTTCTGCGGGCTAAAGAAAGGGGTATTCAGTTGGCTTGTATTTCAAGTGATTCTATGAACGCTGTGAAACTTGTTAATGACTGGGATTCATGTCACCATCCTCAACTCCACCTATTACAAGCATGACGCATGCTGAAGGAAGAGTTTACAACTTATATCATCAGTCATGACTTACGGAAAAGTAATATTGTGGCTGATAAGCTAGCACATTTGGGCCACAACTATATTCTTGGTTTACACAGTTTTGACTCCCCTCTCCCGAATGCAAAGGATAACTTACTGTTTGATAGGGTGGGGTGCCTTTCAAAGATTTGGTGTGATGTCTCACTGAGTCTGGTTTAGTGGATTTTTTCAATCCTTCTTAAGGTCTAAAAAAAAATATTTTCATATTTTGTATACGTTATAATTTACATTTAATTATAAAACGTCGGGAATAAGTTAAAAATTTAATATTTGTATATTTTATACTTTATGATTTACTTCGTACAATTGGACCTACGTAATTTACATATTTTTATATTTTATGCTCCCTAATAAAATTTAAATCACAGAAGTAATTCTTTTAAAAGGAACCAATACGTAATAAAAACAAATTAAAATCAAAATAATCAGACATGGGTTACACTTCTGAGAGTTGCTCGTTGTCTACGGCCTTGTACCCACTTTGTTGTCTCCAAGCTGTTGCTTCTTTCCTCCTCGTCTTCTTGAGTTGGTCAAAACCATGACAGAAATGCCAACTTCGTAATCTTTGATAGTTCTTCCTCGTCTTCCTCGCCTTGCACCCTATCATGCTAATATTTCTTTGCCATCTTCAATTTCACCGACAAATAAGCACACGCCGGCTTCATTAAGGTTTTGATTCAATTCTTTCTCCTTAAGCTTCGAAGCTCTTGTTCAATCTCGGTTAGGGTTAAAGTTTTCTCTTCCAATGGAAGATGATCGGCAAAGAAGGATCGACGAAGGGTGGTAGAGAGGAAGCTACAGGCTACCAAGTCTGTGTCTAGCCCCCCCCCAAATCAGGTTTACATTTTCCAGTCAGTAGAATTGCTCGGTTCCTAAAGGCCGGCAAATATGCCAAACTTGTCGGTGCTCGTGCTTCGGTTCATGTATCTGCACTCCTCGAGTACCTCACTCCTAGCTAAGGTGTTGGAATTGGCCGGAAATGCAGCAAGAGACAACAAGAACGGAATAATGGGGCGGCATTTTCGGCGTACAGTGAGGAACGATGAGGAGCTAAAAAAATTGTTGGAATCCGTGGCAATCGCAACTGGTGGTGCGATGCCAAACTTACATATCCAATTCAGTATTAATTCACTCAGTTCAAAATTAAAAAGGCAAAGTAATACTGAGAAGAACGAGAAAGGAGGAAGAGGCGTAGAGAACAAGAGGAATAAAGGTTAGCAGGAGAGGAAAGAAGAAGATTGAACTCAAGGTCGAACAAGAACAGCTCGACGATGCAAAGCTCGTTTGTTTAAATTGTTTTGATTTTTATTTTATTTTTTGTTATAACTACATGTCCGGTTAGTATTTATTTTGATTTTTGTTCGTCGCGTGGCTATTTAATGTCGAAAAGAGGAACAGATTAAGTGCTTGATATGTTTGCTTTTACTTTTATTTAGCTTTAGATTTGAAAATCTTGGAAGTGTGAAATATATAAATAGTTATTCAATGTGAAGTATTAAAAATATTATTAATAATTATAATTTGTTCAGTTACGACAACATCTGACGGTAGCTTAGAATTTTTTTATTTAAAATAAAAAAAATAAATGTTTGCTACTGAATAGAAAAAAACTCCATATAAATTTTCCTTAATTTATAATTTTTCTCTTAAATATTTCAATGACAACCATTATAAGCAAAAAAAAAAATTGTCGATCTAGATTGATGTAGACTGTTTTTATTTGATCAAAATTAAAATATTTATTAGTATTATAAAATGTATAATTGTTATTACTATTTCACTATTTAAAATTTTTCAAATAAATATCAATTGACACTTGTTATATTTACCATAATTGGAGGGAAAATTCATTATTTAATATAATTAAATTTACCCTTTTTAGTATTAATTTCGGCATGGTCACAAAGTTTATATTTTTTATATTATTTAATTATTATTATTATTATTTCGAAACTGTTATTTGGAAAATAAGGATTTACTGCGCAGAAAACATTTGCGCAGTAAATTCCTAATTTACCCCTGTCGTTGCACAGCAATTATTTTACCCTCCTCCTCTGCCATCTCTCCATCTCTTTCGACATCTCTCCCTATCTTCTCTCTTCTCTCTATTTTTCTCTCAAAATTCAGTCCAAAGTCTCCCTCCCGACAAGCAACCGAAGGTAAGTATCGTATTTTATTTTTAATTTTTAATTTATAATATATAATTATAATAATTTCTTTATTAGATCTGGTAATTTTTTATTTTATTAAGTAGATCTGGTAGGTTTCGGCGAATTACACCGAAAGCCGGGGAGGGTTTCGGCGAAACTGACCGAAGACTAGGGGGGTTTCGGCAAAATCAACCAAAGGTAGGGAGGGGGTTCGGCTAATTTTGCCGATGTGAGGCATGAGATTCGATAGAAATGACCGAAGGGAAGGCTTTGTTTCGGCAATTTTTGCCGATGTGAGGGTCTCCTGGCTTAATTTCGACTGATTGGATTAGGGTTCCGGTTAATTATATATAATAATTTAATTTAATTTAATTTAATAATATATTTAGATTATGGTAAATTGATTATATTTAGGATGTAAAATTATATATATTAATTATAATTTATTAATAATATTAATTGTACTCCAATATTCTAATTAAATATAGATTTGGTAAATTATATCTTTATTGTATAGTTTTGGTTATTTGTAGGATATATAATTATATATATTAATTATAGTTTATTAATTATATTGATTATGCACTAATATTTTAACTAAATATAAGTTCGATAAATTATCTCTCTATTGTAGGGTATTGGCTATATTTTGGATATGTAATTATTTATATTAATTATAATAATTATGCTGTCATAATTTAAATAAATATAGATTTGGTAAATGATCTCTCTATTGTAGGGTATTGGCTATATATTTGATTTGTAATTAAATGTATTAATTATGGTTTTTTTAATTATATTAATTATGCTGTCATAATTTAATTAAAGATAGGTTTGCGTGTATTATGTTAATGATTATAATTATATTTATTAATAATAATTTGTTAATTATTAATTATGTTAATAATATATTTTGATTATGGTTAATTGATTAATTTTAGAAAAATATATTTTTAGATTTATTATACTCTAATATTTGAATTAAATATAGGTTTTAGTAAACTGTCTTTCTATTATAGGATTTTGGTTATTTTTATGATGTAAAATTATATATATTGAATATAGTTTATTAATAATATTAATTTTACTCGAATATTGTAATGAAATATGGGTTTGGTAAATTATATCTGTATGCTATAGTTTTGGTTATTTGTAGGATATATAATTATATATATTAATTATGATTTATTAATTATATTGAATATGCACTAATATTTTAACTAAATATAGATTCGGTAAATGATCTCTCTATTCTAGGGTATTGACTATATCTTTGAAGTGTAATTTGTATATATTAATTAAGGTATATTAATGATATATGCTAATTAAAGATTTTAATTATGGTTAAGTTGATTAAATTTATTTATTATGTTTATAGATTTTTTAATACGTTGTTAATTATGTTATTGTATTATTTATATATGATTAGATGTTTATTAGATTTAATTATATTTTCATTAAATATGTTAAATATTATTATGTGACATGGATTATTTGTGAATGTTTTTAATTATATTGATAGGATAATAGGTTAGATTTGTTTAATATTTTTGTTAAATGTATTTATAATAGATAAAATATGTTTATATTTGAATTATATTTAATTATGTTGCTAATTTGTATGGAATATATTTGGATAATTCTGGTTGGATTATTGAAAAAATAGATGAGGACATACCATAATTAAGTATACTTTAGTTGTTATATTATACTAAACTCCTACTAGTAAGTAATACAAATATTGTTGATATATGTAATGAATAAAGTAGAGGATTAATGTAAAGAGATTGTATTTGAGTTATATGGTTGGGTATACAGATATCTTTGGCTATCATAATATGAGTTGATATTTATTAATGATATTAATTTCATGTATGTAATTAGGTTATATTTATGTTATCACGTATTACCTTTAATTCATATACATAATTAAAAATGACTTTATGTATTTATTATTGAAATTCAGATGAGTTGCAGACAAGACAATGTAGTAGATAGAACCGATGGTCGGCATGTGACTGCTTCTGCACGACGTAACAGAACTGGTACTGAGCTACCTGCGCCGATGGCTCGTTTGAGAAATTTCGGCAGGAGTATTACCAAAGGATTACGACGATTTAAGAAATCTGGAGAACAAGAACCGGAAGAAGTATCAGAACAACAAGAATATGCAGAAGTTCGCGAAGAACCATCGTCTAGTCAACAAGGTCATAAATTTCCATCATTTACAGACTATGCAGGTCGTCCATCATTTGTGGCTGATGTTGGTACTGCGGGGTTTGGAGGTTTGGGGGCAAGAGGTCCGGGGTTTGGAGGTTTGGGGGTTGGAGGTTCTGGGTATGGAGGTTCTGGGGTTGGAGGTTCTGGGTATGAAGGTTATGCGGTTGGAGGTTCTAGGGTTGGAGATTCTGGGTATCGAGGTTCTGGGGTTGGAGGTGCTGGGTATGGAGGTTCTACGGTTGGAGGTTCTGGGTACGGAGGTTCCGAGTCAGGAGGTTTTCCATATCTTACACAATATATAGATTTTCTTACCTCACCGGCGCGGCCTGCTATGGGAGGAGGAGGAGGAGGAGCATCGTCATCGACTTATGTGCGTAATGATGATGATGAGGAGGAGGAGGAGGAGGAGGAGGAGGAGGAGGATAGATATCATCATGATAGGGATGTTGGTGATGCTGGTGACGATAGTGATGATGAAGAGAGTATACAATTAAAGGATGAATGGTACTTGCTTGGGCCATGTCCAGGAGGTCCAATAATTCCTAATTTGATTCCTAGCTTTGGTGGTCACGCAGCTTTAGATTTATGGTTAGGAAATGTAAGTTTAATATATTCATTATTTCTTAATTATTATTTTACATGTAATCAATCATATGTACACATTACATTTGCTTATTGTATTTATCAGGATCGGGGTTGTCCGAAGATCCACACGAATCGGGAGGTTTTAAGAATTTTTCTAGGAAGTGTCAATGATAGGATGTTCGCTCTGATACGACGAACAAGATTATCACACCTTCCATCCTGCACATTTGAACATGTGAACGTGCCGCTTATTTCAGCATTTATCAAGCGATGGCAACCAGACACAAATAGCTTTCATATGCCATGGGGGGAGATGACGATCACTCTTTTAGATGTACATCGTATATTAGGGCTACGAGTTGATGGTCATCCATTACATTTGGACATGACGGCAGACACGCGTGGGCAAATGATTGGTGCAATGGGTGCCTTATTTGGGATGCAGGAAATGCAAGCGAATGAAGTCACTCGAAAGGGCGGGCTTCCATTTAAATGGCTGCAAGAAGTATGTGAATCATACTGGTTAGGGGACGAAGCAAAATCGATGGGGTATACATTATGGTTGATCGGCTTATCGTTGTTTGTCGATAAGACGGTTGATAAAGTTAATCCATAATTTATCATTTTCCTTCAAGATCTTAGCCATGTTGAAGGTTATGCATGGGGCGCAGCCACACTTGCTTTTTTATATCGACAACTTGGCATGACTTCTAGAGCCGACGCTGCTCAATTGTCTGGATGCATGACTCTATTACAGGTAATTTTATAATCAATATATATATACATATATGCCATACTCTATATTCATTATGATGGCTAACAATCGAATATTATGACACACGTGGATATATGAATACTTTCCTGGGTTTGGAGTGGAAAGATCTAGGTATGATCCAGACCATCCTCGTTGTATGAGGTGGTCTTGTGGCCAGAAATTCAAAAATCAATTGGAGACGCTCGAGTACTTTCGGACAAAGATTGATGTTATGTCTGCGTCGAAGGTATGCTAAATCAATTATTTTATCCTCCTATATTATATTTGTGATATCCATATTTAGTTGAATATTTTCGTGAAAGGTCAATTGGGATCCGTACGGAGTTGCTGATCCATATAGATATTGTCGTATGGCATTCTATCACTGTTGTATGCACTGTTTGGAAAAAGTTGAACCACATATGTCTGATAGAGTGACACGACAATTCGGTTATACACAAGTCATCCCTAAGGAGCCCATCAAGCCAAATAGAAACTCATACAGAGGTCATTCCCTGAAGAAGTACAAAGTATACTATGCACACATGCTCGGGCAATGGTTCTTGAGGTATGAACATATTTTGGGCCCGGATGTTTTTGAACCAGCTGTTGAATACCCATGGGAAGTGGCCGATGATTATATGGATTGGTATGTTCCGAGAACGCATAGATATATATCGGCTACGACGGAAGAATATTTGGCTGAACATGCGAACGATGATCATCATATACTAGCCGAAAAACTTCTGAACAAAGCACGTAAAACTATTTGTCGATTGTATTGGAGGGAAGAGCTAGCTCCAAATTATGAGCAGTTAGTTACATGTATCGAAACCCTTGTGCGTGATTTAGGAGTTACTCCACCTCGGCGTGACCCTTTGTAATGAACTTCATGTATTACCGTATTGTTATGTGAAAACATTAACATATGTTTGTTAGAATTAATACCACCTGTCCTTATTATTTTACCATTGACTATTTGTGTTCAAATTTAAAAACATATCAAGTGTTTTTTTTATATATCCATAGTTTAGAACTTCGTGATAGAAATTATACTATATTTTATAAAATTACCACGTACATGTTACAAAGGATGTAAACTTAAATAAATGTATCATCCTAATTACAACAATTCTACATCAAAGTTGAGTCCGAAGATAAAGGATGAGGGTCTTGTGTGTCATCATTTACCAATGCACGCCATTGTTCGAATCTTGAAGAATATTGCATATTCAATGTTGAAACGCTGCTATCACGATATCTATTCCAATTGGTATGTACTGGTGGGAGTGAAAAACTTTCCAAAAGATATACCTGTAGAAAAAAAAAACTATTATGTCAGCCATTCATATCATATTGAAATGGAAAATATCTTCATTAAACTTAGTGCTCACCGATATGTAGTGACTCGTGTCTTGCAAGAAAAATATAGTGACTTCAGTTTCAGGACCTTGAATTCCATGCATAGCCACTAAAGGTAGGAATGAGCTGCATGCATTTAATGAGTAATATGCGAACAACACACAGTAACGGGTTGCAATGACATGACCAATATCAGGCATTTCCATCCAGTGTGTCATCTGAGCTGGCCCTTCCTAGTGGGCAATAGTATTAAGAACTTGATCAACGCTTTTATAGACGAACACATTCTCGTACAACTGTTGTCTCGCCAATATCTCATGATACAAGTCGGTACGAATCTGAACCCATCGTTCTTCATCTCCTAGTATAATAGAAGCCAGTGCTCTGAAACCACAATTCTCATCTCCTAAAACATTACACCAGCTACTAATATAAGGAACTATATGTCGATTCATTTGAGTCACATATGGAAATTGAAATTGGCCTGATGACAGAAATGCCGATTGCCGTCCCCGACCCCGACGTTGAGTTGATCTAGGACGACTACAAAATTGTTGTTCTGTATACTCCCAACTAGATTGTTCCCTTCTAGTGGAGTTCCTTGGCCGACCCCTGTGCTGCCGTACTTGTGGCTCGTCGAAAGGTGTTCTCTGGGGAACTGCAATATTAAATATCTCTCTAGCCAACTGATTCTGTATTTCTGGTGGCTGGCGCATAACAGATTCCATCGAAATATGGAGCAAGTGAGATGCAACATCAACTGGTTCTTGGGGTCTCGATGGAGTAATGGGTCCATCTATGTCGAGTTTCTTCCAAAACGGATGAATAGCCGACATGGGGATTGATATGTAGTTATGAATGTATGTTTTAATTTCATGCGTACACGGTATCCCGTGCGTACGACGCATGTAACATCCGCATAAATCATCATTCCCACTTACATGCTCAAGTCTCTGACACTCGTTGTTCACAAACTCCATTGCATATAAAGAAATATGACCCCTCAAATTGGCATAAAGATCACTTGTAGCAAAATGAGGAGTGTTGAACCGAGACCTCTCAAGCGATGCTTTTATCTCATCATGTTGTAATTTGAGGAACGTGTGCATTTGTTTGTGGACTATATTGAAGCTGCCTCGTGATGTCTCCAGGAATCTTTTTAAAGATCCATGAGCTCCTTCAACCCTGTTCGTTACAAAAATTTATTTACTTAACTTTATCAACATAAAAGAAGCTCAATCAGCTATCACGGTTGCAATAAAATATAAATCATACCTATTCGTTGTAAGTTGATGGATATGGAACACATCACCAAAGAATGCTGCAATAATTTTATGTTTGTAGGGTTGTAGCCAATTCGTCTTGAGATGCGAAATTAGACTGGGCATGCTTCTGTAATCTTCCTCTATTGACAACAATCGTGCCTCATATGTTTCTTCGTCCGTGGCATCTATCAAAATTTTCCATCGTGACATAAAACCACGTGCGAACAATGAACGACCATAAAGTTTCTTACATTTTTCCTCGACATTCTTATTCACATGAAATCTGCATAATAAATGTTTTGAAGTAGGAAAAATATGTTCCACAGCTGAAATTAGAGCAAGTTCTCGGTCGGTAATAATGGTGGTTGGAAGCATAAATGGATCCATTAAGCTCTTTAATCTCTCAAGCACCCAGAAATAATTTTCCTCCTTCTCAGATGACATGTATGCACATGCAACGTTGAAATTCAATTGTGTTGGTGTTAAGCCAATAACTTCAAGTAAGGGCATTCCTTATCTATTTGTCTTATACGTGCAATCCATTTGTAAAACAAAAGGAAATGCACGTAAAATGTTAACAGATACGGGATGTGCGAACAGATGCTCACTTATTATGTTTGATTGAGGCTCACTTCAATGCCACTGAAAATAATTATTCTCAACCAACATACTCATGACATGCTGTAACATTGTTTGACCATCCATTTCTTCGGACCTAAGCTTCTGTCGAGCATTATAAATATGCCTCCTCATACTCACATTACCTTCAAATTGCTTTTGAAGAAGTGGTATGATTTGTCGTGGCTTCACGTTAGCTGTAATAAGTTCATCAACAAATTGAACTTCATTTTCTGTCAACTTACCAAGAACAACATGGCCTTGCTCATAATTAGCCAATTCGTGATTGTGTGTCACGTTCCTAACTACCACTTGCCATCCACCGTTATTATTTTCAACACCAATAATAAAAAAAGGACAATCGGTTTTTTTTAACAAGTATTACGTGCACCTTCGGTATCTGTTGGTCTAGTTCGGACGTACGTACCACTTCGTTCACATCTTATCGAGACTCTACCCGCCCCTATACCATTTCCTTTTCTAGAACCTTTGATAATCAAAATCATCTTATGAGTTCTACCCATTTTCTTAACCCATGTCACAAGTTCATTCTGATCCGAAAATATTTCATCCGTTACAAAAAATCTCTGATAATTTTCACTCGTAAAAGATGTATTCCCCATGTCCTGAAAAAAAGAGTTTACCATAATAATATAATAACAAAAAACTATAAATTTCATGTAACTAATTTTGTCGCCACAATTTACAATACTTAAAAAATAATATTTTACCTATTCGTTGAAGTTGTAATTAATATTGGGAGAATACATTTGCGTATCTTCTGCATATCCATAGCTTCTCGGTATTGTAAATCTATCATCGTAATACGATGGGGTTCTGACCCCATCTTCGTAGCTCATTAGACTTCCGAAATCATCGTACCCTATCGAAGTTTCAAACTCTTCGTAGTTTGAAGAACTTCCAAATTCATTATTCATTGTGAGTGTTTAACAAATATTGAAAAATTATATCTCAACCTTCAACTAATAAAGTTTCTGCAGAATAGAAAAATATTGAGTTGAAGAATACGATCGGGTAAGTTGTTCCTTTATATAGAAGGCTTCATGTTCCTAACTTCACGAGCTTAACATACCATCGTACAATTATTTTATTTACAAAGATATGTAACAGTAAAATTATTCTACGTACCATCCTACAATACTATTTGCAGAAGCCACACACATTGACTATCCCTGCTAGCAACCTTCGATTCATTGTATATGATCGGCCAAACTTGCCGAAACACCAACAATAATATGATTCATTGTCACGCAAGATTATTTTGTCAGAAGTACGCATTATTGAAACACCAACAATAATATGATTCATTGTTAGGTAAGATTATTTTTTCAGAAGTACGCGTTACTTTTACTGTGTGAAATCTTTTCGAATCAGCGTTTTTGTTATTTGGAAAACAAAATTTTACTCCATAGAAAATATATTTTATCCTTATCTTATATTTTTTTAATTATAAATATATTAATTTAATTTTGTATCAAATATTTATATAAATTCTGATTTTTTTAATTATAAATAATAATTATTTACAAACTTTTCGGCCGAAATTAAAAAAAAATAATAATAATAATTGGTGAATCGACAGATATTACCGATGGAATGACCTGGTTTCGGCAATAATTGCCGATGCCCTGGCGTCGAAATAAAAATAAAAATAAAATAAAATTGGTGCATCGGCAGTTTGTGCCGATTCTTTGGCCTAGTTTCGGCAAAAATTGCCGATCCCCTGGGCCGGTTTCGGTATAAATTGCCGAATTTATCGGCCGAAATTTAAAAAAAAAATATATATATATATATATGCTGCATTTCGGCAATAATTGCCGATATGTTTCGGCCGAAATTGAAAAAAAAATTGGTGCATCGGCAATAAGTGCTGATGGCCTAGGCCAGTTTCGGTAAAAATTGCCGAATATTATCCATAGTTTCGGCTAAAATCGCCGATGCTGATCGTGGCTTTCGGTAAAAATCACTGATGTCAATGTCACTTTCGGTATTTGTTTTCCGCCAAGTAAAAATACGTTTTCCATATCTTATTATTTTAGACCATTTATTTTACACATTATTTTTTATAATTTTATTATCTGTATAATTGATTATAGAATATTATAAATTAAGGAGTAAATCTCACTAACTTTTATTGAATATTTAAGCTATCAAATGCTTTTACTCACTATATTCTTAGAATCATTATTATTAATTACTAATACTAATTATTAATAATTTTTATTTTTTATCATTATTATTAATAGGAATATTAATAATTAATTATTAATAATAGCAACATTAATGATTAATTAACAATAATAGGAATATTAATTATGAATATATATTCATATTATGTATTGTTATTAAATTTTGATGTTATCAATTATGAATTACTATTAATATTAGTAATATTATTGATAATAACGAGTATTAGTAATTATAGATTATTATTAATTATTCATAACTATTAATATTAATGATTATAAATAAATATAAAATAGTGGATATTATTCAATAATAATTATCAATTATTTACATTCATTAATAATTATTATTAATTAAAAATTTCAACAATTAATAATTATTAATATTTTGAAATTTTAATTATTCATGATTGATTATCATTTTGAATTATTAACTATTAATAAATAATAATTATTCATATTATGAATGTTAGGTATTAATTATGATTATTTATAAATATGAATTAGCATTATTGTTATGTCCAAAATAGGTATAATTATTATTGATATGAATTCTATCTGTATATTATTAAGTAGATAAATTATTTATATTATTATTATTTTTTTAATAGTAATTATTAATTGTTACTATTTATGAAGATTAATTAATGTTCTTGCTGTTAATGAATATATCTTAATGAAATTAAATCTATAAAATAAAAATAAAACAAGTTATAAGAAAATATTTTATTAAAATGAATAATGTCCAAAATTAAAAACATATATTAATTCATTTCATGTTAAATAAGTTATCAAACATTGTCATTACTTCAACAATTTTTATACATAAATAATATATATATATATATATATACCCCCACCAAATATCATTATTACTTCAAACATATTATTACTTCATATTATACTATATAAAAAATGGGGTTAGCCAAATAGACATTTAATTTTAACAAATGGGCACCCATTAAACAAACCTTATTATTATCACATTGACATAATTAATATTTTGTTTGATAGTATTGCTACTATAGTTATCATTACTATCATTAATTATTATCATTTATTATATGTGTTTCTATTGTTATTAAAAGCTTGCTTATCTAATATAAAATGAACTAATAAGACATGATAAGTTGGTGGAAATAAGTCCATAAATAGGCTCTAAATAGTAAATACAATTAGTCTTGTTATCAAGCTTTTATAACATGTTTCCCCCCTTTTTTCAATTTTTTTTAGGAAAAAGACATATGATATAGATTCATAGTATCATGTATAATTTAGTCAGATATAACATCCGGATATAAATGGCACTAAATGCCATATGACAATGTAGATATGGTAAGCTTATAAAGAGCATGGGTAATGTTATTAGCATATCGGGAAGAGACGTGTACAAGGAAATTACACCGTCACTACAATATATCCCTGCATTACCCAGTGATGTGAGTAATTCTCCAAGTTGGGTCACAACTGCCATTGAGCAAATTTCCCAACACTTCAGAGTAAGTTTATAGGACTAAATGCACCATCTTAGCTAAGATACATGATTGTAACCCTAAAAGGCATCATTTTGCTTCTACTAATAGTGGAGTGTGTGTGTCCTTAATACAAAGCTCATGTTTCATAGCACATCATGCAACTGAGACATCATTTGTTTTTATTATAGTGCTTCACATGGTGGTTGTGTCAATGCAGCTTCAAGGTTGCTCTTTATAAATGGCTAACAATAACTTTGTTATGGCAAATTGTTGATCCCAAAATGTTATTGTGATTCATGTTGTGTTTCCCCTATTTCCTTCTCCAACTTGTAAGGGCTAAAGTAAAACAGGGATGTTCTAATTGTTTGATCCACATCACCCTCTTCTAACCTTAAATTTGACATCATTATGCAATTTTCATACAGCCTAGAGTATGGTGCACCCCCCACCTAGCTACTTCTTTTAGTTTACGGTCCATAAAGCAAATTATAAAGATTGTTTTCATTGTTATATCCTCCTAGATCATCGCATCAATAGGGCAGTAAAACTAGAGACATTGGGATACAAACACATTAAAGAAATAAATGTGTTGACATTTCTTTATACAGGACACGTAACATGCATAAGTCCTCCACATTTTGAATTTGTCAATAGATATTAAGCTGGGTTGTTATTGCCACTACTAGAACTTGCCATAAGAATAAGTTTATTGTGGGATCAATCTTGTTGAGTTTCCAGTATTTCATCCACAGGATGTTGATTTGTTGAGTGCTCGCATTAGTGAGGGTTAGAGTTTGGTAAGTGATCTAGCATTGTAAGTTCCTTGAGGGTGTGGGCACCGTATTAAGCAATCCAAGGGAGGGTTGTCTAGTGTATTGAATTAGGTCTTAAGTAGGAGGTGGGTTTAGAAGGTTGGGAATAAGTGATGAACAAGGGGCATTCCATCTTTTGGGATTCGACGGCAACAGGTCTGCAGTTACTTTAACATTCAGCTAGGTGACTTGTAGGTAGTTTGGTTAAAATCTATGAAAGTTATAAATACAACGATCATGCCAAATATTTCCCGAACATCCATCATTAATTCCCTAGTAGGTACGCGTCATAGTCTCCTCTTTCACCGTGAGCAGCAAATGCCATATGGCTTAAATTACAGGCTTCCTCCTAATGCCTTAATAGTCGCGATAACCATAATAACACCCCTGTTTTCATAATCATTTTTTTATGAGACATTTTACTAAAGCTAAATAATAAATGTAGGGTGCTACTGCCACACCCATCATATGAGAGTTACGGCCAATACCTGATATATGTTACAAGTAAGACTAAAAAACAAACTTGTATCCCAATAGGCATGCATTGTTCTTTGACTTTATCTTCCTCCTTGTGCTAACCATTCTTCTCCTCCGATTCAATGTTGGCTTGAATATGATGCTAATTTGTTTAAAGTGAAGCACACAAATAAAAAATTAACGGTATATGTATATCAAATTGATCATTTATTGAATCAATTAGGAGATTCAAACCACAATTTGAATAAATTATGCAAGTGGGAAAAGATTTGAATATGGTGGAGCCCTAACTTGATATCCCTATGATGGAAGCTAAATTGATGAAAAATAATCACAAATTAGGGGTCAATGATGGAATAATTTAATGGATTACAAACAAATATAATTGATGGAGTTATGGGAGGGGTTAGAGGGTGGAGAAGACAAAGGATGAACCTTTAATTGTGAATGTAGTACCCACTTTTCTAAACATACATTTGTCATTACAAGTATAGTAAATTTAGCTTAAATTTGTATTCTTTACATCCCTGTAAGGTTTTGAAACTGTCATGACTTTTTTTTTAAATTTCGTTTTAATTATTTATCCATTCTCATGGTTTTGAGTCATGTAAGACATTTGAATCATTTTTGGTCACTATTTTTTTGAATCATTGTAATTTTATTATATTTGAATTTCTTAGCTTTTTTGATCCTCCTGGCCCATTTCAAAATTATAAGTGGAGACTTTGACAAAAAAAATACTATTTATCATCATTTTTACCCTCATTCATGTTTTATGCCCCGAACAATCATTTTAGCTAAAAAAATTTATAAAAATTTGGGATAATTATAAGTATGAATTAAAAATTATTTTCAAATAATTTTGATATTCTTAGATAAAATTTCATCAATTTTAGTCATAATTGGGCCCCCAACCTCAACTTTTTCTACACAAAACCTACTGATGCAGGAGCATCCAATGAATCTAATGATGTTCATATTAATCCTCAAGGTATGAAAGATTTAGCTTTCTTAATGTTAGAGCCTATCATGTTAAATATTCTTGATAATTCTTATATGCTTGATGTTGGAAAAACATTCAAGTTTTTCTTGTAGGTATGTCACATATTTGCAAGAAGAAGATGTTAGTACACTTTAATGTGTATGAGTATTCAAAGCATGCAAGACTATGACATACATGGGATGATACTTTACAACAAGAATATATAGTGATGATATTCATTAGTTATATTAACTTGTTGTAAACCCTAACCCCAAATGTATTTTATGTAAGTTAGGGTATTGATATAATTTCATGTATGTATCTTAGTCAATTGTATAGATTTGTAATATTAATCATTAGTATCATTTAACCAATGATATTATGCTTTGGTTTAAGGTTAATATGGGCTTAATTCAACCGTGATAAATGGGCTGGATTAAGGGAAATACTCGGCTAGTTTAGGCTAGCTAACCACCGGCTATCTCCTCTCCTATATATACCTTTGTGCGCATCATTTGTAAGCAGCTTTGAATAAGAATTTTTGATCAAACTTTGAGCATAGCTAGCTAAAGTCTATCCCTCACTTTTGAGTATTTTTTAGCAAGGAATCCTGGGGCATTCTCCTTCGACATCGACACTCAAACTCGACAGATTTGAAGATCAACTCAAATCTGCCGAGACTCCTAACCTTTTTCCTTCGAGTTATTCACCTGTAATCCTTCTTAACACTCTGTTTCTTTTGCATTATTTAATGGGTGACATCTTCCTTTATCACCCTTCGATCCAACCTTCTAACCACTTTGATAAAAACCACATCACCTACCATAAGTATCTTATAATTGATCATATCCTTCTAAAATATATAAAATAAAACTTGAAATTTATTTAATAACCCAAGGGCTTTCAATATCCATCCCTTACATCCCCTTTGATGTTTCTTTGATATTTTACAATATAATATCATTAAAGTTCTTTTATTATGCACAACATCTCAAGTTAACCAAAAACTCTTCCAACCTTGTGCCCCTTCATTATTTTCGACCCTAGAAGCTCTCAAACTTCTATTTCAACCTCACCTCATTCTTACATCATTTTTCATTATTTTCTTTGATTCTTGATAGTTTTTCTTTCTTTTTTTTATACATATTTTAGGTAATTTTATGCAATAATTTCCATGCAAGCTTTCGTTCTTGGAAAAGGAATGTGTATAAATTGATAAGGATATAAAGAGATTATGTAAACATAATAAAACTGAAATTAGATAACATTTGAGGTGCTAGCATGATTTCATGTGTTGATGTTGTGATTATGTCATATTTGCCATTTTTGGCCAATCTCGGGGTTTTGGCTGATTTTGTGGGTAATTGTTGTATGATTATTTTTTTATTTTATGATAATGTTCTAAAAAAATTTTGGTTATTTTTTCTAAATATCATATTTAGGTTGAGTACAAATTTGATAACGTTTTGGTGTATTTTTAAGGTATTTTTACCCCTCTAATCATAACTTCTCTGGTCATAATTGCAATATATTGTTGTTTTATGAATTTTGGATGATTCCATTGAATTTATTTAGTTTTATTTGTTATGATTTTTTATATTTAAAGTCTTTCTTTGAGTATGCATACTCAACGTTATGATTCAATGATGTTTTAGCATGAAAAAAGGCATTTTTTCCATCTACATGTGTGCTTCATTTTTTTTCTTTGTGTGTTCACAACATAATAAATAAATAGTATGCAAATTTTTATGAGCTATATATTTTTATGGTAGGCGTTATGTTGTTTCTTTATAATTAGGATTTAAGGGCATAGTTATCATTTTGCATGTTATCTAAATTTTTCGGTGAATTTTATTGTTCTAATATGATAACTATTGATTATATATATGTAATACTTAATTTCATGATTTTATGAGTTTATTTAATATTTTTTTAGATAATGACATATTAGGGTTAAAATAGTAATTTAGTATCTAGAGGCTTTTAGTGAGATGTTTTGGGTCAATGATTGACCTTAACCATTGATTTGATCATTTTCAATGGGGAATTCTAATAATAATAAAATTTTCATTTTTAAATATAAGCTTATTGACATATTTCTACAAATTTTATTGTACGTTAATATTTTTTTGGTGAATAGTAACTTTTTTTCTTAGATTAGTGTACTTGCATATTTTGCGGTGATGATCGATAATATATATGAGTTTTTCAATAATTTAAGTGATAAGTAAAATAATGGGTTCAAGCGTAGCTTTATGCTTAACATGGATTAATTGGTAGTTTCAGTACACCTTTGATAAATTATGTTAGCTAGCTATAATAGATCAGCCGGTGGTTTATAACCCACCTCGAGTAGCCTCGTGATGGTATTTAATGTAGGGTTGTGTAGTAGATATATTCCTTCTGATTTTGCATGTGCTATACTAATATTATTTCAACAAGACCCACATCCTTACTCAATTGGTGGCCTACAAGCCCTTTAGAGGCATTGATACTCAGAGGTTAGGGTGTCTTGAGTGGTATTGTTTGACATATCCGGTAGAGCTATAGGTTGTTGTGTATGACATAGCTAATAATGCTATAGGCATTGTAGTTCATTGTTGAGCTTTTGATTTTTGTTTATTTTGGTCATTATGCCTTAGAAGTATTTCTTTAGCCATTGCACTTAAAATGTTGTTTCCTTGATTGTTATGCCTTAAATGTAGTTCTTTAGTTGTTCCTTGAATGTGAGCAATACTATGTTTAGAAATGATAAATGAATAGTAATATCAAGCGTAATATATGAAATAAGTGGAATAAGTGAATGGTAGTATATTATATAAATGAGTAAATATGTGGTAGATGGTGTGATAACTTAAATAGGGAACATACTAGCTAGCAAACCTTATACATATACATGGATCCTATTATTATATTAGTGTTTAAGATTGTAATCTCGATGTTTGTATTATTTTAAGCGTTCCATGTGATTTTAGGGTTTTGATGTACAGTGGTGAGTGGTTACGACTAATGTAAATAATTACTAATAATATAAAATAGTGTTTTTTTATTTGTGAATTTAACTATGAGTCACATGTTAGCATGTTTTACTGTATTATTCATGTTTCAACATGATTCTATGCGGGAACGAAGCTAGACTATAAAGTTTATGGGGTCCCAAAAAATAACAAGCATATATCTAGATATAAAATAATAACAACAACAATAAAAATAATACTAATAATAATAATAATAATATATTTAATACTATCCATAGTCATACATAGATATTCATTTATAATTGTACTCGTCGAGGTATCACGTTTTGAAAGTGAGTTATGACAATCTCTTTACTAATAGTATCAGATATTCTTTTTCTATACATGACATCATATACGATTTCGCAACTTGTTTTTGATAAAACTCATTGCTAAAAAAACTCTTTTAATAGTTGCAATTGCTACCAACAAAATCAAAGTTAGCTTCATAAGCATATAAACCAAAGGATACACAATGTGCTTCATTATTTCCACTAGCTTCCCTGAGAGATTACCAAGTCCTTTCAATTCCAAAAATCTATCATCATATTGAACATCCAAAATATCACAAGATGAATGTCAGAAAACTCATCGAGATAAAACTTTATTAACCGAATCAACGAATCTCTGCCAAAAGCAGAAAATAACTCTGATGGATTTAAGCACGCTACACAAAACAACAACGTAGAGTTAACCATTGCGACTTGTTTTCTTTAATATACTAAGCATCCATATTTACCATCACAATATTCTTATTATGGTAAAACAAAGAAAATTCAACAATAAGATCTTCCCATCCGTTATCCCTAATGGTTTGGAGGCGTTGTTTAGCAAGTTGAACAAGTCTTATGGCATTCATAATGTCTTGATCGCACTTTTGCAACATATAAGACAAATCATTAGTGATACCTAGAACCCTTTTCATCAAATATAACATGAAAACACGCTCAAAGTATATTAATAGATCATTGAAAGCTCTAGCCTCACATTTCTGTCTACTTTTTGCACCTTTTTTTTTTAAAAAAAATAGGTATTTTAACAACCGGTGAAAATAACTTGATCAAACTTGAAAGAGACTTAAGATGCGACCCCCAACGAGTATCTCTGACCCTTGAAAGGGTTGATTCTTGATTTAATCCGTGCCCACGTTATATCTCTCCTAGATCAAATGCTTATTCTAATTTGAGTGCACATTTATCTTGAAGCATAACTTGACGTTTGTTAGATGATTTAATTAAATTAACAACACTGGTAACAATAAAAAACAACCAATCAACATCTTCATGAGACCTTGCAACTACAACGTGGGCTAACTGAAGTTGATGAGCAAAATAATGAACATAATAAGCAGAATTATTTTCATTGTGAATCAAAGTCTTTAGACCACCATATTCGCCTCTCATATTACCTGCTCCATCACAGCCCTATATCCTGGTATTCTTGATATGTGTAATTTATATTTCACTAACATCATCTCCGTTGTTGCCTTAAGTGACACGGTAGTTGTATCGGCTATATGAATCATTCCATCACAAAACCCCTACGATCCACATAACGTAAAACAACAACCATTTGTTCTTTTTCAGATATATCACTAGATTCACCAATTAATATGCCAACAATATCATCCCCTAGATCCTTAATAATCTCATTAATTATTTTAGTTGCAAAAACATAAGCAATATCTGTTTGAACATCAGGAGAAGTCGTCTGGCTATTTCTCAGAGCATTTTTCAACATTAAATCAACCATAGATGGATTAACTTCTTGCAAAAAAATTAGGAGCTCATAAAAATTATCTCAGTTTTCTGAGCCATCTGATTCATCATTTTCCCAAAATGTTGGTCCTCGTCAAAGAAGATATCTAATAGCAATGATTGATGCTTCTAGACAAATATGATACTTAGATTTCACTAGTTTGGATTGTTTTGACAAAGTAGCTTGAATGCAATATTTTTGATTCATCAAATTATCACATTTTTTCACAACCTTGTTATGAAGAATATCACAATTACCAACATAAAATTCAATCCTACCCTTTTTATTCCAACTCTCAAAACCTTGTCCCACAAAATGATCACCACAGGCTTAAAATTTATGTTTGAACAATTAACATGGTAAGCAAAAAGCAACATCTCTTACTATACTATATTCTAACCAATTATACTGATTAAACTAAGTTGTAACAAATCTTCAATTTTTTTCAGCAATAAGCTTCATTGGAAAATAATATGCACGAGGCTGGAAAGGACCAAGACAAAATATACGCTCTCCTTACCTCATCTTGCTGATTTGGATGGAAATTTGAAATTTTTTTCCTCAAACCTGGATCAAGCTCTAGAGAATTTAAATCCACCAAATTGCGTTGTGTGGCTTGAGCTTGATGAAGATACAAAGAAACTTGTTTATGAATTATGGGAGTGAGAACTAGATGATAATGGATCCTATTAGGCCCTTAGTTATTTTTAGGTTGTTTTTGAAGATATTTCCACATGCTAATTTGACATAATAAATTTTATAATTATCGATATAACAATACACAATATAATGAACAAATACATAACTAATTCAAAATTACACAATAATGAACTAATTCATATAGACAAAATTGCACAATAATTCACACTATACTAATTCAACTTTAACATAACCTAATACATAAATATACAGTAATAAATTAATTCACGTAACCCTATTTCAGTATTATTTTACAACTGACATAAAAATAATAAGAAATTTACAATATCATAAATTCACAATAAAATCAAAATTAGAAACACAAACTAATTCGATTAATAAAAATCATGTTAGATTTAAATTGAATAAAACACAAAATCATTCTCTACTTCTCTTTCTCTGGTTGTAAATTGTAAATCTATAAATTATTATTCCAATAATCTGGCGGTCGCGGCTATGGTTGGGGTGCAGCGCATGGCATCGAATGACATTAGTAGACAATGGTAGCGGCGTGGTGCAGTGCAAAGGGAAAACCGTAGAGTAGCAGCGATCGCCTCATCCCTGGCAGCACAAAGGTCAAA
The DNA here is from genome assembly GCA_030549775.1 of Tamarix chinensis. Lineage (NCBI taxonomy): Eukaryota > Viridiplantae > Streptophyta > Magnoliopsida > Caryophyllales > Tamaricaceae > Tamarix > Tamarix chinensis. The sequence continues at coordinate 20,947,318 of CM060176.1, read as the reverse complement.
CTCTAAGAGTCGATGGATGGCATAGATAATAGAATAAGTTGATGGTGTGGTGTGGGAGTGGGACGAAGTGACAAATGATGTGATAGAATGATGTTGATGGTAGTGGGCGGTGAGTGCATGGGTAACGATCCTCCCCCTACATGTGGTCTGTCTCCCTTACCTTTCCTCTCTCAGCCATGCAATGCCATGCACATTGGCTTGCACCTTACTCCTATCCCTACGCCCTACACCCTGCCCTGTACTTGATTGCAACCACCCCTGCAATTGTACATGACAAAGGTGTCAGTCCTTCCCTTGTCGTCTTCCCCTCACCCTCAACCTCCCCTATTTATAAATAATCCCCGAGCCTTTCCTTTATTTTCTCTTCCACCTACAAGTCTGATGCCACCTCCTATTTTTCTTCCCTCCTCCATCCCTACTTGATCCAGCGCCGCTGCTGCAGTTAACACCCAACCAACCACCCTACTATATCCCCTCTTTGGTTATACCCTGCCCTCTCCTGGTGTGCCATCTCTTTCCCATTTCCTCATCCCCTTCTCTTCTCATGTGCCTATAGCTGTAACTGACTGCATTTCCTTCACCAACGTCGCCAACCCTTTCTCCTCCTTCTTTGCCACCGCCACATCGGAGCTTCCCTAAGAAGGTGTCCCAGCTAGTGCAACCACCGCAACAAGCCCTCCTTTCTCCTCCTCTTATTTCTCCCTCTCGGTCGATCCTCACCTTGCACCACCGTCGGCCTACAGCTCCACCACTACTAACGACCACCAACTCCAACCAGTCCTAGTACCACTACACCTCGACCCTCAACTACCAACCCTCACCCACTTCTTCAAAGCAACCACTGCTGCCACATTGCTGCTGTGTGCCACCCAACATCATGTTCTTCCTACATTAGCTACTTTTATTTCATTTCCCCTCTTTTAGCTTTATTTAGGTTAAATAAACTTTTTTTAAGAAAGAAAGAAAGGAAAGTGTAAATTATGTATATCCTTATTTCTAGTTAATATTCTGGTGACATTAGAAGAAGAGGCGTAGGTCGTGCATACTTAGAAACCGGAGCTGCTTTGTTAAGGATAAAGTCATAGATAGGGTTTTGTTGTATTATAATATATGTCCTTGAAGTGTTGATAAATGATAGTGTGCATGAAATGATAAATGACTCTAATTTTATATATGCAGTTTTGGCTTGACGTTAACAGAAGATAAGAAAGTTGTGCAGTATTGAATATATTCATGCCTATATTTTTATGATATTGCATATGTGAAAAGATGAAGAGTCCTTTGTGTTAGATGTCCGATGACTTAAGGATGGTAGAAGTACATTTTCAGTAACCTAAGGTAATTTTGGTTAATACTTTGAAAAAGTTACATGTTTGGTACTTTGTGGTGTTAATTGGCATAAAATGGGTTAGAGATACTACGTGAAATAACCGGGGGGAATAAAGAGGCTTGTGTTAAATACAGTATGAGGAGAAATACCATAAATGTGACAAGTACAACCTACGAGAAAATTATGATCATATATGAGTAAAGTGGGGGATTGGTATTAAGGAGTGGATACAATGTTAACGATGGCATATTGGGTAGTCATGCAAAATCGAGATGTCATTTGAGCACTAGGGAAGGAGTAGTGGTCAAAAGGTAAAATTAGGGTTTTGGGAGGCTGAGGAGTAACCTTGGGGGAGGCTATTATCACATGTACAATATGGAAGAGTTGGACTACAAACTTGGAACATAATGTTAGCCATAACATTTTGGGAATGTGTAGCAAATTTGGTAGCCATGCGGGGTATAGGAAAGTAATTTTGGCTGAAATGAGAAATTAGGGTTTTAGAGGAGGCCCAAATAGGTAAAGTATTATCACATGTGTAAAATGTGGGAGTTTCATCACAATGTTTGAGTCAATGGTTAACAATATCATTCTATGCCTGGGTGTGGAATATGAGGACTAGATAAACACTAAAGAAGGGATTGTACTAAATAAGGGAAATTACTGTTTTAGAGGAGTAACCCTAGATACTAGTTATTATCATATGTGTAAAATGTGGGTAATAGGCCATGGCTCTTGAATATGGGGTTTCTGATGACATGTGGAGATTGATTGGATAAAATGGGGACTAAAAGGGGAACTAAATGAGAGGATATGCTAGGGCTGTGAAATTAGGGTTTATAAGGGGAACAAGGTTGTTTTAAGGTAGTATTTGGGACAATATCTTGCATGAGTATGTGTATATGATTGTGTGATGAACTTGAAATAAATAAAAACAAATAATACATTAATTACTTAAAGTAGAAGGTCATTTGAGTTAGGCCTAGTTGTATATGTTGATCCACTAGCGAGAATAATGGCCAGGAGTTTATTGTCATGAAACTTGTATCCTATTACCGTTCCACCTGTGAGAATATTAGGGTTCGGAACTCAAGCAAATCAAACCATTAAATTATAATAACTTTTTATAAGACACAAATTACTTAGAGTGGAATACCACGTGGATCGTGACCGGTTGTACCTTGATTACCGATTCACCGATGGGAATAGTGGCGGGGAGCTTTCTTTCCTAGAGTTTTGATTATCGATTCACCGGTGAGAATAGTGGCCAGGAGAATCTTGCCCCATAAGTTATACTTGATTGTCGTTCTACCGATTGAGAATAGTGGGGTCTCAAAATCCAACGTGAATAAAATCATGAGATAATTATCATTGAACTAATACCGTGTGTTTTGAGATTATTAAATAAGTCAATATGATCAACTTATGCATTTTTCATCTATTATCATGGTGTTATTAATTTATGTGATCTTCTTGATTATATTGTTACCTTACTTGTTACTTAGCATAATGATCACCCTTATTATGAGCGCTGCTCATTCCCGTGAGCAGTTTTGAGTTTGTGCATGTAGATGATGAGTCACTAGATAACTTCGCTGCATACGATGCTCTGACTGAGGCAAAGTGATATTGTTATAACTGGGGCTAGGGACTAAAGAGTTGTGTTATCCAAATGTTGTTTTAAACCGATTTTCTTATTGTCATTTTCATCTGAATATTTATTTATGTATTTCAGTTGTACTTTCAAAATGAATGCTTAACTCTTATTTATAGTATGGATTGTACTTGTTCTATAATTATCATGATTTGTGCTCTATTTTACCCCTCTTATGTTTGAATGTTTCTTTTGCTTAAACAAAATTTTTTAGTAGTAAATTTTGGGGGTATTACATTAATATCCCTTATTTTGGTTTTTGACTCCATATTATCCTTTCAAAACAAAAATTTTAAGTTGAGAAAAATGGGGGTATTACAAGGAGCCAAGTATTATTCTGTACTAAGAGATAGGAGTAGCTCTGGTACATAATATATATCTTTATATTAGTGTTTTTTGTGTTTATGGATTGATTTGTGATATTTTTATATTTTCTGCAAGAATTCATGCTAGGCTTTATCTTAATTTTGTATCCATGTATTATTTGCTAGAATGCATGATTTTATAAGCTTTGTGATTTTACGAGAAATTGTTATATTTTATGCCTTAATAGGCTTCACCATAATCCTAGGTATGACAATGCATTACATATTTAATTTTTAAGTAATGGGATGAGTAGATTACATTATGCCCGAGCATGGTGATAGGTGTAATATGCCAAAATATCAATTTTGGGGGTTTTATGCCTTTGGAAAGTCTTAACCGTGTGGCCCTTTGTAGTGTTGTGGATTATTTTAATTTTTGTAAATTATATTTTTAGGGTGACAATAATATAAATGGTGTTGTATGTAAAATTGGTGAGATTTTGAAACTTGAAGAATTGGGTAGATTTTTGGGGAGTCTCAGTCATAGGGATAAAATGGCCCTTTTGTAAGCTTTTGAAGAAAATAAATACGTTATTGTGTTCCTTGAGGTTATTACAATAAATTTGATCAATAATATGTTAAGTTATAAAAATAATAAAAATATAAATATTTAGGTGAACTAATAGCATTTTGGATTAAATATGGATATTTAATGTTACATGATCTTCATTAGGCTAAAGTATGATGAGTATGATATGTGAAGTGTTTTGGTAAATTATGAGCAATATAAATATGATTTTATAGAAAGGGTTGAAATTTTGAATAATAACCAAAAGGGAGATATTTGTAATTTATGTGTGAAAAATGGAGTTAATTTACAATATTTAGATATTATGTTTTTAATAATAATTATTTAGGATATTGTGTTTTTAATAATAATTTAGGTTAGTATGCTAATTTGGTGAGTTGAAAAGCTTTATGATTAAAGTTATGATGTACTAGTGAACTTAAGGTTTACAAGGGTATTATGGTATTTTACCTTATAAAAGATTTGTTTATGTTTTTAATAATTATGTTTATGTCTTGTCTTACTCCTATACCATGATTAAGGTGTTATTAGTGATACACTATGTGTTGGATTTTATCAATCCTTGGAATAAATTCATAATAAATCGAGGGTCGTGACAAACAACTTATGTCATAATAAGTTAGCGATAATAAAAGTGAAAGTACAATGACCTAATTATATCGTGTAATGTATTTGACAAGCATTAAGCATTGATTAGGTTATTAATAAGATATTAATACTTAAAGTATAATAAAACACAAGTCATGATCAAGTACTTTAAAATTATCAAATTTAATGGCTTGGTCTTAATAAAACCATAGGATCATACTCTAGTCCACGAGTTTATAAGGGACACGCATACTGAAAAATTAAAGGTTTACTATTGGCCCAAATGTGTTTTACCCTAGATGTAAGAGTATCGTGAGATTGATTATTTTTCCTCCATATACGGGGAAAGGAGAGAGTGTTGTTACTATTGGTTATTTTATCTCGACGTGTTAATGAGATTGTTTCATTGATCACCTAATTACAAATAATTAATATGGTTGTATCTTTGATAGTTCTCACCCATGCGTAACACACTTGTGTAATTTTCCTATAAGGTGGTCTTACATGTTACATGACTTACTATGGTGATATATATTTGTCATCTCACTCAATATGTAGTAATTGATAATCTTTTTCATGGTTGTTGTTCATTCCCACGAGTAGATACCCCTGTTGTTGATATGCAAGTATTTGATGACCAACTCAGATATTTTGCCGACTTTTATGCTTTGCTTGTGGAAGAGTAACTTGTTGTTGGGTTGTGGATGTAGAGTTTAGGATATTCAGTAGTTAGAGTTATTGTCATAATACCTTATGGACTATTAGTTTCATGGGTTCCCTTTTATTATATTTTGATTAACAATATGCTCAAAGTTTATCTCCACACCTTTGTTTATGTTTTATATAATTCCAAATTTTATCTCATTATCTTATTTAAATTGTCGTTATGTTTTGCCTTATACTTGGCATGAGAAATTTACGATAAATTGGAATAGTATTAGGTATGACAGTAAAACCTAATTATTTTATGTTTAACTTTCATGAATATCAAAATTTTTTAATAGTAAATTTTAAGGTGATACAATTACCATTCTTGGTTAACGGTTAAGGTCATGGTCAATGGTCCATCTTTGACCGTGACTATTCGTATATTTAATATTTTATCATTTTAAGGCTAATTTAGTCATTTTACATCTAAATGTGGCTATTATTCCTTTAACATTTATTATATCATTAAGAGGTAATTAAAGCATGAATAGTGATAAACAAGACAAAGGTCTCGATAAGTCTTTTCTGGGTATAGCAACGAACATGCTGGATATGTGTATGATCACATGAACATATTCAACCAAGCTTCAATAAACTTCCATCAATCACAACATAGGATTTACTAATATAAATGGCAACATATTATGTGTCAAATTTTTCCTAAAAATGACAATAAAAAACTTAAAAGTCACACAACACACAAAAAATCAACTCTAAGACAAAGATCTAACCGCAAATCCGAACATATTTTTCTTAAGCTAGGTTTGGACATTTTCGCACAATTATAAATTATTTGATACTTAAGAAAATATTAAGCTTTAATTAAGTACTAAGTAAACCTAATCAACCTTATCTAAATGAGAGCAGTTCATTTAGAAAGACACGCCAAATTTGAAGGCCTAAAAACACCAACTTTGTTGCTTATCTTAGACATTTAAATATCAAATATTTCAAGAAAAAAATTATAATAATTTACATGGTTAGATTGAATTATCATTCTATATAAGGTTATCCAACCATCAAAACATCATATGGTCCATATTACAAAGTTTACATATTAAATATGTTGAATCAAGCATAAAACACCAATATTCATTACAACTCACGTGTGAAATACCCAAAAACCCTAATTTAGAGAATTTGGCAAATTAAGGATTTATTAGAAAAATTAATTAAATAAATTATTTTATTAAAATAAGAGGAATTAATTAAGGCAAAATCAAGGGGAAATTAATAAATAATTTAATTGGGAAAAATTAGGATGTTTTGCTAATTAAAATATAATTAAGGAAAAATCTTTCAAAAACCCTAAATTAACCTAAAAAGGAAATATAATTATTATTTTAAATATTAAAAAATCCCAAAATATTCTAAATACCCCAACCCACCTATTTTTTTATTTTTTTCCTTTTTCCCTTTTTTCTTTTCCCCCTATTTTCTTTTCTTTCCTTTCCTTCCTCTCCTTTCTCCTTTTCTTTATTCCCTTCCTTCCCCGATCTAGGCCAGCCTACCCTCGCGACCCATACTTTATCCTTTCTCCCATGCAGCCTAGGCTCGCCACCCTCTTCTTCTCCCTCCCTAGCCACCCGGTCTGGCTTTCTTCTTCTTTCTTACTTTTCCCCCTGAGCTGACTGGTCTACACCCTTCTTTTTCCTTTTTTTCCCCTTGACACCTTGACTTCCCCACTTTCCGATGCAGGTACGCGACCTCTGCACTGCCACATGCCGGCTTGCCACCCCTACCCTCTTCCCCATCGATCCCTCTCCCCTTTCAACCCAATCACACATTCTTTCTCCTCACACATGCCTCTCTCCCCTTTCCTTTCTCCTCACACTGGTTAGCGACCTGCACGCGTGCCATCCTCCTCCTCTATTCCCCCTCTGTCATTTTCCCCTATGAATGGCCTATAATTACCCTTTAACCACCCCTCATTTAACCTTTTTTCTTTGCCTAGAAACTTGCTCCCTTTTGTGCGTCGCCACCTGTTTAGTTGCCCATTTTGCCGCCACCCAAACCACCACCCAAAATACTCCCTCCACCACCCTCCACCGAGCTACACCCCTCACGACCCTCAATCCTCCCTACACGAGCTACCTCGGCTGTGCAAAGTTGGTCATTTGACAAACTTCAACTCACTCACCGCTATCCTTCGCGCCGCCGTCCGCCGCCACTCTCACCTTAACCACCGCTCCCTCTGACCTCCAAAACCTCCCCTACCTCCCCCTACCTTCCTTTTCCCTTGCCTCCCTCTCCTTCTCCCTTCCTCCCTATCCACCACACCGCCGCCACCTACGCCTCCCCCTTTGGCTGCACCACCACCACCATTCTAGCTCTCTCAACCTAGGGCATCCACCACCACCTCAAAACCCCCTCTCATTCCCCTATCCTATCCTAAACAACTTACTTTTCACCCTTCTTCTCTCTTCCCTACCGCCGCTAGTGCCATCTGGTCACCACCAACCTTAAGTGGTACCCTAACCCTTAAAACTCTAGTTATGATATCATTATCTCTTTTATTTGTATTATGTTATTATCCCTAATAATAATAATAATATCATCATCATCATCCCATTATTATTTAAAGAAGTCGAATCCCTATTTTAATTATTATTATGATTGTCCTTATTTTTATTACCATTAATATCATTATTATTATTAATATTAGTGCTAACCTTAGTATATCATTACTATCATTATTTTTGTAAATATTTAAACCCTTACCTTGTCATTATTTTGATTATTACTATTATTAGTAGTATTAAAGCTATTATCTTTAGTAATATAGATATGGCTATAAATACCTTAGCACGAACCTATTTTAACTAGTAATAACCTAGTTGGCTAACTTAAGAATAAAAACCCTATTTTTACTTGTAAAAATTCTTATAATAAAAGTAACCCTAATATTAGAGTCAAGTAGGAGATAATAGTAATTTTGGTAGGAGAAAAATTAATCCTTATTTTTTTCCTCTTATAGGTGAACCCAGTCAAAACCCTAATGAAGCATATGAGCATACTCCAAGACCGATATTGTATTAGGTAAGGATGTAGCTAAGGCCCTTTATGTGTGTGCTATGTGCCTTGTATGCCATGTGCTATGCTATGTTGTGTATCTTATGATTATTATAACTATTTTATGTGTAGCGTAGCTTGAAACTGAGGTATGCTTATATGACTTTCTTATAGCATGTGTATAATATGTATATGTTGTGCTTATGATATTATGTGATGTGGCCCTTTAGGACATGCATGCTAGGATATTTAACATATTGATATGTGGGGTGAAAGGATGAAAAAGGAAAAAGGGGAAGTGAGTTGACCAAGGGGTTATGGGATTGACCTAATTATCTCATGATCCATGATGGGCACATAAAAGAGGATTATGAACAAAATAAAATAGTAGGTGAATTTACCTGGGAATTATAGGATTTTTATGGGGAGGATGGAGTCTGCATATGGATGATCATTACATGTGAAAAGTTATCTTGGGGTGCAGGCAAGGTAAGGGAAGATTTGTTTGGGCGATTGGAGGCTTTGGGTGAAGAATAGTACTTAGGATGGTCTAAAGGTGCACAGGAGACTTGACTAGGATTTGGGAGGAAAACCCTAATTTGAGATGGTTTTGAAAGTAAAAAAATATTTGAGGGTGAGTGGAGTATGGGATGAGGGTGGAAGAATGTCATGTGTAGGGTGAGTATGGGTGTCATGAGAAAGCAAGGATGACAGGTGAGAAACGGAGGGGTGACATGTAGAAAAGAAGGGTGCTAGGGTTTGGTGTGGCCAACTAGGATTTCATGGTCACACGTGTATCCGGGGGAGTAAAGTAAAATGATGGGGTTTGAATCTAAGGGATTTGATGTGTGGGGTGTTAAAGCAGCCTTAGTTGCATTAGGTAGAGAAGGATAGGCCACACATGCCCAAATTAGGGTGTCAGGAGAAAACTCTAGGGTAAGGTGGTGAATGGACTTTGTGGGTGTAAGGTAGTGGCCCTTGACCCACACACCTAGGATTTGGGCCTCCAGTGTGAGTGAGAGGAAGAAGGAAAGGATGTTAGGGTGTGTTAGGAGGTGTAGAAGTCTCAAGATATAAGACGGACCCTCTTGGGAGAATAAGAGTAGATGTAGTGTGACATACATGTCTAGGGTGAAACTTGTTGAATAAGACACAGTAAGACACTAATAATTTAAAATGGAAGATTATTGAGCTAGGCCCAGACCGATCCATCGGCATAATAGTGGCCAAATGCCGGGGTGCCCTGGAGATCGATCCGTTGGCATATAATAGTGCTCAGGCGCGTTTTGTCATGTACATTTTCGATCTACCAGTTATAATGGCGGGGGATCCCAAGCTCAATAAACTAAAATCTAAGTTTGATAAGACACTAAGTACTTCCAATGGAAATCCATGAGAGTCGGGGTCAGACCGATCCACTAGCATAATAGTGGCGATGAGCATTTTGCCCTAAAGACTGATCCACCAGCATATAATAGTGGTCAAGTGCGTTTTGTCCTGTACATTTTCCATCCGTCAGCTATAATAGTGGGGTTTCCGTACTCACATGGATTGATAATAAGCATGGTGTAAAACAAGTATTGATTAGAGAATTAAATAACTAATTTATCTAGACTATAGCCTGGCCTCTATTCTCTGCATTGTTGTATGTTATTTATGTGAGCATGCTTGTGTTATATACCTTTGTGTGTTGGCCTTATATGCATGTGTAATACCCCGTATTAATTAACCCTTATTTTAGACCTGCAGCTCCCAGCCATGCACCCGTCACCTTCCCTCTCTCCCCATGCATGAGTCATTTCCAACCAGCATTATCCCCCTCTTTTGCAGCCTTTCCTCTTCCCCAAACACAACCCTTCTCCTCCCCCAACCTCACTCTCTCTCACGCCACCCCAGCCTGCAAACTTTGGCAGCCATCACTCAACCATCTTCCCTCACATCACTCACCACCTCTAGCCTCTACCCTTCGACACTCAACCTCCCATCCCCTAACTTGCAGCCTCATCCTTCCTTCCTCCAACCTGCACCCCTACCCTATCCTTCCTCCATCTACCCACCTATTTTCCTCCTTTCCCATGCCCTTCTTCCCTGCAAAAATCCAAGCAAATTAGGCCAGCCATAGCCATCACGTCACCAGCCTTATGCAGCCCCAAAACCCCACGTAACCCCAGCCCCTCCATCGAGATACATCTTGTATCACTACAAAATAATTGACGTTTGCCAACACAAACTTAGTCACATATACTTTTTATGTTGGTAAAAACAACTAATACCAACAGATAATTTTCTGTGGGCAATAATATAGTTTTTCCAACAGAAATTTTTTATCTGTTCGTATTAATATGTTATGCCAACAGATATTTTACCATCACTTATATATCTGTGGTTATTAGTAGCATTATACCAACAGAATTAATACCCACTTTTACATCTGTTGGTATTAGTGTTTATGAAATTCAACAATAATATTTGTTTTTATATAATTTTAATAATGATTAATTCTAATCTTTTTAATATAATAATAATAATAATAATTAAGTCATTAGTCATTTTTAGAAATAATAGTTTACATATATTATTATTAATTATTATTTTATTTTTAATTTTTTATATTAATATTGTTCATAATGGTGTTTTTTAACAATTATAATGAAATAATATATATTATATCTACTACCACTTACTATTAAATTAATTTATTATTAAATACTACCAATTATCATTCAAATCTATATTATCTTAACAATAATAAATACTATCAATAATCGTTCACATTATTAATAATATATTAGTAATTATTAGATACTATTATTAATTTATTTAAAATAATGATTCATATTATTCTTATTAATATAATTCTTTATTAATTATTACTAAGAATAATTATTTTAGGACATTATTATTATTATTATTATTATAATAAAATATTATTACTAATTGTTGGAAATTATGATTAATATTTATATTATTCATATTTGTTTTATTTCGCATTATTAATTATTTTTAATAATAATTATTATTTTATTATAAATTATGATTAATATTATCTTAATAATACATTATAAAATATTAATTTATATTAAATATTTTTAAATAATACTAATTATGATTTAAATTTATTATTTAATAATATTATTAGATAATTAATATTATTATTATTATAAGTAGTAAAATTAATTACATTATTTGTAAGAAAATAATTCTTTTATTAATTCTTTCGAAAATGTTTCCGAAATTCTTTATATAGCTATTTTATTAATTTTAAATTTTCGGATCCTTTTGAAATAAATTTTCGTTAAATAAATTTTAGATAAAATTCTTCCAATAATAATTTTTGATATTTAGTATTTTATTTAATGCTTCTATTTTTTTTAAAAAAAGCCCCATCGACCGGTGCCCCGACCGCCCCCTCTTCTTTTCCTTTTCTCTCTTCTCTCCTTTCTCTCCCTTCTCTACTCTGTCCCTTCCCGACCCCCTGCTCCCGTCTTGAGCCAACCGCAGGCCAAACCCCAGCCTGCCTCCTTCTCCCCAGCTTCTCCCTGCTCCAACCGCCCCGCCAGTCGACCGCCAGCGGAGACGCCGCAGCAGCAGCCGCAGCAGTAGCAGCAACCAGCAGCCGCAGCGCCGCCACAACAACAGGAGTAGCGAGCAGTAGCGCAGGTCACACCGCCACCGCCCGGTCACCGCCGACGTCTCCCGACCACCGGCGAGCAACCTCCCACCTCCGGCGAAGCTTCTCCAGCCTTCCCTTGCTCCGATTTGTTGATTTTTGTTTGGTATAAATTTCTGAAAAAACCCTAATATTGATTTGATTAATTGAGTATGATTTAGCTTGTGATAAGATAAATTAATTGTTTGGTTATGTATATATGTGCTGTGAGATCGATTTGGATAAGTTAATTGTATGGTTTATGTTGAAATTCTGGAAAATTGAATTCTTGGCCGGGTTATGCCCGAATTTTTTGGATTCACCCGATTTGGCGATTTTGGATAAATTGATTATATAATATGTTTTTAAATGTATTTAATTTCATATCGGAAGTGTTGATTTGGGAAAATTGTGCGTAATTGATCGGAATTGGATTTTTAGGTCAAAACTCTTGTGGGACTAAATTTGATTGTGTAATTGGGTCGTTTTATTCAATTGACTATAAAATTTATATTAGAATATATTTAATTACATTTTCGAACCATCAATTTATATATTTTAGTAAGAATTGATCGGATTTGTGTTCCGGGCTCAAAAACCCTAATTATGTTAAATTGGGCATTTATTGTATTGGTTTTGGGCAATTGATTATATGATATGTTATAAAATATGTCTCGTTGCATTTCTAAACATTTAATTTAAATAAATTAATAGAATTCAACCGTATTGTATTTTCGGGCCAAACACCCTAGATTTCAAGTGAAACTATAAAAATGATCATTTGTATAATTTTTTTTTTCTAAAATTAAAATTATAGAAATTGTTGAAATGATCCTATTTGCATTCTAATACCTTTAATTGATAGTTTTAAAACTATCAATTTGAGGTAATAGAAATAGTTGAAATGATCAAAGTGTTGGTGTTGTTTACGGAGACTTGAGTAATTCGCCACTCTATGTCTATAAGAGCACATTTCGTGGAAAGTTGGATAACCATCATGATGAGGAAGCCATATTTGGCGTATTTTCTTTGATATTTTGGACCCTAACATTAATCGCTCTGATCAAGTATGTCTTCATCGTTTTAAGTGTTGATGATAACGGTGAAGGTTAATATTAAGTTGTCCTTTGTTGTGTTTGTGCCATGTTCTTTGATATTTCTTGCCTTATCATGCTTCTCATGCTTTGTGTGTTTTCATGTGTCTGAAATATTAGTGAATTTATCTCTGAAAAGTTTTCTTGAATTAGCTAACCTTTTATTTCTAGCAAAGTTGTATGTGGGGCTAGTCTTGCCACTAGTTTGGGCCATTACTCATTGTTTGTGTTATTAGTATTGTTGTTGTTTGTGTGTTTAGTTACTTTGGTTACTATTATTTATTCTTTCATTGTTATCCTAAGCGAATTTATATTAATCTAATTAAGTTACATGCATATTATTTTAGGGAATACATCCTGATAATTATCAAAGAAAATATTGAAGACGCATAAGTCATTGGAGATGCTAAATAGGATGGGAATGAAGAGGATGGTGTTTGATATGTTAATGAAGATGTCTTATATGTTAGTATAGGTTACAAGTTGTATATATATTCTACCTATAAGATTATTATCGTTTTGATAGTTAAACTAACGAACGATGATTATGTATGGTGTACTATATTTTATATAAGGATAAGTTATTGTTATAAGTAAATATTGCTACAACAGGTATTATGGACATTATTGTCGTTTTACTAACAGATAATATATATATATATATATATATATATATATATATATATATATGGATACTACTTTTAGTCACATATTTTCTTTTGTGGGTAATAGTTTTAGTCATAGATATTGTTTTGTGGACAATACTTGTAGTCACATATATCATTTTGTGGTTAATACTTTTACTCACAGATATAATTGTGGGTATAAATTTTACCAACAGATAAATATCTGTGGGCATAAGCAACTAATACCAACAGATCAAACGTATCTGTGGGTAAAACTTTTAAGCACAGAGTTTTTACCCACAGATTTGTCACAGAAATATATCTGTTGGTAAAAACTTTTGCCAACAGAAACATGGCTTTTACCAACAGATAAGACCTATTGGCAAAAGTCAATTATTTTGTAGTGTATCTCCCCCCCTTCTCAACCTGCACCCCTATCCCATTATTCCAGCCACCTATCCCTCCTTTTTTCCTCTTTTCCCATGTATTCAACAAGCCCCTTTTGCCTCCTCAAAAGCTTCGAAACTCTCACCCCAAAAAACCATCCTGCAGCACCCTTCCCCACTCACCCTTGTAGCAGCCCATTTCTCTCCATCTTTTCCCCCTTTTATTTGAGTCCCAACCTGCAGATATCACCCCCTTTCCCCCTCCCTTTAAGCCCTCTAAGTTGCTCCTTGCAGCCCCCTCTTCCCTTCCCTAAATTCCAACAATAAAACAAAGGTAAGTGCAGCCCCAAAACTCCCCCTCCCCTCCAACGAGTTTAGTTTCAAAACTTTTCCAGCTTTTACCTTGTGTTCTACCTTCTCCAAGCAGCCATTTTTCTTCCCCAAGTAACCTCGACCTCGCTTGGAGTATTTGTGGAGGAAGATCGTGGTATTAATATTTCTTAGCTCAAGGTAAATCCAACTAATCCGTAGACGGTAGAATTTTTATGTCAAAATGATAGGCTAGTTTTCTAGGATTAAATCATGATAGGATGAAGTTATCAAATTATTGTATATTTGTGGGAAATGGGAGCATGATGTATTTCTTTTCTACATGAATATCATGATGTGTAAATTTACGTGTGTTATCATGCAATATTTTCATATGCCTAAGTAATATTCTAAAGATTTGACGAAGTATAAGTTAACAATAACGAACTTGAATTATGCTAGTAAAATGAGATGAATGTGTCTAAGGTAAAATGTAGTTTATATGGGAGCATGTTGTATTTCATTCATACATGAATATAATGAAGTGTAAATTATTATGTGTTATCATGTAATCTTTTTATATGCCAAAGTGATATTCTTTAATGTGAAAAAGTGCATGCTAATGGTAACGAATTTGGATTTATGCTAGTAAAATGAGACGGGTATATTTAAGGTGAAATGTAATTTTATATACCGTGATTGTGTTGAGATTTATTTGTGAAAATTGTATGAGCCTATAAAATATTAAAAATGCATGATAATAGTGTTTACATGTACTATGTATGATAAATGATTAGGGATAATATAGTCCTTTGTAGTACCGAAGAGATTGTCAGATGTAAAGTATCAATAATTATTTTATGCTAGCGTTTCATGACAAATGGCTTATGTAAGTAAACTCGGTAATAAAAGTGAAGGAAAATGTGGTAGTTATAGGTTGAGGGGTATTTTGGTCATTAAGGCAAAAAGGTGTTCCAAAGTGGATAAATGGATTAATTAAATTAAGTGATGGCCTTAAAATAAATGTTGGGAATAATTGGATAATTGGTTTGAACATTGAATCGAATAATTATTCGGGCTATGGCATAATGCCTAACCCTAGGCCGTGTTGGCTTGGAATGGTTGTGACCTTGTGATCTTTGGATGTGATGTTGTTTGTTGATGGTTGAATAAGTTAAACTTTGTGAATCTCGACATTCTAAAAGGAAATAATAACCCGAAATTTCATAAGACAATAATTACTTAAAGAGAAAGACTCGAGTTGGAAAGGAATCTCGTGCCTCGGACTTGGCCGCCGAGTGCATAGTTTTGGGCCTTCGGGTCAAGGGGCTCACTTCTGCTCTATAGGTATTCCATACACCCTATAGGGAGTACGCGTACTTAAGGTATTGAGTTATGAGGTTTAGTATGGGCGATTGTTATGTCGTGTAGCTTCCTTGGCGAGCTTTGCCCTGGAATCGAGTGATTTATTTTGGTACCCCCTCCTTGATGATCTTTGTCATGGATATCAGATTGTATTCCACTTGAGAATTGCTATGAATTTTATAACCGGATTAGACACCCACCACAATACTTCTATAATAATCGGAATAGGAATGACTTGACCTTGGTGAGATTGCTTGGAATATCACAAATTCTTCTTATTAGGCTATAATGTATGGTCGTTGGTTAGTTAAGCTGATTATGAAATTATAAGCATGCCTTAAATGCCTTTGATGGAGATTTGACCTAGCTCATAATGTTAAATGTGATGTGGTTGTGTTTCAAATCATGGACTGCATGTGAGCATATATTCTCTTTGAATTCCGTACTTGTATGATGTTTGCTATGTGGGTATGCTACCTCTCCGGAGGCGTTGTGGTTTACTCAGTACGAGGAAGTCGTACTGATGCTATCACTTTTCAGAGGAGTACGTCCAGGGCATGCGTTGGCTAAAAGACTACGAGGAGCGTCACCCCGACGAATAGGTAGATTTAGGGAGCGAATGGTCCCCGCCCTTTTTTCCCCTTTTCCTTGTAATTTGTTGGACCGTAAGAGTGTAAGGTAGACCATTATTGACTTTTAAGTACTCTGTTGTTATTTTCTAAATGGTTAGTTATTTAATTTCCTAAACAATCATTTATCATGGATAATATGTCTTTTGCAAAACTCGTGATTTCGTATTATACTTCTCTTATCTTTGGATGGGTTGATTTGTTTTAAGCCTTAGCACTTGACGTAAGGATGGTGAGGAGACCAAACTTATGTCAAGTGTGGCGGTAACACCCACCGTTCTTTAATTTTCGCTTCCGCAAAGAAAAATTTAAACAAAATTTTCAAGCCGTGATTTTGGGGTGTTACAAGTTTTGTAACACCCCGAGTCGACACGACCACACGGGGGCTACCTTGAAGTGCTTTCGGATTGATCGGCTGGCCCCACAGATCAACACGAGTCCTCACTCACTCACTTTCCGAGAAATTTTCAGAAATTTTCAGAAACTTCCCAGAAGGTCACCCATCCTAAAATTGCTCCACGACCAGCATGCTTAACTGTGGAGTTCTTAGGATGGAATCACCAAAAGGATGGTATACCATGTTGATATAAGTAGCCATATCAATCCTTATAGCACTCCGCTCAATTTGGGGTATTACATTCACCCCCACTCAAAGAACGCAACGTTCTCGTTGCGCCTCAACCAATGACTGTCTCAATACAGTTCATCCCAATAATCGTCTCGCTAGGTGACTGACTGGCTCATCCAAGTTCAGCTCACGGTCGCGGTTTTGCTCTGATACCATTTGTAACACCCCGAGTCGGCACGACCACACGGGGGCTACCTTGAAGTGCTTTCGGATTGATCGGCTGGCCCCACAGATCAACACGAGTCCTTTCAGTACGCTTTGTCCTCACTCACGCACTTTCCGATAAATTTTCAGAAAATTTCTGAAACTTCCTAGAAGATCACCCATCCTAAAATTGCTCCACGGCCAGCACGCTTAACTGTGGAGTTCTTAGGATAGAATCACCAAAAGGATGGTATACCATGTTGATATAAGTAGCCATATCAATCCTTATAGCACTCCGCTCAATTTGGGGTATTACAGCATAATTCCTTTCTCCATACGTAGCGTATTGGCCACCCTTTTAATGTGTGTTGCTCATTCCCACGAGTAGAAGGGCCCTCTGAGTTTGCGCAGGTAGGTGATGCTATTCTTGATGCCTTTGATGCTTACAACGCATCGGGCGGGGCTGAGAGTTAAACTTAGACTTGGCTTGGGGACTAAGAACTACGTGTCCGGATTTCCCTTTTATGTTCCTTTATATTCTAACGGTTAATTTAGACTTATTTTATCGTACTATAGCTTTTATCCCTTATGGGGAATTTTAATTATGCACTCTTGGATTATAAATTCTTTTCCGTATACCTTGATTTCTATATTATGAACATTTCAATGATTGCATGAATTTGTGATCTAAGTTTGATTAATGATGGATGACAATCTTTCTCTAGCCTCATGGTGAGTACAAGACCGGCTGGGGGCCGGGCTTGTACTGATCATGGTGGTAATATCCCCAAAATTTACAAGTTTTGATTTACTTGCTTTCGTTGAATCTTCTAATAAAATGAATTTTTTCAGTAGTAAATTTTGGGGGTGTTACAATGTGATAGTAGCAAAAATTGTGCTTTAGCACAAACACATTGGATTTTAAGTTTCCTTATAATTTATAGAAATGGTTCTAAAAATATGGGAGACTCACACAAGCTTTGAGACCTCGAAACCACCTTAAAAGGTATCAACATATAAGAAATCACGTAGGAACAATATTTTAGCATAACAGTCAATGTGGATTAAAACCAAATAAAAAGAAAGATGGATCGTACCATTTAAGAGGATTTAATAAGCTCTAATGATATTAAATAAATAAGGCATTTGGTGGGATTAATATCACACAAAACAACGGCTTAAATTTTATTTGTTTGATTAAAAAAACATAAAAGAGCTAAACCAAGGTTGTGCTTAAGTTTTGAAGTTAGTGGTAGGTTTTCAGACTTTGTTTTGCTAGGTGACCCCCTCATTGGTTTACCTACTTAAATAGCTGGAGGTCGTGATCACCTAAATAAAGATTAATAATCAAATGTTTTATTTATTTTTATTTGGTTTTGTTAAATGATTTGATGTATATATATACATGTATAACATGTTACTTATCTGTTTTCTTAGCTTATTTGTTACATATTTTAAATGACATTGCGTCGATCCATGATATTTGCGGTGAGCATATGACCTAGTGCAGATTGAATGTGGGCCTATTCAAAGTGCTAGTGATATGCATAGCGGGCAAAAACAAGAGTGGTGACCATTTTCAAGGATTTGCTTGTCATCATTTATTTTAATATTTGTATTTTTTAGTTGTAATTGATATTTTCATTTGGTTTTGATTTCCATTAATTTTACTATAAACTTATATTTTATATTGGCTTTAGTTAAATATAAATTTTTGTATGTTTCCTTATTATAATTAGCCTTAGCAACTAGTATAAGTTGGACATTGGCGTCTACTTATACTAGTTGTGGTGGTGATACCCTCATGGTCTTTAGTTTTTGCACATATTTTTTTCTCATTTTCGTAGTCATTTGGTTTTAAAAAAATAGGGGTGTTACAACTATTATGCCTCTCGGTTTGATGGTTAGGAGGCTACCGTGTTGCCTTGTATTTTGGTATGATCAGTGTACTGTTATGTATCTGAATTATTATTGTATCCCCCTTGAGTAATTAAACATGGAAGTAATTATTATGTAAGAACATTAATGGATTGTTCTAGACTATGTTTTGGTAGCTGACGTTGCGTACTTCTTGGTTGGTATATAGTAGTTGCTTTAACGCCCTACCTTGGTAATTGGAATGGATATGTAATTATTGATTTGATAATTGCTCCAGTGCCCTACCCCATTATTTGAAAATGATTTGATTTTGTTGGTTGTGGCCATTTTTATGATCACATGATTTCCTTAATATATCTATGCTATGTTTCTACATATGTGCCTCACGTGGCCTTGCATGTTAGCATTTTGTAATAGTTCATTAAATACTACATCACCAATGGATTACATTTTGTAGTTTATTACCTATTTAGTGGGTAGTGATGAATTTACAATAGTCCCTTGAGGGTTTAGCTTGATGGTTTTCCTTAAAAGTTGAGAGTTAGGACTATCCGATATTCCTTTGATTCTTATGTCCCTCACTATTTTTCCTTTTGTTATATTATAATTTTTTACCTAATCCTTTTGTTTTTTTCAGGACAATGCTAAATTGTAATGAAATTAGTAATTTGTTCCTACGTTGTAAACTTTAATTTAAGTAACGCTTTAGCCTTAATATTTAGTATAAGGATGGTAGAAGATGTCAAACTTATACTATATGTGTACGGTAAGTCGGTAACACACATTATTTTTGTAATTAACATTTATGCAAAATAAAATTTTTAAGTAGTAAAATCGGGGATGTTACAAATTTATTGCCATAATATCATTTTGAATACAAATAGGAGACTTAGAAAAAAGATAAGAAATTCAAATATGGATAGATTATGATGGTTTAGAAGGAGTTGAATAGCCAAAAATGATTAAGAAGTCTCACACGATGTAAAATTGCAAGAAAGGTTAAGGAAATGAGAATGAAAAGTTTGTAAAACGTGACTAGAATTTTTACATCTTTAAAGGGTTAACAAAATTTGTGAAAATGATAACTTTATTTTAGAATAACAAAGATCATGAAAGTTTTATGGTTTTTAAGATTCAAAGTATTACACCAGTCACCCCAAACTCAACTTGCTAACATCCATATTAAATTTAAATTGTCCCACTCTAGGCATTTTCCACCCATGGTTAAGATCTTCCCTATCATGCTTTCCTTGATCTATCCACTATGTATCAAACATCTATGCTGCATAGTTCTAAATTCCAACTCTTGTTCTAGGTTTGCCAACAAACATAGAGTCATTTTTGTGTCAACCAATAGCCCAAACAAAGAAAAATCACCAAGCATTATCTTGGGTTAAAAATTGAACATAATTTATTAAACTTATTATTTAAAGGGGGTTTTAATATGAAGATAATGAGACGAGTAAATATACTATTGTATTTTATGTATTTTAAATGAAATATTTGAAATAGAATAAAATCTTTTTGAAAGAAATCTAATATTTTTTTTTCCAGAGTTTTGATACCATAATAAATATCGAGCATCAAATATAAGGATAATTTTATGTCTTCGTGCCAAACAAGACTTTGGGCATTTTATTTCCTCTCAATCCCTCGTGCACTGTCCAAAAAGGCAAGAGAACGAAGCTAAAATAAAAAAGATGGGTTTGGCGCGCACTGGCAGTCGAGAGGTTGTATTTTTAACCCCATTTTTAGGGTTTTAGGCTTTAGCTGTAGCATGAACTTAAGAGTTGAGACAACACATCCGTTAAATCTTACTCCACTGGCACTTTCCTCTATACCGCCCGCGTTGTTCCATGGATTCGTAAATGATTATTCACTCTGCTCCATTCTCGATCCTAAACCAAACGCCTCTATCACCTCCGACACCGACTAGAATGGCTTTCCCCTGCGGGGTTCGCCTGCTCCGGTGCTACCATAATCTCTCTCATCCGGCGCGGCTTCCTAGGCTCCGGAATTACAGTTCGACAATAACCCAGCTCCGTTTTCTGTCATCGACCCGAAAGCCTCAATCACCTGCTCTCCGGACCATTCTAAAATCCAGGAGAGAAGAGGACAGAGATGGAGAAGGGCAGGATGGTAATGGGAGTGTTAGTCTCAAGGACAAAGCCGAAGAATGTGATACTAATGAGAGGATTGTACCTGTTGAGCTCCACAAGGAGGCTACTGAGGCTTACATGGCTTATGCGATGTCAGTATTGCTGGGTCGGGCCTTGCCGGATGTTCGTGATGGGTTGAAACCCGTGCATCGACGAATTCTGTGAGCATTTTTATCTGTTACCATCGTTTTGTATTGTCTTGTTTTGTTTTTAGTTAGAGACATTTCACATTTTGAGATTAATCTAAGCTTTAATTCCCTCTCCCCTTCTTTGTGTATACATGTACCGCATAATAAAGTTATTTGACAATGGTAGCGTTAGAGGATTGAAAATAACGCGTTATGCAAGCTCTACTTAGTAGTCTGGATTTGTGGAATTTCTATTTGTTTGATAACTTAGTAAGATTATAAATTGGGTCTAATCCATAAGTTTCTAGGAGTCTCAAGGATCTTTGCTCAAGCCTGGTGAACTGTTTCAATGACACTTGTTTAAGCATAGCAAAGCTTAGAAGAATTAAAAAAATTGGGAGCTTTTGCGATCACTGTCTCCATATTATCTAATTATTTTTCCTACTCGAGTTATGGCCTGAGCTGTGCCTTGTTCCTAATGTTGGAAGGGTGAGTGGATGAATTTTGCTGGTTATCAGTCTCTCTTTTAGTCTGTGTATTATATGACATGCTTATATCTGTGCGTATTGTTGGGAAAGAGAAACTGTGACGAGAAAGCTGGATGTGTTTACTGAAACAACGGACCTGATATTCTTATATCAGCTCCACTATGCAAGATTGTAAATGGTTCCCATAGGAAATCCCCTTCTATCAGTTTCGGTCTGTTATTGTGTTTCTCATATCCAAATTCGAAACCTTTGCTGGGAACTTCCATACAGGAGATTAAAGTATGGGTCTATTGATAGTTCAATTATCATTCAGCGCGGTGTCCATGGAGGATAGCTAAAATAGGGATTGAGCTCATAATTTCAACTGAAGTGTGTTCCGGATATTAATTCTTTGACTTTGGGCTATGGCTTGTACTTAGGGGTGCCTCCCCTGGATTTGAAGCTGTCTTTAGTTTTCCTCATCCGTCGATGATGGTGATACTGTTCCACTTTTGGATTGATGAGGTCTCTGTCTCATCTTTTCCTTAGGGTTGACGTTTCTCTGGAAACCTGGATGTTGATTGTATCTTGTGGTGGCCTGAGCAATACAGAGTTTGCACTAATTATGTAGCTTCTTGGTCATTAAGAAGTGATCCTAACCAGTCTTTGAAGCCTCACTCTGTTGAAATATTCCTGAAGTTGGAGGGTCATATGCAGTGATAGGAGTTTTTGAAGTTTATCCATTTACTTGATAGGCACCACAGCTTTATTTCAACAAAATTTTATGCAGGGAGGGATGGTTTTCATGAATAAATATAGCAAGGAAGATGCCTTTTCTTTTGGGCTGACAAGTGTCCTTCGAAAGGAATTTGACTGCCATCTGTTCAGATGCTCCTTTGATGGCTTCCAACATAGAGCCTTTGTTCATTTATTACTTTCTAAAAATAGAAATTTGAAATAGTGCCCATGTTCTTATAGATTGGATGGTAATAATAATAATATTTTATTATTATCTATAAGGATAATAATAACAATAATAATATTGTTAATGATAACATTAACAATTATAATATTGTTAAAGATAAAAATATTAATAGTAATATCAAAATTCATAATATTAATATTGCTATTGTTTTTAGTATCACTAACAATGATCACAATAATAACAATGTTAATATTAATAATATTATTGTTAATATTAAGAATAATTATTATAATAACAAGATCAATCAAAATAATAGCAATAATAACAATAATAATAAAGTGATGATATCAACAATAAGATTATTATCATCATCATCATTATAATTAGTCATATTATTTTTATATTATTAATATTAATAACATTATTATTATTCTAAAATACTACTAGTACTAATGTTAATACTAATTTTATAAATGTTAACAGAAATGTTATACTTTTTGTTGTTATTATTATTATTATTATTATCAACAATAATATTAATAATGTTAGTAAATAATAATATTATTAATATTCATAATTAGTAAATAACATTAAGGTTGTAAAATCGTATTTAAAAAAATTTTAGTTAAGAAAATGAAAAGCAAAAGTTATGAATTGATTTTCTACATTGTCAAATTGAATTATTTGTTCCTGAAAAACGATCTTGTTTTTGGAAAATAAAGTTGCCCTAACTTTCCCACTTTAGTGGGCTTGTCCATGGGTTATGGTTGATGAGGATTTGCCTCCCAATTGAGCCAATTAATTATTTAATATTCTATTTGTTTCATAATTGAGGGCTTATAATTTTTAATGTGCGTAAAAAGAAGTTTTAAATTTCATAATAAATGATAAATGATACCTAAATTGACTAAAATACCTGCATTGGAACTTGAACACTTTTAATACTGTGAAATATAATAATGATGTGAGAGAGAAATCTGAAGGGTAAATGTGGTAATACTGCTTCTATATGTAAAAATAAGTCACCTCGTAATTTGTCAAACTTTAATTATTAATATCTTATAATATATATGAATAAAAAATATAAAAAATGATATTATAAAAATAAGTTTTTAAAATGAATTTAATAATTATTTTTTTATTTGAATATATTATATTTTAAAAGAAACTAAACGTCAAAGTTTGTCCTTGCGATATGTGATGACTTGTTTTGGCATATGGAGGGAGTATAACATTAATTTTTTTTTATTGTTTTCATAAAAAATGATTTATAGTATGAAACAAAAATGAAAAATGATTAGTGCTCTATTGTGAAACCAAGGAGTATTTCCATAGTTGGATTTCATCTTTAATCTACCATGTAGTCAAACTATGGCTTTGCCATCTTCCAGGATCCAAGTTTTCATATCAAAAGTTATATTAATGATGAAGAATTAGAGTGAGTACTAAGTACTTACTTGACCTTGTGCTAAAATCTGTAGCAACCATTAATTTCCCCCCTTAAAATAGAATGTTTTTCTTGAAAATCTTTCTCTATCTCAATGTGTCAACCTTGTCATGAATTAAAAGAAAATATGAGGAAGAAGTGAAAAAAATGAACCAGTAGTGGTAAAAAAGTATTACAGCTTCGCTTTAGCTAGAGTTTTCTTTATAAAAAAAAATTGCCCTTCATTAAAGCATATGTCATGCACTATTTGTCATTTTTATTCTAACTTTTTATTGCCTGCTGATTACTCTTGAAACAGTTTTGCTATGCATGAATTGGGACTCTCATCTCGAAAACCTTTCAAAAAATGTGCAAGAGTTGTTGGAGAGGTAGACACTCCAAAATGAGATTTTTATGTCTGGGAAACAATGCATTCATTTTTATTACCGCCATAGGTTTGCTCCTTTGCTGACAGTTCTATGGCAGGTGTTGGGAAAATTTCATCCACATGGGGACACTGCTGTCTATGATTCACTTGTGCGAATGGCACAGGTTATTTCTTTGACCACAATGCATCTGCACTTTTTGTACTGTAGAATCTAGTCACGATGGCTTTTGCTTAATGGAAGATTTCGCCCTCTAAACTTAAGCAAATCATTAGGTTACCAGCACTATTTCCTTATTTCATGTCGTTACTATCATATTTAATTTACCATGCTCTCTCTCTCTCTCTCAGGATTTCTCTTTGAGATGCCCACTTATTCAAGGGCATGGTAATTTTGGATCTATTGATGCTGATCCTCCTGCTGCAATGCGGTACACAGAGTGCAGGCTTGAAGTAGGTTTATCTATTTTTTTCTGATGAAATCTTTGCTTTATGCTGTTTAGGATGGAGTTTAGCTTTTGGAGCTATGTTTATGCTCTATTAATAGTAGGAACAATGTTTTTTCTCCTCTGATTGATTGCACCCAAGTGTTAGTTATGGGGTGCGAGGACAACTTTTCAGATTGAGATAAGCTTTTAATGTTAGTGTAAAAATGATTTCTTATTTGGCTTTAACTTTGCAGGCACTAACAGAAGCAATGCTGTTGGCAGATTTGGAACTAAATACGGTTTGTTTATTATTATCTAATATGAAAGAAATGTATATTGTTATACGGAATAGATCTATCATCCTTATTCTTAGGCACCATTTTTTTTTTTCCATTTGTTGCAGGTTGATCTTGTACCGAATTTTGATAATTCACAAAAAGAACCTTCCCTTCTTCCAGCACGGATACCAAACTTATTGCTAAACGGATCTTCTGGGATTGCGGTGATACATCTAATACTGCTTCATTTCTATTTCCTTCTTAGTCTGTATTATGCTTTTGGCTTGCTGTTTCATGTGATCCTTTCCCTGTACTTGCTGTAAGCTGTGTTTATTGTGTCCTGCCAAGCCCATATAATGGAATTCATTTATCTTGATAGGTTGGAATGGCGACCAATATTCCTCCACATAATCTTGGAGAGTTAGTGGATGCTCTTTCGGTATTGATTCATAACCCAGAAGCCACAGTAAGTTTCAAGTTGTTCCTTTTGATATTGTAAATAATGTCATTCTCCCTGCCTTTATTTCTGGAGTCTGTATGGTATCACTTTGGCTCCATTTCTTCCATTGCATGCCAACTGTCTGACATTACCCTCTTGTGGTTAGGTTTGATAGGGCAGCTCAATTTCAATCAGTTTAGCTTTTCATAGTTGGTATTACCCAGTTGGAAAATCCTGTATTTGAAGTCTGAGACAGCAGCACATCGAATGGAAATAACTGATTGGACATTCCAAGTACTTAACTACATTTCTAGGTGTCTCCCCTTTTTTTTGGAGCTGGTGGGGGACTAATGGTGTTGCAATCATATGTTTTCATGCTGTCTCTTCCTAGTTGATGTCTTAATCAGCGTTTTGTTTTCATACACTCTTTGTATGATAGATCCTGTTGTAGGTGCCTCTACATGAGCTTCAAGTAGCCAAATATGAACCGGTACCCCAGACACCTTTTAAAAATACTCAATTTATGCGACAACATTAGGATATACTCCCTCCATATTAAAAAGGAAGTTATTTTAACAATTTACATACCTTTTTAGAAACTAATAAATCAAGTCTTAAATTTTCACTTACATCCTTCATTTAAATATAGCTAACATTTAATTGATAGATAATAAAAGAAAAAGGTGTGGGTAAAAGTGGAAAGTAGATTTTGACTTTTCTAAAGTATATATTTTTTGATACAAAGTATTATTTATGTTTCTTGTATGGTTTGCAATTCACCATTACTTGCGTAATGTTATTTCTAGAGGTCATTGAACATTCATATCTTGATGTCATTACTCGAGCTTTTCACCTTGGAATTGACAAACCAAATCATAATTACCACGGTTTGAGCCCCCCTTGAATTTTTGGTTTGGGTTAATTGTTTTTGACTCAGAATGAACTTGGTCGCAGTTAGAGTAGCGGCAACTAGTGATCCAGATTAGGTAAGAGCCAAGCAATAAAACCTCGGTGGCTATCGCAAACGATATTTTATATATCGTGGTTGTAGCGGCGTAATTTTTTAATTCTTTTTCACAACAAATATCAGTAAATATCAGCTCATATCGTGGCGATAAATATATAATAATCTGAAATGAGCACATTTTGTGTTGTGGTTGACCCAAAAACCGCAAAATTGCGGCCGATACGTAATTCCGGTACCGATATTTCATTGTATGATAAGAGGGAAAATGACATGCCTAAATAGAACCCAATGGCTGCAGAAGAATATCCCTGGAGATGGGGGCTTTTGTTGATAGTGGGTGTCCATTGGGTGCACAAAGAATGACCACCACTTATGCGCGGAAACAACACTAAGGTGCCTTCCCCCGTTCCGGAAACGTTCTGGAAACGTTTCCTCTTTCTTTAAACTTTTCGGTATCAAAATTAATATTAAAATTATTTAATTAATTTTTTTTATTAATGATTAAATTAACTAATATAGGTAATAATCTTAGAATTTTTTTTTATTTTTTTCTTTTAATTTTAATAGATTTGATCTATTTTTTTTAACTATATATATAATTTTTTTGACGTTGCCTGCTGTCCCTGTTTCCTAAATTTTTAAGAAATGACATTTCTGCGTTTCTCTCCGTCCCTGTCCCCGTCCTGGTTCCTCGTGCAACTCTGATGACCTCTAGGAGAGCAGCTGATGTAGCAGGCACCACAAGTGATTTAGGACTGGTGGAAAAAACATTGAGTTGCAGACAATGAGAGGATCTGATTGGGGAAAAAAGATAGCAGGGGGCAGTGAGCAGTGAAGAGATCCTTTGCCTTACTGGTTTCATAATTTTTATTTCCATACTTCTGATTAGGCTTTCAGCTTACCCAACTCCCTTTTTCCTTATTGTCATGTTAAACAACTGACTTTGTTACTATCTTCCATTCTTCCATTTTTGGATCTCTTTCCTTCCTTCAGCTTGAGAACTCAAAATTTCTTTGTACATATTATTGAAGTTGTCAGTTACATTATTTTTAGTGTAGGTGTTTTACTTTTATACATTAAGTGATAAAGAATATCTTTGCCTACATATAGGTATGATCTATCCTTATCAATCTGAATAAGCATTCATGTTGAGTTTTGCATCGAACTATCCAGAGAGGTATACACCTCCATACCACACTAAACTCACGAGACATAAGTTGTCATGGTTTCATCCCTCAACCTGAGATGGACCCCAACCCAAGCGAATGATCCTAAGTCTTGTGAAGGGTTTCTTTCATCAAACTTGATGTTCTGAGAGCATCCACAATGGGTGAACTTAGGGATTTTCCCACTGCTGTGGCTTCTGTCTTTCTCCTCTCCCTACCATTTATAAGAAATTCTATGATACTCCCTCTGTTTCACAATAGGGGCATATAGTTTTTTAGAACGTATATTAATAAGTATTAAAGTTCATAATAAAGGATTCACAAATTGACTAAAATGCTTGTATCGGAACTTGAGCAATTTTATTGTTGTGGAATACATTAATGAGGTGGGAAAGGGTAAAGAAGGAAATATAATAATGCATTTTTATTGGAACTTGAGAGGATGTATATTATGAATTAAAAATGAAAAAAACTATAGGCCTCTAGTGTGAAACAAAGGGAGTAATACTTTTCTATGCATTTGAATACTTCTCATGCCACATGTCCACATTACTTGATTCTCTTCTATGTATCGGTGGATCCAAAAATATTTATATTTAGAATCAGAAATTGTTATTTTTTAAAATTTATCTTTGAGATATTATGGTTATTTTTCATAATTTTATTTACTCAAAGGTGATATATCTGGACTTGCAAAATAATTTATAGGAAAAGTATTAGCCCTTGCAATTTATGAACAGAAAAAGAAGCAAAATGTTGAATGAATTTGACTGCAAGAAGGGGGGGGGAAACATGTACCTACAAAAGCAATGCAAGTTGTGAAAGATGGTTTTCTCATGAGTTGTGAAAGATGCTTGCCTCATGAGGTGTGAATCATCAAATGTTGCATGGGCTCGAGAAAAGATGCAAAAGAAAAACATAGACAATGATGCCGAGCATGGAGGAGAAAAGTGATAGATGGCTGTCTGGAGCTTAATTTTTATGCACCAGTCTGGCATACTTAAAGCTTTCTTCAAAAGTGGTCCGGCATTCAGGCTATGTATTGTAATATTTTTGGCTCATGTCCCAATTTTCTCCCATATAACCTGCCAAGTTTTCCAACCACAATTTTTTTCTTTATTTTGTTTTATGGGGGGGGGGGGTTCTTTTTGGAGAGGAATATTCCTGTATGTAACCCAATAACTCCCCCAGTTATCCAATAAACTTAACCTGTTTCTTGACCTTGAGCAACCTACATCATCCTTCTATTGAACTATTCTGTACTTATGCAAGTGTAAAATCCATAGCAGGATGTGTTTAGAGGTATCTGCAATAATTTAATCAGCTTGTGGAACTAATACTAACTAGTTGAGGCTCTTTCCTTCCAAAAGCAGCCATTGTTCTTTCTGGTGTTAAAAAGTCGTGCCAATTTTTTCAAGAAGCATATTTTTGTAGATCGCAATAATTTTTAGCTTTGTTCTTCCTTTGTCACATATTCATGAATTGACGTTTTGTTGTTTTATGAATGTTCCTTTTTTTGGGTGTAAGAAGTTGGTTGATCTTACAGAGGATTTTGATTTCTCTGGCTGTATGTTCCTATTTTATGATAAATAGTGAATATTAATTTGTACTCTAGGATTTTTTTTTTCGCTTTCATGACCAGTAGGAAAGATTGTTTTGGTTAAGCTTCTATGCTGGTCATACGCCTTTTCATGGAAAAAAAGTAAGCTTATCAGATATGGATGTACTCTGGAAGATGTATAACGATACTGAAATCGGAACGTAATGCAAATGAAGTTTCAAGTACGTAAAATGCTGAAGAAAAACTAAAGGAAGAGAACATCAGACTTTATGATGGGTTGCCTTACTGTGCATACTTTTTTGGTCAAATTGTCATCTTCGCTATAACTCTGGTGTATATTAGTCCATATTAATGGGAAAATAAGGCATATTATTCGGGGTAGAAGAAGCATATTGTTGTTAACTCTTGCTCTATATCTGATGCGTAGAGAAGGGTACTCAGATGTTTCGTTATCTAATATCTTACTCCTCTCCTGTGTTTTTGCATGTTAGCTTCAAGAATTGTTGGAATATATGCCAGGTCCAGACTTTCCTACCGGAGGCGTGATCATGGGAAACTTAGGGTAAGTTAAATTCACTGGCCTCTCTTCCTGAAACTTACATAACTCCCAAATCCCACCGATCATTTATGTTGTCAAGCTGTATCCTCAACCAGATAGTATTTATTTATTATATATATATATAAAGTAGTCTTGTGTAATGCATGTTCTCTCTGCTTCAAAATTTTTAAATCAATTTCTGCACCCTTGCTTTCTGTTACATTCTTAGAAAAATATTAACATATGGCCATGATATAGTGGGAAATCAGTGATTGTGCTACAAAGGTTTCATTTAATAACCAGATTATTTGCAAATTATTGCTTCATTTTAGCTGATGTGACACATTAAGTTTTGCAATTTTTAAAATTATCTTCATGTTTTATCACATTTCACTAGTGTATTCTCCAACCAATAAAAGATTAAAACACATATCACAAAATGTCTATATATATATATATATATATATCATCTCATTTCATCATCAATTTAGTATCCAAAATATGCTCGAACTTCGTCTTGGCCTTCCATTGTTTCTCCTGTGGCTGAAGTTATACTCCAACTTATTAAGGATAGTCATTGATGATGCCATTCTCTATAACTAGGAAATTTAATCGATAGCTTCCAGTATTCTGGCATATCCTTGAAGAACTAACGCCATCTTTTTGTTTGCTTGCATTTGTAAGTTGTAAGCCATTTTGCTATCATGATGACTTTTGTTGCTTACATTCTTTTGGAGATTACCAGTATATGTGCCTAATGGTTTGACGGATGCTGGGGTCTGATACTTTTATTCTTTTCAAGAATATTAGAGGCTTATCGGACAGGCCGGGGACGCGTTGTTATCAGAGGGAAAACTGACATAGAACAACTTGATTCTAAATATAACCGCGCTGCTATTATTGTAAAAGAGGTCCATCTACCCGCCCCATAGTAATTCTTAGTTTTCTGTTTGATTCCTTTTGGTGCTCTAAGTCTATGATTTTCATTTTTGTTCATGTTATTTGTGATGGAAACAGATCCCATACCAGACCAACAAAGCTACACTTGTTGAAAAGATTGCTGATCTTGTAGAAAATAAGGTATTACTGCCCTATAGTTCATTTGTTTTAAACATCTTATACTCTGTTTTGATTGCAGGTTGGGAATGGTCTGTCTTTGCCTGTTCTTTTTCTTGAGTTGCTGCTTGTCTGATGCAGTATGGGCTAGCATGGCGCAAGGCCAAGTTTATGGACTTGTTTTTATCTTATTGGACTTGGATATTTTATAACTTTTATATTATCATTTAGGATTTGAGTTTATCGTACGAGCCCCTGAGCCTATATATAGGGCATCAACATCCTAGCCTGTGTTTATTCTTCAGACTTAATGGATGTGGTTGAATTGATTATTGAATATTGAATTATGTGTTTAGTTGAGTGATTTGTACTTCTTTACTTCCCAACCTAATATTATTGCCTCTAGTGCTGAGTGCTTGAAATCTGTTTGTGTTTATTCTCAGTATCCATTACTTAGACGTGCATGGAGGTAATAGTTACTTTTTGGGCAATTGTTTGTTTGAATTTCCTGTTTAGACCAGTTAGGGATTTATCGGAGGTTTTGACTGAAACAGCCTGTCATAGCAGTTTGGCCAGGAATGTGTCTCCCCTTCAGTTACTGGTTAGGGAAAGTTTTGGCCTCCTGAAGTCTTGGTTATGACTGGCAAAGCAGCTGACATGATATTTTTGGTAGCTTGATAGAGATGGCGATGGATAATTTAAGATTGGCATGTTTTTGCACATCTAGAGAATTCACTTGCAGGGACGAAGCGAGGATTATAATTTAACAGGGTCCTACTATATATATATATATATATATATATAAACTATTGGTATAAAAAATAATTATAATTAATAATATCAAATAATGTAAATATTTATCATATATTTTAAATTGATACTAATTTAAAAAATATTTAAATATTTATGCATATCCCTAAAATATATAATTAATTATACTATATATTTAGTATTATGTATAATAATAATAATAATATATACCGTTGTCTTCAATAAAATTTATTTATTTATTTATAAATAGCAATAACAATTACATTATTAATGAAGATAAATTAAATTATAGTCTCATTATACTAATTAATATGTGTATATAAATCACAAGAAAAAAATATAATAAAGTGTACGACATACCCTTAATATCTGGTAGTAAAATAACAAAAGAAATGAAATTTTGTATGGTATACTAACAAAATGTAAAGAAGAATTTTATAATACATGTTCGTTAAAGCCACGTACTAGTAATCCAGTAACACATTAAATAAAAAATAAAGAGAAAAAGAAATTATATAATATAATAATTAATTAAAAATAGAATATAAGCTTGCAAATTTATAGATCAGTGAAGAAATTTTTTTAAATGGACAGAAGTCAAACACGGATCAAAATGGCCAAATAAAAAAAATTCCAACAAAATACACAAAAATTAAATATTTTTAATATATCTATATATATTATAAAGCATAAATTATTAAATTTTATATCTATTTATATTATGAAATATAAATTATTAAATTTACATGTGGTCAAGTGACCCCATGTGCTCTATATTGCCTTCGTCCATGTTCACTTGTAATACCAAATTTTAGTTGCATGCTTTGGTGTCTCCACTTTTTGATCGTTGCTTATGAGTGCAACAAAATTCGTGCATTTGTGGTTGAACCTGTTCATCATTTCCATTACTTTGTTCCCTTTCTGGTTCATAGATATTACCAAAGAGGTTTGATGGCTAAGATTAAGGGGTCTTGTGGATAAGAATGAGGGGTATTGGTATCTTAAGGTCATAAGTCCAAATCCCATCTTATATCGTATTTTATACTGTTCTTTGGATACCATAGTTCTTTCATCCCAAACAAGCTTGCAGAGTTGAAGTGTGTACCATGATCTCACCAGACATGTCAAAAATAGGTCATACTGGGAGTTACCTTTAGTGTGTTCTAAAAGTCATGGTATCATTTCTCTGCTGTTTTTTCTTTGATCATGGATTTCTTGAATTAGTTTCTTTTATCTTATCTCCAACATTTAATGTGGTACTATTGTCCACGAACAGCTTGCCTGACTTCGATATAGAGGATTCCGAACTCCTATCAAATTTGATTTTTCTTATAGCTTACCGGAATACCTAGTATATGTTCTCGATGTAGTGACTAATGTATTTATATGCATTCTTCAACTTGTATGCATGACTGCATGGCTCTCCCGCAGCCCTTGTGCTGCGTCATAGAATACCTAATCTATTTTCTTTGTGTAATGATAATTTTTTCATGTGCATTCAACTTGTATGCATGGTTGTGTACATCTCCATCAGTCCATATGCTGCTTCCTGGCATATCAAGTCTATTTTCTTGATCTAATGATTAATCATTTATGTGCATTCTTCATCTTGTATGCATGATTGTGTGCATCTCCCTCAGTCTTTGTGCTCAGTTGTAATGTGTTTTGACTGGAGGGCAGGGGGAATACAATGGGACCATGGGTCTTCAATCGATGCCATGTGTCACTGAAGGGCTTGTAATTGTGGGCCCTAGTTCTCTACTAAACTGTTGGAAGGAATATCCAAGTTCACACTGATTTTCTGATTTTCTGGGTCCCACACTTGGAAGAACTCGTAGCTTTATTATTTTACTAATGGTTTAGCTTTAGTACTATTTAGATTTTAGCTTGTCTATTATTTGGTTTTTGTTTATCATATTAGGTGGTTTGCCTATATATAAGCCTAGGCGTTTACATTATCTAGTTTGTTTTGATTATAGATTTGAGTTGATTAATAAAATCAGCGAGGTTATGCAATAGAATTAGGGTAAGAGTTTACCCTGCAAGATTTTGTTGTAAAAGTCGGTCTACTTCTGCCATCACAAATTCTAGTCCCTTCCATCAGCTTAAGTTGTCGAACTATGACCCTAGTTGCCACCACCGACCGTCAACATTTGTCACATACAACTGTTGTAACTATTGAAGATAGCCGTACTTATTTGTAGGCCTTTACCCTTTTTTCAGCCTCATGTAGTTGTGTGGCTCTATCACTCACAATTCACTAGCTCACAATCCTTTTGCCACAATAGCCGAGGTTGCTAGAATTAAGATTTTACCTTGGATCGATTTGGAGGCTTAGGATCGGATGGTAAGATCCTACAAAAATTATAAAAATATGAAACTTATATGTTTATATGTTATAAAATAATGTATTTTAAGTTAAAAGAATATAAGAATTATACTCTTAATCTCTTATATAGCTATATTAAGTTGTATCAACTTATTAGTAGCATAAATTGTTGAAGTTGTTGGACATATTAGCCTATTAGGAACTATATTAAGTCAACAATATCTAGAATAAATTGTCAAATAAAATGTGAAATATACAATGAGATTATGGGTGAAGGTAAAATATAACTCATTGTATTCAAAATATACAGTATTGTTAGCCTTAAAAAGCACATAAAGAATAAAGAAAGTGAATGATAATGAAGGTAACGATGAGACGGCATTATTTTCTATCATTTGAGTTAATAAGACTCAAAAACATTTATGGTGGCTTTTGAAATTTTGATAAATAAAGATAAAAAGGAAAAGGAAAGGAGTTTGGCTATACGTGCACACGATAAGCTACTATATGAACCATTTGTAAAACATAAACTAAAGCTTGTTTGTAATATGAAGCTAATATGACCATAAAAAAATATTAATTTTGAATCCAATAGAATTTAATAATTAAAAATATTGTAAAACTTAATATATTCATTTTACCATTTAGATGAAGATTACATTTTTTGTTAACATTTTACATCAACAATTAATTTCATTGTCTAAATGATATTTCGGTGTATTTTTTTTTTACTTCAACTTGTTTTTAAGACATGTTGCAAAATAATATAGCGTGTATATTCAGAGGTTCAAGAAAGAAATATATGTAGAATAAGAGAAAAAATAGATTTAGAGATAAATTGATAAAATTATAGTTATTATGTAGAATTATTGGATTCAATTGTAGGATAACTATTCAACTAATTTAAGATTTTACCTAGGATCATGGATTATTTTATACTTTTTTAATCGTAGGATTGAATTGGATTTTTAATAACTATGACAATAGCTAGTCCCTTGCTTTTCTCGACTGCATTCACATTGTGTATCACACATGTTCTATAGCTATATTTGCTCACCGTTAAAAGAATATACTAATCAAAGTCACCGCTTGTCATTTAACGAATTCTTGTTGAGCAACTTTAAACCCTTCACCAACAATGGAAATCAGAACCACCTCCACTTCGCAGTCTGTCAAGGACCCACCTATGTCTTTGCTTTAGGAGTAGCCACCTATGGTTGTTTGCTGCTGCACCTTCACACAAATGATTCTTCTTCCACAATGTCTGCCATGTTCACTCTTGCCTTGTTCAATTGGTCTAAAGAGGCAGTTGATTACTTAGTTGAGTTTTTTTCTTCATATTCCAAAAATAAAATAAAAATTCTTGGGGTTAAAATAATAATCAAATTCAATTTGACTTGAGAAGAAAAAAAGAAACATAGATGCTAAGATGAAAACCAAGTTAAAAAGGTTGGCTTGATTGCAATTTTTTTTTTCCTTTGACAATTTTTTTTATAGGGTTTTTAATTAATGTACCAAAATTTCAACTGTGTTATGGAGGTTAATAAGGTGTTCTTTTTAAATCAGACACACACACTTCAACAAAGTTGATAATAGGGTGAGTGAGCTAGATAAAGCTATTTGAAATTGACTTAATTGTCATTTGTGAATACACTACACTGACGATCATAAACACTAGTGTACCCAGATCGGACCCTATTTCGGTGCCTATTCCAGCTTATGGATTGATATCATTCCTAGTTCTCATTTTTTTTTTTTTTTTGCGTTGCTCTTGCATGTTTATGAAAGTCTAAGATGAGGACTAGCTTAAGACTGAAATGATCTTTTTGTCACCGGATAGGTTGATACCTTCTACCAAGTCTGGCCTGTTAAAGACTAAGTGCTTTACCTGCGACCAGACTGGCCCTGGTTGGAGGATCTTTCCCACACAAGCAGCTCATATACTTCAAAATTTGAGGCTGAGCCTTTCGCTAAGGGGAGAATGATGCAGTCTTTGTGCCACCTCATGTAGGAATTATTATTGCAGTCCTAGTTCCCTGATGTTGAGTCGGAAGGGAGGCCCAGATCCATGTGGATATGCCTCTTTACATGGGGTCCGCAGTTTAGGAAAACTAATTGCTTTATTGGTATTTAGATTTAGCATTTATTATGGTAAATCTTTGTCATTAATTAGTCTTTTCATGGTAGGTTTTTGCATGTGTGTTTTGACACTGGATTTGAGTTGATTAATAAAATTATTGAGGTTGTGAAATCCACCTTAGGGTAAGAATCTACGCTGCAGCATTCTTAATTTAGCTTTTCAAATCATTTCAAAATGCCCCTTTCAACATCTTTCTTATTTAGTTTGCATCAACGTCCATTTTTACTCAATTAGCTAATGTATATAAGACTGTAAGTTGGTGAGAATTAATTTGAGTACCAAGTCCTGCAAAACTGAGATGTCCTGATATCTGTACTGTGAAGGAGTCTATATTATCTGCCTCTGTAGAACTACAAAAGTGGAAGTATGATTGTTGTATTAATTGATATAAGGATGCTGAAATTCATTGGGTTATGTGTTTTTTGTTTCTATGTTTTTGTCTGGATTGCTTCAGAGCATCAGTCCAAGTTGACCTATAGGATAATGACTTCTGTGAATGTATCCACATTCTATTTCTGTATGCAGCTATAGCTGCATGATTGGCAAGCTAAATAAAAATTACCTATATTTATTCTTTTTCTTTATTCTGGGTCTAGATCCTGGAAGGCATAAGTGATATTCGGGATGAAAGTGACCGTTCTGGCATGCGCATAGTGATTGAGGTTGGTAATACTTAAGAGCTTGGTCTTTTCCTCCATTTTTCTTGGTGAGATGGTTACACTGTATATGCTAAATTTGCCAGATAAAGAGGGGATCAGAGCCATCAATTGTTTTAAATAATCTGTATCGCCATACCGCTCTTCAATCAAGTTTTAGCTGCAACATGGTGGGGTGAGCAGCTGCTTTTTTACTGATATCTCTGAGACATTTTTGGATGCTTCTCCTTGCATTGGTCAATCTTGGTATCATTAATTTTGAGCTGAGTGTTTAGTTTGTTGCCAAATTTCTGCTGTATTGAGCAGGAAATGTTGTATCATTTCTCTTTGTACCAAAAAAATATAAAATCCAGGATTACATCTGAAGCACTGTTGTGGAGTCTTTGATTGGACTCGGTATTTATTTGGTTGTGAGGCCTGCTTTCACATGTTATTGTATATTGTGCTCGTATGAGTGGCCCATATAAACTGGGTATTTTCCATGCAAAAGTTTTTAATGTAATTGTAGACTGCTTCTTAAAAGGTTGTAGGTAGTTTATTGGGTCGCAGTTCCTTCTGCTTTTCGAAGTATAATTCTGGCGGGCAGTAACTGGTATCAGATAGTTGAGGAAATGATTTCTTCATGTGGCCTATTTTTCCATTAGTTTGGCGGAATCTGACAGCTTATCCATTGTCCCCTTGACATGCCATAATAGTATTTACTAATGTCAAGTTGTACAGTTGTGTAATAAATTATATGAAATTGCTAATTATGAAAGGCGTTACTATGTATCAAAATTTACAGCTTAATTGCTCATTGAAGAAAAAGGGAAATGTGTTAATACCAAATTTCTCTTGATGTTTGCTGCCTTGGTGGTAGCTTGGTGATGTCAGCCATTTGTTTTTATTCGATGTAATATAAATAACCACTTATGGATGTACTTTTGCGTAGGATTCTTGATGGACAACCTAAGCTGATGGGCTTGAAGGGGTTGCTTCAGGTAATAACTCAAACATTAGACACAGTCTTTTCCCTTATACATTTTTTGTGTAATTTTTTTGGTGATGCAGTTGGTTTGTGCACTTTTGCGCCCTTTGGGGGTCCTGTATTATTGATTAAGGATGATCAGACAATGTGGTGAAGCACCTCCTCCTTTTTTCCTGCTCTGGTCATATCAGACCTTGCTCTTAGCTGCGAACTTGTTGGATATTGCTTGTTCTTGTGAAAATGCTTGTAAGAGAACATAAGTAAACCAGGGTGTTTTTGGCTGTTAATAGTGGGTTCAAAGACAGGAGCCAAGGCGTACCATTACACTTCATAGTAATATACTTCATGGTGAATTGATGTTGTATTAGGGAAGGGTAATGTCACTTGTTCAGGGGCCCTTCTGTAACACTATCCTCTAAGCCACTGTCTATCTTCTGTTATTGTTATCCTTTTCCTACTTTGTGGGAATTGTTTTTTTCTTTGAATTCCAATTCGGTAAGAATACTGTCCCTGAAGATGTATTTCTTTCCGAATATGTAAGCTTGCAGTTCCAGTTAGTACCAACTGTTAATGAGTGCATTAAACTACTATTCTCATCCTGTATGGAACCACTCTTTTCTGCGCTGAGCAACCCTTTGCTAGTTTTCTTCCTTGTGACCTTGCTTCTGGGATATTTCAGCATCTGTTCTGTCATTTAGGCTTCTTTTAGTTTAACCGGATTTTAGAACTTTTTACTGGTGTGCACGGTATATTTTTTTAGATTTCCAACAAATAATTACTACTGCTTTGGACTTTTGCAATGAACTGTCATTATTTTAAAAGATTACTGGCTTCTGCAAGTCTCCACATTAGATGCGACGCCTTTGCTTTGTGCTGAGATGACACATCTCTAAAATCAGTCTTGTCCCACTATGAGCTGAAATTCTAATATTAGCTCATATGGTTGATATTATTAGTATATTTGGACTTTTATGATCTGATGTAAGTGTTTGTCAGAGTTTGTACAAACAAAATTGTGCTTCCAAATAAGTACTGAGATAATTAAGCTAGGTGAATGACAGTCACAGGATCCTTTGCTCTCTTTGGTTCTACTTGCTTTTCCCTGCTGCATTTTAGTGCTTCCATCACGATTTTCCCTACCAATTTCCATTCCTTTTTTAATTGTAACCTACGGCTAATGATAAGGAATTTCAGCTCCTGTGGTTTTATTAGTTATCTGCATGTTCTGCTGAGAGTGAACTGATTTCCTGTGTGTGCTTCATGGTATATCCATATATACTGTTTCAGTGACTGGCAATTGTCTCTTTTTTTCTCTCATTTAAATTCTCTGTATTTTGTCAAGGGTTAGGGAATGAAACAGGGTGGGGTTTTAGAGGAAAAAAATGATTCTTAAGTCAAAAAGTGAATTATTGTCATTATACAAGATTGTAAGATATTAGCAATCCTATCTTAGATTCTACAATCACGGTAAGGTGTTTATCTTATTTGCTCTGAGTTTGAAGTAGTTCCTTTTATGAATGCAAAAGAACACTCTTATATTTGTTCTAGTAATAATGAATTTCATGTGCGTTGCAACAAAACCATAATGTGGTTATCTTGTTGGGGATCTGTGTTGATGACATTTGGCTGAGCTTCACAAGGTTGCTCAGATTGTAGAGTTATGGTGTGGTTTGAAAAAAATGACTTTAGAAAGATGCTTCTTATCATGCATCCAAAAATTTTCAAACTTTAGTAAAAAGGAACTCTCTCTGGAGCTTCCAGTTTGAATTAACCTATGTTGATAATTTTGCTATTTTGTGCTATCTTGCCTTGTTAATAATTTTCTGTAGTGTGTGAGATACATCTATTTGGTTTCTAGTAGTTGATTGTGGTAGAGTTTCCCCCTCCCCCCTTTGTACTCATATCTTTCTCCCTTTTGTAGGCATTCCTGGATTTTAGATGCTCAGTTGTTGAAAGGCGTGCTCGTTTTAAGCTTTCACAAGCAACAGATAGAAGACATATTGTCGAGGTTTGTGTAAGATGTTAGCATGTTTTACGAAATGAATATAGGTGGATAAACTATTTGAATCTAGTATTACAAAATAAGATGGTTGAATTCCAAAAGCTACTTGGAGTGTTGAATGGGAAATTGCATCATGGTGCTTAATTTCCTTAGGATATAATATGTATGTATTTATTGATTTTTCATTCTTGATTTAAATGTTTTTAGTTGAGATATTTCCTCATTGTCTGCTTCTGGTTTAAGGGTATTGTTGTGGGGCTTGATAATCTGGATGAAGTAATTAAAGTGATAAGGAGTGCTGCAAGCAATGCCATGGCTACAACAAATCTAATGAAGGGTGAGCTCCTGAAATTCTGCATTTGAACCCGTCTTGACTCTTTGTTCAAAGCGTACAGATTGGTTGGTTCCTTTACTGTTAAAATAAAAAGAAGGAACAAGGACAATCATGTGGATATTCACCTCTGCAAATGCTGGAGTCAGATTTGGGCAGGCAGTAAAATAGCAGCCACAATCGCATTGTCGCACTATAGGAGCGCTGAGAAAGAAAAATGATACATCAGTGTATTTTTTTTCCTTCAATATTTGATATCAGCATACTGATAAATATCAGCAATTATCTGTAAGTAT
This sequence comes from Tamarix chinensis, assembly GCA_030549775.1. Classification (NCBI taxonomy): domain Eukaryota; kingdom Viridiplantae; phylum Streptophyta; class Magnoliopsida; order Caryophyllales; family Tamaricaceae; genus Tamarix; species Tamarix chinensis. Next base: position 20,907,009 of record CM060176.1, on the reverse strand, counting down.
TGAGAAAATATTGAATGATAGGGCTGACATGAATGTTCATTCAGACATAGTGTAGCTAAATTTAGTGTCTGAATGCCTATGGAAAGACTCAACCACCTCGTATTCAGACATAAAGTGTGATCCCACTTTTACACTGAAATAAGCTTTGTGGAGGAAAATGCAGTCACATGATAGATATTTGAAGTAAGCAAAATTTGTAAGTAGATTTTGACTAGAAGCTGCAAGATGCGCACTTAGGTCACAGCCATGAGATAGTTGACCGTGTACATGTCTCACTGATTATAAAATTCTAGCATGCAAAGCATTATTTGTAGGTGCAAAAGTTGATGATAGACCTAGGGCAGCAGTATTTCCTTACACAGGAATCACTTATATTACTTACACCTGAAGTTTAACAACCTCCCCCTCCCAAATAATAATAAAAAAGGTGATTACTTTTTATGAAAACAAGATTTAAAAGATTGCTCATACTGGGTACTGGGTAGCTATAATTGTAATAAGTGACAGGTTTGGGCTTACTTTGTTTCTATTTTTGGCTACGTCTTTTGCTGTGCTTGCATGAGAAGATTATTGTCTGAACTGAGGCGATTCTAAAGGCTTGATCGTGCCTTGTAGTAATGCTCTGAATCCTGATGTATCAGTTAGCTTATAATCATTGTTCGCTCCACGACATTTAGGCTGAGGCCTATGTACTGACTGCTGATTGTGTTCTCACACACTGCTATATAAGCTTCATTATAGACTCAGTACAATGTAATTATTTTCTCACCTAGTAAAACTAATCTCTCCCTTCACAAATCATCTTCAATTGTGGAGGGGAACCAATTAAAATTTGTTTGTTTTTCTTGCTTAATTCCTGCTAGTAGTACATGTTCAAGAGAGCCTTCCTGGATGCAGCTGAGTGGTGGGCAGCCTATGGGTCTTCTACTCCTACTTTGCAGCAATTTGATGTAAAAATATTGAGTCTAACATGTAGTTCATCTAGGTGTGAGAGAAACTGGAATATTTTTTAGCATGTAAGTAAATCATTATCTTATACTTAAATTATTAATTATTAAATGCCTTAACCAACTACTGAGTAGATTCATACCAAGAAAAGGAATAGGCTTGCACGATCCCGATTGAATGATTTAGTTTATGTGAAGTACAATCGAACATGTTCAACTGCGCTCATTGGCCTTTTTCCTCTGGAGTCATCGGTCATAAAAAAATCAGCTTCTTCTTCAAGGTCTGCTAGTGTCTGATCAGATTCATGTAGTAAATTCATTTGACCACGTTTACTTTTCTTCTTCACCATGTAATCTCTTTTCTAACATGTTTAGGACATTTATTGCAAGCTTTTATGTTTTGGTAACTTCTAGCAAGGCATTGTTTGAGTCAATATATCCCTCCTTTAGCTACTTTCTGACAGAATTTACAATTTGCAGTATTTTTGTTATTAGAATCACTTAAAAGTGCATATTTTCATCCCAAATCACGTTTACCATTACCATCATCTTCTATCTTTTTTACTGAATGAGACAAGGACCTGAGTGTTGATTGTCTAATGTGCATTATACAGAAGAAGAATAGAAGTGAAAAAGATACTAAACAGGAACATTATAAAATGCAAGTAGAAAAGCAAAGGTATATTTGCAAAAAAAAAAAACAGAGAGAACATTAGGAAGAAAAAAATAGGGATTATACAGTGGGCTGCAAGCAAATAACAGAGGTATATTATATCTGCAAAAACTATGAGGGGGGACCAAGGGAGAATAAGGATGAAAAAAATTACAAACAGAGGTGCATCTGAAAAAAGTGGGGTGGGGGACTAGGGGAGAGTAAGGATGAAAAAATGTAGGTATCTGAAAAAAAATGGGGGGGGGGGAAGTGGGTGACCAGGGGAGAATAAGGAGTAAGGGCGAAAAAAAGCATGGAAGCAAATTTAAAGGAGAGAAAAACTGATGAAAATATTAAGAACACTGAGAAAGAAAAAGAAGAATACCTTGTATGTATGTCTGCTTGATAGCAGTTAGTGTGGACCATTTCTTCTTATTGTCTCTGGTTCTCTGCTCTCTACGTTATGTATCTCATTCTCCTTGTCTTTGACTTTTTTTTGCTTGCACCTTGTGTTGAGTACTAGACTAATACTACATGGTACATCTTTTCCAAAAATTAATTTGTTCCCCCCAATCTCTATATTGATGGCAGATATTTTGAATACAATCAATACTATAAATAGGCTTTTCCTTTTCTAAAAAATATCTACTCCTCTTCCCTAAGTCCCTGCTTGATTTTCAGCTTCTACTCCTCTCCCCTAAGCCCTCAGCCGCCTTACATGTGCCTCACCGACTCGCCTTGCTTAGCACCAGAAAAGCCCCCACACCATCGCCTTTCACCTTGGGTGCACTTTTTCAAACATTGTCTGGGATTAGCTCTACTTGACCCATCAAATCTAAAAAGACCCGTCAAATTAACCTGAACTGAGATCACCCTAAATCGACCTAAAACTGACTCATTAAATTAACCCGATACAATCTAGATTTGTAATGACCTGACCCTGATCCGATTGCCACCTCTACTAGTAACCCAACCCATTTTACTCTTCTTTTTCTTCCTGTCTCTTCATTGTTCTCATCATCCTATCCTTCGGTGGCTTATCGACCTTTCCGGCCATGGGGATTACTCCTTTCTCTGTTCCTCATCTTTGTCCCACTTTGACTTTATCCCTAGCACAGCTGATTAGCCACTCTGGCAGTGTGGGAGGTGATATCTAGCCTTTATGCCTCTGGGAACCAGATCTGGCCTTAGTTTTCCATGGCCATGGAACCCCTTGTTTGCACATTTGTAGGTTTCCCAGCCTCTTGATTAGTTTCAATGGAATTATGCCGGCCCTTGATGTTGATTATTGGAATTAGCAGTAGTAATGTTGGTTGTGCTGCAGGCCAGTGGTCAATTATGATTGTGAATGAAATGGTAAGGCATCATTTGTATGGCATGATTTTTGAGGTTTCCTGATCTGCCACCACCAGAAATGTTAGGACCTGTGTTTGAAAAGGCCTAAGGTGCAAGTAGATAATAGGGTCCGAAAGCCTAGGCGGTAGGGGAAAGATGTGCTCTTAGGCAAAGTGAGGGGACAAAATTGCCTAGTATTAGTTTAATACTGCCCTTATCTTCCTAAAAATATACGATCTTTTCTTTTCTTCTTCAGAAAAAATATTTCCTTTCCCTTTCCCTTTCTTTTTGTCTATCAGTCTTTTGATGACCTTTTATCCCTTTCCTTTTCTGACCAACTTGAGTTTTAGTTACTGTATTTATTAAAGTTAAGTCTAAAAATAACTAATCGGAGTTTTCTTATATGCAGTAAATATCTTATTTTCCTTTTCCATTCAAAATTATACCTAATGGTCTTCCCTTGACTGTTTCCTCCCTCCCATTTCTTCCTAACTAAAGATTTAATGTCCATATTGATTGCTGATTTTTTATTTTTATTTATTTATTTTTTTGAGTGAGACTAAAACCTAAAAATACTAGTTACTGATAAGGCATGCGCCTAGAGCCTTGCACACTTTGGCACCTTAGTGTGCCTAGTTCTCCTTAGCAGCGCATTGCCAATGTCTCCTTGCCGAGGATAAGAAAAAGCGCCAAACCCCTAGCGACTTGCTCCTTGCCTTTTCAAAAGCTGGTTAGGACAAATCCGATGATGCATAATGAGAGCTGTAAAGACGCTTAGTGATCACAAATGAGTCTCTGAATGCTTAGAATGTTGATTGTCCTAAACCTTCTAATCCGATGTAATAACTCTTTCCATTTCTTAGTGTCTATAATTGATGTCATGGACTATTCTATTTCCATCTTACGACTGTTGGATAATGGAGGTTGGAAACTTAGATGAAAGGAGGTTGCAGTCGAAGGTTTATGTGAAAGAATTCTACAAGGATCTGTGTGGAATGGATTTAAAAATAGATTGGTTTGCTCACACTGCATAGAGAGCTTTTCAGGAAACACCTGTGATGTTATTCTTGCGGAGAAATTTCTTGTAATTTGACTTTGCTTATGCAAATAATCATTAGCGTGAGCTCTCTTGCTTTAACAACTATTTACTATCCTCAAGCCTACTTATCTTCATGGGCTTACAGTTGCTGTCATTTAGTTTGTTGATATAAAACTTGAGAATCGTAAAGTAATTGTCCAGTGAACTGGTCATGCTTCATGAAACGCATGGAACTAGACAGATGGTGATTTTATTCTGTGGAAAGGCGATTGAAACCTAAATAAAGTGTTTCTTGTGGTGGAAAAATTGTTGACTTTGTAGGACCTCTGACATCTGCATCTCTTTCTGAGTTTGCAGTCTAATGCACATAGCCTTACACTAATTAGTCAATTGGTCATGCTGTTGAATGTGTAAATATTATACTGCAGGTTGTTTACCTCTGGCTCATAAATTGGCTGTGCTTGCCAAGTTTTGAGCTGAGGATTATACTTCAGTTCAGATCTCTTAGGGAGAGGTTGAAAATGTAATTTTATGCACAACCCTCCTTATATGTATTGTTTGCAAGTTTTTCCATTTAAAGTTGCCACAAAATATATGTAAAATTTCAAATTTCAAGGCATTAATTATTTTTACTTTGCCTTTATTTTCTGTATGTTCTTGTATATAGTATTCATCTTCCAGAAAAGAAACTCATTTTTTAATGGCAACAAATTAGGGATTAACTCTAAAACTAATGATGTGGCATTGTGGTTAATGTTTGACTGTTATCTTAATCTTAACAGTTCCTTGGAAGCACTATGAGACAAATGGTGTTTTTTTTCTATAAAATGTTTTTTAAGTTATTTCCATACTTGAGTCATGATTTTTCAATTAGGACTCAACCTCTGCTATGAATTAGATGCCATTGCCTCTAATGGAGTTGCTAGTTATGTGTTTCCAAAAGCTATGACTATTCTAGGTCTTAAGGGCATCATGAGTTACTTATAATTTCGTATTCATTGATGGCCAATTGTTCATCTTTAGCATCATGTGTGGCACCAGTGGTGGTTGTATTATTGCGGCAAACTTCTCATTACAGTATCAATAAATGTCTTGTGTATATTTGGTTTTACCGCATCTTTCAGCAGTGGTGGTTGCACTATCAATAATGAGTTTGTGGTTGTTTGGTTTTACAGCATCTTTTATTTCTCTTGAATGCAGAGTTCAATTTGTCTCAGAAACAAGCTGAAGCTATACTTGATATAAATTTGAGAAGGCTCACTGTACTTGAGGTTAGCATCATTTTTTCCTCCCCAATCTCTATGTTAATATGGTTGGAACAAGCACACATAACTGATAATATAGATAACTAAAGATGGCCTCTCTCTTTGACTCAGAGGAACAAGTTCATCGATGAGAGCGTGTCTTTGAAGGCTCAAATTTCCAGGCTGGAGGAACTTTTATCCAGTAGAAAGCAAATACTCCAGGTAAATAGGGTTCTCGATGGAGAAGCTAGTGAACTATATACTGCATTTCATTTTTCTGTGTTTTTAATTTCAATTCATGATTTTCTTATGCTGTGGTACATATTGACAAAATCACCAGTATATGCATTGGTGATATACTTCACTTTTTGGGTTTCTTCAGTTTTTTGTGTTCTTTTATCTCAAATTGTTGGAAAGCTGTGCATTATTAGAAAACATATTATTGCGATTACAATCCTCAGGTGTTAGTTTCCCCTTTCCCCCCTCTATTCTTTGAACCTTTATAACCAAAACTTTGGTCACTTGGAGATGCGTTGTTTTCCGATAGGCAAATAGATTAGTACAACAATAATACATGAGGTTGAATATGGCTAAAGTTATTAGTTTTTGTACATCTGTACTTAAGAATGAAAAGGAATATTCAGTTATCTTTTCATAAGAGAATTTTCTTAGACCAGTCTGTCAGAAAGGAATTTATGCACATTTTATGTTTTGTTTAGTTAGTGGTTTAGCTTTGTTGTGTTGGACATTATTGCCTACTTGCAATGCATATGAGGATCTTTCATAGCTTGATGTATTGAATGAGTTCTTTGGAACTTATAGTAGGTAGATTTTCATTACAAGCAATTATTTTACTAATAGCCTTGAAAGAGCGAAGAACTTGATGAGTTAATGTAATTCAGGAAAAGAAAAAAAAGTTTCATGCATTTCTTAGTTTGTGTGATGTAACAAGTGCAAGGTTATTTCATATCATTGTAGAACCATCTCAAAAATTGTCAAATGTCATCGTTCACTGGTTTCAAGGTGCACCATGTGATGATTGGCCCTGGTTTTATTTTCTACTGAAGCTTTGTGTTTATGATGCTTAACTCTTCTCCTTGTCTTTTGGTTGGATGGATGGGTTTGTTAGTTGATAGAACAGGAAGCCCTGGAACTGAAAAATAAGTTTTCAACTCCAAGACGCTCAATTTTGGATGATGCTGAAAGTGGTCACCTTGAAGAAATAGATATTATTCCAAATGAAGAAATAATTATGGTAATGAAATAGTAGTTATATGCCTTAATTACTGATCTTTTGGATGATGTGCTAGCTTCTTTATTCTTTCACTTTAATTCAGGCTATTAGTGAAAAGGGATATGTTAAACGTATGAAGCCCAACACTTTTAATCTTCAACATCGAGGAACGATAGGTAAATCTGTTGGGAAACTCAGACTTAATGATGCGATGTCTGACTTCCTTGTTTGTTATGCCCACGACCATGTCTTGTATTTCAGGTATGTTTTTCTGTATTTTTTATGTACGATTTTTGTTAAATTTCGTGCTTTTTATTAGAGTCCACATGTGATTTCACTATACTCTGTCCGGGTCCTACGTACAGGAGAAATTTAATTTTAATGGTCCTATATTTGCGTACTAGAATATGGGCTCACTCAAGAGAATCCAGTTTGGCATTCTCATTTCAGTGACTGTCATGTTATTAACATGGGTTCGATTTGCGAACACTTGGCCCTTAATTCATACCTGGTCTGTTGGCCATTTGATAAAACTTTAGTGTGAGTAGATTTTCTTTTTGCCCAGGATTCGTGTTCAGATGCTTTATTTAATTCATTTCATGTGTAAACGTATTAAAAATCATTATTTGGAACTGGGAAGCAGTAGGCATTGATCGTGTCAAAGTATGAAATATACTCTTTGGCCCGCCATAGTACTTTACCTATCGTTGGATCTTGACTTTTTCATTGGATACCAGATAACCGGCTTAAGTCTTACTCCACAATTTGCTAATCATTTGTATTGGTCTCTTTTATGTTGTTTAGGGAATATCTGCCCCCATGAAATATGTGAACAATTTGACCTAAGTTCATGATATTGTTTAATCCCTTTTAACTTCATCAATATTTGCACTATTTTCTTTCCTCGAGTCATCCATTAGAGGTTATTTACATCATTTTAAATATATTCTGAGGTACTAAAACACATCTTGTAGTGACCGAGGAATTGTATATTCTGCTCGTGCATTTAAAATTCCGGAATGCACTCGGACTGCTGCTGGTACTCCATTGGTTCAGGTACACGGCATCATATTGGTTTCAATTTCGGCTACCTATCCACCTCAATGCCTTCCTATTGCCCACACAAAGAAAGCAGGAAAGAAAACCTCTGTTAAATTTGTTTTTGCCTCTCTTGTGAGTCTCAGATCTTATGCTTATCAGATGGTGAAAGGATAACTTCCATAATTCCTGTGAGTGACTTTGCTGATGATCAATACCTTGTAATGCTCACCGTAAATGGCTACATCAAGAAAGTACCGCTGAACTCTTTCTCATCAATCAGGTCGACAGGAATTATAGCTATTCAATTGGTATATTTCTTTCTTGTTCGTGTGGGTGATTCATTCCTATCTTCTGGGATTATTTGATATGCCTATTGTATCTTATTTTTAAGCTCAAATATATAAGTTGACACTTGACAGGTACCTGGTGATGAGTTAAAATGGGTTAGGTGTTGCACAAATGATGATGTAGTTGCAATGGCCTCTCAAAATGGGATGGTGTCACTTGGTTCTTGTGAGAAAGTGAGTTCCTACTAGTTAAAATTCTGGTTCTTTTGGCTATCCACTTTTTTGTTTATTTTCTGCTGAGATTTGGTGCTTGTGTCAGGGGCTTGGTTTCCTTCTCTTATGTGCAGTTATTCCTGTGTAGCTGCTGTTTAGAGATGAATTTGGACTAATCTGTGTACCCTCCTATCCTGTCAGCACCTTTTATCTGTTTCCATTATGATTTGGTGCCCAAATGACAAAAAGTACCTGCTCAACAGAAAATAAGAACCTAACCTTCTTTGAATATTGTCAATACCATTTAACCACCCATCACATAGTTGAATTCGAAAATTGTGTTTTATAATGTTTGTCAATCAAAATTTATAATGAGTTGGATGTTCATCTTACACAACCAACTTTGAATCTGCCATAATTTTTTTTTTTATAGAAAACTTCTATATAGTTTTCCCTTTTTTGTATGGATAGTACATCATAAAGAAACATTATCTATTTGGATATATTCTATGTATCAGCATCCTAACAGTTTTCCTTGCACAATCTTTGCAGTTCTTCTGGTATTCAGAAGTGCATATTTTCTTCCAAAGTTAGCTTTAGTATTTAGAAATTATGCACATATATCACAAAAACAAGATTGTACAACATGAAATCTTTCATGAATAAATAAATGGAAGGTATTAAACCTGCCCATACCTAAGCTTTTTCAATATAGGAAGCTTCATGAAATCTTTGGCTGAAATCAATATAGGAACATGTGGGAAGTTAAAAGGCATATTATATCCATTTTTTCTCTCATCCTCACTGTTGATTGCCACTATGAATTTGTTTCTCAGATCTATGATATTCTCTGTTGATGATTATACCTCTGAGCTCCATTCAGACCAATTACGTTTGTTATGTGAGCAATTATCTTGTGTAGCATAACCAGTTGATCTGCAATTTATGTCCTCTCATGGCATGGTGATTTGTCTCAGATCCGATCCCTTGGGAGAAGTACAAGGGGTGGAGTTGCCATGAGACTAAAAGGTGGGGATAAAATGGCAAGCATGGATGTTATACCAGCAGCAATGCTGAAAGATTTAAAGGAGACAGAACCAGGCATTCGGTAAATACTTCTACTTGTGTTTCTACTCTAATAAGCTGACTAGAGTCCTGATTGAAGCATAAAACAATGCAAGGATCTTGATCTGGTTAAATATGCTGTGCGTTTCAATCTTCACCCGCCAGTATTTTTTATCCCCCCCTCCCACTGTCCTGACAACCAGGTATTCGGTAAATGCTTCTATGTGTGTTTCTACTCTAATAAGCTGATTAGAGTCCTGATTGAAGCATAAAACAATGCAAGGATTTTGATCTGGGTAATATGCTGTGGGTTTCAGTCTTTGCTTGCTTGTATTTTTCATATTTATTTTTATGTGAGTGAGCGGACCGTATCATTATTTTCAAAGATATCATTGAACTCTCAATCTGATGTGGCCTTTTATTACTTTATTCACAACCATATGTTTCAGGAATGAAAATTGTTTCGTGCATATGAATCTATCTGCATCTTTCCTACTCTAGTTAAGATATGTTCTATTGATTTCTGTGCAGAAACAAGGGAATGAGTGGTCCTTGGTTACTTTTTATATCTGAAAATGGTTATGGAAAGCGTGTTCCACTCAGCAGATTTCGCCTCTCTGTTTTAAACAGGGTAGGGTTGATCGGTTATAAGGTAAGCTGGATTATTCTTGAGCAATAAAGAATATTAGATTTAGAGTATTGCACCTCAATTATGACTTCGTTTTGCTCTGCGTTTTCAGTTTGCTGCTGAGGACCGTCTTGCAGCTGTATTTGTCGTGGGGTTTTCAGTGTCTGGTGATGTCATCTGGGACTAGCTTGTTGCTATTCAATCTAGTTTTATGTCTGAGTCTTATATATATTTCTCCTTTTATATTTAACAGAAGATGGTGAGAGCGACGAGCAAGTGGTTTTAGTCAGCCAAAGTGGGACCGTCAACAGAATCAAAGTCCGGGACATATCAATACAGTCTCGCTTTGCAAGGTATTTTCGTTTCCCTGTTCTGGGCTTCTGCTTTGCTTTTCTTCCTGCAAGAAGTGAGACAGGTTGCTTGACAGTATGTTCTTGCCAGTGTTTGTTCTTCTACCTGTTTCAACTTGAAAATATAGCTGCATATTCCATCTTTATTGGCTATCATAGCATAAAATGCTTGGAGCTAGTGATATATCTATTTGATGATGGGACTATTTATTTATTTATTCATTTATTATTATTAATATTTGCCCCTAATGTAAAGTTCATCGTCTGTAATTCACGATGAGCGCCATATTTGAATTGATATGTAAGGTATGCCTATGCCGTTTTGTGATTTCAGGGGAGTTATCCTCATGCGGCTAGAGTATACTGGGAAAATTCAGTCTGCTTCTTTGATATCGGCAACAGAAAGCGAACCTTTGGAAGATGGAGCTTCTCCTGGGCAAGCTGAAGATGTTGCACAGTAACATTTTCTACCGATATATAGTATGTAGAGGCAAATGAATCCTGTGGGAGAACAACTCGTGGCCTAGGTGGTCAAGGCGTCGCCAACCTTTCTACCCGCCCGCATTGATCCCCTTCCACCCATTGATGTACCCTGTCAAAAAAAAAAGGAAAAAAGAAAAAATATTGAATCCTGCAGTATTTGTGGATTTTGTAAAGCATAGGAATGGATTGACAACATGGTTTTTTATTAGGTAAGAGTTCTAAAGCTATATGGCGGGCACGTAATTATTCTGTGTAAGTTTTGCTTTGATGTTTGTCAGATAGTTGTGAATGGTAATTACGTTGCCCACTTACTCTGCTTAGAAAGGTAGAACTTGTTTGTAATGATCAATTATTTTTGCCCGAAGATTTCTCAAGCATTGAACTTTGCAACAAAGCCAGAATCACAATCAATATGCATTAATGAAGCCAACTGTGTGTTTTTGATTGCATCTATAACCAACCTTTCACAAACAAACAGCCACAGCATATGTACCCTCACTAATGCCTCCAAGGGCAGAGATCTCATGCTGAAATTATTCCAGGTGATCATATGGAGGTCGCAGCATCCTGTACACCTTTAATGGCTTCCTTGAGAGCATTGTCATATTCTGAATCAGCTTCAGCTTTTTCAGTTCCAGAAGCTTCTATAATTTCATTGAGATGCACACTCATGTTGCAAAGACTTCTTAAACCTTACAGTTCTCATGTGTTACAACTTATAACGCTCTCTGAAGGTCGGCCACCCTTCTTCATGACCTGAATAGTGGCAGTCTATGGGCCAGCAGAAATCTTGTCAGATAACCAAGGAAAAACATAAACTTAGCAAGATAACAAAAGATGCTGAAGTATAAAGTAATAATACACTCTTTGCAAATGCGGCAGCATGCATTTTTTTAGTGAAATTCAATATTAAGACGAGGAAAGACAAAGGCTCGCAAATTTAGAATGATCAATTCATGTTACATTTATCACATTCCTCTTCCCTTATCTCTTTAACCACAAAAGGTCCCCCCACTTGAACATATCAAAATTTCATCATAAAGACAACAAAGCCTACAAAGGCTTATTTAAAAAGCTTCAACGTCTGGTTTAACTCTTTTGAAGATTAAGAAAACCATGGATATTCATACCATGGAGAAATGAACCATTTTAACATTTCCTTTAATCAATTATTGCAACTTTTCCTTTGTTTCCTACTCCCTAAAGATCTAGCAACAATTGCAATAAATTCCTTAGGAAAATTGCAGGTAATGCACATCACTCACTGAAAAGATGCTAAAATTTTATTAAATTGGCAATTTGATAAGTTTTTATCTCTTCCTTTGACAACTCCTAATGTTTCTTCCTTAGTAGTTGAACCTGTTTCATATGGATGTATTGATTTTTGGCTATAGTTTCTTAATAAAATAAAAAGTAGGTGCACAACTATAGTAACATTTGGGCATGTGCAATAGTTAACAATCGAGGTGTATTCACTAGTCAACTGTTTTGTGAAGCTTTGAGTTCCCAGGTGAATGTTTCTACAATTGTTAATACTAAAGAGGTAAGGAACAATGTTGTTTCTCATAGATTTGAGGTTGGTTAACTATGTTGAGCTCAATCAATACAAAAGACAAATTGATGAAATACGGGCTTATTGGTAGGGAAATTGTCAAGTGTTAGTTCTGTGATGAGGAAATAGAATATTGTGAGATCATGACTTATATTTGTGTGTTTAGACTAGAATGGATGTTACGCACAAGTGTCTGGAGAAGTTTGAGGTGAAATCAAGACAGGGAGTGAAAATATAAAAGGTGTTTATTAATACGTGTGGTGTTTTCTTCGCCCTCTTTGCTTGTGCTTGATTTGACAAAGTCTAGAGTTCTAAAAAAATATGGGGCACCCATGTTTGCTAACAAGATATGTGTTTTTATCTATTTTTCATTACCACCTCAATTTAGTTAGGGTTTGTTTGCACTAATATAAATAGGCATGTTTGGTAACCCTCGTTGTTGTAGACGTCACTGAATTTGTCCAAGTTCTCTTCCCTTGTATTATCTTATGCTTTTTAAGAAAATTGTATATTGAGTGATATTGTGAGGATTGTTATCCTTGCAATCATTAGCGTTGTATGTAATACACATCATCATTGTTTCAAAAATTATTTTTGTGTTTTGATTATTCTCCTAATTAAATATTAAAATTTATCTATTTCTTGTTAGATAAGGTCTTGGGCATTCATATCAGTGAATTTTTTTAAATTAGTATTAGAGCTTTGGGTGTATGGTTGATCTATGTTGGGATGATATTTACAAGATTTAATATCAAGAAATTTGATCATTCCATCAATTTTGGGTTATAAAAGTTGAAGTTGAGGGTGATCTTTATGCAAAATGAATTAGAGAAGGTATTATTTGGAAAAGCATAGAAACCTAATATGATGTTTGATAAGGAGTTTGAAGACATTGATTTGAAGGAAATGTCTACCATACAATTATGCCTGTCAAATGAGGTCTTATGGGAAGTGACCAAAGAGATAATTGTTTCTGCATCATGATTAAAGTTGGAATTTCTTTATATGAGATTTTTAATGAATCATCTATTGTTGAAGAGATGACTTCATGATTTAAAATTAGGTGATAGTTGGTCTTTGAAATCTTATCTTGATGAATTTGATTGTATAGTTATGGATATGTAGAAAATAGATGCCAAATTAGATGATGAGGATCTTGCTATTATGTTATTGTGTTTTGCTTATAAATAATTTCGTTCGACTGTATTGTATGAAAATTATGAATTAGTTCTTGCATATTTCAAAAATTCCTTGCTATAAAGTGAATTGATTGAAAACTAATTGGCTGGTGGGAGCTCAATTGAACCACATGGTGAGGACCTTGTAGCAAAGGGTCTGGTGAGAAGAAAATGTCTAATTTGAGGAATGGCATGTTCAAGACTATTGTATGCATAGGGGTCGCAAGAAAGGTCATATTAGAAAATATTGCCCCAATAGAAAGTCATTAGATAATGTTGATGGTGTATCCGATGAAGTGAGATTATCATAATTGAGGGTGTTGGTGATTGTGATGTATTGATAGCCATCAATGGATATACTAGATCAACTAATAGGTGTATTCTAGATTTTCGATCCTCCTACTTTGTTTGTCCCAATAAAAGATAGTTTTAGATATATGACATTGTTCAAGGTGTAGTTGTTGCCTTGGGAAATGGTTCTTCATGCAGAGTTAATGAGAATGGGATTGTGAGGGTGAGGATGTATGATGATATGGTTAAGACATTATCTAGTGTTTGTCATGTTCTTGAGATGACCAAGAGCTTGGTTTTTTTTTATGTTCCTTGGATATTAAATGCTACAGGCATGTCATTAAGAATGCCACATTAAAGGTTGCTAAAAGGGTTATGGTGGTGTTTATTAACAAAAGGGTCATAATATTATATAAGCTAGTTGAAACAACTATTGAGGGTACAATTGGGGTGGAATTAAGAGTGTGTGATTCAAATATTGGTGGTCTTAGGCCAATATGGTTGGAACATGGGAGTGTCATTGGCATGATTGGGGGTCTATGTTGGGTAACCTAGTTATATCTAGATTTGTTACCTTTTGTAAGTCTAAATTCCTTTTTGATGCGAAGGTGGACCAAGAGATTTGTCTAGGTGCTTTAGATGAAGTGGAGGTTGTTGTTGGTATGGATTGTATAAGTTTTTTTTGGTGATGAGAAATTTGGGTAGAAGGTGGAGAAAGTGGGCATTACTTCAGATAGAGCTAGTTTTGCCTTGTATACTATAACATGTAGTATTGGTGTGATAGAGCCAATGTTAGAGTAAAAGGTTATTGTCATTGTTAATTCTACCGTATGGTATTTTGTTATTATTACAGAAGAGATGTGGTCTTAGTAGACTCAGACATTGGTATGTGATATTTTACTAGTTTATCTTTTATTTTATGTCTATGATGTGCTTGTTGTAGCAAAAAATATGTCTAATGTAGATAATTTGAAGACTTTGAATGTGGTTAAATCTAAGGTTAATGAGGTGGATTATTTAACCATTGTTACATGCTGTATAAATGTGAGATGCTTGATTTACGATATGGTTATTACCAACATTAGTATTTCTCAAGTTGTGAGTGTTGTGAGAATGTGTATGGTGAGTCCCATGGAGATAAATTAGCTGAGTGTGGTGTGGATTATAAGGTAGTTTGTGCATACAATATTGGATTTCATGGAGTATGGGTTATTGACTATTTTGTTAACAATTTACTTTGATCTTGGTTGTGGTCTTGATGCTCAAAGATGCACTAGTGTGCTAGTGTTGTGCCTTAGAGGTTATGAGGTTGTGTATTTGGCTATGAATGAAGCTGATAATGCTGTTTGGCTTGGAGTGTTAGCTTGTGAGGCCAAGATGATATGAAGAGTTGCTTCTAATGTTGATATAGTGTGTGCACTAATAGAGCTATAACTTACTTGTGTTCTTTTTAGCATGAGGGGTTCATAGGGCCCAAGGGTTTGTGATGATCTTTGTATTCTTGTTAGTAGATGATACAATTACTTCATTATGGTGGAGATTGTGAGATCATGACTAATATTTGTGTACGTAGACTAACATGGGGATTGTTACGTGTAGGTGTCCAGAGAATTTTGGGTAGAAACCAATATAAGGATTAGAAACATTGGGGGGGGGGTATTTATCAACTCTTCTCATGTTTTCGTTATCCTTCATAGTTGTGCTTAATTTGGTAAAGTTAAGAGTTCTAGAAAAAATAAGGGGCACTCATGTTTGCTAATGCAATCCATATTTTTCTCCATTTTCCGCCACCACCTTGATTTTGTTAGGGTTTGTTTGCACTATTATAAATAGGTATATTTGGTAACCTTAGCTACTGTAGTGGTAGTAAAATCTATCCAATATCTCTCATCTTATATTCTCTTGTGTTTCTTGAGTTAATTGTGTATTGAGTGATATTGTGAGGACTGTTTGGTTCTTCTTATAGTCATTAGTGAATTTTATCATTATTTTCCCAACTTCTCTCATGTTTTGACTGTTCTATTATTGAAATTTTTTGATTTCTTGTTAGATAAAGTCTTAGGTGTTCACATTAGTGAATTTTCCCTACAAAGATACTAATCAAATCTTAGTTGCGTGTTACTTTTCTTGGTAGATTTGGAAGTGGTGGCTTCAATTGTAGAATGACAGTTGGGTAGTGCCACCCACTATATCAGATATGTTGGGATTTAAATTGCGATTCAAGATAATATGCCAGAGGTTAGGAAAGATTTATAATGGAGGAAAATCAAAGAGAAATGAAGAGGAGCGCTGATAAATCAAAATGGATAAAACAAATCTGAACACTAGCAGGCAGTGTTAGCCAAGACGGGGTCGTGTCAATCCCTAATTTTCTCTGCATCATGGTTTTTTTGTCTGACCTTTTTTGTATCTTTTTTTAGGTTAGTTTAAGGCCTCTTGGTTACTTTAGGTATATTCTAAGCCTATGTAAAGGTGTTTATATATATAGGGTCATTATTTATTAAAAGTATAATATAATATAATATAATATAATATATGTGAGTATATAATTTAATTGAAGAGTTGTGATGACTCGAATAAATAGTCATGACCTTTGAAAAGAAACATACCTCTTCATTTTAGCTCTTTAAATAACCCATAATCTTAGGAATTAATTAATTTAATTGAAGAATTGTGTTGACTCGAACAAAAAGTTATAAACTTTGAAAAGGGACATACCTCTTTATTGTAACTCTTCAACTAGTATACATACCCTATAATAAATACCCTATAATCACGGGATGAAGGAAAAAAATAAATTTTGAGATATTCGATTGAAGCCTAGTGATATAATTATTGGAAGAGTCTTGTGTAAATTATTTGTTGTATCCTGAGGGTAAATTTTTTCTGCAATATTACCTTTAAGATAGTGTCCTACATGTGTCAAAGCAATATAACTCTTTTAAATTAGGACCAATAGGAATTAGAAGTGTATTTGTTAGTTATGTAAAGAATTTTAAAGCATATATACTTTTATATTTAAGTTCAAATGTTATTTTTAAAATGAAACATTTGAACTTATTGAAAGCAAATTTATTAATGATTATGAGGGTGTAATTGTTCCTTCTATCGGAAACAAAAGGAAGCAAACTGAAGATGTAAGTGAACCTCGAAGAAGTAAAAGGATAAGAAAAGAGAAGCCCTTAGGTCCTGCCTTTATTTCAACCGAGTCAATAGTTTTCTTGGTTGACAGAACTAGAACCAAAGTATTGAATAAAATACCCATAACGTTTAATATTAAAGATGAACCTAAATCGTTTACTGAAGCAATGTCATTTGGAAAGAAGCTATAAATAATGAGATGGACTCAATATTATCTAATAATACTTGGGTCTTAGTGGATTTGCCTTTGGGATATAAACCTATTAGTTGTAAGTGGTTATTCAGAAGAAAATATAAAATTGATGGTTCTATACAAACATTTAAAGTAATGTTCATAGCCAAAGGATTTACTCAAAAGGAAGGTGTATATTACTTTGACACCTATGCACTGATAGCAAGGATAGATTCTATTAGAGCTCTTTTGGTGTTAAAATCCATATATAAGCTCCATGTGCATCAAATGGATGTCAAAATTGTATTTTTGAATGGAGATATTAAGGAAGAAGTTTATATGGAGCAACCAAAAGGATTTTTTCCCCTAGTAACGAAAAGAAAGCTTGTAAAGTGATGAAACCATTATTTTGTTTGAAACAAGCTCTAAAATAGTGGCATGATAAGTTTGATCCAACAATATTGTCAAATGGTTTCAAACATAATAGTGCAGATAAATGCACATATTCTAAATTTAGTAGAGACTATGGAGTTATAATTTTCTTTATGTAGATGACATGTTGATATTTGGACCAACATCATTGGTGTGAATGAAACCAAGAAATATCTAACTTCTAAGTTTAAGAGGAATGATCTTAATGAAGTTGATACTATTATGGGTATTAATGTAAAAAAAAACATGATAAGGGTTTCACTTTAAGTCAATCTTATTACATAGATAAGCTAATTCATAAGTATTCTTATCTTAGTGTGAAAGAAACAAATAATACACATGATTCTAGTATAAAGCTTTCAACCAATGATGGTCGAGGGGTTGCACAATTAGAATATGCTCGTGCTATTGGAAGTCTTATGTATGCCATGCATTGTACAAGACCAGATATTGCATATTTTGTATGAAAAATATTGAGGTATACAAGTAATCCTAGTAATGAACATTGGAAATGAATAATCAGGATATTCGGATATCTTAAAATAATATCCAAGTTAGCATTAACTTATTCCTATTTTCCTAATTTACTAGAAGGTTATTTCGATGCTAGTTGGATAACATATGATAATGATAATAAATCCACAATAGGATGGATTTTCATATTAGTAGGAGGTGCTATTAGTAAGGCCTCAAAGAAACATACATGTATTACATATTCAACTATGGAGTTGGAGTTTGTAGCCTTTGCAGTTGTAGGTAAGGAACTAGAATGGCTAAAAAAATTGTTAACAAAAGTAAAGTTGTGGCCACAACCTATGCCAGCTATTTTAGTGTATTATGATAGTGAAGCATATAGTTATGTTTATAATGGAAAATCTAGACATATAAGTATGATACATGAGTATGTGAGAGAATTTATCTCATATGGTATTATTACTATTGTTTATGTTAAAATGAACAATAATTTACCATATCCCTTTACAAAAGGATTACCAAGAGATATGGTAAAAACGACATCAAGTGGAATGGGTTGAGATTCTATGAAAGCACTGGTAATAGGAAACTAACCTTAATTATTGCAGCTAGCTAAAGGTTTAATAGGTAATAACAAGTTACTAATAAGTGCTTCGTGAAACATTAATTCTATGTTAGTAAGTGTTGATTTTGTATTTAGGATGAGTTATAACTCTTAATGGATAAAATTTGTTTTACTTTTATGTATGTTCAAATAAAGGAGCTATACCTATTGAGATATAGAAGTGGTGTATCTTCAATAAGAGGTTTGTAGAATTTAACTCTTATAAATATCTATGAACCCTATTAGCACATGGCTATAATAGTGCTACAACAGTTAGAGACATCTCAAGATATTGGATAATATTATGTGCATAGTATTTTTGGTTTTAATAGAAGAAGTTTTGGTTTAATCTTCGGATACCATTAACTTCATTAAATATTTAAAATACTAATGCTATAGATTGGTTTAAATCAAAAGATACATTTTCTTAAGCATAATATCATGTTGTTAAATAGGTAAATATATATTATAGTCTAGCGGGGGATTATTGGACTATACTATAATATAATATATATGAGTATATAATTTAATTAAAGAGTTATGAACTCTAAAAAAAACATATCTCTTCATTGTAACTCTTCAAATAAATCATAATATTGGAAATTAATCAATTTAATTGATGAGTTGTGTTAACTCGAATGAAGAGTCATGAACTTTAAAAATGAATATAACTCTTCATCATAACTTTTTAACTAGTATAAATGCCCCAAAATCATGGGATGAAGAAAAAAAATGAATTTTGAGATATTTAGTCGAAGCCTAATGATACAATTATTGAGAGAGTCTTTGTGTAAATGCTTTGTTGTATCCTGAGGGTAAATTATTGCAATAGTATTACCTTAAAGATAGTGTCAGCCTAATGATACAATTATTGAGAGAGTCTTGTGTAAATGCTTTGTTGTATCCCGAGGGTAAATTATTGCAATAGTATTACCTTAAAGATAGTGTCCTGCATGCCTCAAAGCAATATAACTCTATATATATTTTTTTTAAAATTCCCTAACATATATGCATATGAGAAAAAAATCTCAATTGGGAATGGGGTTATATAATTGAGTGGATTCATCAAGATGATTATTCTTAATAATCGTGTGAGGAAAAACATGGAGATAGTGTTATTGAATTTAAATTGTTTTCATAGATCGAAATAAATTTCATGTTTAACAATTTTAATTCTTGAATATATTCTACATAGTTTTTGTTTATTATTGTGAATTTTTCCAAAAAGTGGTATCAAAGCCAAAGTTTGTGTAAAACATCTATCTATAAGTTTGAGTCAAATGAAGATGGAAAAAATATTGGGAGGCAATAAGTTAAGTTTTTAATGGAATTATTCAGTGGTAGGAACAATTGTGAGCTATTACAAAGTATAATCAAGGATGTCCTTATCCAGTAGGGATGCCACACTACCTTGGAATATAAGAAACTCATATATGTGGATGATGCCAATTGGGAGGATATGAAATTACATGAGACCAATATGATCCTATTATATTCTTGAGGATACACATTTAAAAAAATTATGGGGGAAACTAGCAATGACGTATGTGTCAAAATCGTTAGCGAATAAGTTGTTCTTGAAGAATGATTTATTTTCAATCGACATGGAAGAGGATAGAAACGTGTAATATCATCTAAATTTATTCAATGGCATGATCATCAAATTGAATATTTTAGATTATTCCATTGAGGAAGAGGACCAAGCCCTCTTGATGTTAGCTTATTTCTTGAAGAGGTTTGGTTCTATAGTGACTAGTGATGTCAGCAAAAAATAAGTATCTGTAAGTATATTGATCACAAGTAATACAAGGCACTAAGAATATCAGATTATCGTTCCCACAAATTCTAAATAATAACACAAGTTTTCTAATCACTCTAAACAGGCCTAGGCGATCAAAATCAAATAAAGAAATAACTAATTCTAAGCTAAATTTTTTAAATCAAACTACATTAAGTTAAAATAGAGTAAAAAATATATAATAAAGGTAAAATTAATTAATGAAATCTATCAAGGAATTTGGATCTACCATTATCTAATTATAATGACCAATTAATCAACTACCCGATCTTTTTAATTACTAGTTATATGCCAATAAGAATAAATAATCAACACATTATCTCAAGCTACTCATTCCTATTGTCAATTATTAGTTCTACTATCTCTAGTCAATTGACTTAAATAAAAGATAACTGTTTGTGTTCAATTAATTAGTTATTATTCTCTATTGTTGTAGAATTCATGTAATTGATCTCACAACCCATTCAATTCTTATTTATGTTATTTGATCTAAAGTGGATAATCAGCTCTAGTATGTTATTTTAACTTATTAAACACTAATTAAATGTAATTAGTCTATTAATTAGGCACAATCTAGGACAATAGTATAAAACACAATCAATCAATCGGTATAAAGAATAGGGTTTTACCATATTCTTGGTAAACACAAATTAAAATATGTTATTAATTAGAATAAAAATAATTAAATTAAATAAAAAATATAAATTATACATAAAATATTGAACATGAGAATATTTTAATATAAAATTATAACACATCATATTCAAAATAAGAACTAAGAAAAAAATATAATGTATTGTGCTGTTTGCAAATGGCGTTTAATATTGTTCGATATCATGCACCATTGGCACTTGTGCCATCTCTTCTCTATTTTTTTCTTACCCTTCATGCTTTAATTTTAGGTCGTCCTCTTCTTTTATTCTTCTCGGCACCATACCTTTCTATTTTTCTCCGTCTTTTGCACTTGTGCCTTATTTTTGTTTTCTTTGACCCCGTGCTCTATTATTCTACCGCTTCCTTCAACCTTTTTTTTTAAAATTTTTTTATCTTTTTGTTGTCTACTTCTTTTTGTTGTTCCTTGGCCTTCTTTCCTTTTTTTTTTCATTTCTTGTTCCTTCTTTTGAGCTGTCTCTCGTGCCACCTCCCCACTCTCCTCTTTGTTTTTTTTCTTTGATTGATATCATGCTCACTATCCTTTTTTTGTCATCTTTTCTTTTCTATTCAATTTTTTCTATTATCACCTTTTCATTCCCTTTTTCTTGATTCGTTACTCCCTAGCCTGTCAATTAGTACTTACAAAATAAAATTAAGTAGATGTTAATTAGCTTCCTAAAATTATTTCAAATAATTCTTCATTTTAGGATATACTTTTCACTAAAAATTTAGGTTAAAATACAAAAAGTTGTCAAAATTATTTGAAAATCAACTTTAAGCTTAAAATTAATTAAATATATAAGATTATTATAAATTAATAAAATCATTAAAAATAATATAAATAACATCACGTATTATTCCAATAAATAACTAGAAGGTTAAAGTAAAAGGATATAAAATATGTAAAAATTTATGAATCAACTAGCCTGTTGATAAGGCAGAAGATTCTTTCTTTGGATGAGACTATATTGGTTCTGCTTGAGGTGGAAGAATTGGTAGGACAAGGGGGATCTACTTTAGAAGATGGATTTAGTTTATAAGCAAGAGGGCACTCTAAGAATGGCAAGAAAAACCCTAATTGGAATTTTAGGTGCTTTCACCGTGATAGGGTATGGCATATCAAAAGGAATTGTCAGAATTACAAGGAAGACCATAAGTAGTATGATTGTGTAGCAATTGCTATAGATGAGGATGATTTTGGTGATATTATCTTAGTGTAGGGGACACATGCATCGAAGGAGGGTTCAATCCTAGATTTAGGTGTTCTCAACATATATGTTATGGGGAGGATTAGTTCAAATCCTTGAAACCTTGTGATGGAATTGATAATTTATTTGCCATTGAAGGAACCATATATATTGATATTAAGACCCACGATAGGAGAAGTGGAAAAGTATTAGAGGTGAGTTATATTGTGAATCTTGATTAAAACTCGATATCTCTGTGAAAGTTGGATGGCTTGTGTTATGCTATTCATATGGATTCTGATTGGATGAAGGCCACTAAAAAGAGGAAGGTGATCTTACTTGGTAAGAATGTCAAAAGAACTATCTTCAAGCTTGCGGGGAACATCATTATAGGGACTTTGGCTCAAGGGGAGGCATCTTTGGATGAAGAATGATATCATGATCATGGATATAGATACATATGGTGTGAAGGGGAGGTTTTTTGGGATTCAATCGAGAGTTCAAGCCAACGTGACAAAGGTTAGGAAGTGTCTATAATGGATGAAAATTTAAGAGGACCTACGAGGAGTGAATAATAAACAAAAATGAAGCAAAATGGACAACATGGAGCTGAACATGGTATATAATAATAATAATAATAATAATAATAATATAATAATAATAATAATAATAATATGCTATAAAAGAGATGTACCAATATACGGACATTATCTCTCTCTCTTAAATATATTTATTTAAATTAAAGTCTAAGATTGTAGTTGTAACACCCCCAAAATTCACTACTGAAAAATTTTGTTTAATTGAAAGAAAATTAGCGGAAGCAAATTAATAAACCATGAACTTTGGGAGTATTACCGCCACACTTAGTACCAGACCGGTTCACTCATACCATTCTGGTACCAAGTGCTAAGGCTAAAGGAGTGAAATCCAATTCTACGAGAACTTAAGCATAAAAGAATCAGAGTGGCGCGGTAAATAATTTATCAGAGTAAAATCCACCAGTGGTGGTTACAAATGACAATATATTGAATTTATAAATTTTAAAGAGGCAAATTAAAAACTTAACAAGTCCGGATAGTTCCTTACGTTCATTCCCGAGGCCCACTTGAAAACATCGAACATGACCTGCAAGGGGCACTGCCCATTGAATAGGCAGGGGCCCCATGAAGGGAACCCTTCAGTACTACAGTACTGAGTAACCCTTTAAAAACGCGCTTAAAGACAGGCACGCAATGTCACACATGATATACTAGGATAACCGTACATAACGACATATGTAACTATAACAATCAGATCCATACATTCACGTATTCAACAGGTCAATCAAATATCAATGGTGTATACATGACATTCATCTTTGTCCAATCACATACTTAACAAGTTAACCGAATATCACTAGGCCATAATGAATAATCAATACTTTAGGGCCTTAAGGCCATTAATCCATCATTAATCAATCATCTCAAATTTTATATGTCCATGTGAGTGCGGGAACCCCACTATTATAGCCAGTGGACCGGAAATATATACAGGGCAAAACGCTCCTGGCCACTATTATTCGCCGGTGGGTCGGTCTCCAGGGCAGAATGCTCCTGGCCACTATTATTCGCCGGTGGACCGGTCTGGCCCCGACTCACAAGGTCTTCCACTATAAGTGATTAGTATTTTTCCTATATCTTATCGATTTTACATTTGGTTTGCTGAGCACGGTAACCCCCACTATTATAGCCGGTGGACCAGAAATATACAGGGCAAAACGCTCCTGACCACTATTGTTCGCCGATGGCACGGTCTCCAGGGCACCCCGGCTCCTGGCCACTATTATTCACCGGTGGACCAGTCCGGGCCCCGGCTCAGCATCTTCCTCTTTAAGTGATTAGTGTCTTAAACGTATCTTATTCGGAAGTGTTCCACCCTTGACATGCATGGCTAACTATATCCACACTTATCCTCCCAGGAGGACTCGTCCCATATCTTGAGACTTCTGCAACTCCTAACTCGGTGTTCTCCAAAAACCCTAACTCGGGCCTATGTGGCCCATCCTTCTCTGTCGTACACATCCCGACTAATTCAACACCCCACACGTCACGACCCTTAGATCCAATCCTCACTTTCTACCCCACTCATTCTCTTTTACTTATATTTTTTTCTTTTTCTTTTTCTACCTTCTCACATTAGGGTTTCTTCCTAACCCTAGTTGGGTCTCCTACGCACCCTTATACTGTCCCACGTACTATTTTTCGCCCGAAGCTCCCAGACACCCAAACGACACTTCTGTTACCTTCCTCACATCCTAAGGTAACTTTCCACATGTAAAGTCTGCCCCCGTGCGGACTCTAACCAACCCATGCAAATCCTAGTTTCTCTCGTACCTACATTAGCCAACTTACTTCCCTTTGGTCATCTTCCTCTCTCATTACTCTTTTTCATGCCTCCATACCCGACTACCACAATAATTATCCTAGCATGCATGTCCCTAAGGGCCACATCACATCACATCATAACACATAGCATATCCATATCAGCACATACCAAAAAGAGCACATGAACACACCTTGGTTCCAAGCCATACCACACATGAGACAATTAAAATAGCAACATATAGGTCTCGACATAAAAATTATACAAGGCATTCAAGGCACGTAGGACATATAGCACACATTCGACTTTAGCTACACCCTTACTCGGTTTAGGTTACCGAGCTATCTTTCGCATAAATTAGGCCCCTAGACGTCCTTTATAATCGTTACACTTATATATTCCCCATTTAGTTTGTTAGATTATCAATTTACCCATTTCCTTTATTATAATTAACAAATCACCCATTAGTTGGTCAAATTACCAATTTACCCCCATTCATTATCCTAATTACCAAATTACCCCTCTAGTTGGTTAAATAACCAAATTACCCCTCACATTT
This sequence comes from Tamarix chinensis, assembly GCA_030549775.1. Lineage (NCBI taxonomy): Eukaryota > Viridiplantae > Streptophyta > Magnoliopsida > Caryophyllales > Tamaricaceae > Tamarix > Tamarix chinensis. Next base: position 20,882,088 of record CM060176.1, on the reverse strand, counting down.
GTCATATTTACGATTTTACCCTTCTCCATTATTAAGTCATCAAATTACCCTTTAATTATTTAAATTATTATTTTTACCCTTCTCAATTATTATAGTTACCAATTTACTCCTTTCCAATTTCCACTTTTACCCCTTTGATTTACAAATTACCATTTTACCCCTTCACCTTCAAACTTACCATTTTACCCGCTTAACTTCCAAAAATTACCATATCACCCTTTTACTTATTAAAACTTCCATTTATCCTTAATTATGAAATTACTATCTTACCTCTTTTAATTCTCAAATTACCATTCTGCCCGTTATCCCAAAATTACTATTTTACCCTCTAATTATAAAATTACAATCTTACCCTTTTATTAAAAAATTACCAATTATCCTTGTTATTACAATTTACCAAATTACCCCTTTCATTACAATTTTACCAAATTGCCCTTTTATGATAAAATGTCCATTTTACCCTTTTATTACAAAATTACAACTTTAACCTTTTATTATAAATTACCATTTTGCCCTCTTCTTACAAAATTACAATTTAATCACAAATTACTATTTTACCCTTTATTCACAAAATTACTATTTCGCCCCTTTAATTGTGAAATTACCAAATTACCCTTCTATTTTAAAATTACCAATTTATCCTTTCACTTACAAAATTACCGACTTGCCCCTTTTTATTATAAAGTTTCAAAATTGCCCTTTTATTATAAATTACCAAATTTCCCCTTTTGTTACAAGATTACCAATTTATCCTCCCACTTACAAATTTACCATATTACCCCTTATCACTCCCCTTGTATTAAATTATTATTATTCCTACATAAAATATTAACTTAAATCTCTCATCTTCAAATCTTATAATTAATGTAGCATTATTAACACCCATATATATTCTAGGCCATAATCGTGTACAAGATACATTAACAAAATTCACAAAAGGTCACAAAATACTAATCATGCAATAAAGATCACAATACCATAATAAAACGTGGATAATACTTAACATTTTCATTAATAACTAACTTCTACCTTAAACAATATCTCCAAACATGGCACATAATCTATCATACTTCCTTTTCATCAACCAACTCAAGAAAACATATATAATATACTAGACAACATATATTAAACATAATACACATCAAAAATGCCTAATGTGCTAACATACGTTAATCCATATATTTAAGCGGGATTTAACGGTTACCTCGATTCCACGAAAAACAAACCATGCCGGTATCCCGGTTTAAGGTTCAAGATTTGATTTATCAAAACCAATACCTTAAAATATTAAGTAAGCAAATCAAAGAGGGCAGCAGCTCATACTGCCCATGCAGCATGAGCTGCATGCAGAGAAGAATAAAAAGGAGGGGCTCGAAGGTGGTGGAAGAAGGGAAAATGGGTACTCTTGGGTTGGTTGTTTGGGGCTAGAAAAGGAGGGGTTTCGGGGAGGATTTAGAGCAAGGCAATGGACCAGAGGTGGAGAGGGGGTGTAGGTGGTTGTCGGGGATGGGTTGAAGGTGGCTAAGGGCGGCGGAGGCGGCGGCAGCGAAGCTGCGAAGGTGGCGGCCGAGGAGGGAGGTCGAGATGGGGCTGGCGAGGAAGGAAAATGAGGAGGAAAAATGGAGGCTTTCGGGTGACGGTTTCGACCAAAGGAGGATTGGGGATGGTAGAGGCGGTTGCAGAGAGTAATAAGGTGGCTCAAGTGGCGGCGGAAGCGGCGGGACGAGGCGTTGTAGGGCGGTTGCCGAGAAGGGGGTGAACGAGAGAGAAAAGAAGAGAGGAGGAAGGATGGGGCTGTGGGGTGGCTCAATGGGAACTTTGATGGTTCGAGGGTGAGGCAAATGGTGGCAGGAGGTGGTGCAAGTGGTGTTTGAGGCGGCGGGAGCGGCGGAGAGGGGCGGCGAAACAGAAACAGGGGGAGAGAAGGGAGGAGAAGAAAGGAAGAAAGGAGAGGCTCGGAGCATGGGGGAGGCTAAAAAAAAATGCAGAAAGGGCAGGGAAGGAGGATTAAATAGAAGAGGAAGAGAAGGGGAGGGATAGGGTGGCTCGAGGGGTGTCGGCAGGGTGGTAGGGGAATGGGGGTTGCAGGGAGAGGGAGAAAAAGAGGGGCGGCAGGGAGAGGGAGAAGAGAGGGAGACAAGGGTGGTGGGACCGGTATGGCCGGAAAACGACGAGAAGGAGAGGGAGGGAGACAGGGGAGGTCAACGGGGAAGGGGAGCAGCAGGCGAGATGGCGGCGAAAATCTCGCCGGTATTGGAGAACGAAGACGAAAGGAAGAAGGAGAGAGTGTCGGGGGGCTGTGTGCGCGAGACGGACCGGTCGGAGAAAAGAAAGAGCCGGCCCGGTCGAAGAAGAAAGAAAAGAAAGGAGGAGGGGCGGCCGGGCGACGCGCAGGAAGGAAGGGAAACGGGCCTGTGGCCCAGCGCACAGGAGAGGGAGAGGGCAGGCCGGCGGCCCAAGGAAGGAGAAAGAAAAAGAAAGAAAAGGGAGAAGAAGGAAAAAGGAAAAAAAAGGAAAGGAAAAAAATTGTTTTAATTAAAATAATTTAATTTATAAATAGTAAGGTAAAATATTTTTGGGTAATAAATTTATTTAACAATTTAATTAAAATACAAGGATTTAAAAGGGATAATTTTAGTAAAATAATAATTTGGAAAATTATTTAAATAATAAGAGTATGATAAAATAACAAAATATTTATTTTAATTTATTAAAATATTTATACCAAATTTCATACACTCAAAAATCCATAAAACAATTAAATTAAAAATATTTAAAAGCTAATTTATCCAAAATAAAATTTATTTGTTAAAATATAGGGTTTTAAAAATTCAGGGGATTACAGTAGTAGCTATAATATATACGTATGTATGTATGATTTAGGATCAAGTACACACTATTAGATACTATACAAACATAGGAATGATGTTCAACCATTAGATCTATAATATTTAACGGTTGAAAATTGCACCGCACCCCTACCTTACTCCCTCTCTCTCGACCTCGTTTCCCACCCTACCTCCCTACCTCTATCTCTCTCTGTCTTGACCCCCTTTTGCCCCGTCTCCTTCTCTCCATTGCCTCTTTGTGCTTGCAGATACTCCCTCTCTCCGTCTCCATTTCTCCATTGTGATCCCCTCCTATGCATTACCATTTCTCGTGTTACATCTCTCCATCATCGTTTCTCCCTTTGCATCTCTCATTTTCGTTTTAGTCCCTCCCTATTTCTCTCTCCATCATCGTGCCTCTCTGTCCCTCGAAGTGACTTTTTTTACATCTTCGTTCTTTTGTCTCTTTCTTTACATTGCTATCCCTCCCTGTCCATTGATGTTTCTCCCTGTGCATCTCTCCATCGTTGTTGAAGTCACTCGACTCTCACTGTTCTTCTCTCCATCACCATGCATTTGCCCATCAAAGCTTCTTGTCTTCATTTTCTATCTCATTTCTGATTTAGTAAGCAAATTTTTTTGTGGATACTTAGATTTGGCAAGACAATGAAAATTGAGGTACGTGAATGTGATGATTGTTGTGACTCTCTACATTTTCTATTTCAATTTTTTTGTCCTAATTGTAGTACTTATATGTAGCAAAAATTGGATGGGAACGTCCTTCAACGGGAGATCTGGCAACGATATACAACTTTTAGGTTAGTGAATTTTGGTTTTGTTCTATTGGTTTGTTCTCTACATCATTGTTGTGTCCTATGTTATTTTTTAGTATATGCTAATAGGCTAATAGCAGTGCCGAGTCCATGTCTATTGTTTTTTTTTTTCAACATTCAACCATCACCTGCATCATTCTATCTCCAGCTAGGAGGTTGATAGAGTATTCTTTGGATAAGATTCAAGAATGAATAACACAACCCAAGTGGTCTAAAAAAATCTCAGTATATGCATTAAATTTTATAGTCCCTGATATACAATGGCTAACTGTTAGTGTGTGTTTGTGTGTGTGTCATGTGGTAAATAATCATTTAGTGTATTCTTTAGGATTATATGAATAAAATAAAAAGAAAGAAATGAATCACTAGTATAATAACAAAAACATACAACAAACAAGAGCACTTATTAGATTCTCCATCATAAAATATAGCCCTGATGATCACGACAAGTATATATGGTTGATATAAGAGTGAATTCAAAAGATAAATGAGAATAAATAATCTATTTTAGAATTAATAATGAGGGTAAGAAGTTTAACATTCATAAACTATAGCAAAATATCACACACATTTTGTTCTTAGTATTATCTACATGTACTTATTTCCATCTTAATTTCCTTGTTTGTGATTGATTCATTTGTTTCATTATATAGGCATTATGAGTGAAAAATAAGGTTCTTATCCTCCTTCAAAGTTTAATGATGTTGATAGTGGGTTGGTAACTCCCAATTCAATACCCCACACATCTCCTAGTAGAATAAAAAAGGAATAGGTACCTTCTTTTTCACAAAAAATAACCCCTTTTGTAGGAATGAGATTTGAATCATTAAATGGTAGGATTAATTTTTTACAAGAATTATGCATGTACTTGTGGTTTTAGTGTTCGTTTGTATGCATATACTAGGGAAAAGGTTTAAACCATCTAGAAATATATTTCGTGCCCAAGGTAGTGGTGAAGGTGGAGCTAGAAGGAGAGTGTTTAATAGAGTGGGATGTAGAGCTAGGATGTGTCTTAAGCATAACATTGAAGGGTTTTATGTGATTTTAAATTTTTATGAAGGACACAATCACCTTCTATCTATACCCTTAGTGTTAGAAAATTTCTAAAAGAATGGAGGAATTTGGCTATTATGCATAAGAAGTTCATTATAGATATTGGTAGGGTGACCATTGGGGCATTCAAATCATTTTAGTTATTCAAGAAAAAAAGTGGGAGGGTATGAAAATGTAGGTGCTTCATTATAGGATTTTAAGAACCATTCTAGGGATTTGAAGTGTTACATTGGAGATTCTGATTCTGATATGTTTGTGGAAATCTTTTGTAAGAAGATGGAGAATTAGAGTGGAGATTATTTTGATTATATGGTTGATGATACTGGAGTTCTTGTTTGTGCCTTTTGGGCCGATCCTATATCTAAGAAGAATTACTCTCTCTTTGGTGATATGATTTTATTTGATTTTACTTATTGTACTAATAAGTACAATTTTATTTTTATGCCATTTACTAGAGTTGATCATCATAAAAAGTGTTTCACGTTTGAAGTAGGATTAATATCTCATGAAAATATTGGGTCATTTCAGTAGTTATTTGAGACATTCTTGAAGGTTATGGGAAATAATGAGCCTTATTGTATAATAACTGACCAAGATCTGGCAATAAAAATTGCTATAGAGAGAGTTTTCAAGAGACTCAACACAGATTTTGCATGTATTATATTATGAATAAATTACCCAAAAAAATTGATCCTTCGATTCGAGACTCTAATTTTATAAACAAGTTATTTGCATGTGTGTGGAGTCTATAACTTGAACCTAAGGAGTTTGAGTGTAAGTGGATGGGGATAATTATTGAATTTGGTTTAGAGGAACATGAATGGCTTGCTTATATATTTGATATAAGAAACTTAAGAATACCTGCATATTTTAGAAACTTATTTATGGGAGGGCTTCTAATAACAACTTCAAGATCAAAGAGTGAGAATATATATATATATATATATATATATATATATATATATATATATATATATATATTTTTGTGAATTTCACTAATAATCATTGTACTTTAGTTGAGTTTTGTATACGCTATGAGAGTGCATTGGATGGACAAAGGTATAAGTAATTGGAGCTAAATAAGGTATCAAACTTGTCATATCCTAAACTTAAGACTCCCTTTAAATTTGAAAAGCATGCATCTGAGGCCTATACCTATATTATATTTTTCAAGTTCTAAACTTCATTGTCATGCAAACTTGATGATTTTATAAGGGAAGGTGATTTATAGATCATTGTGGTTGGTGAACTTGCTATGTCAAATTGTAAGAGTACTTTTTGGGTGGTATATAATATAATAAACTAAGATATTAAGTGCTCTTGTAAGTTGTTTCAAAGATGTGGGATTCTATGTAGGCATAAACTTTGGGTTTTTAAAGGAATAGGAATAGACCATATTCCTACTCAGTTGGTAGTAAATCGGTGGACTAAAAATACCCTAAATAAGTTAATCTATGACTTAGAAGGGAACCCATTGGAACAATGTTCCAAGGGTGATGATATGAAGACTACTTTGAGAAGGTTATGGTCTCAAATATTTGAATGCGTGAGCCTAGTTGAAGGGAAACAAGAAGGTATCCATGAATTTATAAGAGTTCTTGAATATTTTAAGAGGAAATGGAGTAAGAAGAATAATAGCGATAAGCCTTCAAGCAAATTAGATATCATTGAATCCTTGATTAGGATAAGTGCTTCGAGTGAAGTTACCTGATATACGGGATTTATATGTTAGTATCCTAAGTAAAAATGTCACTTATTCCTCATTATTTTTATAAGATTTAATCTTTTCTCAAATTTTTCTCTTTTAGATAAATTTTACAGGTAAAGATAAAAATAAAGGAATTCAAAGGAGAAATTGAAGGAAAGAGAAAATGAAGCAAATAACACATAAAGTGATATTGAATCAATGGAATAAAAGACTATAAATGAAGAATATATTGTATTGAAATATCATAGAGAGATGACGAAGGAACAAAGAATAGGGTACCCTCGTGTTTCCTAAACACAAGTCATGTTATTCTACTAGAAGACAAAAATCTCAGTTTTCAAAATTTAGCAATTGGCTGAGAATTTAGGAAAAAACACGGAGGTCTCGTGTTTCCCAAAACATAGACCATATTTTTCTTAATTTTTGTAACCGTTCACATAAACTTTTTCCTAATATATTTTCTAACAATTTTGAAGATTTGACATTCGATTTTTTGGCAGTTTGAGAGTTAAATTCTCTCTTTTTCTTTATATTCTCTAAAAAAGTATATGTACTTTACAATTCCAATTCTCTTTTTCTCCATTGTATTCAACTGAACAATTAACACTCTGGAATTCAAGTTGATAAGTTCTTCTCCATTCCTCTCTTAATTATAAGTTCTGATTTTTGATTGAATGCAAGTAAATTCTCTTTATTGTATTATTATTTCTCTTACTTTTATTGTTTCATTGTTAATTTATTAGTAATCACTGATGTTAATTATAGATTACTGTATTTAATGGTGTGTTAGTGTAATTATGAAGATAGTAGTGTAAATAGTATAGGGTAGAAGGATTTGATGACTGAATTAGGATTTCGAAGATGACAACATAATTTGAATTTATGATTCTAAATGAAATTTAATTGAATTAATAGACAGAATCAAATGATCTTGCATCATAGGTTAAGAATTTAAACTAATTAGATTTATCACCTATTTAGTTTAGACCTTAATTAAATCTAGGATAACAAAATTAACACGTAATTGTTAATTAATGTTTTCAAAGTAGAAAAAGGTTAATTATTAATCTTGTCTATTAATTCATACAATTGCATGATCTGAGCTTATGTGATTATGGTTGTAGTTGACTGCTTTCCATTCGTAATGCTACCATTAATTGAATCTAACATTCTTAACGTAGGTTATTAATTGTTTAGATGATAAATTGAGAGCTTGTTCAATTTATTAGAATTAAGAGAAAGAAAAGAGATGAATTATCATGAGTTTCTATAGGTCAACGTTAGACCATTCAGAATCATTATTTTCTCCATGATTATTTGATATCCTAGTTCCATAATCAACATCTTCCTATCCTCATTCACTAGTTAGTGAGTAATGTGTTTTATTATTTATCTATAGTATAGAACTTCGTGATAGAAATTAATGTTATTGAATAACCAGGGTTTTAGGATTGATTACAAAATTATTGATTATAAATCATTCCTTGTGGGTTCGATTCTTTCTTGCTATCTACTACGTATTTGGAATTAGGATTTATTTATTAAGTTTATTATGCACATGACGGTGCATCATTACCATTCAAGTCCCACGTCAATCCAAAAATAAAGGAACTGGAAAGAGGATCAAAGGGGAGAAAGAAAAGGCCATTGAGAAACAAAAGAAGATGATAAGAAAATGCAAGGCATATGAAGAGTATGCAGGCCATGATAGTCGGAATTGTCCCACAAAATCAAAATGGAAATCAAAGGTAAAACAAATCATTTTACTTATTAATCTGAACTTGCAATATTTTTTAAATTTCTTAGTTTAAATTACAACTAATGTCAGTTTTTTTATATGCAAATGATAGATTTTGGAATGAAAGACAGGAGTTGGATGTCAATTTTTTTCAATCTCATGAAGGGTATTGGTCCTTGATGCTTTTTATTGTAGTTTACATGATAGTTAGAAGTTGCTTTTCGGAGTTCTATAAGGGGCAACTCAATGAGTCGTGACACATTTAAATCATAAAGGATTTTTTTCTTTTCATATTGTATAATTAAATGAATGTATGTTTCATGAGTATGTTTTATTTTTGTTGGAACATGCATGCCTTTGGATAGAAATTAGAGAATTTAGAGTTTAGGGTTTTATGTTTAGAGGGTTGATGGTTTATATGGTTAGTGTTTAGAGGGTTTAGGGTTTATGGTTTAGGTTTAGAGGGTTTAGGGATTAAGGTTTATAGGGTTTAGGGTTTATGGGGTTTAAGGTTTATATGGCTTAGGGTTTAGGGTTTATGGTTTATATGGCTTAGGGTTTAGGGTTTAGAGGGTTTACAGGGTGTATGGTTTTGGGTTTAGAGGGTTTAGAGATTCGGATATCTGGTTTAGATATAGGTTTGGGTTAGTTTTTTAGTTAGGTATTTATTAAATCTTGATTTTGATTAAATATTAATCTAATAGATAATATTGGTTCCTATATTTGTATATTAAGAAGGGTTTGTACATGATCCTCCCCATATATATATACATATATAATTGAATTTTAGTTTTTTTACTATTTAGATGTGGTAAATAATAGTTTCTTTAATACAATTTTAATAATTAATGTAGCTAAAACTAATTAGCTAGTTTATGGAATTTGTTAGTAAAATTCATTTGATTAATTCTATTTGTATTTATCAACGAAATGTCTCTCAAATGTATTAGAAGGTTCTCGAAATACTTCCCATGCATCATACTCTTTATCAGTAGTTGGTTGCTTGGTAAATTATAAACCAGGGGTAAACATCGTTAAATATACATACTCAAACCCTCGTCTAACTAGCCTTGTATTCGTGGACAAGATTCACTCTATGCAACATATAGAGACTGCTCTGTGTTAAAATTAAAACAAGCAATTACCATCTTCTGTAATTCCTCTTTTATTAGCTTCTGCTTTATCATATGTTAAGCCATATATTAAATTTACTGGTGGAAAACATGATGTTAAGATCTGTGATTTATTTATTTATTTATCATGGCCACATAGATATGGACTTTTTTATGGTTAATATTAATATAATATTTTAGATACAATTCAATGTTTCTTTAATATATTTTTCTATGCAATTATTTTTGAGATATTGCACATTTTTAATATGATGCTTAATAATATTATGCATAGAATGTTAGCCTCAAGGTGTGACTTAAACCACATGGAATATGTTATGTGTTTGATTTATCCGGTATTAAATTAATACCTATGATTTAAATCATGACTAGATCAATACTATGTATTAAACTATGTAAAAAGTTGAAGTCTACTTCTAGAATTTGATGTCAATGGTCATTTTTTCCATTTAGTTATTGTTTTAATAGTATTATATTTGTGTTGGCACCTAAGTCGTAAACCCCATTACAAATAGTTCTTTGGTTCCCCCTACTATTTATCACATTAAAATAAATGTTCATTGCGTCATTAAGAATAGTTCTATTGACAAACTTTTATACACAAAAAGGGAGAAACTAAACTTTAGTGGCTAGTTGTTCATAATCCATCTACATTTGTAGTTACTAAGCATGTTACAATACAAATATAATACCAATCACCCTATATTTTGTAGCATATAGGCATATAATATAATATATCTATAAAATAAGACCTGGGTCTAGCTAATTAATAGGGTTGGATAGTTATTAATTGGTACGTCTTAATAAGTAAGTTAATCTTACGAAGAAAATGCATGTATTGTATTTTAGGTAATATTAATAGTAGATTATTTCTCTTGTATAGTCATTAAATTAATAAGCTCATATTTTGTATGTTGCGTTCCAAGTAATCTTTATTTGTTTTAACTTGGCTCTAAATTGTATTCAAGAATACGATTTTTTAATGTAAGCTTATTTATATGTGTTTCTTTTGCTAGTTTATTCTAAATTCATGTATAATACTTCTATTATTTTATGTATTGTTGGTGATTATATGAAATGTATGGTATATGTTGTCTTATGATGTGCATGTCTGTGTGTGTGTGATCTTTGTTTTTGTAAAAGGGTATTGAATTATGACATTGGTTGGATCATGATCCAAGTGCTCTATATTTGGAAAATGCTTAAAATGTAAAGTTAATTTTTTTCCCAAAAAGATTTATTTTAGAAAAGTGGTATTTATGGTAATCATTATTTTTGGAAGGTGTTAATTATGGAAAAGTAGTTATTCTTGGAAAGTAAAAAATATGGAATGCACTTAGTTTTCAAAAGATGGTTAAATAAGCAATGAATAAGAGTGTGTATATAAGATTTTTGTAGGACATCTTAAGACACTAAAATTTAAAGTGAAAGATGTTATATGGGCCTAGAGTACTCTAGGGTTGGTTGTCTAAAGTTAGGTTGGCATTGGCCTTACCTTCTTAATATGATGTGTAGTCACCTAGATCATTAGCATGTCCAAGTGTTAGTGCAAGGCTCTATGTCTACTATTTTTGGTAGTTATGACTCTTACTAGGGGGTGTGCACACTTAAGGAGTGGAAACCTCATTAGCAGACCATTGTGGGTGAATCTCCTTGGGTATCCCAAGAGGGATTTTCCTATAGATGTATGATTTGGATTTATGACATGTATTAGATCCTTGGTGAATGTGATACTCCACTCTTATATTCCAGGAGCGATCTTCTTGAGGATGCTTTATTCTTTTCCCACTCAAAGAAATTAAACAAGTTTGATGTGTTATGTGATCACCTAATAATATGGACTAATATATAGGGAATACGAGTTTTCATTTTGAGTTATGCATCATGAGCTTTATTTGTGTGTGTGTATTAAGATACACTCCCCTTTAATATATATGCGTAGATTACTTAGTTGTTTTCCTAGATAACTTGTTATATGTTTTTAATAGGGTTGTGATGATCCATGATATACACGGTGAGTAGATAACCTAATGTAGTTGGGTTGCGACCATATCGAGGAGTGATTGTGTGCATGATTTGAGGACACGTGAAAGGATTTTGGCATTCTAGAGGTTTTGCTATATTTTTCAATTCCATTTTGATATTCTAGAGTATTGATATGTAATAAGACTAGCTACATTTCTTATTGGTTTTACACATTTTAAACATAGACGTCATTTATTCCTTTTGTGTTATTAATAAAGTAATGAAATGATTTTATTTTAAATAGGATTGCATCTAGTGTAAGCATAAAAATGAGCCTCGATGCACTAGGTGTAATGATAATGCCCTCTATGTTGTTTTAGCTTCCGCATATTTTCATATTCAATATGTTTACAATGTAAGAAATCAAGGGTGTTATAAAGTGGTATTAGAGATATCATCTTCTACAATGTCCAATTATTACCCTAGTGGAGGCTCTAATATTGAAAGAAATAAAGCAAAGGGCCAAATGGAAAATTAAAAAGAGAAGATGGGAGAGAATGTTAGAAAAAAAATGCTTCAAGTGTAAAGGTTATGACTTTGCTAGATATTGTCCCAATCAAAATGCCTTAAATTTGAGAGAAATTTCTAGCACAAAGCCATGTAGTGATGATGAGATTGAGTTTGAGGATGAAAAGAGTGATGGTGTAGAAAGTGCTTATAAGGAAGAGAGCCAATAATGCTGAATTGTGTAAAGGATACTATAAGTACATCCATAGACAAATTATTAAAGACCAAGTGTCAGGTGAGAAAGAAAGTGTGCAAGGTAATCATTGCTAGCTTTTTGTTCACCTCTGTATCAAGCAAGATAATGGTGAAGAAGATTATATTGAAGATTAAAAAGCACCAAAGGCCCTATTTTTTTTTATACTGGATCAATAAAGACAAAGAGGTAATAGTCTCTAAAAAAGTATTCTTAAATTTCAAAATTTCTAATTATGTTTATGGTGTGTTGTGTGACATATTACCTATGGATTGATGGTATATATTTCTTGGGAGTGCATGTAAATATGATTGAGATGTTTCCTATGATGGAGTGCGCGACGAATACATGATTTTCAAAAGGAAAAAAGAAGTTGAAGTTGATGCCCATAGTTGAGCTAGCAATCGATTCTAAGAAGCCACAAGTGGAGTTCAAATTCTAAATCTTTCCTCTAAGAGAAAGACATGGAGAAGGCCATCAAGGAAGAAGAATTTTACTGTGCTTTGGTGGTGAAAAAATAAATCCAATAAGGGAAGTATAGCAATCTACAATAGAATCTCACCAAGATTTTGCAAGAACTTTTTAATGTGTTTCTCAAGGAGTTATCACTTGGATTTCTAGCATTGAGAGGAATAGAGCATGTAATTTATCTCATGATAGGAGCTTCTATTCCAAACAAGGTGGCTTATTGATGCAATCCCAAGGAGGAAAAAAACTTTAGAAGCATATTCAATAATTCTAGATAAGGGCTATATAAGAGAAAATATGATTATACGTTGTGTTCTAGCTTTGTTGGTACCTAAGAAAGATAGGGTCTGGATGATGTGCATTGATTCAAGGGAGGTTAACAATGTCACAATTAGGTATAAATTTCCTATTCTAAGATTAGATTATACGGTGGATGAGTTATATAGAGTGATGATCTTCTTTATAAATAATCTAAGCAGAGGCTATCGCCAAATGTGGATTAGAAAAGGAGATAAGTGTAATGCGATTTTCATGAGTATGAATGGTTGGTAAACAGATTCAAGGATGTAGTTAACTAGGATAGCTTCCTTGAAAGTTGAAGAGTGTCCTATTCCAACAGTATAAATTTGAGGAACAATTCATCTCAATAAGGGAAGAATGATATAGGGGCATGTCCTATACATGCTACAAGCCATGGGTTGAATTATTTAGTATTAGATCCTATTAGTTTGGTATTGGTGGAAGATTTGTCCCAAACTAGCACACTTGAGTCTAATTCCTTATTTATATGGAGTTTGATGTAGGCTTGGGCTCTGTGCTATTGAACAATGAGAAAATAGCTCAGTAAATGGAGTTATGTGGATTTATGATTGTTGGTAGTATTATCCAATTCCTTTATTTTAGTTATATTCACTTTCTTGTTAAATGACCCTTGTTTGTAAGATCCCAAGGTGATATTTGTTGGTCAAAGCTACAATCTTTTTCCCCTAAAGAAACATAATTTTTCATTATTTTAGGTTAAGTATCAAAGTCGAACCAATCCTCGGGGGAAGTAAATCATTGCACACATCCTCTATATTACCGCTTACATGCTTAATGATAATATGAGCTGTGTTATTATATGACCAAGGGACGTGCATTCATTTTAACCTTAAAATCTTTCTAGTTATATTTCTATTTTTACGTAGCATGAAGTTAAGCCTAGATTGGCTGATGTTGCCCCCTTGAATTAGTTGGACCTAGATCAAGCAATCCGTCTTGAGGTTTATTTTATTCTACCCCTTCTCCACTGTCTGTTAAATAGCAAAGATGGTTGCCTATCCTTCTGCCTCTTTTGATATCTATCTATTATCCATCTATATCCTCCTATCTTAAACCACCATACTTTTTTTTATCATGAACAATATACCCTAAACCCCACTATTTAGAGTAATCTTACCTGCTTCTATGTTGATCTTTAGATATCTCGTCAGTGAACTGATGGTACTGACAAGGTCCTCAAAGGAGCCTATTCCATATCCTTATGCTTATTTTTCCACTAATCTACGAGAGAGTCATATTTCATTTTGAATTCTTCACCATTGAGCACTATTTCCATTTGCCTTTTGTTGCATGGCATTAAATATTATCACAAATATTTGTCTCCTTTTCTCTGCATCAGTGGCAATGTTCTTCTAGTGGTGCCCCTTTTGCATTCAATTTTCTAGTGGAGGGTATAATACCAGAACAACATCCTAGAAAAAACTACAAACTCTTGGTGGTTCTTTAACCTCTATAGATTGTTCAAAAAATTTTTGCCTCACCCCTCTGTAGGAACTTCTATATCTTGTTTAACCATAGAGTGCTAGAGCTTATTAGTGCTCCGTATAGATTAATTCCCATCTTTCTTGAAGTATCATGCTTTCATGTCTTCATTCTCAAATCCATAGAGAGGAATCCTTGTAATTTCCTCTATGTTACATGGAAGGAACAACTTATACAACTTTGTAGCATCGTAAATTAAATTTTCTTCCCTCATCAAATACAAGTGAGCATTGTCATACTCTACAGATTAAGAAATGTGGCCATGTTGTACGTGAAAGGTTTTGTGATCCATTTATCCCACCAAGGATCAATATTCTCACCATGCTTGACTATCCATACCAATCATGTCTGAACCTCCCATATTTCTTCCTATATACTTTACCACATATAACTTGGCTAGTAACCAATGCTGACATGCACAAAATTTTATCAGGATGATACATTTCCTTTCAGATATGGGCAATGCGTGAGGTGTTATTCATCATAACTTTCCAGGCCTACTTCCTAAACATAGCTAGATTATAAAACTACATGTCCCTAAATCCCATTTCTCCCACATTATTCAACTCGCATAGGTTATTCCAACTCAACAAATAAATATCTTTTTGCAAACCCTTTGATTTCCACCAAAATTGCATCATCAAACCTTGTATGTTGGAGAAAATTAAGCTAGGGAATTTAAAAATGATCATAGCATAAGCTATCATTTTTTTGAATAACTTCCATGATAAGTACCATTTTCCCAGCTCTTGATAACATTGAGCCTCTCTAACCATTAACTTTTACCTATATTTGGTTCCTTATCCCATTAAAAATGGATTTCTTTGAGTGCCTAATCATAATGGGAAGCCTTAAATATCTATTGTATTCCACCATGTCTCTAATTCCAAGAATGTGTTTAATCTATTCATGCCTTCCTAAAGAGACATTTAGGATGAAGTCACTTTAGATTTGTTGTAGTTAGTTAGCTTCCTTGAGGAATCATCATCAACCTTAAAATTATGCTTCCAAGTGAGAGCTTCTAGCATTGTCACTTTAGTGAAAAATAGACTATCATGAGCAAATAGTAAGTAGGTCAACATCAAGGAAGCCTTATTAACCTTGACGCCATGATTTTGCGACTTAGCTCCCACCTGACTAATAAGCATGGAAAATGCCTCAACACACATAATGAACATTTATGACTAAGGATCACTTTGTTGAGTACCTATGAAAGGAGTAAAACTCTTACTTAGTTTCCCATTTTCCAAAATAGCAAAATATACTGTAGATATACATTCCATGATAATGTGAGCCCATATTTCATCAAACCCCATCCTTCTCATGACTGCCTCTAGAAAGCACCATTTGATCCTATCATATACCTATGAAAGGTCCTATACCCTGCCTCTCATTTAGTGCTACATATAATGTAGCAATTCAAATGCAATAAGAGCATTGTCAGTTATTAATCTACCACCTACGATTACAAATGCTCTTTGTTGCCGTGTAATGAAACTAGGAAGCACATTCTTGGAAATCATCTTAGAAAGGAGCTTCTATATCACATTACACAAGATTATGGGGCACAATTCCTACATTCACTTTGGCTTGTTCACAATACACAATAATTCCCTTTTCTATTTTGCCTCCATTTAGAACTCTAACTACCTACATACACATCTAAGCCAACTATACCTAATCATATGTATGTCATCTTGTCTTGACACCTTTTTGGTGTGCATCTAGTCTTAATCATGTTTCATCTCTGATCTAGTGAACTCTACCATAATCTCATTTTTAATATATTGTGAAATACATGACCTTAAACCATCTGTGTTGGATGTAATTAGCCACGTGCACGATTATACAAAATTAGTTGGATATTAGGAATTCCATTAAGTGTAAATATAAGTTGTTAGAGATATTTTTCTTCTGTGCTCATGTAATGTAATATATAAGTTGCAATATCTTTGATTGCACAATAATAATAACAATGTTGTTCTTTACTTTGACAATCTTCTCCTCTTTTCTCTCTTTTATAATACGTACCTGTTAAATCTCCATGGATAATCACACATAGTATCAAATAAACTTTCAATTTGATTCTTTCAATATCAATTTCTAACCTAAATCTTCTAATTAACCATGACTGTTATAGCTTCCAAAAATTTGAATTCTTCCAATTCCCCATCTTACTTTTCGATCAACCCTTCTAATACACCAAGAGCTTTATTTTTTTCATATCTCTTTAATGGAGTTAGATATACGATATGACATCGATCCATGAAGAACACTTTCTCTCTTAAACACAAATTGTGCTTTATTGATGGAAAATGTGTGATGCTTCTAAAAAATTATCTAAGATTTCTTCAATGGGAGAAGTGAAACAATATGGTAATTACTTGGATCCTTAATGTCGTAAGCAAATTAATAGCTTGTTGTATCATTTTCTCTTCGATAACTTAATAAATTTGGTTAGAAATTGAGTAAAGATTGGCCAGCCAAAAAAAACTTAGTTGTTTTTAGCTTGAGAAATTTCTTTGTTCCATATCTCAAGGCTCTAATAGTATTACCTCATTATTCACATGACTCAAGAATTATGAGCATGACTTATCCTCTATACTGGCTGGAACTTCTTACACTTGTGGTTGTGCCTATGGCTTAAATGAGAAATGAATCAAGAATGATGAAAAGATGAAGCTAGTTAAATTCCTTATCATGTGGGCTAATAGCTATTCTTCTCATTGAGGAAGCATCCTAATGATGAAGCCTTATCCTTCATTGTCATAGGCATACTCTATAAAAATTTAAGAGGAACAACAAGAGACATATTAAAAATTTTTTTAGAATCATCCAGCCTCCTTCAATGCAAAATTCTCTACAAATAAGATAGAAACGAGGTTCAATAATGTGGATAAAAATACTAATGAGAATAAATCTAACATACATTGTAATTAGTGTAAAAAGTCTGGTTGTACCATCGCTAAATGTTATAGGCTCTATGGATTCCCTAGTGACTTCAAGTTCAGCAAGTCAAAGCTAAGAATTGGTGCATCAATAAAATCCAACTCATCATCTGAAAATTTCCAACACAACACAACTTCGTTCAGTTATGGTCTGACTTAGGAACAATGTGCTCAACTCCTTATTTGTCTCAATCAACACAATTTGCCAACATCATCCTCCAAATCTAATATACAGTATCGAGCCAACTTTATAGATATGTTAGTTTTCTCTTACCATATATTTGATGGTTTATGTGTTGGTTTTCACTCTCAAATTAAACAAAAACTTTAGAACCTTGACTTAAGAGCCACATACCACATGTGTTATGATCCAAAACTATTTCACAACACCAAACTCCTTCCTAAATCATTCCATATGACTTTTCCTAAAAACAACACATCCCAAATAACACACTTGGGAAATGTTATACTTTCACCTACTATTATACTCAATGATGTTCTATTTGTCCCTAACTTTACACACACCCTTATTTGTATCAACAAGTTCTAGAGTTAGTTTCAATGTAATGCTACTTTTACAACTATCTATTCATTATTGTTGGGCCCTTCCACGATGATGTCACTGATAATTAGCAAATTCCATGGTAGTCTTTACATCCTGGATATTCCATATACACACCATACTCTTGTTGTACTTTTTTGTTTTTTTTTTCATGCTTTGAATAATTCAACTAATGCACATTCTCTTTCTTTTACCACTTCACAAAATTCTTGTAATAATAGTGTTGATTCTGCTATGATGAGGTCTTGTAGACTAGGACACTTACTAGTGCATAAGGTCCACTCATTATCAATTTTTGAGAATGATATGAAAAATGATTTTATGCATTATCTTGTGTGTCCATAAGTAACAACCCAAAAATTTAGAACTGAAAATTTTTATTTAAATAATTAATCGTAGAATCTAAAATGGTAAAAATACAGGGTGTTATTGCCACACTTGGTACAAATCTAGTTTTCTCTACCATTCTTATACCAAGTGATATGGTAAAAAAATTGTTCCACTTAATATACTAACATGATTATAAAATTTAAAGTAGAGATAATTAAATAAAATTAACACTATTCCAAATAAAACCAACTGTCGGTGGTTATAAAATTCGATGGAAAGAAATTGCATAAATACATAGGAGTACAGAATCATTCGGATCAAAAGATAACAGGTAAAACACCGGATTACCCTAACTCTTAACCTAAGTAATAGCCTTCAATTGATTTTGTAATCTAACTTGAAAAAGTTCATTAAGTAAGTGGGGGCCTATGGAAATGAGTCATTTGTTACAATGATACTGAGTAACTCATTATACAAAACTAATATGAAAAGCCCACATAGAACACATAAAAGGCATCACAACAATCTATGGTATGAAATATTGAAATATACATGCAATGATCAACATACAATAATCATGTTAGATAAAAAATAACATCAAAGCCATATTATTAGTCATACTCATTCAGATTGAACATAACAGAACTTACCAACCAAGTATCTAAGAGACCCTATATGAAGTCATGATTAGAAATAACATCAACGAAAAAACCGTATCATTCATAATGTATCTTATATCTCAAAATCTACACCAAAAATATCCATAACATACCTAGTAGGGCTCAAAGAAATAACACCAAATCCAGGTAAGTACAAAGGCTACTATCTAACCACAAGTGGGCACAAATGTTATTATCAAACCACAAGTAGACACAAAGGCTATTACTAGACCATAGGTTGCAAAAATACTACTATCAACCCACAAATAGGCACAAATACTACTACAAAACTGCAAGCAGGCACAAAGACTACTACCGACTAATCATATAATCTAATAATAATAATTTTTATTTTTATTAGTTCGAGGGGAAACCATATCAACCCAAAGATACTAAGGTACAATCATACCGGTAAACCAAAGCAACACAATATCCTTTCGACTATCAACCCAAGGACACTAAAACACCCTGGTCATATTAACACATGGAGGTAACACAATATCTACTAATAAGGACACCTAATCCATGAGTATATATATCTTCTATAAGCCCATATAGTTAAATAAAGTAAGACATAGGGTCCGGCTGAGGTATTAAGGCACCAGTAATAATCCATAATCAATCATGGGTTAAACTACATCTTTAGGGTAGTTACCCCTAAAGAGTCACTATTCTTGATCTCAAGGTCTTTCACTTTAAATATTAGTATTTTATTAAGGAAATTATGAGACCACACAATAATCACATAAATCTAATTTTTGTACTTAACCATTTTTACTTTTTCCCAACTACTTAAGACCATCATAATCAAACAAAAGAACCAAGGTCAACATTAGGAATCCATTAAGGCTATCCTAGGCTCAATTATTCACACTTAGGCATTTTAGGTCGAAAATGACCAAAATGCCTCTAAGGCCAAAATATTCACATTATCATCTATTTTAAATACTATTTTCATTTTATATATTAAATTATCATGAAAAGATAAAAACATGATAATTAAATTATATAACATGCAAATAAGTTACCAGATGCACCAAATGACCATTTTTTCCTTATTCATGGTTTTGCATGTTAAACCCTAACATATATTTTTAGAGCATCAAATCATATATTTTCATACTCAACAATAATTCATACATACTAGTCATGCCTATAAGAATAATTATCATGGTACATTTGAAATGACCAAAACATTCCTAGGGCATATAATAATAATAGTCATGCTGAAACATGTGTTTCTAAAAATTAAATCATACATCTCCATACTTAACAATAATTGATACATATTAGGCATTCTTATCGTGTTAAATCACAATATACTTAAATGACCAAATTACCCCTAAGGTACATGATAATAATACCTATATGAAAAATAGGTCTAGGAATCATATTGGATATACATAAAATATATAATTTATTTCTAGTATTTAAACAATTTTAACATATATATTTTGTACACATAATAATTTTCACAAGTTAACATGCTTTATTTTATCAAATTTCGTACTAGCATTATTAGGCAAATAAATTTTAATGTGACAACATTCTTAATACAAATTATATATAAAACCCTAATGTGTTATTATACGATATCTGAATATTTTTTAATAGAATATAAGGATTACCTAATTTTCAACAAAATCACAAATTTATCTGTAACCTACTAAAAATTATTAGACTCCGCTGATCAAACTTTTATAACTAAGATAATACCACAATAACCATATTAATATTTAATGAAATAAAATAATAATTAAAAAATATATTTATTAAAGGAGAAAATTACCAAAAACCCTTAAAGTAAAAAATGGGTAATTTTTTTTATAAACTCCTCATGCTGCTCATACGTCGTGAGTCTAGATGAAGGTGAAAGCCTCGGGGGAGAATGTTGGATGGGTGGAGGTGATGGTTGAGTGGGTGGTGCAAGCGGCGACGAGGGAGGCCGGTGGTGGCGAGGGCAACTAGCAATCAAGGTTGAGGAAGTTGGAGGCTAGGGCGTTGCTTTGGTGGTGGTGGTAGTGGTGCTGAGGATTGGAGCTGAGACGAGGGGCATGAGACATAGGGGAAGATGGAATGGAAACTAGGGGTAGGGAGGTGGATGGTTGTGGCTTAGGATGGTGGTGCTAGTGGTTAGAGGTATTTGAGTTGCATAGACAAAGATGCAGAGGATAAGTGGCCGAAGAGTGAGGTAGGTGGTGTTGGGGTGTTGGATGCGTTGGCAACATGGGTTGGGAAGGAGAAAATGGGCATGATAGGGAGGCAATGGTGGTGTGGTGGTTAATTGTGAATGGAGAAGAAAAATAGAGGTAGGGGAAGATGGTCATGAGGTACAACTGGGCAAAGGGAAAAAAAGAAAAGGGAATGAAGAATAAAGGATCTAGTTTCTAAACAAAATAAGGAGAATGGGTGTGTGTGTGGGTGTGTGGGTGTGTATGCATATGCAGAGGTGAGGGTTGGGTGACTTTGAGGCGATGGTTGGGACGATGCAAGTTATAGGGGAGGTAATGGCAAGGTTCGTGGATGCAAGAGGATTGGTGGTTGCAAGGCTCGATACAGGATGGGGTAGAGGAGGTGTAGAAGGGGAAAGAATGAGGCGTGTGTGAGGGGGTGCAGGAGATTGTTTGGGCTCAAAGAGGAAAGGATGGGACTAGCATGCATGTCATGCTGATTTGGTGTAAGGAAGGATGATGCAAAATGAGATGTTTGTGTTCAGAGGAGATGTAAAGGGTTAGGGTGCGTTTGGGTATGGTTGAGGGAGAAAGAGAAGGAAAGAAGAAGACAAAAAGACAGGTTAGGCTAGGTAGGTTGAGGAGAGGAAAAAGGAAAGAGAAGAAGAAGAAGAAGAAGAAGAAGAAGAAGAAGAAGAAGAAGAAGAAGAAGAAGAAGAAGAAGAAGAAGAAGAAGAAGAAGAAGAAGAAGAAGAAGAAGAAGTGGGTTAGGCTTGACGAGCAAGATGGGAGAAGAGAAGGGAAAAGGCAAGGAGATAAAAAAGAAAAAAAGAAAAAGGAAAAAGGAAAAAAGAAGAAAAAAAATGAAAATGAAAATAAAGTTAGGTTTAGAAATAGAATTAAGTTTAGATTTAGGATAAGGATAAAATTAATTTATTCAGATTTAGGGTATCTGATTAGGAAAATTAATCTAGATAGAATTATAGATTTATGATGGATTTAAATAAAATGAAAAAGATAAAAATAATCAGGATAATTTTTATTAAAGAATTTTTTTGAGTTTGCGAGTTAAGGGTTAACAAAAATAATTAAGCTAATATTTAAGGGTTAATTTTTGTATAAAAGGATAAATGTTTAATGTTAAGGTTATGAATTTTTGGAATGTTACACTACAAGCTAGACAACACAAATCACGCTTCCCCAAAGTAAAATCCACGTCCCTGAGAAATTTGAGTTGATACACATTGCTATATGAAGGCCATACCATGTACCTACCTATGATGGTTATAAATATTTCTTAACCACTATAGATGATTTTACCTGATATACTTGGACTCACCTTCTTTCTCACAAAAGCAATGCCCTGCCCATACTTAAATACATTTTCACCATGGAAAACATCTAGTTTAATGCCAAAGTAAGAACCATTTGTTTTCATAATGCTTTAGAACTTGGTTCCAGTCATGCATTCTCTAAAATAATTCATGCACATGGCATTATATATCACACTAGCTGCATCTATACACCACAACTAAATGGGGTTATGGAATGACAACAAAGACATTGGCAGATGGGATTTATATACTATTTTCTTGAGTAAAAATGTCATTTGCTCCTAATTATTTTTATAAGATTTAATCTTTTCTTGAGTTTTTCTCTTTTGAATAGATTTTGCAGGAAAAGATAAAAATGAAGAAATTCAAAGGAAAAATGGAAGGAAAGAAGAAATGAAGCAAATAACACATCAAGAGAAATTGAATTAATGAAAGAAAAGACCAGAAATAAAGAATATACATCAAAGGGAAGCTTGTGTTGAAATTTCATAGAAGAATGATGAAGGAGCAAAGAACACGGTACCCCCATGTTTCCTAAACATGAGCCGTGTTTTCCACTAGAAGATAAAAATCCCAGTTTTCAAAACCCAAAAATAGGCAAAGAATTCAAAGAAAAACACTGAGGTCCCGTGTTTCCCAAAATAAGGACCATGTTTTTCTTAATTTTTTGTAACCATTCATACAAACTTTTTTCTGATATATTCTTTGACAATTCTGGAGTTTGGGAATTGGTTAGATGATAAATTGAGAGCTTATTTAATTTATTAGAATTAAGAGAAAGTAAAGAGGTGAATTATTATAAGTTTCTAGAGGTCAATGTTAAATCATTTAGAATCATTCTTTGCTCCATGATTGTTTGATATCCTAATTCCATAATCAATACCTTCCTATCCTTATTCATTAATTAGTGAGTAAAGCGTTCCATAGTATAGAGCTTAGCGATAGAAGTTAATGATATTGTATAATCGGGGTTTTAACATTGATTACAAAATTATTGATTATATATCATTCCTTATAGGTTTGAATCCTTCTTGACATCTACTACGTATTCGAAAATTAGGGTTTATTTATTAAATTTTTTGTGCATACGACAACACGTCAAATTTTTGGTGTTGTTGCCGAAGAATGGCCATTATAATCTTTAGTTTTTTTTTTGGTGTTGTTTCTCATGTTTTCTTTCAATAATTCTGGAATTGTACTTATCTAGTCTTTAATTTTGTATAATCCTCAGGCACTTGCATTTGAGGTTGTTTGCAATTGAGCATCAAGGACAAACCATCCCACTAATAGACCCTAATTTTTCCTCTCCTATTGCAAACCGAACAAGAAGGAGATTGGAATACGCTCTTCATATTCCATTACCTTCTGAAGGACGTTCCACAAATTTGGAAGAAGACCACATAGAGGATTTGTTTAATTTACCTTATCACATCGATCCACCTATGGTAGATCAAACTCTCAAGGAGCTAGCTGCTCTTGTCTTCAACCCTAACCTTTTATGCATTAATTATCCTACATAAAATGATACTTATGAGATCAAACCTATTTTGATACGCGCTTTACCTATTTTTACAGGATTTAGGGACAACAACTCAATGGGTTTAGGTTGTTTCACTAACCCCAACAAGTTTCTTAATGAATTCCATATTGCATGTTCCGGTATGAAACCGAATAGAGTAAGTGTAGAACAACTTAAAATTAAAGCTTTTCCTTTTACTTTGGATGATGCTACAAAAGAATGGTTTTATGACTTACCAATAGGTTCTGTGAGTACTTGGACTAATATGCAAAAGTTTTTCCTTAAAAAATATTTTCCTTCATCTAGAGCAACTAACATAAGAAAAGAAATTTGTGGTATTAGGTAAGATGGAGGAGAATCATTACATGAACATTGGGAATGTTTTAAGAAGTTATGCGGTAGTTTCCCCAATCACCAAATTAGCGAGCAATTATTAATACAATACTTTTATGAAGGATTATCTCCTAAGGATCGAAACATGATAGATGCCACTAGTGGTGGACCGGTGGTGCATTGGTTGATAAAACCCCTACTGAAGCTAAAAGATTAATCACTAATATGACATCTAACCCTCAATATTGTAGTAGGGGTAGTACTTCTGTGTCTCAATAGGTGAAAGAGGCTAGTATTGCTAAATTGAAAACACAAGTTTCAAATTTGACAGCTCTTGTAGAGAAAGTTGTGGGTGACAAAATTCCTACAAAGATATGTGGAATTTTTCTTTTATTGTTCATCATACTGATATGTGTCCTACTTTGCAGGAAGAACAACAAGTGAATGCCATTGGAGGAAAACAAATACCAAAGAGGAATGATCCTTATGCTCCAACGTATAATCCAGGATGGAAGGATCATCATAATCTAAGGTATGGAAACAATCAACAAGGTGGTAATTCATATTTCCGACCACAAGTTTATCAAAATCAACAAGGATCAAATCCACCTCCCGGGTTCTTTCAAGTTCCACCAAATCACCAAAGACTACCATTTCAAACATTACCTCTACCACAAGTTGAACAACACTAAGGAGGAATGCCTTTAGGAGATTTGGTGAAATATTTAGCTACCAATACATTGTAGTTTCAACAAGAAACTAGAAATGACATCAATAATTTAGAAAATCAAGTGATTCAATTGGCATATTACATTGGGAAATTATAAGCACAAGGGTCCTCAAAATTCCCAAGTCAAACGGAAAGGAATCCTAGGGAAAGTGCTAGTGCTATCACAACTCAGAGTGGGAAACAATTGGAAGGTCCAAGGCAAGTGAGTGAAGGAAGAAGAAATAATCAAAGAAGAAGATGAGACAGTTGATGAAGAAGAAAAGATTAAAAATTCTCCACAGGTAACTAAAGGTGAGTCTTCCACTCCTGTTAAAATTCCTTCTCCTTTTCCTAGCAGGTTGGTAAGAAACACGAAGCTAAATTATGACAAGGAGATATTTGACATATTTAGAAAGGTGGAGGTTAATCTCCCTCTCATTGATGCAATTAAACAAGTGCCAAGTTATGAAAAATTCCTTAAGGATTTGTGTACTAACAAAAGGAAACTAAAGGAGGTTGAAAAGTTAAGTGTGGGAGAAAATGTATCAGCAATTTTACAAAGGAAACTTCCATCTAAATGCAAGGATCCAGGTATTTTTACTATCCCTTGTAAGATTGGAAACACGAGATATGAAAGATGTATGCTTGATTTAGGTTCTTCAATCAATGTGATGCCTTTATCTATTTTTAATGCACTAAGTCTATGTCCTTTAAAGGAAACTTGTGTTGTTATTTAGTTGGCTGATAGATCTAACACATATCCTGAAGGAGTAATTGAAGATGTCTTAGTTTAGGTGAGTGAGTTAGTATTCCCTGTTGATTTTTATGTGTTAGATATGCAGGATAATGGTTCATCTAATCCTTCTCCTATATTGTTAGGTAGACCATTCTTGAAAACTTTAAAAACAAAAATTGATGTACATGATGGAGTTTTGACTATGGAGTTTGATGGTGAAGTCATTAGGTTACATATATGATTCTATGAGATATCCCACAGATGGTGAATCGGTATCTATGATTGATGTTATTGATGATTTAACTAAAAAGGTTTACGAATTATCATCTACAGATCCTTTAGAAGTAATCTTAACTCAATGCATAGAAACCAAAGTTTTAGAAGAATTGAATAAGAAGTTTTGATATTGATGAAGAGATCAAAGAGATAGTGGCTACTTTAGGAGCATGTCTTAGTAGAATTAGAAGATTTGTGGATTTACCATTGACATTAGATAGACCTTTACCTTCCATATAGCAAGCCCCAGAAGTAGAGTTGAAACCTTTACCTAACCATCTTAAGTATGCATTCTTGGGAAAAAAGATGCCCTTCCTGTTATCATCTCTAGTGACCTAGCACCCAAACAAGAAGAAAAACTTGTTAATGTTTTGAAGTATAAATCTGTTTTGGGATGGATGGTTGCTGATATTAAGGGTATTAGTCCTTTAGTATGTATGCATCGGATTTTAATGGAGGATGATGTTAAGCTAAGGAGACAAGTAAAACGTAGGCTAAATTCGATTATGATGGAGGTAGTAAAGAAAGAGGTGTTAAAATTATTATCTATAGGAGTCATTTATCCAAATTCTGATAGTAGTTGGGTTAGTCCTCTTCAAGTAGTATCCAAGAAAATAGGAATCACTGTAGTGGAGAATGATAAGGGAGAAATAGCTCCGACTAGAGTTCAAAATGGTTGGAGGGTGTGTGTAGATTATAGGAAGTTGAATTCCATGACTAGGAAAGATCATTTTCTTCTACCATTTATGGATCAAATGTTAGAGAGGCTAGCGGGTCATGCTTATTATTGTTTCCTTGATGGATATTTTGGATATGTGCAGGTTCCCATAGCTCCAAAAGATCAAGAGAAGACCACATTCACATGTCCTTATGGTACGTTTGCATATCGTCGCATGCCATTTGGGTTATGTAACACCCCTTCCACATATCAAAGATGTATGGTAAGCATATTTTCCTAATATTTGGATAAAATTATCGAGGTATTCGTGGATGATTTTAGTATTTATGGGGATACTTTTGATCAATGCTTAGATAATTTAAATCTCATCTTGAAAAGATGTCTTAAATCAAATCTTGTACTAAACTTTGAAAAATGCCATTTTATGGTTCAACAAGGGATAGTTTTGGGACATGTCATTTCATCTAAAGGAATCGAAGTAGATAAGGCAAAAATTGATCTTATAGCTTCATTACTTTATCCATCAACTGTTAAAGATGTGCATTCATTCTTGGGACATGTTGTATTTTATCGCCGATTCATTAAGGATTTTTCTAAAATAGCCCAACCTTTGTGTAAGATTCTATAGAAAGAAACAAAGTTTCATTTTGATGATGCATGTAAGAAAGCATTTGAACATCTTGAGGAAAAATTGATTAGTGCACCCATAATTTAACCACCCAATTGGAATTTTCCCTTTGAATTAATGTGTGATGCATCAACTATGTTGCTGGTGCAGTGTTAAGTCAAAGGATTGGGAAAGATTCACATGTGCTATACTATGCCTCACAAACTTTGAATGAAGCCCAGCTTAATTGCACAACCACCGAGAAGGAGCTTCTTGCCATTGTCTTTGCTTTTGATAAATTTCATTATTATCTTTTAGGCACTAATATTATTATTTATTCTGACCATGCAGCTTTGAAATATCTGTTGGCAAAGAAGGAAGCAAAACCAATATTGATTAGATGGATACTTCTACTCTAAGAATTCAATCTACGCATCAAAGATTAAAAAAAAGGATAAGAAAATGGGGAAGTATATCATCTAAGTAGATTAATCAAGGAGGTTGAACTTGAGGCACCCATCAATGAACCATTTTTGGATGAACAACTTCACATAATTGGAAATGAAATACCATGGTATGCTGACATGGTAAATCTTTTAGTCACAAAGGTATTTCCTTCACATTTTACTAAAGCACAGAAGGATAGAATGAAGAGTCAAGCAAAATATTTTGTATGGGATGATCCATATTTGTGGAAATAATGTGCTAACCAAATCATTAGAAGGTGTATTCCTGATAGTGAAATTCTTTCTATCTTAACATTTTGTCATAACTATGCTTGTGGGTGTCATTTTGGTCCTAATAGAACAGCTTATAAAATTTTAGAAATTGGATTTTACTAGCCTACCCTATTTAAGGATGCTTATGACTTTTGCAAAACATGTGAAAATTTTCAAAAGACTGGAGGACTAGGTCCTAGAAATGAAATGCCACAAAACCCTATCATTGCATGTGAAATTTTTGATGTTTGGGGTATGGATTTCATGGGTTCTTTTCCATCATATTTTGGTTTCAAATATATTCTTTTCATTATAGATTATGTGTCAAAATGAGTGGAGGCAAAGGCCACCCATACTAATGAAGCTAAAGTTGTTGCAGATTTTTTTCGAACTAACATTTTTGCAAGGTTTGGCTTGCTAAAGGCTATAATAAACTACAAAGGTCTGCACTTCTACAAAAGAACGGTAGAAGCATTGCTGAAGAAATATCATGTGACACATCGAATCTCCATAGCATATCATCCACAAATAAATGGTCAAGCCAAAATATCCAATCGAGAAATCAAATCAATTTTGGAAAATATGGTGAAACCGACGAGGAAGGA
This sequence comes from Tamarix chinensis, assembly GCA_030549775.1. Classification (NCBI taxonomy): domain Eukaryota; kingdom Viridiplantae; phylum Streptophyta; class Magnoliopsida; order Caryophyllales; family Tamaricaceae; genus Tamarix; species Tamarix chinensis. The sequence continues at coordinate 20,853,612 of CM060176.1, read as the reverse complement.
TTAGAGCTTACACCTCAATGATGCTCTATTAGCATATCGTACAACATTCAAAACTCCAATTGGTATGTCACCATATCATTTGGTCTATGGTAAGCCTTGTCACCTTCCGGTCGAATTAGAACATAGAGCTTTTTGGGCTGTAAAGAAATGAAACATGGAGTCAAATGAAATTGGAAGGCATAAGAAACTTCAACTACAAGAACTTGAGGAAATAAGAAATGATGCTTTTGAAACTGCATTGCGATACAAAGATCGAAAGAAGGTGGTTCATGATAAGTTCATTCTTAGGAAGAATTTTGAGATCAGTCAAAAAGTTTTATTATATCATTCTCATTTAAAGTCGTTTCTAGGAAAATTAAGGTCAAGATGGATCGACTCGTTTATTGTGACTAATGTGTTTCCTCATGGTGCAAAAAGAGATAAAAAGTAAGAAAACAGGAAAAATGTGGAAAGTGAATAGACACCGTCTCAAACCTTTTTATGAGGGACACAATGTGAGAAACTTGGAGGTGGTAGATCTTACCACTCCAAGTTATGAAGGCTAAAATAGTGGGACATTACCACTTGGGAAACACCCAAGTGTTGTACGTACATTTTTCTTATCTCATTCTATGTTTCTTTTTTTTTTTAATAATTCATGTATGTTGTGGTTGTGTATGTTTTCTATTTTATGTGTGTTAAGTGTGTATCATATGAGTATGTTTTTTTTTTCTTATTTTGTAGTGTAAATAATGAAAGCATAAAAAAAAACTATCAAGTTTGGAAGATTCTTTGTGTTCTTGTTGTAGGGAAAATTTGAAGGAAAATAGAAGAAGAATAAAAGAACATGGGGGTGCCATATTCCAAAAACACGAGCCATGTTTTACCATCGGAGTTTTCCTGGGAAAATATAGCAAAAGGCAGAAAGTTTCAAAAATAACACGGACTGTGTTTTCTGTCAGAAAATTCAGCCTATTCCAGCAAGTTTCAAAAATAACAGGGGATCCGTGTTTATATACCACGAACCGTGTTTTTCTGTCAGGAAATTTTAGCCTATTCCAACAACTTTCAAAATAAACATGGGGGATCAATGTTTACTAAACATGGATTGTATTTTTGTGTTAGGAATTTTCATCTCTAGCAGAGTGTTTTAAAATTAATACGAGGGTACCGTATTTCTGAAACACGGACCATGTTTCTTGAAAAAAAAAACTACAACTGCCTGTGTTTTACACATCATATAACACGACCCAATTTCCCTACCAGTATCTCTGCCAAACGCAAAAGTTGATCAGTTCTTTCCTCTTCAATCTTCCATTGTCTTGCAATAATCTTCCATAACCATACATCCTCTCTTTAATTCTTCATCCCTGCTACTTCTACAACCATTTTCTTACCTCAAAAATCCCTTCCAACACTCACATTCAATCAATATTCACAAATCTACACTCTAGACCCTAATTTCGGTTCTTGCTCAAATACTCCCAATCTCAACAAATTAGCTTAGGGTTTTTGTCTAGTTTGATTTTTTGAGCCTTACTCGAGCCTCAACCAAAATTGTATGAAATTTGTTGGGTGCTGAAATTTTTGTTGCAGATGCAATGCATATGTGTTTGTGTGCTAAAAAAATTGTTGTATAATGCAATGCATATGTGTTTGTGAGTTGAATTTTATCGTAGGCTGCAATGCATCTATCAACATATGATTATTTGTAGAAATTTTATTGCATAATGCAATGCCTATGTGTTTATGTGTTGAATTTTGTTTCAGGCTACAATGCATATGTCAACATATATTGGTGTGTTGAAATGATTCTTACAGGATGACAATTATGTATTCCTACTAATGGATGAAATGCATATATGCTTATGTTGCTGAAATTGAATGCCATATATCACCATGTTTGTGCAATTCAATTTATATATGGAATTTATGTTTATGTGTTAGATTGCATGCTGCAAAGATTGAATGCAAGTGTAAATGGAAATTATCCTGTACCTTACGATTCTGCTAATGCATGTATATTTTGTAAGGTGTCGTTGATTATATTAAATGAATTTGATTATCTTTGTAGATGGCACCTAAAAAGAAATAAAGAACTGAGGGAGAATCTTCAAGACGACAGGCATCACCAATTCAACATCGAAACAGACGAAATAAGCTAGTTATTATATTTACCACTCCTGAATAACAACAAAGGTATGATTATTTATCCCAAAGGCGCATTATTGGAACACGGTATTTAGATGATGGTTTTCTAAATACATTGGGTATATATGCGCAAGTCACATAATTGCTGAGAAATGTTGGAATGCATATTTTGTCTATTTTACTAATCATATATATAGACGTCTAACATTAGAATTTCTTAGTACCTTTGAATTACATGCTAGCTCATCTATAGAAGAACAGAGGTATATTTGCTTTTGCATCTTTAATGAGGATAGGCAAAATTCTCTACATGAATTAGCCCACATTTTTATGTTACCTTTGGGGGGAGAACGTGTCATACCCCCATGGTTCAATGTGGATATTTTATTTGCTAAAATTGGTGATGTTTCCAATATGTCAACCCCCAATACTTTCAAAATCTCAGAATCCAAATCTTCTAGGATTTTCAATATGCTTTTTGATATTTACAAAGACTGTTAGCTAGCACCATTTTTGGGTGGGGGATAGTACAAGGGTAGTTCAATCCATAGAGCTTTTCTTCATCAATTCTATACTAGATCATGACCAAATTGTCACTGCCTATTTTCTAGCCGAGCAATTTTAAAGGGTCAGCAACTCTAAGTAGGGTGATATTGTCATTGATAGTTTAATTACCACTATTTGTCTAAGTATGGACCTTCTTATTCCAAACGATATGCCCATAGAAGCCATGAGCACACTAATAGACATTAAACATTGTCGTTTAACGTATCTTATTGAATGTAGGGGAAATGCATGGTATCTTTCTTACCAGGGACATGCTCATTTTCCCTTACCTAACCCTGCTAGAACTAACCCTTTGAACCAAGGAAATTAGCATCCAATCGATGATGAGGATGCTCCTACTCCTTTTGCGATTGAACATCCTTTTCCTCCTCATGGTGAAAAAGCACCACCACCTCCTCCCCCTCACATGTTGGATCCCCATCCTCTTTTACTTATGTACTCGAATGGCACCTCCAATTTCAAACCCAAGTTTACTCCCAATTAGATTCCATGCGCAGAACTCAAGATCAAAACTCTTTACGAGTTTCACCTTGGGAATAGGGATCCACCACCACCTCCTTCATAAATCCTATTCCTATCTTCTTTTTCATGGGTTAGTTCATTGGGGGCAATGAACAAGCTAAGTAGGGGGGTGCACTTGTGGTGATATATATAGTTAATGTAGTCTTTGTGGATATTATTTGCGCGCGCGCGCGCGCACACACACACACACATATATATATATATATTATTTCTTTGTTTGTTTTGTTTATGTGGCTCATATTCTAAGTATGTGATCTTATGTTTGTTTGTTTGGTTCATGTCTAAACAAGAAGTGTTAGGTTTAATTTATCCATTCATTCGGTAAAAAAAGTAACGAGACTAAATCTTTTTACAAAGGATATTTTTAAAATCATCATAACTGTTTTGATCACCATATTCCAAAACCTTAAAAACAGAAATTGAGATTGTGATAGTAGTGAAGGAAAGAAAGTTAGAATGGTTAGGAATCAATCCATGCATTGAATATGAATGAGATGAAATGAAATTCAAAATTGGTGGATATAATATTGTAAGCCCTTGAGCCTAATCTATGGATACATTGTTTATTCAAAATATATTTTGTCTTTTTTGTGTGTTCTCCAATGATATGTGAAACTAGAATTTGGCATTAGTTCTCTCCAAGACTGCATAGAACTTTAAGATATTTGAAAATGATTAAGGAACTCTTCTTTCTTTGTTAGCTACAAGATCAAAAAGCCTACCTTAAAAGTTGTTATCCATTGCATAAACCTTTGAGCCTAATCCTTATTCTATTGATCTAACCTTTGTTAACAACTAATCTCCATATGCATTTCCCTCCTTACTCTATGACTAGTAACTAGTGAAGCAATAGATTTTTAGGGAGAACATTTGTTTTGTTAATCTAAGCATGGGGGTGTGGATATCATAAAAATAATGGGTGAAGTAGCTAATCATCTTTTCAAAAAAAAATTAAAAAGGATAAAAGTCTTTTGTTGTTTATTTGGTTGAAGGGAAGGGTTTTAAAAAAAGATAGAAAAGAAAGGATTGTGACTTAATGGAAAGAAAGAAATTGCTTCTCTAGTTAATAGAGTCAAGCTATAATCCCAAATTTGTATTTTACCTTATAACCCTAGCCCTATTACCAACCAAATTTAAGACCTCTTGATTCTTATATACTTTAGTTCTCTTAAGTGGTGGCGAATTGAGAGTAATGGCAAACATATGGGCAATCATTATCATTTGGAGAAATTTTGAGAGTAAACACATCATACCCTATACATATAAGAGTGAGCGTTTTCGCATACCAAAAGTAAGAATCCACCAATTTAACTTTCATTAATCTTAATCTAAGTTTTCATGGTGAGATACTAACTATATTAATTCTTGTTCCCTAACCACTTGAGCATTTGATAAAACTATTTGTAGGGTATGTTAGATGTGTGATCCAAAACATTCTCAATGTTTTGATTTTATGATTTATAAATATTTTAAGTCCTAATGCATTGTTAAACTCTGTGAATTACTAAATCCAATCTTATAATTCTTGTAGTCCATAACTTATCTCACTTGAAATTCTTGATGTTGCTCTTGTGCATGATATGATGTTGCTTGAGGACAAACAATGATTTAAGTATGGGGTATTTGACAGATGAGATTTATATGCTATTTTCCTGAGTAAAAATGTCATTTATTCCTCATTATTTTTATAAAATTTAATCTTTTTTTGAGTTTTTCTCTTTTGAATAGATTTTGCAGGAAAAGATAAAAATAAAGAAATTCAAAGGAGAAATGGAAGGAAAGAAGAAATGAAGTAAAGAACACATCAAGAGACATTGAATTAATGGAAGAAAAGAGTAGAAATGAAGAATAGACATCAAAGGAAAGCTTGTGTTGAAATTTCATAGAGGAATGACGAAGGAACAAAGAACACGGTACCCCCGTGTTTTCCACCAGAAGATAAAAATTCCGGTTTTCAAAATCCAGAAATTGGCAAAGAATTCAAAGAAAACACGGAGGTCCCGTGTTTCCTAAAATACGGACCGTGTTTTTCTTAATTTTTTGTAACCGATGATATGAACTTTTTTTTGATATATTCTCTGACAATTCTGGAGTTTAGGAGTCGGTTTTTCAGAATTTGAAAGTTTAATTCTCTCTTTGTCTCTATTCTCTCTAGAAAACACGTGTACTTTACAATTCCAATTCTCTTTGTCTTCCTTATATTCAATTGAAAAATTGACATTATACAATTCAAGTTGATAAGTTCTTCTCCATTCCTCTCTTAATTGCAAGTTCTTAATTTTGATTGAATGCAAGTAAATTCTCTTCATTGCATTATTATTTCTCTTATTTTTAATGTTTCATTACTTATTTATTAGTAATCATTTATGTTAATTATAAATTACTACATTTAATTGTGTGATATTACAATTATGCATATAGTAGAGTAGATAATATAGGGTAGGAGGATTTGAGGATGGAATTAGGTTTCGAATATAATAGCATAATTTGAATTCATGATTCTATATGAAATTTAATTGAATTGATGGATGGAATTAAATGATCTTACATCATAGATTAAGAATTTAAACTAATTAGATTGATCACCTATCTAGTTTAGATCTTAATATATGCTAGGATAACATAATTAATACGTAATTGTTAATTAACGTGTCTAGAGTAGCAAAAAGATTAATTGTTAATCTTGTCCATTAATTCGTATGATTGCATGATCTAAGGTTATGTGATTATGGTCGCAGTTGACTACCTTCCATTCGTAATGCTGCCATTAATTGAATCTAGTGCTCTTAACTTAGGTTATTAATTGGTTAGATGATAAATTGAGAGCTTATTCAATTTATTAGAATTAAGAGAAAGTAATGAATTATTATGAGTTTCTAGAGGTCAACGTTAAATCATTTAGAATCATTCTTTGCTCCATGATTGTTTGATATCCTAATTCCATAATCAATATCTTCCTATACTTATTCATTAATTAGTGAGTAAAGTTTTCCATAGTATAGAACTTAGCGATAGAAGTAAATGATATTGTATAATCGGGGTTTTAACATCGATTACAAAATTATTGATTATATATCATTCCTTGTGGTTTCGACTCCTTCTTACCATCTACTACGTATTTGGAAATTAGGATTTATTTATTAAATTTTTTGTACATACAACAACACATCAGACATTTTCTTAAAACATCCAAAGCCCTTCTTTTCCAATCCAATTCACCCTTACAATGTTGGGGCAACTATGTACTCAAAGCTAGTTACCTTATAAATTGAACCCCCTCCAAAGTTCTCAATAACAATACTTCATAATTTCTTCTTTATTATTCTCCACTTACATATCATCATCTCAAAGTTTTTGGTTTACTTTGCTATGTATCTTCTCTCACTCACAGCAGAGATAAGTTCAATCCAAAAGCATCCCTTTGTGTTTTTGTTGGCTATCCTTTTAGAAAGAAAGGTTCTAAGGTTTACAACGTCACCACACATAATACATCTATCTCTTTAGACGTCATTTTCCTTTAAATAATATTCCCATACAAAAATACCCCATCCAACACTTTAGATATTATTCCCTTACCTATACTAGTTGATTTATCATCTTCCATAGTCCCCCTATATCATATCCACCTCCTATTAATAATCACCATAATGCAATCCACAATATGCCTCCTCCTAAACCTAATCATGCTCCTTCTCCTCCTTGAAGGTATTCCTGAATTCATAAACCTCCAAGTTACCTTCCTAATTTTCTATGTTTTGCTGCCTCCTTTTCTACATTATGCATCATACTATCACTTATTCCTGCACTTCTCCTTCTCATAAACACTTCTATTTTAGTTCCATTCCCACAACAATCACAAGTTTATTCACTCCTTGTATCAAGCACATGAGCCTTCTTCCTATGAAGAGGCAACTACTAACCATAATTGGCAGGATGCAAAGCAAAATGAAGTTCAGGTTCTAGGTGCTACAAATGCCTGGGATTTAGTGTAACACCCCCAAAATTCACTATTGAAAAATTTCGTTTAATTAAAAGAAAATTAGCGGAAGCAAATTAATAAACCGTGAACTTTTGGAGTATTACCGCCACACTTAGTACCAGACTAGTTCACTCATACCGTTCCAGTAGAAAGTGCTAAGGCTAAAAGAGTAAAATACAATTTTACGAGAAACTTAAGCATTTAAAGATCAGAGTAGCACAATAAACAGTTTACGAGAGTAAAATCCAACAACGGTGGTTACAAAATAACAAATACATTAAATTTTAAAAGAGAAAAATTAAAACCCTAGAATTTACCGGATAGTACCTTACGTTCTTTCCCGAGAGCCCACTTGAATAGCACCTGAATACAACCTGCAAGGGGTACTGCCCATTGAATAGGCAGAGGCCCCACGAAGGGAACCGTTCAGTACTACGGTACTGAGTAACCCTTTAAAAACGCACTTAAAAATAGGCACACAATGTAACACATGAAATACTACTGCATTCATACATAACCATAGGTATAAACATGATATTCGGATCCATTTATTCACACATCCAACAATTCGGTCAGATATCAATAGCATATACGTAACATTCACTTTCGTATATTCGCTTACTTAACAAGTCAACCAATATCAATAGGCCATAATGAGTAATCGATATATTTCGAGCCTTAAGGCCATTGGTCCATCATTAATCAATCATCTCAATGATTAGTATTTTTCCATAACTTATTCACATCCAAATCAAATTTAATTGAGCTCGGGACCCCCACTATTCTGGTCGGTGGATCGGAATACATATATATATATATCATCCAGGGTAAAAATATTCTGGGCCACCATTATATCTGGTGGATCGATACTCATGAACATCATCCAGGGCAAAACATCCTGGGCCACAATTATTTCCGGTGGATTGGTACTCATCAAATAATTCAACTGGTCCCGACTCATTAATCTTTCACTTTAACAATTAGTATTTTTCCTTTTTATTCAGCACAACAATTTCATTTATTTGCTTCAATAGAGAGATCAAGAACCCGGGACACAAAGGTACACCGGTCACACTGGTGCATAAAAGCTACTCAGTACCCTTCAACCGCTAACCCAGGGACGCAAAGGTACCCTAGTCATACTAGTGCATAAAGCTAACTCAGTACCCTACTGACAATGACACCTAATCCTTAAGTATGCATACCCCCTAACTAGGTTCGTAGATCTAGATAGAGTAGATATAGGGCCTGGCTGGGGCACAAAGGCACTCCAGCAAATACCAAATAATCGTGGGCTAAACCACGTCTTTAGGGTAGCGATCCCTAAAGAGACACCATTCCCGATCTCAAGGTCTTTCACTTTAAGTATTAGTGTCTTAATTAATGGTGATCACAAAAAACACAACAATCAGATAATTATCCAATTTTAATCATTCAGATATCATCAAAAATTTCTTATTCAAATAGTCGTCCAAGGTAACACAGAATAATCATCAAGGTCATCTTAATCTCATCTAATTTCGAATTAGAATTCGTTCTCGTAATACCTACTAATCATCAAATACTCTTACCTCGCTAATCAGCGTTATTTGAGTCATATCACAAATTCCACAATCACAATGACATATTAGATACAAACTACTCATTTACCCCTTAATTATAAAATTATTAAGTCATCCCTTCCTTACTTGACAAATTGCCATATTACCCTCCTTGTTACAAAATTACCAAGTTACCCCTTATTCGATTTAGGTTACCAAGTTATTACTCATACTGATTAGGTCACTAATCCCCCTTAATAAATTATTACACTTAATATAATTTCCATTTAGTTGGTTAGATTACCACTTTGCCCCTTTTCCTTTATTATAATTAATAAATTATCCTTGATTTGGTCATATTACCAAATTACCTTTCCTCCTTATCCTAATTACCAAATTAACCCTTTATTTAGTTAATTATCCAATTACCGTCCTCTATTATCAATGACCAACTACCCTTCTCTATTATCAAAATTACCAAATTACCTCTGGTTGGTTAAATTACCAAATTACCCTTTTATATGATCATAATTACCAAACTACCCTTCTCCATCATCAAATTTACCAAATTACCCCTTGGTCATTTAAATTACCAATTGCCCTTCTTAATTGTCATGATTACCAAACTACCCTACTCCATTATTAAAATTACCAAAATACCCTCTAGTCGGTTAAGTTACCAAATTTTCCCTCGCATTTATCATATTTACTATTTTACCCTTCTCCATTATTAAATTATCAAATTACCCTTTAGTTATTTAAATTATTATTTTTACCCTTCTCAATTATTATAATTACCAATTTACTCCTTTCCAATTTCCACTTTTACCCCTTTGATTTACAAATTACCGTTTTACCCCTTTACCTTCAAATTTACCATTTTACCCCTTTAACTCCCAAAAATTACCACATCGCCCTTTTACTTATAAAATTCCCATTTATCCGTAATTATGAGATTACTATCTTACCTCTTTCAATTTTCAAATTATCATTCTGCCTATTAATCACAAAATTACTACTTTACCCTTTAATTATAAAATTACAATTTTACCCTTTTATTACAAAATTACCAACTTGCCCTTTTATTACAAATTATCAAATTACCCCTTTTATTAACAAATTTGCTATTTTTCCTTCGCCTCCAAAATTACCATAATATCCCTTTTTACTAAAATTTACCATTATACCCCTTAGCACCACTTATATTAAATTATTATTATTACTATATAAAATATTAATATTAATGCATCATCCACAACCTTTATAGTTAATACAGTACTCATTAACACCCATATATATATTAGGCCATATTCTTGTATAATGTACATTAATACAATCCCCTAAGGCTCACAAAATGTTAAACATGTATTAAATACTATAATAGCATAAAACAGTATGGATAATACTTAATATTTTCCTTAACAACCAAATTATTACCTTAAATATTATTTCCATACATATCAACAATATATCATGCTTCCTTTTCATCAATCAACACAAAAACCACATATATCATATTAAACAACACAAACCAAGCATAATAATATATTAAAAATCCTAATATGCTAACATACGTTAATCCTTGTGTTTAAGTGGGATTTAACGATTACCTCGATTCCTGCAAAATAAACCTTATCGGTATTCCGGTTAAAGGTTCAACTTGATTTATTAAAACCAATACCTAAAAATAATTCACGACTTATTACATTAGAAATAATAAAATCAAAGTACAAAACTCTATAACACTTAATTAATCAAATGATTAAATTAAAATACAATTATACCTTAAAATTATTAAACAAATAGATCAAGAAATCCAAAAACTCATGCTGCTAATGCAGCATGAGCTGCATGCAAATAAATGGGGAGGAGGGGCTCGAAGGAGGGTAATAGGAAGAAAAATAGACAATTTCGAGTTAGGATTTTTAGGCTAGGAAAAGAGGCATGTGGGGGTGGATTTAAGGTAAGGGAAGGATGCAAAGGTGGAGAGGGGGTGTAAGTGATGGTCGGGGATGCGTTGGAGGAGGCTAAAGGTGGTGGCGGCGGCGGTAGAGGGGCCGCGAAGAGGGGCTGTTGGGAAGGGGTCGAGATGGAGGCTGGCGAGGAAGGAAATGGGGAGGGAAAATGGAGGCTTTCGGGTGACGGTTTCGACCAAAGGATGATTGGGGATGGTAGAGGGGGTTGCAGGGAGTAATTAGGTGGCTTAAGTGGCGGCAAAAGCGGCGGGACGGCGTCGAAATATGGCGGTGCAATGTGGCTGCTGAGAAGGGATGGAAGAGAGAGAAAAAGAAGAGAGGAGGGAGAATGGGGTTGCGGGGTGGCTCGATGGGGGCTGTGATGGCTCAAGGGTGAGGTAGAGGGTGGTAGGAGGTGGTTTCGATGGTGGTTGAGGCGGTGGAGATGGGTGGCAAAACCAAAAACAGGGGAGAGAGGGGAGGAGAAGAAAGGGAGAAAATGAGAGGCTTGGGTAAGGCATAAGGCTTGAAAAAAACGCAGAGTGAGCATGGAGGAGGAATAAATAGGAGAGGAAGAGAAGGGAAGGGATAGGGGCTCGAGGGGTGGCTATAGGTGGTAGGGAAATGGGCATTGTAGGGAGAGGAAGAAGAAGGTGGCGACGGCAGGGAAAGGGGAAGGAGGATGGTGGGGCTGGTATGGGCAGAGAATGGCAGGAGAGAGAGAGTGTGTGTGTTAGGGAGGTCAATGGGAGAGAGGGAGTTGCAGGGAGTGGTGATGGCAGGGAGTGGGGAAGAAGAAAGAAAGAAGGATCGGGGAGGCGGGGCGTGCGAACAGACCAGCTGAAGGAAAGAAGGAGCCGGTCCGGTCGAGGAAGAAAGAAAAGAAAGGAGGAGGGGGCGGCCGGGCTCGACGTAGGAGAAGGAGGGGGACGAGTGGGCCTGCGGCCCAGCGCAGGAGGTGAGGGAGAGAAGCAGGCCGGCAACGGCCCAAAGAAAGGAAAAGAGAGAAAAGAGAAAAAGAAGAAAAGGAGAAAAGGAGAAGGAAAATGGGAAAAAGGAAAAAGGAAAAAGAAAAGGGAAAAAGAATAAAATAATAAAATGGAATAATTTTGGGTAATAAATTTATTTAATATTTTAATTCAAGATAATTAAAATGTAAGGGTTAAAAAGGATAGTTTTTGTAAAATAAGGGTTTAAAATTTTATTTAAATAATAAGAGTATAAAAAAATAACAAAATATTTATTTTAATTTATTAAATATTTATACCCAATTTTATTTACTCAAAAATCCATAAAATAATTAAATTAAATAGATTTAAAGGCTAATTTATTCCAAATAAATTTATTTATTAAATTATACGCTTTTAAAATTTCGGGAGATTACATTTAGTTCCTCTTCCTTAGGGAAAGAAACCCATCACATGTCAATGGGTTTACAAAATAAAACACAAGGCATATGGGAGCATTAAAAGATATCAATCCATATTAGTTGTTTGAGGATTCACTCAAAATGATATAATAGATTACAATGAAACTTACTCCCTTCCTATCAAGATGACTACCATACGCAACCTTATAGGCACTGTAGTAAAAATGAAGTGGAAAATGCATTAGTTAATTATAAACAATGCATTCCTCCATGGAGATCTTGCTAAAGAAATCTAGATGAGATCTCCACCTAGCTTAGCATTCCCTGACCCTTCCTTTGTATGCTACTTGAAGAAGTCACTTTAGGGCCTTAATCAAGCCTCACACATGTGGTATGATAAACTCACTTCATCACTAAGGGCTTGAGGGTACATTATGTCTTAAAATGATCATTTCTTATTCTCTAAATGTAGTGATTCTCTCATGGTTTTCATTGTTGTCTATGTTGATGGCATTTTGTTAATAGGGAATGATGGTTGGGAAATGACAACTGTGAAGATCCATTTAGATGATTAGTTTAAGATCAAGGGCCTCAACTCTCTCCATTATTTCTTAGGCCTTAAGATTCTCTAGGAATCTCAAGGTATTATCTTGACCCAACAAAAGTTTGCTTTGGAGCTTCTTAAGGAATTCAACTGCACTAGTTCACCCTTATCCACTCCTCTTGAGCCTAATCTTAAACTATCCCCACCTGATGGAAAACCATGCTCCAATCCTACTCTATATCACACGCTTGTTGGGAAAAATAATTCTCTAACCCACACTAGACCTAATTTTGCTTTTGTTACTTGATATTTGAGCCAGCTTATGCAACATCCTCATGAGTCTCACTACAATGATATTTCACATACTTTACATTATATGAAGTTTGATCTAGCATTGGGCCTATTCATGTCCTCTTCTCCTAACTTTTCTTTACAAGATTTTTTTGTGATTTTGACTAGGCTACTTGCCCCACAACTAGAAACTATGACAATGGTTGGTTTATTATGTTTCGCTCTTCTCTTCTCTCTTAGAAATTAAAGAAACAAACCCATGTTTTCTTGTCTTTTGCTGAAGCTGAATATAGAAGTATAAGGAGGGTCATAGCCGAACTTGCTTGGCTTACTCGTGTCCTTCATAAGTTTGATGTCCCTTGTGTCATTTATGTGCCTCTTGAATGTGATACTGAGGCTACAACGCACTTTACCAAGAACCCGGTCTTTCACGAACGAACTAAACACATGGATTACCATTTTGTTCGAGAAAAGTTTCATGAATGGTTGATCACACTCTCTCATATTTCAGCTCCTTATTAGTTAGTTGATATTCTCACTAAATCACTTCATAGTTCCTTCATGGTAAGCTTCTACCCAAGCTAGGAATGTTTTCTCTTTCACACCCACCATCTTGAGAGGGGTGTTTGATGTAATTAGCCATGCGCACAATTATACAATATTAGTTGGAAATTATGAATGTATACAAATTGTTAGAGATATTTTTCTATCCGCTCATGTAATGCAATATATAAGTTGTGATACCTTCAATTACACAGTCATAAAAACAATAATGTTCTTTATTCTGAAATTCTTCTCCTCTTTTCTCTCTTTTATGATATTTATCAGTTGAATCTCCATGGATAATCACACAAAATAGGGGCTCATGAATTTTCCTAAATCTGCTATTAAATAAAAGATCCTCAAAAAACGTCGCCATGATCCTCTGTACCTGGTGCTAGTTCTCCAAACGACTGCCTCATCATAGAGGCCCTTAACTCGATTCACTCTTCGCCCCGCGCTGGCTTTTTGATGAAAAAACGTATTGTTGTGGGGGCCATATAATTTCTCCTTCCTTCACATTAGCTTCCCTAGAATGCTAGAGTCTTCGCCTAAAAGCTTGTCTAGTGCTCTCAGCTAATGTCGCCTTTCGTCAACTTCTTGTCGTGAGGGCCGTGCAACATTACGGTCATAGATCCTCTGTTTGACCTCTTTGAGTTGTTTTTTTATTGTCGCTAAATACCTGCCTATCCCATTGTTGGAGCCGGGCCGCACACCTCTTGATTTTGTCCACGCACTCCGAGCATTATCATCACTATACTGACCCCATCCAGCCGCCACTAAGTCCTCACACCTAGCGGGGGTGCACCGCATATGTTCGAACCGGAACAATCTCCTCTTGCATTTCAGTTCCTCGTCCCTACATAAATTAACCGAAAGGTGGTTAGACCACGTTCTACCCAGATGTTCAACACAAAACTAAAGGAAGCGGACCATCCACTCCCTGGTAGCAAGGCTCAGTCCAGACAGCACTGGATATTTTCTTCCTCCGGTCTCCCACTATCGAAAGTAAAAGGGTATCCATTAAAGCCCATATCTAGCAAATGACACTCATCTAGGGCTGCATCGAAACGTTCCATTAGCTGTTTATCTCGTGGTGAACCCCTCGCTTTTCATGCGCGTAGGCGATCTCATTAAAATCCCTACAGCTAACCATGACAGATCATTATGAGAGGCTAACTTACGATGTAGATCCCAAGATAAGTGCCTCATATAATGGTCCGACCGGTCGTAGAATCTGGTCATCCTCCGGACCCCATCATCAAAAACATATTCGAGTTTTACGTCAATATGGTGTACGAACATAGACATAAGCTTCACGTTAAATTCTTCCTCCACAACAAAGCTATATTTCCACTCTTACCAACACTATCTACGGAAATGCAAAAATGGTCAGAAACTTGTCTTTTTATTTTGTGGAAATCAATACTCGCAAATTTAGTCTCCATGAGAAAGAAGATACAAGGCTGTTCCCTTTGGAAGGAGACGAACTGTGAGGGGGTTACCGAACCCCCTGCTATTCAAGAATAAGATACATATACGTCCTATGCGGCCCAGCGGGTGCGGGGCTCACCAAGTCGCCCCGCCTGTTCACAAGAGTCATCAGTACCAGCTCCCACCTGCTATTATATCTCCCTGATTGCGATAATTAGCATGATGTCCTCCTGCCTGGGATAATATTCGTCCCGCTGTCCTCGATTTCCATTCATACTATTTGGTTTTGCTTTACCTGCTTCCAAGTGAACTTTAATCTTTGATATGGGTTTCATGTCCTGTTTCTCCCTCTCTCCGTCTATACGCGTCTAATCACACTTGCTTTCAATATGTTGTTGTAGGCGTGTTCACAATTCAGTGCAAATTGTAAATTTTTCTGCATCAAAGTATCGTAACATTGACTCGAGCATAGCTCTACCGCAGCAACTTCAAGAGAGCGGCAGATGAAGTACATGAATATATTATGAATAACATCGATTGGGGCACCCATTCACATTTCACAGTGGATAACGGAGGAATATACGAAACGCCGGAAACAAACAAACAACAAGAGGTAAATCAAGGGTTACATTAACCCGAAATGCCCAAATTTAGTTCATGGCGCATAGATGGCACATGCGGGAAACATCAAGCGAACATATATCGATAGAGACATCAATAGCAAAGGCAACGTGGCCCGTATTCAAAACTCAAACTGCATGTCAGGCTTGTATCCAAGCTTGTTGAGGTGATCAGCCATGGCTTTGGTCATGGGAGGTGGTCCGCAGCTTAGTATCTGCACCACGAATATGCATAACATACATATAAATTTTTACTTCATTTCCGATACTTTTAAAAATGAACTAAAAGACAGTACTAAACTAGCTATGCATATAGTTTTGTAACAGCATACGAATGGATGAAGTTTAGATACTGACCTTAATACCAGGGGCAGGTGCAGGACAATGAGTCTGAATCATTTCCATAGATATGCGTCCAACACCACCGTTCCAGTGATCAGGAGGCTATTTCATAAGAAATAATTTCAGTAATGAAGACAACGTTGCCTGAATCTTATGATAGTTACTGTGGAAAGGATGGAAAGGAGGATGACCTGACTGAGAACATAATAGACCTTAAACTGGTCAGGATACTTCTGTGCAAATCCATCCAGTTCCTCCTGCATTAAAAATGAATATATATATGTTTATGTGCCCACATTCTTTGCTGTTTATGGAATCCAGTGATTCCAAAAATCTTAATTATCCGGATGAAAGAGCATATTATATACCTTCAGAAGTATGTCATCGACTGTAGTATTAGAAAAGATAAGATAAATCTTTGTCTTGTCTTTCGGGTTTTCCAGTATGGCTTTTGTGAGCTGAATAAAATGTTGAACATAGAACCATTAAATAATATGTTTATATACGTACATAACTAAGCTTTCGTGCAAAATGCTGATAACTGTGTTAGGAGAAACATAGGGTGAGGCAGTACACAAAGTTAACCTGAAACATAGGGGTGATGCCAGTGCCCCCAGCAAGCATTCCAAAGGCTTTTGCTTCTCCTGTTTGGTACTTCCATCGACCCTTCACATTAAAACTTACATGCATGAACAACCAAATTCATTTTTTGTCATTTGGTATCGAAGACTAGCATGTAGGACAGGCTAAGTAAAAGAAAGAAAAGAAAAGACAAAGGTATGTGTATATATATATATAAATACCATTGGTCCAATCACAGGCAGATAGTCTCCTTCGCACATTTTCCTGAAATGATGAGACATTCTTCCCATCGGATACATCTATATATTCAATGAGACAAAAACCAACACCATCAACATTCATGACAGCCATATTTTCTACGGGATCAAGTACCTTGGAATGAAACAGAATATTAACATACCTTAACGACGAGTTCAAAGTAACCAATATCCGAATCCGAAGTAATCGGAGTATATGGCCTTACAACCTCTTTACCTTCACTATCCTTTCCCCTAATTTATATGTACAAACCAAAGTAAATCAGCATCAAACGCTTCAAGTCTCAAGAATTAGGATATAGATACATCATTGCTGAAAAAGTTGACCATTATGTACCTGCATTTTATGTGTTGTCCAACAGGAAGACCTAATACAGACTTTGGAGTTGGTAGCTCAAATCTGAATCTATCAGTATCATGGCTCACCTTACTTCTCTTCACTAATCTGAACTCCTTAAATTTTTTTGGATCCAAACACCCTGCTCATATATAGAAGCACCTCATCAATTGAAACAATTCAATATGAAAATACCAAGAGCTTGTAGCTCAGATTTGTCTATACTGGGAGCACAAATGAATGATCAGAGTTCAATCCCCATAAATTACACAACCCCTTTCATCAAAACAGAAAGAAAAACAATATGAAAGTAGAACTGCAAGCAATTAGCTAGCAAGCGCCCCAACCGGTAGTTATAAAGATTATCAAGGGAAGGCGTGTAACCAGCAGCTAGATCGGAGATGCATACCTTTTGGTTTCTTTGTGAAATAAAACCAAGCGACGGTACCAGTGGTAACTACAGATAAAGCTACGATGATGCTCAGAGTTTCGCGCTTCATAATGTCTTTGTAGGACAACCAGGAAAAATCCCAGAATTTGGGATTCAAAAGACTTTGAAGGTCTAGCATATCACAAATTTCTTGATCGAATGATTCTTTCTGATTGTAAATTTCTAGCCCAGAATTTGTTATATAGATTTATATACCAGTACATATGGTGGCATGCTATGCCTTTCTTGTTTCCATCGTCTTGGTATAATATTGACTATATATATAGCTAGACACAAAATAGGAGGAAAGCATCTCCATTTACTTTGAAAAGCTACGCTGAAGCAATAGTGGGCCACTTTGAAGAGAATCCATAAAGCATTAGGACACCTTATTCACAATCACAAAAGGCGTAATGAAAGTGCATATATGTTTAGTTAATTTGAAAGGCCATTGTATATCAGTCTAGAAATTTCAATAAAAGAAAAAAGGAGAAAAAAAAAAAGAGAGGTGTAATTGTTGAGAATTTCAGTCATACAGGTGCGCGCAAACGGAAGAATATATGCTCCAGGGATTTGATCCTTCGGCCAACAACTCATTTAAATGGAAAGTAGAAGCAATTGCAAGCAACTACAAATTGTTTGGTAGAAGTAACTGCATGCCCGTTTGGAGCTACTTATAAAAGAAAGGTAGTTATATAAAAAAACTATTCTCGAAATTTTATCCTAAAAAAGTGATTCTAGTTAAAACTACATTTTTAAGTAGTCTAAGCGAGCACTGTCCGGAGAGGAAGATTGGAGATTCAATGTGTTTGAAGATGGAGGAAAAATAGATTTTAGGACCTCTAAAGAACCGGTCAGCCAAGGCACGCATACATATACGCCCTCTAGTGTTGTTGATCTTTTGATTTAACAGGAAATTGATCTAAGCTTAACCTTAAATATAGGGATTTTCTTAGTCATCCTATACTTCCCATCTTCGGTTAACGTTACTTTGTGGTATAACATGTCAAGATCTTTTTATGTTCAAACATGATATTGAGTGACATGTAACAAGCCAAATATTTTAGCCAAAAAAAATTCATTTAAAACTATAGATTTTGTGGAAGCAAAACATGAGTCTAGTTGCTGTATCATTCTCATGCTAACGGCAAGGCTAAACAATTCATAAACAAGGCATGAAATAGATACTATAACAAAAGCTATATAATAGAACGAGGTAATTGTCGTGGAGATGAACTCCCAAAAATACATCAAAAAAGGGGAAATACGAGACATAAGATTCCAAAATATTAGGATCACAAAAGATCCAAAAGGCACTATTAAATAACTCTTACTCTAAGTCACAACCCAGATAATATTACTCCTACTTAGGCACAATAGCATACGGATCAACATGGTCATCATTAGGTGCCTACAACAAGTCATGTGCAAGTGCAGGATCAATATGCCAATGTACTGAGTAAATAGGGCCTCCCCTATAGAGACAATATGCAACACATGAGACATGGTAGTTAAAGTTGTAAAACATGCAATTCACTTTATCATGCTCTTATAGATTTCTCACTATAATCTAAACGAAAGAACTTATTTATACTCATATATCTCATAATCTAATTCATCTCATAATGATATCATAACCATCTCAATTTCACATTAAAATAAGTGGATTGCCTGCCACTAGCTAATCTAGTATGGATAATTAGCACATCTCATATAATTCACACGGGTGGATTGTCTATCACCAATTGACCTAATATAGATAGTTGAGCAACTCAAATAAAGGTAGATTATTTACTAAAAATTAATCCATTATAGATAGTTAGCGCATCTCAATCAAGGTGGACTAAAATTACAAGTTGAACCAACATAGATAATCAACACAACTCAAATAATGGCCGACTAAAACCACAAGCTAACTTAATATAGAAAGCAAGTGCAACTCAAATAATGGTGGACTAAATCCACCAACTGATGTGCTAAGGGAAGTTAACACAAAATTCCACTATGCTCCACTTTAATTGTGAATATCTTATTCAAGACCAAAACTTTAATTCATATCATAAATCCACAAGTCAATTGTTCTCATTTCAAACATTATTTTATAATGTCAAGGGCCAAAAAAGAAGTTAACCTTAAAGGTCAACCCTAAAAAATATGACTAAAAATCCAAGATAAACTAATGGATTATTCCCACAAACCAGTGGATTGGTTAAGGAAACAAACCAAGAGAAAACCATACAAAATAGGTAAAGAAGCCGACTAGTATGGAAAATCTAGTTGGCTTGTCACGAGTCTAACAAGTTGACTAGCGACATGCCAAACCAACATACCAAACTTCCGGTGAACCATTGGGCTAGTGGGTTAAAACCAGCTCATACCAATTGGTTGGTTCTACTAGATAAAGCACATTTGAATTATCATGCTCTCCAAACTTAAACCCTACACATCTATACTTAACCATACCAATAAAATCTTAATAGAAATCAAATATAAAATCAACACTTAAACAATTAAATTCCACATTAATCATGCCACATTCATCTCCATGATTTCTCATACAACACAACCAAAAACTATCATGCTTTCATAACCATATTCATGCTTTAAACACGCATGCTAATTTTAAACAAAAATTTAAGGCATGGATTCATGCTTGAAATAACCATAACACATTGCACATAACACATCATTATACATTTATGAGGTCTAGAAAATTTTGCTTGGTGTAAGATGTTCAAGCAAAGAAGACCAATCTACTAGCACACCAACCTATAATCAAGTAATAAAACCACACTTGTGGTTACAATTGCAGTTGCAGTATTAGGGTATCATAAACAATATTTTGTATGTTATTGTTGTTGCGATGTAATTTTTTTTCCACAATAAATATCGGTAAGTATTGCCAAAATATCAAGCGATATCAAATATTTTAACTGTTGCCGCTATGATAAATATGTCATTTATATGGTTACATTATGGGAATTTTACCTCTACGTTGACCCAAAAACAATGAAATTGCAAAGTACCGATATTTCATTGTATGCCTATAATCTTTATTCACCTATCAATAATTAGAGAAAATATTTAGTAAAATACATTTAGGGGTTAGAAAAACAAAATATAGAGAAGAAAGGAATGGAAGGAGGAGTTAAGGAAAAGAAGAGAAAGGGAACACTTTGGATTTTTTATTGCCAAAGAGAAAAAGAGTGCTTCAATGTGTAGCACGGGGTTAGTGGAACAAGGAAATGGGAAAGGATAAGGTTTAGTCAATATTAGGAAGGTAAGTAAACAAAATGGACAAAGCACACTTGAGTGTGAGGAGAAATAGAGAAAAAAGAAAAGGCTAGGATGGTATCATAAGGAAAAAATGGTGTAGAAGATCTTAGACCAGCTAAAATGGAAGCTAAAAGGGGAGATTTGGTTGTAGACATGAACTGCATGATGTAAACTAAAGGGAGGAGAGAGAAAAGATAAGGAGAAAATCAAGGAAAAGAGGGAAAATACACTTTTGGAAGGGAATCATGCTAGATTTTTAATTAAATCTTAAAAGAAATGTAATGAGACTTTTAAACTCCCTAAAAATCATTTATAATCAAAGTATAATATATTCTCAAATTTAGGTGAAGGGCTGAAAGAGAAATAAGTTGAAAATAGAAAAAAGATTGTAAGTTCTAACAAGTTTATTGGTTCATCATAACTAACCAAATAAATACACAACTTACTAATTGACTAGGTTTTCCATATCATTCATTTCATCTCCCAGTTTGAATCACAATCTCATAATTCATTTTAAATTCATTTTTCCTTTAAATATTGTACAAAAATACTCTTTATATATGGGGTACTACATGACACTTGCGAGGATGTCCCTTAACCATCCCTTGAACTAATCCTTGGTTCAAACCTGTTTAGATACCCTACTCAAAAACTCTACGAATAGGTCTCTACCTCTATATTTTTCATGCCTGAGACACCCATCATATAATCAATGATGTTAACCCTTATTTGCCATTACCTTAAATTATGGTCTAGGTTTCTTCTTCTTATATCCACACAAAAAAAATACCATGCTTTTCCAAGCCATTTATATTAAATTTGAGCTTTTTGACATTTTTTTCATTCATTTGTAGAAAATTATGTTTTTCAGAAAATTCTTTGATCGTATCATTTTTAATTATTTTGACTCATTTTAAACTTGTAACTAATTCCAAAAATACTTTCAAGCATATTCTCTCATTTCAATACTTGAGGTGTCATTTTTTAGCCTTTTGTTAATAATTTATTCAATTGTGAAAAATTTTAGTCGTTTGCAAAAAATCATAGTTTACTTAATTTTTAATTCCAAATAGTTTATCGCTAGTTTTGACTTATACAAAAATACTTGTTACTTATAAAAATATTCTAAGCATAAAAAAATATTTTTAGACATTTTAAAATTTTTTTTGTTCCTTTTAAATTTTAAAGTTGCAGAAATGTTTATTTTTTGTGACAAATGATTTTTTCCAATTTCTATGTTTTAACTCATTTGAGCTCCGCGTGAATTTCAAAATCAAATATTTTTATATATTTGACTTTATAAAATTATTTCGTATCCATTATACCCTCTGGGACCCTTCATTAATTATTTTGCCCATTTGCAAAAAGAAGTATTTTTGTCATTATTGCTTTTTTTTAATTGTCAAGATTCAAAACAAATATGATACCCAATACTTTAATATATTTTGGTTCATAAAATTATTACATACCTTTAAATGAATTTTTAAGTTTTTTGGGATTCATTTGATATTTTTCATCCTTATTTTCCAACTAATCTACCTATATAATTATCCTAAAAATTGTGAAATACCTACCTCGGCTTCCTTTCCTAATTTTCATATGACTCACATGTTAGGAAATAATATCTCAAATTTTAGATGCTAGAAATCGACCAAAACCTTGTTATAATCCATTTTTCCCAAAATTCACCAACTCTCTTATATTCTCTTTCCTTTTTGTATTTTTGTGAGCTTACAAGCAAGACCCACTCCCCCTGATATGATTCAAGTTAGATATAGGCAGGGGATGAGGTGTGTGGTCGACCAAAAACAACCCCAAACTTGCATGTTTTATTTCAAAACCAAAAAGGCAAGAAATTAGTTCCCCCTTCTCTAGCTAATTTCTTTGCTACTTTGCACACCTCATTCTCTCTTTATGGGCATCCAATATTATCTTGTTTACTAATTCATTAATATCTTGTTTTGTGGCTTTATGACCCTCAAATAATCCCTAACTTTTACTTCTCAACCAACTTGTGATGCTATTGTTGTCATTAATTAGGCTGCTTTTTTGCCAGAATTTGCCTCTCCCATGGTTGGGACCCTAGTCATTCATCCTCCATTCTTTTTGGGTTTTGTTTCTTTCATATCATAATTCATCTAGGCACCCATTTTTTCTAGCAAATTGTGCCCTTTCCCTCCTCTTTTTTCCCCTCTTTTCTACCTTGCCAGTCAACTTGAGTTTTTGTTGTTGTTGCTTCTATGTGTGTTCCAGTAGTATTTTCTTAGCTTTTCTTCCTTCATTTCTCCTTTTTTTCCTTCCCATTAACCTACCAATACCTTATTCTCTCATTCCTTGGTGTTTTTTTTGGTAGCTTCAAATGTTTCATATCCAAGAATAATTCTTCCATTCTTACCTCTTTCTTTTCCATTCCACAATTATATTTACATGCTAATCTTTTTTTTTAGGTGATCAAGTAGTACAGGGATAATATTAGTAATATTTTATACTTAGAGACCGACAAAAAATTTTGTAATGATGCACTTCTTTATATTTGGTCTCTTGGTTTCTATGTGTTAATTAGCATATTTTTATTTCTAGAAATCATGATTAAAGGTATTGTATATGGTGTTCTTTCATTCTACCTTGATATTTATAATATTTTCTATGTAAAGTCTACATTTTTATGTCATACTCAGATTTTCTAGAAAATCATAAGCATGGTGGTATACTTTGTTTATTTTACAAGTGCATAGATGAGTAGATGTTAAGTACTATTATGGGTGATTTAGGTTGAAAATTGAAAGGTTTGGGTGTGTTATAGGTTTAGATATTTTCATCCTTAAGGCCTTTGGGTGGTTTTGCTATGTTTATTTAAGAATAATTATATTTTTTGAGTTTCTATTAATGTGTGGATGTTTGGGTATAATTTTAGTGAATTATGAAGATTTATGGAGTTTTGTGAGCAATTAGTGAAATTTGACCTTAAGGGTAAATTAGTCTTTTTTGAGACTTTATGGAAAACAAATATTTAATAACAATTCTTGAGATTTTTATATAAATTATGATATATAATATGGTAGGGTTTGGATGTGTTTGGGTTAAGTAATAATAAGAAGAATTTTAATGATGTTTAGGTGAATTAGGGATATTTTGGTCATTATAGGTTAACTTGGAAATTTTTGGTTGTATGAGTATTTTTGAGTTATATTATAAGTATGATTTATGAAGAGTTTGGGTCAAGTGTAGGTAACATAAGTAAAATAGTAAGAGAAATAGTTTAATTTTAGAAATAGTAACCAAGTGGTAGCATCTGTATTGTATGTATGAAATGTGGGATTTTAGCCTTGATTTTTAGATATGGTGATCTTAATATTATTTACGGAATTTGTGCTAAATTTGGTGATTTGGTGAATTGGTGAGACGTGAAGGTGGAGTTATGACATATTGGTGAATTAGGATTTTGTGGGGCATTCGGATCTTTTTACCTTGGTTATGATCCTTACTGTGCGTATTATTTTTCTATGTGCATCAACATGATATGTAGCAACTATAACATGTGGAATTAATTGAACATGACATGATTTTAAGTGTTATAATCTAAAATAATTATTCAAATGAATTCATAAGTAAATGGTATTGCATGTAATAAGTAATAAGCATTCATCCTTGCATTAAGACATTATAATAAATGATGGATTATAGGGAGAACCCCTAATAATGTATTGTTTTGTGACAAGTAGGATTGTAAATAAGTAGAGTCGGCTCGTGAGTTTTATGGGTTCGACTCGTTAAAAGGTTAACTTAACTCATTTATTTAGCTAAATAAGTCGAGTTAAAGCCTTTAATTTAGGCTTTTTTATTTACATTACAAAATTACGCGAGTTCAGCTTGTTTCCTATAAAATCTCACGAGTTGGCTCAGCTCATTTATGGCCCTAATGACAAGTATCAAATAAGGAAGTAATAAGACATTAATAATTAAAGTGGAAAATCACGTGAGTTAGGATTAAGGTGTTTCATTTCATATTTTTCTAATTATTACGATAATCAAAGCAACCCTAGATCTACTCTATATTTCCTGCTCTGCTAACTTATAAGGGGAGATTCATAATTAATAATTAGGATTCTAGACATATGGTGCCCTAAATGTGTTATGGATTAGAGAATCATTGTGTTTGTGTTATCGATTCACTATCAATGGAATAGTAGGGTTCCTAAACTCAAGTGACTAAGTAACTCAAAATATATGATCAACGTCATCTTTTATCATGAGTAGAATGCATGTGTAATATATGTCTTCCTGTACCATATGTTATATGCATGTCTTTCTCTTTTGATATGCTTTATTAACTTACTCAATATACCAATAATAATTATCCATTTCATGGGTGTTGTTTATTTTCATGAGTAGGTACTACCTTGTTTTGTAAGTAATTATTGATTACTACCTTTGATGTAATTGCCTATGGTGAGTGGCTATAAGTTGGTTCAAAGATATGGTTATCCCAATCTCTCTCTCTCTCTCTCTCTCTCTCTCTCTCTCTCTCTCTCTCCCTTTTTTTCTCTCTCTCTAGACTTTTAGTCGTCTTGTAACATCGCCAATTTTCACTTCTGAAAAAGTTTCATCTCAAAGAAAAATGTGTGGAAGCCAAAATAGAAAATAAAAAATATTTCTTTCATATCTAACACAAGATAGATGTACATCATCTACCTTGTGTTAGATGCAAGACTAAAACCTATTAAACTAGAATTTAAACATCATCAATACCAAAAGAATAAACTCCCACATGGATTTATCCAATAGTAAATGGGAAGTGGACAATTTTATTAAATAAAATCATCACTGATAAAATCAGTACAAAGCTTATGAAATGATAAATCACCATAAACTTGTGAATTTTAAAAACTTAGCAAAGTAACAATAAACAAAAATTCGGTTAGAACACCATAAAAAAAAATTATATGACACTTAAAATTTTCCAAAACATACACAACATATAATGATAAATCACTAAGGGATAAAAACTCCAGGTGACTTAATCTATTAAAGCCCAAGTCTTCAATCCAACAATAGTAATTGATCTTCAGCCTGCACAATAAGTCTGCTCCCCAGTCCTCACCATAAGTGGATTGTCAAAGGACCTATTCAACCAAGATAATATTAGTACGAGTCCAGTACTGAGTAAATCAAAGCTACCTAACTCATGAGGAACATGATACACATAAGG
This sequence comes from Tamarix chinensis, assembly GCA_030549775.1. Classification (NCBI taxonomy): domain Eukaryota; kingdom Viridiplantae; phylum Streptophyta; class Magnoliopsida; order Caryophyllales; family Tamaricaceae; genus Tamarix; species Tamarix chinensis. The sequence goes on along the minus strand of CM060176.1, from coordinate 20,827,687 downwards.
ACATGGTGACCATTAACTTATAACACTCATGCTTAAGCATACATGCGATACACATACCATCCCACTCATATAACAACTTATATGATTCCATGAGTATATAGCATAACATTAATCATTCTCTCAATAGATATCAATGAAATTCATACATGAAATAAATATAGCAAGGTATACAGTACTATAGTCATAATTATTAAAGGTATACATAAGTACACGCAATAATATATGATAAAACATGAAATCATAGAATCATGCTTATAAACACATGGGTACAAATATATAATGAAACATGAGCTCATGCTAAATAACACACCTATACTACAAGATAACATTCTGCACATAAGTCCCACATTCGATTAAAATAATACATCATATGATAATAAGGTAAGGATAGGTCACATGGTTACATGATTGTGAAGAAGACAAATGAGTGATGTACTTAGGATAATTAAATATAAAGTCCATGAATAAATGAGAATAATCAATTATTATATTCCATTATCATGATTAAAACCATTTGATTATATTAACTTGAGGAATGAGAATCAAATAAATCGTAACAACTAATACAGTACTTGAACAGTACCAGCCCTAGCTAGCCTACCTAGAAACATGGCTAGACCACCAATAAATAGATCACCTAATAACTTAAGTATGCATACCTTCTATAAAGATAAAATATATTGAATACTTATATAGTAGAATAGGGCCTCTCCAAACCTCATAAGGAACCTAGGATCACATAAGAGGAAAAACATCGAACTTGGATAGCTACCTAGAGTGATACAAATCCTGACTCAATATCCTCCACTTTAATTAATTAATGTTTTGTTTAAGGATTTAACCAAGCATAAATTAGACCCACATAACAACACTTAAATCACTTCCATCAACACAATACAATCCCATTATTACATCTATTCTGAGTGGCATTAAAGCCGACCCATTTCAAGTGGCATTAAGGTCGAATAGTCCCAAGTGACATTAAAGACGAATACTCCAAGTGGTGTTAAAGCCGATCATTTTCAATTGGCATTAAAATCGATTTAATCTAAGCGACATTAAAGCCAAACAATTCCAAATGGCGTTAAATCCAAATGATTCCAAGTAGCATTTGTAATCCCCCGAAATTTTAAAAACTTGAAATTTAATAAATAGCTTTTATTTAGGATAAATTAGCTTTTAAAATTATTTAGTTTAATTATTTTATGGATTTTTGAGTATATAAATTTGGATAGGAGTATTTAATAAATTTAAAATAAATATTTTGTTATTTTATCATATTATTTTTATTTAAATAATTTTTCAAACTAAAATTTTACTAAATTATCAACATACCTTTTTCTCTATATCAAATTACCAAAATACCCTTTCCTTTATTAAATTACCATTTTACCGCCTTACTTTACAAAATTACCAAAATACCCTTTTATGCTAAATTACCAAATTACCCTTTTCCTTTATTAAATTATCATTTTACCCCCTTACTTTACAAATTTACCAAAATGCCCTTTCATTTATGCCAAATTACCCTTCTCCTTTATTAAATTACCACTTTACCCCTTACTTTACAAAATTACCAACATACCCTTTCTTTTATGCTAAATTATCAAATTACCCTTCTCCTTTATTAAATTACCATTTTACTCCCTTACTTTACAAAATTACCAAAATAGCCTACATTTTATGCCAATTTACCAAATTACCCGTCTCCTTTATTAAATTATCATTTTACCCCTTACTTTACAAAATTACCAACATACCCTTTCTTTTATGCCAAATTATCAAATTACTCTTCTCTTTTGTTAAATTACCATTTTACTCCCTTACTTTACAAAATTACCAAAATGCCCTTTCATTTATGCCAAATTACCCTTCTCCTTTATTAAATTACCACTTTACCCCTTACTTTACAAAATTACCAACATACCCTTTCTTTTATGCTACATTATCAAATTACCCTTCTCCTTTATTAAATTACCATTTTACTCCCTTACTTTACAAAATTACCAAAATAGCCTACATTTTATGCCAATTTACCAAATTACCCGTCTCCTTTATTAAATTATCATTTTACCCCTTACTTTACAAAATTACCAACATACCCTTTCTTTTATACCAAATCACCAAATTATCCTTCTCTTTTATTAAATTATCATTTTACCCTCTTTCTTTACGAAATTACCAACATACCCTTCTTCTTTATTAAATTACCATTTTACCCCTTTACTCTTATAATTTACCATTTTTTTCCTTATTATACCACTTTTACCAAAATACCCTCACTACACAAAATATTGATATACATGCTTCACACACCTCATCCAACACCACCAACTACTGTTATTTAACATTAACACATAATAGCACCTACTACACATACTTATTTACCCCATGCTTTCATGCATGAGAATTTACTAAAATGCCCCTAGGGCTTACATTAATATTATTTATGCAACAAATGACCACATTAGCATATCATACCATACATATGTATTTAACATTATCATTAACAACAAGGCTCCTTCCCTTAAGCATTATTTCCACACATGACACATAAATTATTATGCTTTTCTTTTCATCAACCGACAAATACCACTAAACACCTTATACTTAAGAATATATATCATGCATATAAACATATTAAAATATTAATATGCTAGCATACGTATATCCATACATTTTATTAAGGTATAATAATTACCTTACTTTAAGTAAAAATTAAACTTTACTGTTACCCTAGTTAAAGGTTTGAGCTTTGATTAGTGAAATCAATACCTAAAAATAATATCAATATTTATCATATTAGAAGTAGAAAAAGCAAAAGTATAAACCTTTGTCAAAACTTAATAAAACACATACTATTATTAACCATCATTATACCTCAATATTATTAGCCAAACATGTCCAAGGAAAGGTAGCAGACTCACGCTACTTATGCAGCATGAGCTGCATGCAAAATAGCGTCGAAGAAAGGAGGGACTATTTAAGTAGGGTGGAGAACTTATGGGTGGTTATTTCAGGAGTAAGGGTTAGGGGTATTGATGTGGTGACATGAAAATTAGATGGAGGAAGAAGAAGGAGGGGGGGTCGGCCAAGAATAGAGGAGGAAAGTAAGGGTGTGATGGTGGGTAAGAAACGGTAGTAGATGGTGCATCGAGAAGGTGATGAGGTGAAGCCAAGGCGTAGGTTGGTAGGTGTGAGTGTTGATGGAGGTAGAGGAGTTAGGGTGCAGAGGGTAGATTGTGGATTTTCGAGAAGGAGGAGAGGGATAGAGGAGGTAGGATTTGGAAGGTAAATTGAGTGGGCTGTATGGTGAAAGAAAGGAGGTAGAGGCGCATAGCAGGTGATGGAGGATGGGTAGGAGGCGAAGGGAAGGAGTATAGGGGTAGGAGAGTGGTGGTAAGGTGGTAGTGAAGGAGAGGGGATGGTTAGTCAGATGGAGGGTGATGTAGGGTGGTGGCCGGTGGAAAGAGGAGAAGGAAAAGTGATGGTGAGGTAAAGTAAGGGAGGTGTAGGGTGGTTGTTAGGGCTGGGTAGGAAAAAAGAGTAGGAGTTAGGAGATGGAGTGAAGGTAGGAGTAAGTGTGAGTGGATCAGGAGGTAGGAAAGAGATGGAGGGGGTAAGGAGAGGCAGGTTGAGGTGGACTAGGGGAGTGAGAAAAAGATGGAGTGGAGAGAGTGGTAGAGAAGAGTATGGATGAGGAAGAGGAGGAAAGTATAAAAGGGATAGAGGGAGAAGAAAATGGAATAGGAGAGAGAGGTAGCGTCGGTTAGAGGGCGGTTGGAGGGAGAAGGAGAAGGAAAATAGAAGCTGGGTGATGGGGAAGGGAAGGCTAGGATTGGTGTTGGAAAAGGGGGGGAAGGGGAGACGGGAGTAGAAGAGGGTGAGGTGGAAAGGTAAGTAAAGGTGGAGAGGTAGTTGCATGTAGGTTGGGAGGTATTAAGGTTATGAGGATGGAAAAAAGAAGAAGATGGGCAAATGAAAGGAGGCATAGGCAGGCCGGCCACAGGGAGAAGGAAAGGAAATAGAGTAAGCGAAATGATATAAGTAGGTAGAAGAGGAGAGAAGATAAGAAGAAGTTGGTGGTTGTAATCGGTAAAAAGGAAGAAGGAAAAGTAAAGTGATGGTTTTGATGGGAAGGGGCGTTGATGGGAAAATGAAGAAGGGGATGAAGAAGATGGGCAGATGTAAGAAGTGGGAAATAGGGGGGAGAAGGGAAGTAGGCTAATCCCGAAGGGGAAGAAAAAGGAAAAAAGGAGGAAAAGAAGAAAAAGAAAAAAGGGGAAATAAAAAAAGCATAAAGGGGGAAAAATAAAATAATTTTTTGAATAATGGAATTTAATATTTTTGATAGATAAATTAATTTAATAATTTAAATTATTATAATTTAATATATTGGTTTAAAAGGTTAATTTTTGTAAAATAATGGTTTGAAAAATTATTTAAATAAAATGAGTATGATAAAATAAAAAATATTTATTTTAATTTATTAAATGTTCATATCCGTTTTTATATGCTCAAAAATCCACAAAATGATTAATTTAAATAAATTTAAAACTTAAATTACCCCAAATAAGGGTTATTTATTAAATTCTAGGTTTTAGATTTTGGGGTGTTACAGTAATATACTCTCAATACTAACTTTGAGATGATATTATTTCTCATTCAACCTTCACCAAATGTGTAGGTTAAGTAATACTTCTTATGAGGGGTACGTGGTGGAAAATATTAGTGTCAACCACTTAATTGACTTCTAAACATGTAGTGCTCATACATACACTAAAACATTTTGAGATAACTACTAAGTTGTCATTATCATCCTCGATGAGAAATTTTATGTCCTCTTCCTCCTTACATTTCCCCCTTTTAAACTCTCACCACTCCTTGTAGTTGTTAAGCTACCTAATTGAAGCACGAATAATCCTTCTTTGAGATTTAACATATAACTTTGGACCATCCCCTATTATACTTATTTTCTTAATTTTCCCTTGATCCATCATCTAGATCTTGAACCTTAAAGCATATGTATCAATACTACCACCCCTTATTACCTATCATCCTAGAAGCAATGCAAATATTAAGCCCATTGTAAGCTCTTCATCTATTGCAAAATTATTAGGAGACAAGTGAAATGTCCCGAAAATTTCTAATTTTAAAAATTATATTTAAATGAGGTTTTATTATGAAAATTAATTAAATAATTTCTTTTTATAAAAAAAAAAGAAATTAATTAGGGTAAATCAAGAAGAAATTTATAAGTATTTTAATTAGGAGAAATTTTGGTATTTTAGCTAATTAAGGATTTTATTTTGGAATTTAATTAAATAAATTATTTTATTTAAAATAAGAAGGATAAAATAAGTCCAAATTAATATTAATTTTATAAATAATTTAATTGGAGAACATTAGGTTGTTTTGCTAATTAAAATGGAATTTATGAAAAACCTTTTAAAAATCCTAAATTAGCCTAAAAAGATATTTAAATATTATTTTATTTAAATATTATTATTTTTAAATATCCCAAATATTCTAATTAATTTAATTAACCCAACCCATTATTTTCTCTCTCTTTTTCCTTTTCTTTCTTCCTTTTTCTTTCTTTTTCTTTCTTCTTCTTCTTTTCTTTTTCTTTTTCTCCTCCTTGACCTGGGTCAGCTTGCGACCCAAGTCCCCCTCCCTTCTTCCTTTCTTCTTCGGCATGGCCCAACCTGCGTGGCCAGACTTACTTCTTTTAATGTCGTGTTACGTTTTATCCTTTTCTTCCTTCTAAACGATGCATTTTGCTTTTTTTTAGTAGTCGTTGCTGCCCGGTCCGCTCGGTCTCCCTCTTCTCTTCTTTTCTTTCATTTCTTTTTTCTCTCGGCCAACTGGTCCAGCCCAACCTCCTTCTTCTTCTTCTTTTCTGCTTCCCCAACCCACCGTTCGACCTATAACCTTCACCACCCACCCTTTGACCGGCCTTTCTCCTTCCTCTCTCTTCCCCTGACTCGCCGGCCATTTTGACCCAACCAACACTCCCTCTTCTCGCGTGATCCCCTCCCTTTTTCCTTGCGCATTCCCCTGCCCGAAACTTACTCCTACCGGCCAACCTCACCGCTGTTAACCCTAACCCTACTTGCTTTTCCCCATAGCTGACCCACGAAACCCTAAACTCCCTTCTAAAATCTATAAATACCCTCATAAGCTGCCTTGTATCGAGCTTTTAATTCCTGCGCAGAATTTCCCAACCTTGTCGCCGCCGCCCCTTTAGACGCCTCGTCCGCCACCTCCGTCCAACTTCGCCGCCCGTTCTGGCCACCCAACTCATCCTTGCACCACCCTCTAACTACCTAAACCTCCCTCATCCCTCGATTCTTCCTGCACAAGCCACCTCAACTGTGCAAAGTTATCTTCTCGAGCAACCCTATTTTCTGTCTCCGCTACCCTTCAAACCACCTTTAACCACCTCTTACGCCGTTGTTGTCGCTCCTTTCACCTCCCAAATTGTGTTGCAGACCCTCCTCTACCTTCCCTACCTTTCTTTTCCTCTCCCTCCCTCTCCTCCTCTCTTTCTCACCTTCTTCCCCATTTGGCCACCGCCGCGCGCCGCCACCTTTGGCTGCACCACCACCCTCATTTTGTCCCTTTCCTCTTGAGCAACTCTAAACCCCCATCTCCCACCTTCATTCTCCCTATCTTTTTCCTAGCATCCAACTTTTCCCTTTTTTCGGCCACCGTTGCCGCCTCCGTGCACCATCACCGGTGCCTCCTATCACCACCAGCCTAAGGTTGAACCCTAGACCCTCTCAACCCTTCTCCCTATTTTTACAAGCCTTAATTTATTTTATTTCATTTATTTGAATATAAATACTATTATTATTATTATTTCCATTATTAATATGTATTATTATTATTATTAATGTTTTTATTATTATTCTGTTGAGGGCCGAAGCCCTATTATATTTTTAATTCAATTTTATTAGTAGTAGTAGTATTATTATTATTGTTATTATCTTTATTATTAATATTAATATGTTGTTGTTGTTGTTGTTATTATTATTATTATTACTATTTCAAATTACTGTTATTATTATTCCATTATTAATATTATAACTACTTTACCCTTTGTGTTGCTATTATTATTATTGTTAGGCGGTTACTACTACTACTACTACTACTACTAACTACTACTACTACTTTCAATGTTAATATTATTATTCTATATAGGGTTGAAACCCTATTGTGCTTATTTTAAATTTTAGTAGTAGTATTATAAATATCATGTCTTATTCTTATTAGGGTTATTAGTATTTTTATTATTAGTATTTATTCTTATTAGTGTTATTATTATTCAATGTAGGGTGGAAACCCTACTTCTTTTTATCTTCGATCATTATCTTTACTATTATTACCATTATGGTTATTATTATTTTGTAATATTATTATGGTTTTTATCATTATTAGTATTATTATTATTTCATTATTTTGTAATATTATTATGGTTTTTATCATTATTAGTATTATTATTATTTCATCATTATTATTATTATTACTAAATTTGGTTATTTATTTTACTAATATTATTATTAGTATTATTTTGGTAAAGGGGCCGAAGCCCTTATTTCACTTTGTTTTTGAATAATGTCCTTATTATTATTATTATTGTTACTATTGTTATTATTCTTATTTATATTCTCATTGATATTATTTTATTATCTTTGCTATAATTATTTTAGTACCATTATTATTATTAGGGTAAAGTCTTCAACCCTATATTATCAACTTTTAAAATATTTCTATTATTTCTTATACCTTTAGCAAAGTTAGAAATTTGTTAATGTTATTTTTATTAATATGTTATTATTTTTTCAAAGCCCTAAATAGGCGTAGGAGCGTACTCCAAGACCCGTGTCGTTTTAGGTAAGGGGTTACTAAGGCCTATTGTGTGTTGATGTGTATTATATGCTTTGTATGATATGCATCCTATGTTTATTATTGTAATTATTTCGTATGTGGTATAACGTGGAGTTGAAGTATGTTTTTGTATGGCATGTCTACTATATGTGATGAAATATTGTATATATGATGATATATGTTGTGACCGTATAAGACATGCATGTGAGGGTGTTGATGTGGTTTGTGTGGGAGAAGGGATGAAAAAGGAGGATGGGGAAAGAAGTTGACCAAGGGATATAAGTTGACCTAAGTATTTTAATGATTCATGAGTGGAAGAATAAAATGGGAAATTTAGGGTTTCGTGTGAGAGAATATAATTTATGGGTTGTATGGGAGATTCTAATGTATAGTGTTATGTGGGAGAATCTAATTTATGATGTTGTATAATAGAATGTAATTTATGATGTTGTATGGGAGGATCTAATTTATGGTTTTATATGGAAGAATCTTATTTATGGTTTTATATGGGAGAATCTAATTTATGATGTTATATAGGATAATCTAATTTACAGTTTTGTATGGGAGAATCTAATTTATGGTATAACATGGGAGATTCTAATCTATGGTTGTGCATGGAAATATCTATGGTCGTGCATGGGAGAATCCTTGGTTTTGATATGGATGGAATTAGGGTTTTGCATGGCATATTTTATGAGGTTGTATGGGAGAATCTAAGTTATGGTTTTTTATGGGTTGAATTTAGGATTTGGTATGGATGAATATTTGGTTTTATATGGTTCGAATCTAGGGTTTGGTATGGATGACTCTTTGGTTTTGTGTGGATTGAATCTACAATTTTGAATGAAGGAATCTTGGGCGTTGCATGACAGAATTTAGGGTTTCGTATGGATGGACTTAGGGTTCTGCATGAAAAATTAAAAAGGTTGCATGGGGTGTGTAAAGTCTGCATGGGAGTGAAATTTACGTATGGGTCATTGATTTGGGATGTGAGGAAGGTAATGTAAGTGTTGTTTGGGTGGAACACTTTGGATGAAAAATAGTACGTGGAGTAATATAAGGGTACGTAGGAGAATAAGCTAGGGTTTGTGTGGACAATTAGGGTTTGGTGTGGCTGCTTATGGTTTTTGTGGTATCATGTGCATTTGGTGATTAAAGTGTAATTATGATGGTGGAATTTTATGATTTGTGACATGTGAAGTGTAAAAGGAATGATTCATGCATGTCCAGAGTGAAAGCTTTTGAATAAGATACCTAAAACATTAATCACGTAAAGTGGAAGATGTTGAGCCGGACCCAAACCGATCCACCGGCGTATAATAGTGGTAGGGTATGTTACCCTCGCGACCGATCCACCGGCTAAAATAGTGGCAGGGCATGTACTCTCGCGACCGATCCACCAGCTATAATAGTGGGGGATCCCGAGCTCAACAAAATCAAACTCTACAGTTGCTAAGACATGGGAAAAACACTAATTACTTACAATGGAACACCGTACAAGAAGGGGCCAGACCGATCCACCGGCATAAAATAGTGGCAGGGTATGTTACCCTTGCGACTGATCCACCCGGCTAAAATAGTGGGCTTCCTATACTCGTGTGGACTTGATAAGGAAAATGGCGTGAATTGATTTCTAATAAAAGAGTAATTAAATAATTAATCTGGAATAATCATGTACTTTATGTGTGACCTGGATCATTTGTAGGTTGTATAATTTCCTTCATGACCTTATGTATTATATGTGTGGGTTTGAAAGTGTAAGTTGAGTATTATTTTTCATAATTCTATATGCTTATGTGTTGGCCTTAGTGCTCGGTTACCTTACTCAGTACGTAGCGTACTGATCACCTTTTTCATGGGTGCTGCTCATTCCCACGAGTAGTAGGCCCTTTCTGACTTTGTGCAGGTGGGCGAGACATAAGATGGAGCTGAGCGTTGAGCATATATGTGGTTGGATTCACTCTTATCGTTATTTTATATTCCTTCTATTATTTCTTTTGTATTGGATTTATCCAATTTGATTTATTACCTTACATTGAGTACTTTAAATAAATCTTTTATCGGTTGTAAGCTATTTCTCTTTTGAATATGAATAATAATTCTTTATGCATACTTTGATTTCTATGTTATTATCTCTTTAATTCATTTTATGAAATCTTGGTTTAAGTTTTATGTTAATCTTTTTAGCCTTAACACTTGGTACTGAAAGTTTGGAACCAAATGTGGCGGTAACATCTCCAGAATTCACAGGTTTAAAATTTTAAATTCTTCCACTTAAAAAAAGTAGTAAATTTTGGGGTGTTACAACAAGGGTCCCTTATTATCTAAAAAATGTTATAGTCATGGTAAAGCTTGTATTTCAAAGCGCATATCCTTTAACTATATTAAAATATTCTAAAACTCATGGGTCCTATATTAAGATAATGATCCTTATAATGTGAACTTTATTGTGTCAAGTCCACTTTTGTTGAGATCACTCTTATCCATTGACAAACCCCTCCTTGGTGCGACCTTACAGCCTTACCGAATAATTTTCACTACTTAGGGTCACCCAATAAATTCCTCATATCATCAACCGAGTTAACTTTCAAATTTAAATGTCAAGTTGAACCTTTGATTGACATCAAGCCTGGGTTTTGTTGTCTCCTTTCCACACCTCTACTTTTTGTCTCATCCTTTAATCTTTTTTACATTTCTTTTTATGTTGAGGAACCCACAACACTACTAACATAATATCATATTTATCTAATTATTGTCTCATTGATACTTTGTATTTGTATATGGTATTACATGCACAATGTGTATGCACCTGAAAGGACAAAACATAATTACTTTAAACTTATTACCTCATGATATGTGAGTATCTCTCTTAGAACTAGTTTGAAATTTTAGGGCTTTAAGAATATATCTTCTTCTTCGTAGACTATATATATATATATATATATATATATATATATAGGATTTACAAATGAATAAGATAAATGTGTCAAAAGTGAAAAGTATGACTACCATTATAAAGCATGATATTACTTTTCTATCGTCAACCTACCATTTCTCTATGTGTGTGTGCGCGCACGTGTGTGTGTGTGTGTGAGAGAGAGAGAGAGAGCGAGCAAGAGAGAGAGGGAAAGGGAGAAGGGGGTGAAGGTTTTAGTATCCTGTACTCAAATTTATACACTACCTATATTTTGGACCAATTCTACCTAAGAAAAATATAGGATATATCCTAACTCTAATTATCATAAGCTTGAGTCTATACATCTCGGTTAAAGATGAATTCATTCTAAAAAAAGTTTATTTGAGACAATACTTGATTATTAAAAAAATAAAAATAAAAATATTACATTATTCTTATAATATACTTCTAACTTGTTTTATTGGTTATATCATTTCATTAATGAGTGGAAGTATTAAAATTGAAATTATAGAACTTGTCCAGACAACGTTTAACAAAATTACTACTAATCCCCTTTAAAGAGAAGGAAGACCTAGTTGAGACAACATAAATGATTTCTTGAGTGGATCATTCCAATGATTTTTTTTTGGGGAGAAGAGCTTGGAGTTATGGGCACACCTACATTCATAAATGGATAATGCACTCAAGGTTCTAGCCACTTATATCTTCCTTTTGGGTAAACTTGTATTGTGAGTCATGCAATCAAGAGCTCTAGGCTAACTATGGACAAGACCCTGAATCCCAACATTGGAAAATACATTATATAATAGTTGCTTCATTATTGGATAACTAAATAAGAGATGATAAAGGGTCTCATTAGAATCAAAAAATCAACATGACAGGTCCTCAATGGAACAATACTTGTTGATGATGTCTTTTATGGGTATTCTATAGTGAACGACAATATAAAGAATTAACTTATGCTTGGGACTTGCATTATTCATGCACACATCCTTTCACTAGCTAACAGGAGAATCGCATGGTTTGACTTTATCATAATTAGCCAAGTTGATCTTCTAATATGTGGAGGAATTAAAGGAGAAAATAACAAGTTTTTAGGTTTCTTTGAGTTTAAATTATTCAAGAAGTAGTAGATGGTAATTTTTCTTCCCATAGAGAGATCCATTTGAGATAATAATTATAC